>CAKAJA020001039.1:0-747500 GCA_916610235.2 Lasioglossum morio
TGCCATAACTGCTGTGGAATTTGTCCATTTCAATGATTGAATTAAGTAAAGGAAAGATTAATTAATCAGTGCTGCGTAGAATTTAATTATACTTGAAAAATTATAACATGTGTTTAGATATTTACATAAGATTCTATAATGATAAAAAGTGCTGATATAGTAAACTCGACGCTAAACAGTTCTGTTTTTATTTCATTTTGTGTTTTGTAAAGGATTTTTAGTGATAAGTACTTGTTTATAAAGTAAACAATCTGTATCATGGCATTTGAATGTAATGTAAACATCGCTCTCTGCAAGTGGGACATACGTGGAATCGCGGCCAAGTTTTGACAATTTCGTGTTATGTGCGTTTGATCTGAAGCGCCAAAACTATGTGTTGGAATTCTTGTGATGGGTCTGTCGATTGTACCGAGACCAATTAATATTTGATGTGTTGAAATGGATGGTTTTTAGAGTGTGTAATAAATTTTAGGTTATATTGCTTTTACTCGTAATATTACTTCGATAATGTCTTTATTGAAATATAATGTTTATGAAAGAAGAGTACAATAATTAAATGCAAATCTAATTCATCAAACGGAATGCATGCATTGTTCAATTTTTGAAATTAATTTGATCGTGAATTAAAATAGTGACAACAAAGAGCGAAGTACCGCAAAATTATCAGATGTGTAGAATTGCTTTCCCTGCTCCTGAATAATTCTGTGTAAAAATGATAATTTAAATAAGTATATTCTGCCTATAAAATATAATCATTTTTGTTAGGAATGAATACGATACTTTGTGATTTTTCAAATTTATCTTTTACATGTGGTGTACGAAGCAGAAATATTAGCTGAACTATTTTCATTTGAACACGGTCACGTCCTGATTAATGCAAGCAAATGTGTTGACGGTGAGTAACATGTAACTTGTGATCTTGAAAAGTATTATATTCTCTGAAAAAAAGCATTATAACTTAATTTTATACGTTACGGATATGATCGTGCTTTATGCAATTTGTTTTAAAACAGTTTATCAGCGTGTAATGTCACTGCAGCTTTTAGAATGATAAATGTAAACAGAGATTGAATTTCCCCAATTCTATGTAATTGCTTTTTTATAGTTACATAATCACTTTTCTTATTCATTTTAACTACATAATATACAGTGACAAGTAAATCTTGCGGTTGAGCTATAATTCATGTATTTTAAATTGCCATAACTGCTGTGGAATTTGTCCATTTCAATGATTCAATTAAGTAAAGGAAAGATTAATTAATCAGTGCTGCGTAGAATTTAATTATACTTGAAAAATTATAACATGTGTTTAGATATTTACATAAGATTCTATAATGATAAAAAGTGCTGATATAGTAAACTCGACGCTAAACAGTTCTGTTTTTATTTCATTTTGTGTTTTGTAAAGGATTTTTAGTGATAAGTACTTGTTTATAAAGTAAACAATCTGTATCATGGCATTTGAATGTAATGTAAACATCGCTCTCTGCAAGTGGGACATACGTGGAATCGCGGCCAAGTTTTGACAATTTCGTGTTATGTGCGTTTGATCTGAAGCGCCAAAACTATGTGTTGGTATTCTTGTGATGGGTCTGTCGATTGTACCGAGACCAATTAATATTTGATGTGTTGAAATGGATGGTTTTTAGAGTGTGTAATAAATTTTAGGTTATATTGCTTTTACTCGTAATATTACTTCGATAATGTCTTTATTGAAATATAATGTTTATGAAAGAAGAGTACAATAATTAAATGCAAATCTAATTCATCAAACGGAATGCATGCATTGTTCAATTTTTGAAATTAATTTGATCGTGAATTAAAATAGTGACAACAAAGAGCGAAGTACTGCAAAATTATCAGATGTGTAGAATTGCTTTCCCGGCTCCTGAATAATTCTGTGTAAAAATGATAATTTAAATAAGTATATTCTGCCTATAAAATATAATCATTTTTGGTAGGAATGAATACGATACTTTGTGATTTTTCAAATTTATCTTTTACATGTGGTGTACGAAGCAGAAATATTAGCTGAACTATTTTCATTTGAACACGGTCACGTCCTGATTAATGCAAGCAAATGTGTTGACGGTGAGTAACATGTAACTTGTGATCTTGAAAAGTATTATATTCTCTGAGAAAAAGCATTATAACTTAATTTTATACGTTACGGATATGATCGTGCTTTATGCAATTTGTTTTAAAACAGTTTATCAGCGTGTAATGTCACTGCAGCTTTTAGATTGATAAATGTAAACAGAGATTGAATTTCCCCAATTCTATGTAATTGCTTTTTTATAGACACATAATCACTTTTCTTATTCATTTTAACTACATAATATACAGTGACAAGTAAATCTTGCGGTTGAGCTATAATTCATGTATTTTAAATTGCCATAACTGCTGTGTAATTTGTCCATTTCAATGATTGAATTAAGTAAGGGAAAGATTAATTAATCAGTGCTGCGTAGAATTTAATTATACTTGAAAAATTATAACATGTGTTTAGATATTTACATAAGATTCTATAATGATAAAAAGTGCTGATATAGTAAACTCGACGCTAAACAGTTCTGTTTTTATTTCATTTTGTGTTTTGTAAAGGATTTTTAGTGATAAGTACTTGTTTATAAAGTAAACAATCTGTATCATGGCATTTGAATGTAATGTAAACATCGCTCTCTGCAAGTGGGACATACGTGGAATCGCGGCCAAGTTTTGATAATTTCGTGTTATGTGCGTTTGATCTGAAGCGCCAAAACTATGTGTTGGAATTCTTGTGATGGGTCTGTCGATTGTACCGAGACCAATTAATATTTGATGTGTTGAAATGGATGGTTTTTAGAGTGTGTAATAAATTTTAGGTTATATTGCTTTTACTCGTAATATTACTTCGATAATGTCTTTATTGAAATATAATGTTTATGAAAGAAGAGTACAATAATTAAATGCAAATCTAATTTATCAAACGGAATGCATGCATTGTTCAATTTTTGAAATTAATTTGATCGTGAATTAAAATAGTGACAACAAAGAGCGAAGTACCGCAAAATTATCAGATGTGTAGAATTGCTTTCCCTGCTCCTGAATAATTCTGTGTAAAAATGATAATTTAAATAAGTATATTCTGCCTATAAAATATAATCATTTTTGGTAGGAATGAATACGATACTTTGTGATTTTTCAAATTTATCTTTTACATGTGGTGTACGAAGCAGAAATATTAGCTGAACTATTTTCATTTGAACACGGTCACGTCCTGATTAATGCAAGCAAATGTGTTGACGGTGAGTAACATGTAACTTGTGATCTTGAAAAGTATTATATTCTCTGAGAAAAAGCATTATAACTTAATTTTATACGTTACGGATATGATCGTGCTTTATGCAATTTGTTTTAAAACAGTTTATCAGCGTGTAATGTCACTGCAGCTTTTAGATTGATAAATGTAAACAGAGATTGAATTTCCCCAATTCTATGTAATTGCTTTTTTATAGACACATAATCACTTTTCTTATTCATTTTAACTACATAATATACAGTGACAAGTAAATCTTGCGGTTGAGCTATAATTCATGTATTTTAAATTGCCATAACTGCTGTGTAATTTGTCCATTTCAATGATTGAATTAAGTAAGGGAAAGATTAATTAATCAGTGCTGCGTAGAATTTAATTATACTTGAAAAATTATAACATGTGTTTAGATATTTACATAAGATTCTATAATGATAAAAAGTGCTGATATAGTAAACTCGACGCTAAACAGTTCTGTTTTTATTTCATTTTGTGTTTTGTAAAGGATTTTTAGTGATAAGTACTTGTTTATAAAGTAAACAATCTGTATCATGGCATTTGAATGTAATGTAAACATCGCTCTCTGCAAGTGGGACATACGTGGAATCGCGGCCAAGTTTTGATAATTTCGTGTTATGTGCGTTTGATCTGAAACGCCAAAACTATGTGTTGGAATTCTTGTGATGGGTCTGTCGATTGTACCGAGACCAATTAATATTTGATGTGTTGAAATGGATGGTTTGTTACGGATACAGAAAATCTTCCGTTCATTTCCTCACTGGAATCTCTTCCAGATCGTCTCTGGAGGGAAGCGTCCTAGATAACCTTTGATATCTTGGTTGAACCCTTTCATTGGGACTGAGCTCTGGCTCTGATTTAATTGAAAGTCACAAAAACTAGAGTTATTAGTCTGGCCCTAAGTGCCTGATTAGATTATGGACAAAGCAGCCCATTCATGATAAGGGTATATAAACCCTCTGATTCTTACTCTCGGGGGCTAGTACTTCAGTAGACACGAATCGCGTCACATCTTGCTGTACTTTCGAGAAGTCGACTTTCAGTTAGATCGGGCTAAAGATCCCTTTCGAGTCAAAGTTAACCATACGGATTCCGCGTGTTCGGCATAAAATCTGTTAGGCATTATTAAGGTCACTTCCAAGCCCCCGCATTGCCATTGCGTTAAAATAGGTAATTTTCTTTCTCATTTCTGTTCTTTTACACATGCGCTATCGCGACAAATACATTTGTACTACAGATTATTATAGTAGAATATATTTGTGTTACACGATAATCTTGTGTATACCCTTAATTGTCGTCCTGTATCCTAATTTAATAGTTGAACGTTCCCACAAGATACAACCTTACCGCTCAGGTTGTATCAATTAGATTATAATAGTTACGAGGCCTTAACCACCTTGCGACTCCCTGATTTCGCATCAGGTTCGTTCGCATCCTTTCTATCTTTCCCAAACAAGATTCACACTACCTAGTGGCTCCCCAATTCCGATTGGGTTCGTCCACGCAACTTCACCCATCCTAGCGGCTCCCTGATCTCGCATCAGGTTCGTCCGTATCCTTGCAGCTCCCCGATTTCGCATCAGGTTCGTCTGCATTCTTTCCAACCTCCTAACGGCTCCCCAATTTCGCATTGGGTTCGTCCGTGTCTTGCTACAACTTCCTAGCAGCTCCCCGATTTCGCATCGGGTTCGTCTGTGGGTCTCTCTCGCCTAGTGACTCCCCAATTTCTCATTGGGTTCGTTCACGAAGTTCCACCTTCTTAGCAGCTCCCTGATTTCGCATCAGGTTCGTCTGCGTTTGACTCTATCCTTAGAGGCTCCCCGATTTCCGATCGGGTTCGTCCTCGTCGTCTATCATCCTAGAAGCTCCCCGATTTCGCATTGGGTCCGTCCGCTTACCTTCTTCTATCAAATTCATTCCTTATTCCTAGGGTCATAACCCTTCGCCGGCCACTCGTGCTGCTCGCGGCCTTGGCTCGTAACAGAACTGGTGACAGCGGTGGGATGTTCAATTATTTTAGGATCACTTTAATTTTGGGTTTACTATATTAAATTACTCGTAGCTGAGTACAGATAATATACTAGTTTTCGCTAGTTACGTCCCGATATTATTAGCAATATACTAGTTTTCGCTAGTCACGCTTTTATATCAATAATATACTAGTTTTCCTAGTTAAAAGGTTACAATATACTAGTTTTCGCTAGTCACGCTTTTATATCAATAATATACTAGTTTTCCTAGTTAAAAGGTTACAATATACTAGTTTTCGCTAGTTACGTCCTATAAATTAATTGACAATATACTAGTTTTCCTAGTCACGTCTTGATATAATGAGCAATATACTAGTTTTCACTAGTTACGCTCTTATATCAATAATATACTAGTTTTCCTAGTTACATTTTTTTCTCTTGAAAAACAAAAAAAGGAAAAAAATGCCGAATCCATCTCCAAATAGTTCTTCCATTGATATGATGAACTTGACGGTTTCACTTGCCAACTCTATGTCACTGTTGACACAAAAGACATGTCTACAAAATATTACCTCGACAATTCCGATCTTTGACGGGGAAGACCCATCCTTAATTCGTTTTGCGCAAACCTTACAGGACGGGTTAACGTTGATTCCGGAAGGTACGGAAGCCGAGTATTTAGCAATTGTTCTTACTAAGCTTGTCGGGCCAGCACGTAGATGCACGTTAGAGCATAGGTTTACTAGCGTAAAGGCATTAGTTAAACACTTAAAGAAACGATTCACTCCCGGTAAGAGCCTGTCGAACTATCAAGTGGAAATCGCGAGGTTACACATCCGCGATGGAGAGAGTCTACGACAATATATCGATAGGACAAGTCATTTGGTACATTGTACGCGCGGAGCCATTAGGGAAAAATACGAGGAAGAACGTGCCGAAGATTTCATCGAATCAATGGAAAAGGACGTTATCGAGAATTTTATCGACGGACTACCCGATCGAATTTCCCTGAAGGTGTCGGCATCTTTGAAGGATGTAAAAAATCTAGAAAATGCTTACGACGTCGTGCTAGAAATAGACAAAAAACTTAGAAACCGACGACAGTCGCCGCGGAACGAATCACCATCGAGATGGTCGCGCCGAGATTCATATGAGGATTCTCGTTATCGCGAGCGTGAGGTGTCATATCCTTTATATCCGAGCAGATACGATAGACATAGGGATCGTCGCTCCAGGCCATTTGGCCTCGAGGAGGAAAAAGAAGGACGAGCGTCCGCTTGGACCTTACGTCATAGGAGCCCCTCGCACTCCCCGCCTATCGTTCGGATCCATCAATTGTAAAGGACGGGGAAAAGAGATATACAATTTTAAAGACACTGAATTTAAGATTCCCATACCAAAAGCAGTTGTCAACACAAGTTCAATAGGTCAACGTATCAAATAGCTACGTCGGGACCAAGAAAAACGACCGCAGTATCAGGATACAAGCAGTTCAGACGAAATGGGAGAGCCCACCCTGGATAGGGTACAGCATTCGCCGATAAGAATACGAGCCTGGCCGGAGATCTAATTTCATTTGAAGAACCGTTAAGAAATACGGTCATAGAAAATACAAATACTCCACAAGGGAATCCACCTAATGTGTCGCAAGTATCATTCCCTGAAACAGGTAAAATTTTGCAGCCTATCGTCATTAGACTTCCAAACAATATGGCAAGAGAGGCAAGAGTGCGTCAAATTTCTAACTACACAACTGAATCCTACCCATTCTTCGACGGCTCTACCGATAGCTCTTTTACCGAAACCGACCTGGAGGCGCCGCTAGAACCGAAAAAAGGGATTAGTATTTCTTCAGACACCCTCACCGCAGGGGATGATCATTATGTTCATTTTGTACCAGCTGATTGCAACCTAAGAACCCCGTGGGTAAACTGTTACTAGATACGGGAGTAATAAATAAGCAGGAAATTTTAGCTAAACGACCGAAAAAAGGACAGGTTATAACTTCAAACAATGGGGAACAGTCGGAGTTAAACACTGTCGAATCCCCGGTGACAGAAACACACCCCTAAATATGAAGCCTTCCGCTTCAATTTACTGAGGAGCAGGACTACTCCCACCCTTCAACAGGACCACACATCTGCAGAGATAAGAAGGTCCACAGCCCTTATAAGAGAGGAGCACTGGGTTTTCCAAACCACAGTCACAGCATCCATGCAGGACAGACACAGTATCGCTGTTCAGACGGAACGTATTGACTGCTCCGAGAAAGAGAATCTCAGAGTGATCATCCTTCAACCCTACCAGTCTGCGAAGGAAGGAAGAGTCGTCAGGGGCAGTGCCACGAGTACCAGAAGGACGGCAAAGCGGCTAACGACCGGGCCTACGAAGCAGCCCCACCACCTTGAGTTCTTTGTGGTGACCGACACGAACATTCGTGACTGGACCCCAGGGGAACCTTGGGAGAAAAGGCAAAAACTACAATGAGGGCGATGGAAATCAACACACCATTCCGCTGCATCGTGGGCGAGGTCGAAAGCCAGACGACGGCCTGGATCGCAGCCGAGCACTATCCGGAGGAGGTGATAACCTTCTTTCGGCACTTTTATAGGCACATGGAGGACCGTCACCACCTGTGTGTACCTCTATTGACCGCCGTCAAGCCTGGCCTGCTCGTGGCCGTGCAGAAGGGGAGGTTCCGCTGGTTCCGGGGAAGGGTGACCGCAGTGACAGGAGTCACAGTCGCCGTCTTTCTGGGAGATTACGGCCTGACGGAGGAGCTAGAAGTCGGTCGGCTGCGGATCCTCCCGCCACGCTTCCGCACTCTACCTTGGCGTGCGATCCGGTTGGACCTGGAGGGCGTTCGTCCTCGAAACACGCGCCCCATTGCAAATATCATAAACTTTGCAATCAGGTTCGTTCGCATCCTTTCTATCTTTCCCAAACAAGATTCACACTACCTAGTGGCTCCCCAATTCCGATCGGGTTCGTCCTCGTCGTCTATCATCCTAGAAGCTCCCCGATTTCGCATTGGGTCCGTCCGCTTACCTTCTTCTATCAAATTCATTCCTTATTCCTAGGGTCATAACCCTTCGCCGGCCACTCGTGCTGCTCGCGGCCTTGGCTCGTAACAGGTTTTTAGAGTGTGTAATAAATTTTAGGTTATATTGCTTTTACTCGTAATATTACTTCGATAATGTCTTTATTGAAATATAATGTTTATGAAAGAAGAGTACAATAATTAAATGCAAATCTAATTTATCAAACGGAATGCATGCATTGTTCAATTTTTGAAATTAATTTGATCGTGAATTAAAATAGTGACAACAAAGAGCGAAGTACCGCAAAATTATCAGATGTGTAGAATTGCTTTCCCTGCTCCTGAATAATTCTGTGTAAAAATGATAATTTAAATAAGTATATTCTGCCTATAAAATATAATCATTTTTGTTAGGAATGAATACGATACTTTGTGATTTTTCAAATTTATCTTTTACATGTGGTGTACGAAGCAGAAATATTAGTTGAACTATTTTCATTTGAACACGGTCACGTCCTGATTAATGCAAGCAAATGTGTTGACGGTGAGTAACATGTAACTTGTGATCTTGAAAAGTATTATATTCTCTGAAAAAAAGCATTATAACTTAATTTTATACGTTACGGATATGATCGTGCTTTATGCAATTTGTTTTAAAACAGTTTATCAGCGTGTAATGTCACTGCAGCTTTTAGAATGATAAATGTAAACAGAGATTGAATTTCCCCAATTCTATGTAATTGCTTTTTTATAGTTACATAATCACTTTTCTTATTCATTTTAACTACATAATATACAGTGACAAGTAAATCTTGCGGTTGAGCTATAATTCATGTATTTTAAATTGCCATAACTGCTGTGGAATTTGTCCATTTCAATGATTGAATTAAGTAAAGGAAAGATTAATTAATCAGTGCTGCGTAGAATTTAATTATACTTGAAAAATTATAACATGTGTTTAGATATTTACATAAGATTCTATAATGATAAAAAGTGCTGATATAGTAAACTCGACGCTAAACAGTTCTGTTTTTATTTCATTTTGTGTTTTGTAAAGGATTTTTAGTGATAAGTACTTGTTTATAAAGTAAACAATCTGTATCATGGCATTTGAATGTAATGTAAACATCGCTCTCTGCAAGTGGGACATACGTGGAATCGCGGCCAAGTTTTGACAATTTCGTGTTATGTGCGTTTGATCTGAAACGCCAAAACTATGTGTTGGAATTCTTGTGATGGGTCTGTCGATTGTACCGAGACCAATTAATATTTGATGTGTTGAAATGGATGGTTTTCAGAGTGTGTAATAAATTTTAGGTTATATTGCTTTTACTCGTAATATTACTTCGATAATGTCTTTATTGAAATATAATGTTTATGAAAGAAGAGTACAATAATTAAATGCAACTCTAATTCATCAAACGGAATGCATGCATTGTTCAATTTTTGAAATTAATTTGATCGTGAATTAAAATAGTGACAACAAAGAGCGAAGTACCGCAAAATTATCAGATGTGTAGAATTGCTATCCCGGCTCCTGAATAATTCTGTGTAAAAATGATAATTTAAATAAGTATATTCTGCCTATAAAATATAATCATTTTTGTTAGGAATGAATACGATACTTTGTGATTTTTCAAATTTATCTTTTACATGTGGTGTACGAAGCAGAAATATTAGCTGAACTATTTTCATTTGAACACGGTCACGTCCTGATTAATGCAAGCAAATGTGTTGACGGTGAGTAACATGTAACTTGTGATCTTGAAAAGTATTATATTCTCTGAAAAAAAGCATTATAACTTAATTTTATACGTTACGGATATGATCGTGCTTTATGCAATTTGTTTTAAAACAATTTATCAGCGTGTAATGTCACTGCAGCTTTTAGAATGATAAATGTAAACAGAGATTGAATTTCCCCAATTCTATGTAATTGCTTTTTTATAGACACATAATCACTTTTCTTATTCATTTTAACTACATAATACACAGTGACAAGTAAATCTTGCGGTTGAGCTATAATTCATGTATTTTAAATTGCCATAACTGCTGTGGAATTTGTCCATTTCAATGATTGAATTAAGTAAAGGAAAGATTAATTAATCAGTGCTGCGTAGAATTTAATTATACTTGAAAAATTATAACATGTGTTTAGATATTTACATAAGATTCTATAATGATAAAAAGTGCTGATATAGTAAACTCGACGCTAAACAGTTCTGTTTTTATTTCATTTTGTGTTTTGTAAAGGATTTTTAGTGATAAGTACTTGTTTATAAAGTAAACAATCTGTATCATGGCATTTGAATGTAATGTAAACATCGCTCTCTGCAAGTGGGACATACGTGGAATCGCGGCCAAGTTTTGATAATTTCGTGTTATGTGCGTTTGATCTGAAGCGCCAAAACTATGTGTTGGAATTCTTGTGATGGGTCTGTCGATTGTACCGAGACCAATTAATATTTGATGTGTTGAAATGGATGGTTTTTAGAGTGTGTAATAAATTTTAGGTTATATTGCTTTTACTCGTAATATTACTTCGATAATGTCTTTATTGAAATATAATGTTTATGAGAGAAGAGTACAATAATTAAATGCAAATCTAATTCATCAAACGGAATGCATGCATTGTTCAATTTTTGAAATTAATTTGATTGTGAATTAAAATAGTGACAACAAAGAGCGAAGTACCGCAAAATTATCAGATGTGTAGAATTGCTTTCCCGGCTCCTGAATAATTCTGTGTAAAAATGATAATTTAAATAACTATATTCTGCCTATAAAATATAATCATTTTTGTTAGGAATGAATACGATGCTTTGTGGTTTTTCAAATTTATCTTTTACATGTGGTGTACGAAGCAGAAATATTAGCTGAACTATTTTCATTTGAACACGGTCACGTCCTGATTAATGCCAGCAAATGTGTTGACGGTGAGTAACATGTAACTTGTGATCTTGAAAAGTATTATATTCTCTGATAAAAAGTATTAATAACTTAATTTTATACGTTACGGATATGATCGTGCTTTATGCAATTTGTTTTAAAACAGTACTTGCTTTTTTATAGACACATAATCACTTTTCATCCTGTGTATTTGTTATATATTGTAAAATAATTATATTGTTATATTGAACTTTATTTATATACATAAAATAATAGCTACGTATATTAATTCTTGCTAAATTGTTTTAGGTCATCATGTTGCCACTAAGATGTGGTGCAGTATTTCTACCGCCACTTTTGTGGAATAGTTACTGTTTACGAGAAAAGCGCTGGTTCGGTCTAGTCCAAGCCATACATATATATCGGCAACATGTGGGAGACAATTTAATGGGCGATTCTTCAAGACAGTACGAAACGAAAATCAAGAATAATACATGGTGATGCTCTATTTGAATTTATTAGTGATTAAACATCTTCCTTATTTGCCAATGCGTATATCTATTTTGTATATCTATCTCTAACACTATTCCATTTATTAGCGTACTTTGTATTGCTGCTAAGCATTTTGTGAATATATTTTTATCAATATTTATCATTTTTGCTCTCGTAAGTCTATTATTTATACTTATCTATACGGATCTATCAGTTAATAAGTAATATGGCATAACATCACCTGTCACAGTGTAATAAAATAACACGTGTTTACATAATTTTATTTTCTAAATCTATGGTTTCTTGAACTTTTAACTTGCATTGTTTAATGTTGCAGGTAAAAAATTACTCCAAGATTTAAGTACAAAAAGGTAACAATATTTGATCTGTGGTGTCCGTATGAAGTAGAGAACGCTGTCTTCTCGCAATCCTCGGGCTCTCTATTTTGCTCCTCCTAGTTGGTCGAGTATTTCTGATATGTTCGGTAGGGGGAATGAGTCTTCACAGGAGGGGAGATGGGTTCCGAGGGTGTGTGAAATCGCGTCTCAACGCGAGCTGCGGCCTTCCTCCTCGTCCTGACGCTGTTTCGGCAGTGGAAGGGTTCGGTGACGGAGGTCGCCGGGGGTCGCAGGGGGAGTTCGAGCCGAACTCGAGCTCTTCCAACGGGCGACCCATGGGAAGGGGGACGAGAAGCCCGGTCGTCGGCTGCTCGTCCGGTTGCTAAGGGGGGGTTGCCAGGGGATGTCTCATTAAGGGACAGCGGGGGCCCAGTTGAGTACTAACGCGATCCTGGGTGCCTGCAGTAAATGTCTAGGGACGACTATTGGGGTTGTTAGTCGGTAACAATTATACCGAGACCGACATTGGTCATCCTTACCTTCGGCGGCAAGGATGGTTATCCATTAATCGGATTTTCCCCAATTAAAAAAAAAAAAAAAAAAAAAAAAAAGGGGGAATGAGTCTCCTACTGTTATCTCGTTTAACTTTCGAAAATCGACTACTACTCTGTATCTCCTTTTTCCTGATTCGTCGGGCTATTTAGATACTACTAACAATGGGGCGTTCCATTCGCTCGTACTGTGCCCTATTATTCCTTGCTCAATCATTTCTTTGACCTGTTTATCCACTTCCTCCTTGTGTACTTGTGGTAGTCTATACGGTTTCACATTTACTGGCTTCGCGCCCGGTATCAATCGTATTCTGTGCTTTACTTTGTCCGCGAATCCTAATTTGTCTCCTTCTAAATAGAAAATGTCGTTATATTTTTCGCATAGTTCCACTAAACTCGCTTTTTCTTCTTCGTTTAGGTGTTCCGTTTTGATATTGTCGCGTAGGGCCCTCATTCTATCTTTCCCGGTCAATACGCGGATGTTATACGATGCCTTGCTGACACAGTCATTGCTGCCGCTGTCGTCGCGTAGGTCAGTATCTGGCGATGCCGAGAACGTCTCCAGTTGCACCGTCGGAGGCGGCAACTGAATAGCACGAGTCGTCATGTTTATTATAGGTATCGGGCACGTGCCATTGTCGGAGCTTGTCAAACAATTTCCTATGTATATACCCGGTTCTATCATTTGTTTCTCTACTAGTCCGTCTCCGAGTTCTTTCGTGCGTGCTCGAATAATTGTCTCGGTTCGTGGTTGGATGGTAATCTCCTCATCCCGAACTAATGGCCAATGTGTGTCTAAAATTTCTACACGTACTCCTGGTTTAATTATTGCCTTGTATTTAGTTATGAAATCGTATCCTAATATCCCGTCGACTTGTAAAGGAAAATCGTCTTTAACTACGTGGTAAGGGTGCATAACGAACTTTGTACCTATTTTCACGTTAAGCTCTATTTTACAGACGGTAGGGATTTCCGTGCTTCCTATACCCCTCAGGGTTATGACCTCTCGTATAACTTCATACGGACACTACGAATACAAACGTATGCCGTTTGGTCTTAAAGGCGCTCCCCCTACTTTTCAAAGAACCATGGAAGCCCTATTAGGAGGACTACGTGGAATAAAATGCTTCGTATACATAGACGATATAGTCATTCACGGACGGTCACTCAAAGAACATCAGGAAAGATTGGCACAAATTTTAGAAAGAATAAGGAAAAGCGGTTTGAAATTGCAACCAAACAAATGCCAATTCCTGCGTAAAGAAACAATTTATCTGGGCCACGTCATCACCGAAGACGGCATTAAACCAGACCCATCGAAATTGGAGGTAGTAAAAAATTACCCTGTACCTAAGAAAGCGAAAGACCTACAATCCTTCCTAGGGTTAGCAGGTTATTACAGAAAATTCATAGAAAATTTTTCAAGTATGGCAAAACCACTCACTCAATTATTAAAAAAGGATGCAGAATTCAGATGGACTGATCAAGAACAAGAAGCCTTCCAGATATTAAAGGAAAAACTGACATCGGCACCATTGCTACAATACCCGGATTTTTCTAAAGCGTTTACGTTAACAACAGATGCGTCGGGCAAAGCCATAGGTGCGATATTATCACAACAGCAACAGGCAAAGGACCTACCAATAGCTTATGCAAGTAGAATACTTAATAAAGCCGAAATTAACTACAGCACAACGGAAAAGGAGCTACTAGCCATAGTATGGGCAACCCAGCATTTCCGGCCTTACTTATATGGAACTAAATTCACGATCGTTACAGATCACAAACCCCTCACATGGTTATTTAACGTAAAAGATCCGGGCTCTAGATTAATTAGGTGGAGACTAAAGTTAGAAGAATACGACTACGAGATACGCTACAAGGAAGGGAAGTCAAACCAAAACGCTGACGCACTTAGCAGAATGTATGTTATCAAACGCGGACGTGGAAGGCCAAGAAAGACACCACCAGCAGATGACCCACAGACGGCATCAAATAGCTCAGACGAAGACGATATAAAAGAGAAGAACGAATTAGAACCTTCGGAAACAGACGAAGACGATACAACGGCCGCGAACAAGGATAACTACACAGAAGAAGAAAAGAAACGAATATTATACGAATATCACGACACCCCATTAGGTGGGCATGTAGGTATGAAGCGAACTATAAAACGCATACAACTAAAACACTCATGGCCAGGATTAAGACAAGATGTAGAAAATTACATTTCGAAATGCGAAAAATGTCAAAAAAATAAGTTGCGCAAAACAAACAAAGCCCCTATGATAATTACGGATACACCATCAGCACCTTTTGAAAAATGCGCGCTAGACATAGTAGGACCATTACCGGAGAGTAACAACCGAAACAAATACGTACTAACATTCCAAGATCTGCTAACAAAATTTAGTAAGGCGATACCCTTACCAGACCAGGAAGCAAACACCATAGCCAAGGAATTCGTAACCAAAATAGTGTGCGAATACGGTATACCCAAAAAATTAATTACAGATCAAGGAACTAACTTCCTTAGCCAAATATTCAAAGACACGTGCAAACTGCTTAGAATAGATAAAATACAGACAACGGCATATCATCCAGAATCAAACGGTGCACTGGAAAGAAGCCATAGGACACTAGCGGAATACCTAAAAAATTTCGTCAATGATGATCAGTCGAATTGGGATGAATGGCTTTTTTATGCAATGTTTACATATAATACAACGCCTCATACAGCGACAGGCTATACCCCTTACGAACTCGTGTTGGCAGACAAGCTGAACTACCGACCTCGCCCAAACTCGCGCCGCAACCCGATTATACCTACGATCGTTACGCTCACGAACTAAAACAACGATTACGATCAACGAATATAATAGCGCGGGACACCATAAACAACCAAAAACTACGCTCTAAACAACACTACGACAAAAGAGCGACAGATATCAAATTCAAACCAGGCGATCGAGTACTGTTACGCGACGACACAGTCAGACGGGGGCGAACAAAAAAATTGACACCGAGTTGGATAGGCCCATACACGGTAATACAAACACACGCTAACGAAAACTACACAATAAAAAAAGGACGCAGATCTCTACGAATCCACACTAACCGTCTAAAACACTTCGTAGACTAATACTACTGAAAATCATAAGATTACTTTAGAGGCGGCCGTATCAATAAGTTAAGAATAAATACAAAGTACTGCAGCATACGTTAAGCTTTTAGTCTAATAGATCATTACACAATAGCGATCAACGGCTCGTATTCCACTTTGCAGAGTCTCACTTTTAATCATAAGAATAACGCACGGGACACCACCTGACGAAGCCGTGAACATTCAAAGGTTCACAGACCATCAGGCATCTATTTTGAAGATCTCGGTAACCTACATATCTATAGAAGTACTTGGAAATTAGTCATCCACATAGATATAACACCGCTACCTATTCGTATCGCCAAAATACAAAATGCGCTCACAGAAACGATGAAACAATGTACCGACATAACTAACCTCAGACTTAACAAATTTTGTAACCAATTTTACAACATATCGCGCAAGGAATTACAACAGATTTCTGTAAATCTCGAGTACGTACATCAAATAATAGGAACGGCGTCACGAACACGCCGAGGACTAATAGACGGAATCGGACATTTAGTTAACAATTTTCTGAAATAACGGATGTGACGTTTCGATGTAACGGATATGTGACGTTTCGATGTCACGGATATGTGACGTTTCGATGTCACGGAAGTGGAAAGTGGGGCGCGAAAATTTAAACTGAGAATGAACGGAGAAGAATAATTTCTTACCCCGACGGGATTCGAACCCCGGTCCACCGATTGGGGAAAACCAATGATCTTTAGAATGATAGCGAACATTTTGGATTATATCGCAACGAATAAAATGCTCGGTAGTAGGATCAAACGAATAGGTTACAAATTCATGGTTATGTTACGACTACAGACATATAGAGATACACTGCGCCGTCTTACGGGCGAGTTGAAGTAAAATCAAAAATAAAATAAAAATACTAATGTGTGTTTACCAAAATCTAAGTAGAATCCACGTTTTCAATCAAAATGAATAAATATATTTTCATTTAAAAACAAAATTAGTCGCGCAGAAGAAGCTCAGTGTGGTGTTTACAAAGTATTATTATACTGATGTGTGTTTACCAAAATCTAAGTAGAATTCCACGTTTTCAATTAAACTGCATACATATACAGGGTTATACCAACGTAACTTTCATAAAAACTTATTTCTTACAAAAAAAAATCAAATTACATCAGATGTTGGAACTGCGATTCATTTTTCTACGATACAGAGCACCGCTCTTTGTATTACATTTCTCATTGTTGCCATCATTACAGCATCTCTTTTTATGCTATTACATGCATTTGTTATGTGATTCCAAAGTTATTGAACATTATTCATTGTTCTGTCGTGTACAACGGATTGAACATATCTCCAAAGGTACAAATCCAACGGAGACAGATCCGGAGAACACAGTGGCTAACGAATTGGATTATACGTTCCTGAACGTATGATTCTGAAGTGTACGTGATAAATATAAACATAATATGGGAAGCGACAGTGGTAAACATAAACCGAGACACCCTACTTATGGCGACAACAAAAAGTCTTGTATAAAGAGCGGAGCTCTGTATCGTAGAATATGGATCGCAGTTCTATTATATTATTATTATATTATACTGATGTGTGTTTACCAAAATCTAAGTAGAATCCACGTTTTCAATCAAAATGAATAAATATATTTTCATTTAAAAACAAAATTAGTCGCGCAGAAGAAGCTCAGTGCGGTGTTTACAAAGTATTATTATACTAATGTGTGTTTACCAAAATCTAAGTAAAATCCCACATTTTCAATCAAACTGAATACATATACAGGGTTGTGCTAACGTAACTTTCATGAAAACTTATTTCTTACAAACAGGAGCCGAAAGTGTAGAGAAAAGTGTAAAGAAAAAAAAAATATACGTGTGGAAAACCACGCGCGGTGGAAGTGAAACTTCTTGCAGTCTAGTAATGTTTAGAAGCATATTAAGATTGGAAATGTTAAAAAAAAAACAAGATCAGGAACAACCAATACAAAAAAAACAAGATCAGGAACAACTAATACAAAAAACAAGATCAGGAACAACTAATACAAAAAAAATTATAGAAAAAGTTTCACTTCAAACATAATGAACGATCAAAATTTGCTTTGCAAAGAAGGAGAGCGTATGAGAAAGAAAGAAACGTAGTTCATAGCATTTCCCATACGCTATCCTTCTTTGCGAAGCAAATTTTGATCGTTCATTATGTTTGAAGTGAAACTTTTTCTATAATTGTTTTTGTATTGGTTGTTCCTGATCTTGTGTTTTGTATTAGTTGTTCCTGATCTTGTTTTTTTTTGTATTGGTTGTTCCTGATCTTGTTTTTTTTTTAACATTTCCAATCTTAATATGCTTCTAATCATTACTAGACTGCAAGAAGTTTCACTTCCACCGCGCGTGGTTTTCCACACGTATATTTTTTGGTACAATGGACGCAAACGACAGACAAACAATAAATAGACAGATAGCTATACTCGAAAGCGAAGGTAGTACACTAAGAACATCATTGTTAAAACAAATTCAAGTCGTAAATAGAAACGTCGAACTGTATAACGAGTCTATCAGGAACATAAATCATAACGAACGTATACTGCTAAACGCAACAAACGCACTTAGACTGTTACTAGAAACGGAGACAAACAATGAAAAGCTTCAAGTCGCAATAGACGAACAGACCATAATTTTCGAAAGTATTGTTGTGTAGGCTTCGGCGCGATCTTGCCGGTGAACACATTCTTTTACACAGTAGCAAATATTTATTAAATATATAACAGTTAACAGTTAACAACAGATAATCCAGATAATCGTGTTCTCGTTTCAATGGCTCGAGAGGATCTGTCTTCTTTCTTTTTCTTGTCAACAATCTCGTTGTTCGGATACCGCAATATCGATCTAACACTCGATCTCTGCGATATGTTCAGGATATCACAGGGGAAGGCAACTTCATCTCGTGTCGTCGTAACACTACTCCCCCCTTCGAAGAAAGCGGGCGTCCCGTCCGCGACTAGATTCACCTCTGTAGCCGTTAACCTTCTCACGTCAGAATCATAGCTCCCTGACATGTCAACCGCTGTCTGAAAAATCAATAATCGAATACATATATGATTTACTCTGGTGGCCTCATTCAGACAGTAAACGTCCCGACATTTGTCCTCTGTCTCAGGGAAAAACCACCCAAAAACCCTGAGCAGGACGTTGATAGGAATGATTTTAATCATTTAATGAGACTACTCCGTCCACTCCTCGCCATTCCTCTTGACTCTTGTGCCTTGAGTACTTCTTTCTTGATGTCTTCCCGGGTACCAGAACAAAGTTACCCTCGTCTTCTTTCGATGAAGCGTCCTCTTCTTTGGCGAAAAGTGTCGAAGTTTCCTTCCTTTGCCTCATACATTCAAACATAGTAACGTGCGAGTCTATTCACATGAACAACTTTCGGCTTCGCTTTAGGTGAGCGAATTATACGAAAAATTAATTCGTTTAACCGTTCCTTTACTATATACGGTCCTTCCCAATCAGATTGGAGTTTCGGACACCGGCCTCTTGTACGCCGTGGATTGAATAACCAGACTTTATCTCCCGTTTTAAATGAAACTGGATTCGTGTGGACATCGTACCAAGACTTCATTTTGTCACTACTAATCTTCATCCGTTGACGTACAAAATCATGGATTTCCAAGATTTTAGCCCTTGTTGCTTCAATGTAAGCTCCTTCCTCCTTCTTCTCAGAAGCGTAGTTACTTCCTCTCAAGAGATCCAAAGGAAGTCGTAATTCTCGACCCATGAGAACCATTGCCGGAGTATTTCGTGTTACCTCATGTTGAGATGTCCGATATGCTAGAAGGAACGTCGGTACCCATTCATCCCAGTCTTTTTGATGTTCTGAAACGAACTGTGTTAAATACTGCAATAAAGTTCGAATCATCCTTTCAACGAGTCCATCCGATTGGGGATGCAGGGGCGTCGTCCTTGTTTTTTTAATTCCAAGCATCCTCATCAATTCTTTGAAAACATTGGATTCGAAATTCCGACCCTGATCTGAATGCAGTTCCAGTGGTACACCATGGCGACTTATTATATCTGTTAAAAGGGTCTTCGCTATGGTTGTTGCTTTTTGATTCGGGAGTGGAATCACTTCCGGCCACTTCGAGAAGTAATCTACGACGACAAGGGCATATTTGTTTCCAGTCGTAGATTTTGGTAAAGGTCCCACAATATCAAGTGCAATTCGTTCAAAAGGGGCTCCAACATTGTAAATCTTCAAAGCGCCTTTCCCTTTTCCTCTAGGGCCCTTCTTTGCCACTTCTTTCCTCAACTTCTCGACGATGATCAGGCCAGAAAAACCTTTGCCGAATCTTAGCAAGTGTTTTGCGAATTCCAAAGTGTCCTTCCCATGGGGCGTTATGACACTCGCGTAACACTTCTTCGGTTTTGCATCTAGGGACGATTAATAACAGAACTGCTTCTTTCCCGTCTGTGGATTCCCACCTCCGGAAAAGTAAACCTTTTCTCACTTCGAGAGAATCCCAAATCTTCCAATAAAACTTTGTCACTGGGGAAAATGAAGAAACTTCCTGCCAGTCTGGCTTATTTTGTTCAATTATTCTTTGTAATATGAAATTTATTTCTCCGTCGTCCTCTTGCGCTCTCTTCCATTCTTCTGAACCGGCGTCCTCACAGATCGTCCTGTGTACGTGTTCTTCCTTGTTACATATTTCTTCTCGCGACTCTCTCCTCAAGGCGATGGCAATATTTACACTGCGAAACTTCGCATGGTCTTCTTGACAGACTATCTGCGTTTATATGCAACTTTCCTTCACGATGTTTAATTTCGAAATCATACTGTTGCAGCCTTTCTATCCAACGAGCCGTTTGTCCCTCTGGATTTCTGAACGACAGTAACCATCTTAGCGCAGCATGGTCAGTCCTCACTAAAAATTTTCGTCCATACAGATAGTGGTGAAAATGTTCAATAGACTTAATTATTTCCAAAAGTTCTCTTCTAGTCACGCAGTAGTTCCGCTCAGCTTTTCCCAGCATTTTCGAGAAATACGCAATAACTTTCTCCTCTTGACCTTGAACCTGCGAAAGAACAGCTCCGATGGCAAAGTTCGACGCATCAGTATCTAAAATAAAATCTGCATCTTCCAAAGGGTAAGCCAGTATCGGAGATTCGGAGAGTCGTTGCTTCAGCCATTCGAACACCTCCTGGCATTCTTCTAACCATCCAAAGGTAACTTTCTCTTCTGTCAGGCGATGTAGTGGCCTAGCGATGGCAGAAAAATCCCTGACGAACTTTCTATAGTACGTACAGAGCCCAAGAAAGCTTCTTAGTTCCGTTTTGTTTCTCGGAACTGGCCATTCTTGGATTGCCTTTATCTTCTCCGGATCCGTTTTTATTCCGCGTTCGGAAACGATGTGTCCAAGGTAACGCACCTCCTTACAGAAGAAATTGCATTTCTTCGGGTTCACTAATAGTTTGGCTTGACGCAGGCGTACGAAAACAGTCTTCACATTTTCTACGTTCTCATCGAAACTTCGCCTGTAAACGATTATATCGTCCAAATACACCAGGCATATTTTTCCGCAAAGGCCTTTCAGTACCGTGTCCATAAGACGTTCAAACGTGGCAGGGGCATTGCAAAGTCCGAAGGGCATCACTTTGAATTGCCAGAGTCCTTCCCCCACGCAGAACGCGGTCTTCTCCCGGTCCTTTTCATGCATCATAATCTGCCAATATCCACTTTGTAAATCTATCGTCGAGAACCAGGATGATTCGGCAACGGATATGAATCCTTTTTTGTAACATTGTTCAACCGTCGATAGTCCACACAAAATCTCGTGCTGCCATCCTTCTTCTTCACGAGAACGATAGGAGAGGACCATGGACTTTTTGATTCTTCAATTACTCCCTGTCTTCTCATTTTCGCGAGCAATTCTTCAACTTCCGTTCGTCGATGAAACGGGAGACGTCGCGGTGCTTGTTTGATTGGTGTACAATCTCCCGTATCAATCCTATGTTGGACAACATCACAGTTTCCAACATGTTCAGGATTTTCCGCGAACACATCTTGAAACTCGCATGTTATTTCTGCAAATGCTACTTTCCGTGGCGGGGATAAGGCCGCGCCGCATCGCTGGAAAAGATCTTCTAAATGCTTTGGCACAGGTGAGACTGTAACCTCTTGCTGATCTTCCGCTTCCGAGGTCTCCTTTTCCTCTACCGGAGTCTCCTCTTCCGCTACCGAAGTTTCCTCGTCCCTTTTTGCAAATAAGGCCGTATCCACCTTATTTCCCTTCTCCTGGCCAATAAAGCTGACCTCTTTTTCGGCTATTTGTAGGTTTCTTGTCGAATAGTCGAGCCTACACGCGTGTTTCTGAAGGAATCCATTCCCCAAAATACACTCTTCCACCATGTCAATTAGGAAGAAATCTTCCTCCGATTCAAAACCGTTGATGTTGACGAGGCATCTGTACCTGTCTTGAATCGGTAAATTCTCCCCGGAAATGGATACAATTTTCATTTCCTGAAGTCCCGCCGCCGCGCCAAGCTCACTTCTGGGACTGAATTTATATGTCCCCAAAAGATTCACACTCGAACCCGTATCGAGTATTATCGTAGCTTTTTCTCCATCGATGAATCCCTCGATGGCCGTACAATCTATCTTCGAGTAAGTCTTCAGCACGACGGGGGTAAAAAAAGAAGAGAAGTCACAGTCTCCCCCTCTACTGTGACTTCTTTGCGTTTCCCATCTTCTGTGTCTGCTTCTTCGGGCAGTCCTTCTGAAGGTGTCCAGGCTGCCGACAACTCCAACACACCCTAGGTCGATCTTCCCGTTTAGTGTCGGTCCTCGTTTTCTTATTCACGAAACTGGTCCTCTGCACAAAGCTCCTGTTCGGTCTGTCGATTTCCTCCGGTCTTCTCTCGTAGCCTCGGTCATCGTAACTCCGTCCGTGAAAGTTTTGTTTTGGAAAATAATAAGGTTTGTAGCGATTATTTTTGCCTGTATATTGATTCTCAGCGACAGACTCGACAGCTTCAATCTCTAGGGCTCTAATAACCGTTGCCCTCAGGGATGTAAAACCACCGAGTCTCAATAATCGCTTTGTCTCCTCGTTGGCCAATGCTGTTACGAACTGAGAGGCTGCAAGTTTATCTCTACTTTCAAAAGGGCATTCGCCAAATACAGCTTGAGCAAGCCTCTCAATTTCCGCTGCCAACTTAGAAATCGACTCCCCTTTTCGTTGTCTGTAGTTTTGAAATTTTACGTAGCTTAAATTTTGAAAATTTTTTATTCCATAACGGAATTCCAATGCCGAAACGATCGCCTGAAAATCATTCTGCTTATCAACAGAAAGAGAAGTTAACACCCCTCGAGCAGGGCCCTCCAAAGATGCAACCAAGGCCAAAGCTTTCCTTGGTTCATCCCATCCATTCGCGCGATCTATCGTATCGAACTGAATTCGATATTCTTCCCATGAAGCTTTCCCATCGGATCTGGGTGGCTTCACGGCGTACCCCAACTCTGAAACACTTCGAAACACACCAACCGTATCGCGCATAGGTACCTGCTGCAAGGGTGGCAGGACCGGAACCGTGGACCCGTTAGGAACGGACATATTTACATTTTGAGGTTCACGGTTCTCGGTAGAGTTAATTAACCGCGGCTGTACAAGCGCGTGCAGATTTTGTGAGAGCACCTGACACTGGGCCTCCAGGATCCCGAAGCGTCCTTCCAGGGCAGCTTCCCTCGCAGCTTGAGCGGCCCTGTTTGCTGCTTCCCTCTCTTCAAACCGGGTCCACTCCTGTTCCCATCTCCGTTCCGAGATCTTCTGCTGCTCTTGAAACTGCCCCGAAATGTTCCTTTGGAGGCCTTCGAACAGCGTCTGCAACATCATCGCATCCGTTCCCGAAGTGGATGCCGTTGCGGTGGTATCTTCCGTTATCCCACTTCTGACACCAATGTTGCGTAGGCTTCGGCGCGGTCTTGCCGGTGAACACATTCTTTTACACAGTAACAAATATTTATTAAATATATAACAGTTAACAGTTAACAACAGATAATTCAGATAATCGTGTTCTCGTTTCAATGGCTCGAGAGGATCTGTCTTCTTTCTTTTTCTTGTCAACAATCTCGTTGTTCGGATACCGCAATATCGATTTGACACTCGATCTCTGCGATATGTTCAGGATATCACAGGGGAAGGCAACTTCATGTCGTGTCGTCGTAACAGTATAATCAAGGATCTAGCTGAAGATGTGAAAAACATATTGCAATACATACAAGATATCAGGAAAGGAATCCTGAATCCAATAGTTCTCCCCCCCCCCCAAACAGATCATTGAATACCTAAATTCAGCCTTACCTCACTTACCAAAGGTCCTAAATTTCCCGTTACAGCTCACAATCGAAAATATCCACTCCTTATATGAAGTAATCAATCTAGCAGCTTATAGCACATCCCAGTCTATCACTACAATTGTCGAAGTACCATTACTCAATGCGAAACAATATAAGGTAAATAAGGTACATCCAGTACCCACAAAGGTTAACGAATCGCTCTACGTATACTTAGACACCACCGATACACTAGTAACAATAGATGTAGCAAACTTAGATTATGTGCACGTTAAGGGTGTAGGCGCACCACGTGACATAACTAGAAAATAACTAGAACCTTACTAGATTTTATGTCGAAACATGGGTTTGCGGGCGGCTGTTATTTGTCGTTATACGAGCATATTCTGAGCTGCACAAGGGTTCATTTGATAGAGGAAGGTTAATTGCACCGCGCTGTGCCCCATCTTATGAGTCAAAAAAGTCTCTTTCTGACAGAAAACTAAGTCCAAAGTAGAGCGAAAATCGAGAAACAACATCCACAGATTCCGATGTATTTTTCTATTACAAAAAGACTTTTTTGACTCATAAGATGGGGCACAGCGCGGTGCAATTAACCTTCCTCTATCAAATGAACCCTTGTGCAGCTCAGAATATGCTCGTATAACGACAAATAACAGCCGCCCGTGATTGCATTCAATTCCCCTATACAGTAAATCCTGGTAAGTTGCAAAAACGCTGTTCTCTGACTGAGCAACTTACCAGGTAGACTTGCTTTTTCTGATTTATGGTTGGGTCTACCGCTCCGATCGCGCCGAGCGAGACTACAATAGAGCAACGGTGTCGGCACGGCTACGCACATTGCGACCGAAACTTTCTTCGTCAATTACACCACTAAATTACAATTGAAACTATATCGTGTTTGGTCTTGTTTTACTCAGAAAGATGCCAGAAATACGTTTTCAAAAAGTCCCATGAAAAATAATGATTATTAAGAAGTTTGAAAATTCGATTCATTGAGTCAATGTAGTGGTGGTCACACCGATATACCCGAGCCGATGACAATAGTCGCCGTCTTGCGGCGCGGGACAGCGTTGACAGGCAGTGGAGTGAGTAGGCCGATGCAACTTACCAGGTTTCTAGCCCGCACAACTTATCAGGATTTACTGTATTCCGTTCATGAAGCCAGAATCTACAGCAAGTCTAGAGCCAATTTTAGTTAAGCTAGTTGGACCAGATGGCGCCTACTGTCAATAGCAATACTGAAGCGTAGGCAGATACATATGTATGCCACAGTGAAAGCGTGAGTCAATGTATGCATTTTACGATTACAGATTAGGCCAGCGGTTTTTAACCTGGAAGGCGCGGACTATTACCAGGAGAGGCGCTAAAATTGTTGAATAAAAATTTATGCCGTGATCTGTATAAATAATAGTTTCTTTATTATATTACGATGTTACAAGGAGAAAAGAAAAATATTATATTTGCGCATGCGCGAGAAAATTTGGCCATATCAGAATGGAACACTGCTGCTACGATCAGTGATGTGATATGTAGCGCTTTTCACGCGCATGCGCGACGATTCTAGCCTCAGTCAAGTACGAAGATCGGGTAAATTCGGGTACCTTGGCCGCCCTACTAATTTTGCAAAATAAATGAATGTAAAATGTGAATTTCCGTCAGCCGTCAGCCCGCTCTTCTGTAGCACCTCGTGCCGTAACGGTCGTAACGGACTGCGCTGGACGTTCCCGCTAATAATATGTACTCCCCCAATATTGTCCCAATAGTCATCCACATCCTTCGGACGCAGATACGTTCCTGCCGAAACTCATGCATGCGCGTGAAAAGCGCCACATATATCGCTGGCTACGATCGTCGAACGATCTATCTACCGCGTGAACTTTTAGAAACATAACATGAAATAATCTAACCCGTATACAAATAATAGAATGTAATCAATAAAAAAGAAATTTTATTTTGTTACGTCGAGAGACGTATGGCGTAGAATAAAAGTTAACTAAGATTCCATTAACCATAATCAATAAGATTACTCATTTTACCAATCCGCGCATAGCATAGCCGATAAGAATTACTTATTTTACCACCACGTATCACCTTCGAGCCATCCTGTCTCTTTGATTCTCACCTTTACCTTCGATCGTATTTCGATTCCAGCTTTATCAATTGGCCATCCGGTCTATTGATCCTTACACCTCGCGTTAACACTCCCACTCCTAATTACCCCACTCCATATACATTCCAAATTTGCGAAGCTCAACAGAGCCCTGATTCTTTTACGATACTTCTTTTCCGAACTCCATTCAGAGACGTCGCCGTCTCCTGGAGTCCCGCGCGCTCAGCCCAGAGGCCTTACCTCTCGGGACAAATACAAGTTTTTGTATTCCATTTTATATTTCCATTATTAAAGTATCATTTTAATATAGACTCAGTGTCTCGTTATTTAAAAGTCATTTACGTCTCATGGAATATTCCCTTTCACAACCATTTCTAATAGAGTGTCTTGATTATTCACTTGTACGCCTAGAAGCCCACCAACGGCTCTGTACGTTCGTGAGTACTCGGACACATTGATTGTTTAGAGACGCACTAGTTGCATTAATAAAATATTCCATGCCACGTCGCGCCGGTCGTAAATATCAACTGCGAAAGCTCGCACGCGAATATTCGTCGGAAACGTCTCCTAAAGACCGGTATATAAAATTGCTCGGTGTTCGCGCTCTCCCTACGGTCACCCGCGACATCGTCACCTACGAACGAGATCGACCACGAGCAGAGCCGACCGGAGAAGAGCAGCCTCCTGATTCTACGTCGCAGTCGGATGTAGAAGGAAACACCCCACGCGCGTAGACGAGTGGGTAGGGAGTAGACCGGCTGAAACTACTGCGCGTCATCGGCAAATAACACTACTGTCAGGGCTAAGACCGGTGAGTGCATTTGTAAATCACATAGTGAGCCGTTGCGTCGTGACCCGGGTTAGACACGGTTATACTTGCCGTGTGGACCCTAAAGCTCAAATTATAATTGTCGTCTTGATCCGCGTGCTCGTGATTTCTCTAAATCACAAAAGTTCAACTCGCGGGACGTAACAATTTGGTGGCAGCGGTGGGATAGATAGCTATCACGATGCCAAACGGTCCCGCTAGTAACACGCGCAGTAAGGATAAGCCTTCGGAGCAATCCGAAAATAAAATGAACGCGGATGAATTAGCAGCATACGAGACTTCGCTACGCCGTAAAGAACAAAGAGTTCGTGAACAAGGTGCTGCCGTCGAGAAAGATAGATTAACTTTCGAAAACCAAGTCATGTTAGCACAATCGGAAATTAATGACGAACGCGCGGCGTTAGAGAAATTACGCGCAGAAATAGAACGCGAGCGCGAGACGTTGAACGCGCAAAAACGCGAACGCGACGACACGAAATTATTAATCGACGTACAAAATCTTTCGAATTTAAGCATGCCGTCTGTTATTCCCGCGACACCGAGGCGTTCGCAACAGAACGAAGGCTTAAATGTTAACATGCCAACGTATAATTTGCCGTATCTGCCGCGAAACGAAGCAACGAATACGCGTCGGAATGATTCTCCGGAACGAGAAGATTCGCGACTCGTGATGAAGGCCGCGACGGATTCGATTCCCACATTCGACGGAACGAACTTGTCGGTTTTACAATTCACGAGAGCTTGCCAACGCGCACGCGATCTCGTTCCCCGACATGCTGAGAAAACGTTGTCGAAATTGATAATTAGCAAGCTCCGCGGAGAAGCGTATACCGCGATCGAGGACGAACCTGTAAATTCAGTCACCGATATCACGAACCGTCTAAAAGATATTTTCGGACCTCACCATACGATTGATCACTATCGCGGAGAAATGACAAATATATTCATGTACACGAATGAGCATATCCTGCAATATATTAGTCGCGTAAAAGATTTACGTACCGCGATTATAGATTGCCACCGCGTCGAACCCGACACTGCCGAAATTGACGCGTTTACTAGGAAAAGTTTCATTCGCGGTCTTATTCCCGATTTACGTACAGAAGTACGTCAGATGAATCATCGCTCGTTACGAAATACCTTCGATGAAGCGATAAATCAATATAAAGAACTCGAGCTCGATAAACGAAGACACGAACGATGCGCACGCGAAGAAAAACAAGTTCGATTCTCAGTGTACGGTTCCTATAACAATTCGCGTAACGATTCACGTTTCTCGCGATCACCGTCACCTTATCGTAATGACGCTTATCAAAATAGATCGCGCGCTGACCCATATCGGGTAGAATCGTTTTCAGACCGCCAACGCGGAAACTCGCCTTATCAGCCGCGCACCGATACGTTCACGAACAAGCCTCGCGATAATCGATATCCCGAGTCACCGCGTAATACGTCATATCGCGACGTCACACAATCGTCGCTGAACAGAGGCGACGACTCGCGTCACGTGCACCGCGACACTTATACTCCTCCTCAACGCCGCGAAAATAATTACGCGAGCCCTCGTACACCGTCAAAGTTTTGCAACTATTGCAAGACACCCGGACACGACATTCACGAGTGTCGTAAACGCGAATTTAACAACCGCACCAGAGAACAACAGGGAAACGGATCAACCCTCCCGTCCACTCCGAGTCCGCGACGGGAGGCACCGATGAAACAGTCCGTTCAAACAATCGCGACCGAACCAAGCACCGAAAAGAACAGAGAGTAACAAGAATCACTCTTAGCGACAATACCGCCATTCCGCACATAATTGTTACGATCCCCGAGTTGGTAAAAGGAATTAAAATTATGGTAGACACCGGCTCGGAGCCAAATTTGATCAAAGCCTCGTTGTTGAAACCTGACGTGGTAATCAACACGAATAACCAAATCTATATCTCTGGAATAACGGAAGAGGTAGTTTCCACTTTGGGGTCCACCGACTTGACTATATCCGATACACCGATAGAATTCCAAGTTGTACCAGATTCACTTGCGATTCCTTCGGATGGAATCTTAGGCTCGGCCTTCCTTATTAAAGGCGCAGACATTTCCTATAGCAATCGTAGTATGACTTGGCAAGGGAACGAGTTCCCATTTACTTCTCGAGAAAATTGCCGTATCGAGTCACGAACTTCAGCTTGCATAGCGATAAACGCCACCGGACCCGAGATAGGTTACTTACGACGATGCGAAATCGCACCCGGGTTATTACTTCCGAATTGTTTAACGCGCATCTCCGGCGGCAAAGCGTACGTACGATGCGTGAACACCACGAGCGAACCGATCGAACTCCCCATGCCGAACATGGAGCTGGAGGAGTTGGAAGATATCGTGGATGTCACCAGCACGGAGCTTATACCTTTGCACTCAATTCCAATCTTAAATTCAACTCTCAATACCATTTCGAACGCTAACGCACGTTCATCTTCGAATTCCCAAGTCAAAATCTTAAATCTTCAAACAAATTCTTCAAAGTCAAACCTCAATTCATGCTCGCTCGCGTCTCGCTGTGATGAGATATGGGACATAATAAGTACCGATCATTTAAGCGAGGAAGAAGCGAATCATGTCCAAAATCTGGTGCGTGAACACCACGATTTATTCCATCTCCCCGGAGACCGTCTGGGAATGACAAATAGAGTCATGCATAAAATTATCACAACGGACGAAGCGCCAGTCCATGTGAAACAATATCGTTACCCGCCGATACACAGGGAAGAAATTAATAAACAAATGAAAGAACTGCTAGAACAAGACATTGTCGCTCCGTCGACATCTCCGTATAACAGCCCCCTGTGGATCGTGCCTAAGAAAGCCGACGAACAAGGTAATAAAAAGTGGCGTATGGTAATCGACTTCCGCGCTCTTAATGAAAAATCTATTCCAGACGCGTATCCGCTCCCAAGTATTTTAGAAATACTAGACCAACTCGGCAGCGCCAAATACTTCAGCGTGTTCGATCTAGCGAACGGCTTCCATCAAATCGGAATGGAACCGAGCGACGCACCAAAAACCGCATTTTCTACGCCATACGGGCATTACGAATACAAACGTATGCCGTTCGGATTGCGCAACGCGCCTGCAACCTTTCAGCGACTCATGGATAACATTCTAACAGGCCTGCAAGGTATAGAATTGTTCGTCTACCTAGACGATATAGTAATTTATTCAAGAAGCCTTGCAGAGCACGAGTCAAAATTTAATAAATTGGCACAAAGGTTGCGCGAAGCGAATCTCAAACTGCAACCGTCGAAATGCGGATTCCTACACCGAGAAGTAGCGTATCTAGGACACATCATAGGTGAGGATGGTGTGAAACCATGCCCCAAAAAGGTGTCCGCGGTACGAGATTTTCCGAGGCCAAAATCAATAAAATCGGTGCGAGAGTTTCTAGGGTTAGCCGGTTATTATAGGCGATTTATTCCGAAATTCTCACAAATTTCAAAACCTCTTACGTCACTATTAAAGAAAGATAAAAAGTTTGAATGGAAGCTCGAACATGAGAACGCTTTCTGCACGTTGCGAGAAATCCTGACTACCGAACCGCTCTTACAGTACCCCGATTTTACAAAGGAATTTAACGTCACTACCGACGCCTCAGGTTACGCGATCGGTGGGGTTCTAAGTCAGAACGAACCGGGTAAGGATCGTCCCATCGCCTAAGCTTCTCGGTTGCTTCACGGAGCCGAACTGAATTATTCCACGATAGAAAAGGAATGCCTTGCGATAATCTACTGCACACAGTACTTCCGACCGTACATATACGGTCACAAATTCAATTTAATCACCGATCACCAGCCTCTCGTCTGGATGAACTCAGTAAAAGATCCGACTTCGCGATTGCTCAGGTGGAGATTGTAACTAGCTGAAGTCGATTACAGAATAACGTACAAGACGGGGAAAACAAACCTGAATGCAGACGCCCTATCCCGTAACCCTGTACCAACCCTTCCTATTTCCTCTACACCAGATTCCGACTCATCCGAAAAAACGCCTTCTAAATCGACAACCACCCCCATTCGACCGACTCCAACACGGAGATCCTCGCGCAAAATTCCTCCCAAGCCTACACCTATCCCAAGTCTGTCTCCCCGCTCAACGACAACAGGTCTCGCTCTCCCAGAATCCGACACACCGCTCGTCACTATGACGCCATCGTCACCTCGCGAGGGAACTCCCATGCAAAGTGACGATGATATCGAACCTCCTATTATCTCGGACTCTGATACACCATTCGACTCGTCTAGCGAACCGACTCCGCACAGTGGACGGACAATGGTTCACACACGAGATCGCCTCAGTATGAGAAACGACAACCTGGTAATATTCATAACTGCGAACCTCCAACCGCTTGATACAGGAGCTATAGAATTGATCCCTTCAAATGAAGACCCTTCGGCACTCGATTTGACGCTGTGTAGAGCCAAAGTCCTAGAGCGAGCAAATCACCACATCATAATGCTTCCAGTCAAGCCTTCTCCTCTCCATACCGCTCCTTACGAAGACGTAATCGAGTGTTTGCGATCTCTATACGACGTTGCTACAGAACTCCAATTAAAATCCTTTAGCATCTCCAAAACCCATATCGACGACACTCCTTGGTCGGAAATCCAAAGGGTCTTGCTCGATTTGTTCGAATCAACGCAAGTTCAAATATTCGCCTGCTCAAACGAAATCATAGTTCCTTCGAGCGAACAACGCGCAGACATCCTGGTTGAAAATCACTGCTCAACATTTGCAGGCCATAAAGGTATTACGAAAACGTATCGTCGTATTAGGGAGAAATACTTTTGGCCTTCCTTAAAGAAGGACGTACAAAATTTTGTCAATTCATGTGACTCTTGTCAAGCAAAAAAATTAGTCAGGGTAAAAACTAGACAACCCATGGTAATTACCGACACCCCGGGGAAAGCCTTCGACAAAGTCGCTCTAGACCTTGTCGGCCCACTCCCAATATCGTCCAATGGATTTAAATATATATTAACAATTTTGAGAAATTGTTTTGCGGTATTCGTTATGCGTTATGCGTTATGCGTTATCCGTTGTTCGTTATGCGTTATGCGTTGTGCGTTATACGTTTGCGTTATGCGTTAGGCGTTATGCGTTATGCGTTAACGTTATGCGTTATGCCTTATGCGTTATGCGTTATGGGTTATGCGTTATGCGTTATGCGTTATGCGTTATGCGTTATGCGTTATGCGTTATGCGTTATGCGTTATGCGTTATGCGTTATGCGTTATGCGTTATGCGTTAAACATTATGCGTTTTGCTGTATTCGTTATGCGTTGTGCGTTATACGTTTGCGTTATGCGTTATGCGTTATGCGTTATGCGTTATACGTAATGCGTTATGCGTTATGCGATATGCGTTATGCGTTATGCGTTATGCGTTATGCTTTATGCGTTATGCGTTATACGTTATGCGTTATGCGTTATGCTTTATGCGTTATGCTTTATGCTTTATGCGTGATCCGTTATGCGTTAGGCGTTATGCGTTATGCGTTAACGTTATGCGTTATGCCTTATGCGTTATGCGTTATGGGTTATGCGTTATGTGATATGCGATATACGTTATGCGTTATGCGTTATGCGTTATGCGTTATGCGTTATGCGTTATGCGTTATGCGTTATGCGTTATGCGTTATACGTTGTACGTTATGCTTTATGCGTTATGTTTTATGCGATATGCGTTATGCGTTATGCGTTATGCGTTATGCGTTATGCGTTATGCGTTATGCGTTATGCGATATGCGTTATGTGTTATGCGTTATGCATTATGCTTTATGCGTTATGCGTTATGAGTTACACGTTATGCGTTATTCGATATGCGTTATGCGTTATGCGTCATGCGTTATGCGTTATGCGTTATGCGTTATGCGTGATTCGTTATGCGTTAAGCATTATGCGTTTTGCTGTATTCGTTATGCGTTGTGCGTTATACGTTTGCGTTATGCGTTATGCGTTATACGGTTTGCGTTATGCGTTATACGTTATGCGTTATGCGTTATGCGATATGCGTTATGCGTTATGCGTTATGCGTTATGCGTTATGCTTTATGCGTTATGCGTTATGCGTTATGCGTTATGCTTTATGCGTTATGCGTTATGTGTTATACTTTATGCGTTATGCGTAATGCGTTATGCGTTATGCGTTATGCGTTATGTGTTATGCGTTATGCGTTATGCGTTATGCGTTATGCGTTATGCGTTATGCGTTATGCGTTATGCGTTATGCGTTATGCGTTATGCGTTATGCGTTATGCGTTATGCGTTATGCGTTATGCGTTATGCGTTATGCGTTATGCGTTATGCGTTATGCGTTATGCGTTATACGTTGTACGTTCTGCTTTATGCGTTATGTTTTATGCGATATGCGTTATGCGTTATGCGTTATCCGTTATGCGTGATGCGTTATGCGTAATGCGTTATGCGTTATGTGTTATACTTTATGCGTTATGCGTTATGTGTTATACTTTATGCGTTATGCGTAATGCGTTATGCGTTATGCGTTATGCGTTATGCGTTATGCGTTATGCGTTATGCGTTATGCGTTATGCGTTATGCGTTATTCGTTATCCGTTGTTCGTTACGCGTTATGCATTATGCTTTATGCGTTATGCGTTATGAGTTACACGTTATGCGTTATTCGATATGCGTTATGCGTTATGCGTTATGCGTTATGCGTTATGCGTGATCCGTTATGCGTTAAGCATTATGCGTTTTGCTGTATTCGTTATGCGTTGTGCGTTATACGTTTGCGTTATGCATTATGCGTTATGCGTTATACGGTATGCGTTATGCGTTATACGTTATGCGTTATGCGTTATGCGATATGCGTTATGCGTTATGCGGTATGCGTTATGCTTTATGCGTTATGCGTTATGCGTTATGCGTTACGCTTTATGCGTTATGCTTTATGCGTTATGCGTGATCCGTTATGCGTTTGGCGTTATGCGTCATGCGTTAACGTTATGCGTTATGCCTTATGCGTTATGCGTTATAGGTTATGCGTTATGTGTTATGCGATATACGTTATGCGTTATGCGTTATGCGTTATGCGTTATGCGTTATACGTTGTACGTTATGCGTGATGCGTTATGTTTTATGCGATATGCGTTATGCGTTATGCGTTATGCGTTATGCGTGATGCGTTATGCGTAATGCGTTATGCGTTATGTGTTATACTTTATGCGTTATGCGTAATGCGTTATGCGTTATGCGTTATGCGTTATGCGTTATGCGTTATGCGTTATGCGTTATGCGTTATGCGTTATGCGTTATGCGTTATGCGTTATGCGTTATGCGTTATGCGTTATGCGTTATGCGTTATGCGTTATGTGTTATGCGTTATGCGTTATGCGTTATGCGTTATGCGTTATGCGTTATGCGTTATGCGTTATGCGTTATGCGTTATGCGTTATGCGTTATGCGTTATGCGTTGTGCGTTATAAGTTTGCGTTATGCGTTATGCGTTATGCTTTATGCGTTATGCGTTATGCGTTATGCGTTATGCGTTATGCGTTATGCGTTATGCGTTATGCGTTATGCGTTATGCGTTATGCGTTATGCGTTATGCGTTATGGGTTATGCGTTATGCGTTATGCGATATGCGTTATGCGTTATACGTTATGCTTTATGCTTTATGCGTTATGCGTTATGCGTTATGCGTTATGCGTTATGCGTTATGCGTTATGCGTTATGCGTTATGCGTTATGCGTTATGCGTTGTGCGTTATAAGTTTGCGTTATGCGTTATGCGTTATGCGTTATGCGGTATGCGTTATGCTTTATGCGTTATGCGTTATGCGTTATGCGTTATGCTTTATGCGTTATGCTTTATGCGTTATGCGTGATCCGTTATGCGTTAGGCGTTATGCGTTATGCGTTAACGTTATGCGTTATGCCTTATGCGTTATGCGTTATGGGTTATGCGTTATGTGTTATGCGTTATACGTTATGCGTTATGCGTTATGCGTTATGCGTTATGCGTTATGCGTTATGCGTTATGCGTTATGCGTTATGCGTTATGCGTTATGCGTTATGCGTTATGCGTTATGCGTTATGCGTTATGCGTTATGCGTTATGTGTTATGCGTTATGCGTTATGCGTTATGCGTTATGCGTTATGCGTTATGCGTTATGCGTTATGCGTTATGCGTTATGCGTTATGCGTTATGCGTTATGCGTTGTGCGTTATAAGTTTGCGTTATGCGTTATGCGTTATGCGTTATGCGTTATGCGTTATGCGTTATGCGTTATGCGTTATGCGTTATGCGTTATGCGTTATGCGTTATGCGTTATGCGTTATGCGTTATGCGTTATGCGTTATGCGTTATGCGTTATGCGTTATGCGTTATGCGTTATGCGTTATGCGTTATGCGTTATGCGTTATGTGTTATGCGTTATGCGTTATGCGTTATGCGTTATGCGTTATGCGTTATGCGTTATGCGTTATGCGTTATGCGTTATGCGTTATGCGTTATGCGTTAGGCGTTATGCGTTATGCGTTATGTGTTATGCGTTATGCGTTATGCGTTATGCGTTATGCGTTATGCGTTATGCGTTATGCGTTATGCGTTATGCGTTATGCGTTATGCGTTATGCGTTATGCGTTGTGCGTTATAAGTTTGCGTTATGCGTTATGCGTTATGCTTTATGCGTTATGCGTTATGCGTTATGCGTTATGCGTTATGCGTTATGCGTTATGCGTTATGCGTTATGCGTTATGCGTTATGCGTTATGCGTTATGCGTTATGGGTTATGCGTTATGCGTTATGCGATATGCGTTATGCGTTATACGTTATGCTTTATGCTTTATGCGTTATGCGTTATGCGTTATGCGTTATGCGTTATGCGTTATGCGTTATGCGTTATGCGTTATGCGTTATGCGTTATGCGTTGTGCGTTATAAGTTTGCGTTATGCGTTATGCGTTATGCGTTATGCGGTATGCGTTATGCTTTATGCGTTATGCGTTATGCGTTATGCGTTATGCTTTATGCGTTATGCTTTATGCGTTATGCGTGATCCGTTATGCGTTAGGCGTTATGCGTTATGCGTTAACGTTATGCGTTATGCCTTATGCGTTATGCGTTATGGGTTATGCGTTATGTGTTATGCGTTATACGTTATGCGTTATGCGTTATGCGTTATGCGTTATGCGTTATACGTTGTACGTTATGCGTGATGCGTTATGTTTTATGCGATATGCGTTATGCGTTATGCGTTATGCGTTATGCGTGATGCGTTATGCGTAATGCGTTATGCGTTATGTGTTATACTTTATGCGTTATGCGTAATGCGTTATGCGTTATGCGTTATGCGTTATGCGTTATGCGTTATGCGTTATGCGTTATGCGTTATGCGTTATGCGTTATGCGTTATGCGTTATGCGTTATGCGTTATGCTTTATGCGTTATGCGTTATGCGTTATGCGTTATGTGTTATGCGTTATGCGTTATGCGTTATGCGTTATGCGTTATGCGTTATGCGTTATGCGTTATGCGTTATGCGTTATGCGTTATGCGTTATGCGTTATGCGTTGTGCGTTATAAGTTTGCGTTATGCGTTATGCGTTATGCTTTATGCGTTATGCGTTATGCGTTATGCGTTATGCGTTATGCGTTATGCGTTATGCGTTATGCGTTATGCGTTATGCGTTATGCGTTATGCGTTATGCGTTATGGGTTATGCGTTATGCGTTATGCGATATGCGTTATGCGTTATACGTTATGCTTTATGCTTTATGCGTTATGCGTTATGCGTTATGCGTTATGCGTTATGCGTTATGCGTTATGCGTTATGCGTTATGCGTTATGCGTTATGCGTTGTGCGTTATAAGTTTGCGTTATGCGTTATGCGTTATGCGTTATGCGGTATGCGTTATGCTTTATGCGTTATGCGTTATGCGTTATGCGTTATGCTTTATGCGTTATGCTTTATGCGTTATGCGTGATCCGTTATGCGTTAGGCGTTATGCGTTATGCGTTAACGTTATGCGTTATGCCTTATGCGTTATGCGTTATGGGTTATGCGTTATGTGTTATGCGTTATACGTTATGCGTTATGCGTTATGCGTTATGCGTTATGCGTTATGCGTTATGCGTTATGCGTTATGCGTTATGCGTTATGCGTTGTGCGTTATAAGTTTCCGTTATGCGTTATGCGTTATGCGTTATGCGTTATGCGTTATGCGTTATGCGGTATGCGTTATGCTTTATGCGTTATGCGTTATGCGTTATGCGTTATGCTTTATGCGTTATGCGTGATCCGTTATGCGTTAGGCGTTATGCGTTATGCGTTAACGTTATGCGTTATGCCTTATGCGTTATGCGTTATGGGTTATGCGTTATGTGTTATGCGATATACGTTATGCGTTATGCGTTATGCGTTATGCGTTATGCGTTATGCGTTATACGTTGTACGTTATTCGTGATGCGTTATGTTTTATGCGATATGCGTTATGCGTTATGCGTTATGCGTTATGCGTGATGCGTTATGCGTAATGCGTTATGCGTTATGTGTTATACTTTATGCGTTATGCGTAATGCGTTATGCGTTATGCGTTATGCGTTATGCGTTATGCGTTATGCGTTATGCGTTATGCGTTATGCGTTATGCGTTATGCGTTATGCGTTATGCGTTATGCGTTATGCGTTATGCGTTATGCGTTATGCGTTATGCGTTATGCGTTATGCGTTATGCGTTATGCGTTATGCGTTATGCGTTATGCGTTATGCGTTATGCGTTATGCTTTATGCGTTATGCGTTATGCGTTATGCGTTATGCGTTATGCGTTATGGGTTATGCGTTATGCGTTATGCGTTATGCGTTATGCATTATGCGTTATACGTTATGAGTTATGCGTTATGCGTTATGCGATATGCGTCATGCATCAAGCCTTATGCGGTAACGTTATGCGTTATACGTTATGCGATATGCGTATTGCGTTATGCGTTATGTGTTATACTTTATGCGTTATGCGTTATGTGTTATACTTTATGCGTTATGCGTAATGCGTTATGCGTTATGCGTTATGCGTTATGCGTTATGCGTTATGCGTTATGCGTTATGCGTTATGCGTTATGCGTTATGGGTTATGCGTTATGTGTTATGCGATATGCGTTATGCGTTATGCGTTATGCGTTATGCGTTCTGCGTGATCCGACATGCGTTACGCGTTATGCGTTATGCGTTATGCCTTATGCCTTATGGGTTTGCGTTAGGCATTATGCATTATGCTTTATGCGTTATGCATTATGCGTTATGCGTTGTGCGTTATGCGTTATGCGTTATGCGTTATGCGTTATGCGTTATGCGTTATGCGTTATGGGTTATGCGTTATGTGTTATGCGATATGCGTTATGCGTTATGCGTTATGCGTTATGCGTTCTGCGTGATCCGACATGCGTTACGCGTTATGCGTTATGCGTTATGCCTTATGCCTTATGGGTTTGCGTTAGGCATTATGCATTATGCTTTATGCGTTATGCATTATGCGTTATGCGTTATGCGTTATGCGTTATGCGTTATGCGTTGTGCGTAATGCGTTATGCGTTATGTGTTATGCATTATGCGTTATGCGTTATGCCTGATCCGTTAGGCGTTATGCGTTATGCGTTATGCGTTATGCGTTATGCGTTATGCGTTATGCGTTATGCGTTATGCGTTATGCGTTATGCGTTATGCGTTATGCGTTATGCGTTATGCGTTATGCCTTATGCCTTATGGGTTTGCGTTATGCGTTATGCATTATGCGTTATGCGTTATGCATAATGCGTTATACGTTATGTATTATGCGTTATGCCTTATACGTTATGCGATATGCGTTGTGCGTTATGACTTATGCGTTATGCGTTATGCGTTATGCGTTATGCGTTATGCATTTTGAGTTATGCGCCATGCGTTATGCGTTATGCGTTATGCGTTATGCGATATGCGTTGTGCGTTATGCGTTATGCGTTATGCGTTATGCGTTATGCATTTTGCGTTATGCGTTAGGCGTTATGCGTTATGCGTTAACGTTATGCGTTATGCCTTATGCGTTATGCGTTATGGGTTATGCGTTATGCGTTATGCGTTATGCGTTATGCGTTATGCGTTATGCGTTATGCGTTATGCGTTATGCGTTATGCGTTATGCGTTATGCGTTATGCGTTAAACATTATGCGTTTTGCTGTATTCGTTATGCGTTGTGCGTTATACGTTTGCGTTATGCGTTATGCGTTATACGGTATGCGTTATGCGTTATACGCAATGCGTTATGCGTTATGCGATATGCGTTATGCGTTATGCGTTATGCGTTATGCTTTATGCGTTATGCGTTATACGTTATGCGTTATGCGTTATGCTTTATGCGTTATGCTTTATGCTTTATGCGTGATCCGTTATGCGTTAGGCGTTATGCGTTATGCGTTAACGTTATGCGTTATGCCTTATGCGTTATGCGTTATGGGTTATGCGTTATGTGATATGCGATATACGTTATGCGTTATGCGTTATGCGTTATGCGTTATGCGTTATGCGTTATGCGTTATGCGTTATGCGTTATGCGTTATACGTTGTACGTTATGCTTTATGCGTTATGTTTTATGCGATATGCGTTATGCGTTATGCGTTATGCGTTATGCGTTATGCGTTATGCGTTATGCGTTATGCGATATGCGTTATGTGTTATGCGTTATGCATTATGCTTTATGCGTTATGCGTTATGAGTTACACGTTATGCGTTATTCGATATGCGTTATGCGTTATGCGTCATGCGTTATGCGTTATGCGTTATGCGTTATGCGTGATTCGTTATGCGTTAAGCATTATGCGTTTTGCTGTATTCGTTATGCGTTGTGCGTTATACGTTTGCGTTATGCGTTATGCGTTATACGGTTTGCGTTATGCGTTATACGTTATGCGTTATGCGTTATGCGATATGCGTTATGCGTTATGCGTTATGCGTTATGCGTTATGCTTTATGCGTTATGCGTTATGCTTTATGCGTTATGCGTTATGTGTTATACTTTATGCGTTATGCGTAATGCGTTATGCGTTATGCGTTATGCGTTATGCGTTATGCGTTATGCGTTATGCGTTATGCGTTATGCGTTATGCGTTATGCGTTATGCGTTATGCGTTATGCGTTATGCGTTATGCGTTATGCGTTATGCGTTATGCGTTATGCGTTATGCGTTATGCGTTATGCGTTATGCGTTATGCGTTATGCGTTATGCGTTATGCGTTATGCGTTATGCGTTATGCGTTATGCGTTATGCGTTATGCGTTATGCGTTATGCGTTATGCGTTATGCGTTATACGTTGTACGTTCTGCTTTATGCGTTATGTTTTATGCGATATGCGTTATGCGTTATGCGTTATCCGTTATGCGTGATGCGTTATGCGTAATGCGTTATGCGTTATGTGTTATACTTTATGCGTTATGCGTTATGTGTTATACTTTATGCGTTATGCGTAATGCGTTATGCGTTATGCGTTATGCGTTATGCGTTATGCGTTATGCGTTATGCGTTATGCGTTATTCGTTATCCGTTGTTCGTTACGCGTTATGCATTATGCTTTATGCGTTATGCGTTATGAGTTACACGTTATGCGTTATTCGATATGCGTTATGCGTTATGCGTTATGCGTTATGCGTTATGCGTGATCCGTTATGCGTTAAGCATTATGCGTTTTGCTGTATTCGTTATGCGTTGTGCGTTATACGTTTGCGTTATGCATTATGCGTTATGCGTTATACGGTATGCGTTATGCGTTATACGTTATGCGTTATGCGTTATGAGATATGCGTTATGCGTTATGCGGTATGCGTTATGCTTTATGCGTTATGCGTTATGCGTTATGCGTTATGCGTTATGCTTTATGCGTTATGCTTTATGCTTTATGCGTGATCCGTTATGCGTTAGGCGTTATGCGTTATGCGTTAACGTTATGCGTTATGCCTTATGCGTTATGCGTTATGGGTTATGCGTTATGTGATATGCGATATACGTTATGCGTTATGCGTTATGCGTTATGCGTTATGCGTTATGCGTTATGCGTTATGCGTTATGCGTTATACGTTGTACGTTATGCTTTATGCGTTATGTTTTATGCGATATGCGTTATGCGTTATGCGTTATGCGTTATGCGTTATGCGTTATGCGTTATGCGTTATGCGATATGCGTTATGTGTTATGCGTTATGCATTATGCTTTATGCGTTATGCGTTATGAGTTACACGTTATGCGTTATTCGATATGCGTTATGCGTTATGCGTCATGCTTTATGCGTTATGCGTTATGCGTTATGCGTGATTCGTTATGCGTTAAGCATTATGCGTTTTGCTGTATTCGTTATGCGTTGTGCGTTATACGTTTGCGTTATGCGTTATGCGTTATACGGTTTGCGTTATGCGTTATACGTTATGCGTTATGCGTTATGCGATATGCGTTATGCGTTATGCGTTATGCGTTATGCGTTATGCGTTATGCGTTATGCGTTATGCGTTATGCGTTATGCGTTATGCGTTATGCGTTATGCGTTATGCGTTATGCGTTATGCGTTATGCGTTATGCGTTATGCGTTATGCGTTATGCGTTATGCGTTATGCGTTATGCGTTATGCGTTATGCGTTATGCGTTATGCGTTATGCGTTATGCGTTATGCGTTATGCGTTATGCGTTATACGTTGTACGTTCTGCTTTATGCGTTATGTTTTATGCGATATGCGTTATGCGTTATGCGTTATCCGTTATGCGTGATGCGTTATGCGTAATGCGTTATGCGTTATGTGTTATACTTTATGCGTTATGCGTTATGTGTTATACTTTATGCGTTATGCGTAATGCGTTATGCGTTATGCGTTATGCGTTATGCGTTATGCGTGATCCGTTATGCGTTATGCGTTATGCGTTATTCGTTATCCGTTGTTCGTTACGCGTTATGCATTATGCTTTATGCGTTATGCGTTATGAGTTACACGTTATGCGTTATTCGATATGCGTTATGCGTTATGCGTTATGCGTTATGCGTTATGCGTGATCCGTTATGCGTTAAGCATTATGCGTTTTGCTGTATTCGTTATGCGTTGTGCGTTATACGTTTGCGTTATGCATTATGCGTTATGCGTTATACGGTATGCGTTATGCGTTATACGTTATGCGTTATGCGTTATGCGATATGCGTTATGCGTTATGCGGTATGCGTTATGCTTTATGCGTTATGCGTTATGCGTTATGCGTTACGCTTTATGCGTTATGCTTTATGCGTTATGCGTGATCCGTTATGCGTTAGGCGTTATGCGTTATGCGTTAACGTTATGCGTTATGCCTTATGCGTTATGCGTTATAGGTTATGCGTTATGTGTTATGCGATATACGTTATGCGTTATGCGTTATGCGTTATGCGTTATGCGTTATACGTTGTACGTTATGCGTGATGCGTTATGTTTTATGCGATATGCGTTATGCGTTATGCGTTATGCGTTATGCGTGATGCGTTATGCGTAATGCGTTATGCGTTATGTGTTATACTTTATGCGTTATGCGTAATGCGTTATGCGTTATGCGTTATGCGTTATGCGTTATGCGTTATGCGTTATGCGTTATGCGTTATGCGTTATGCGTTATGCGTTATGCGTTATGCGTTATGCGTTATGCGTTATGCGTTATGCGTTATGCGTTATGCGTTATGCGTTATGCGTTATGCGTTATGCGTTATGCGTTATGCGTTATGCGTTATGCGTTATGCGTTATGCGTTATGCGTTATGCGTTATGCGTTGTGCGTTATAAGTTTGCGTTATGCGTTATGCGTTATGCTTTATGCGTTATGCGTTATGCGTTATGCGTTATGCGTTATGCGTTATGCGTTATGCGTTATGCGTTATGCGTTATGCGTTATGCGTTATGCGTTATACGTTATGAGTTATGCGTTATGCGTTACGCGTTATGCGTTATGCGTTATGCGTTATGCGTTATGCGTTATGCGTTATGCGTTATGCGTTATGCGTTATGCGTTATGCGTTATGCGTTATGCGTTATGCGTTATGCGTTATGGGTTATGCGTTATGCGTTATGCGATATGCGTTATGCGTTATACGTTATGCTTTATGCTTTATGCGTTATGCGTTATGCGTTATGCGTTATGCGTTATGCGTTATGCGTTATGCGTTATGCGTTATGCGTTATGCGTTATGCGTTATGCGTTATGCGTTATAAGTTTGCGTTATGCGTTATGCGTTATGCGTTATGCGGTATGCGTTATGCTTTATGCGTTATGCGTTATGCGTTATGCGTTATGCTTTATGCGTTATGCTTTATGCGTTATGCGTGATCCGTTATGCGTTAGGCGTTATGCGTTATGCGTTAACGTTATGCGTTATGCCTTATGCGTTATGCGTTATGGGTTATGCGTTATGTGTTATGCGTTATACGTTATGCGTTATGCATTATGCGTTATGCGTTATGCGTTATGCGTTATGCGTTATGCGTTATGCGTTATGCGTTATGCGTTATGCGTTGTGCGTTATAAGTTTCCGTTATGCGTTATGCGTTATGCGTTATGCGTTATGCGTTATGCGTTATGCGTTATGCGTTATGCGGTATGCGTTATGCTTTATGCGTTATGCGTTATGCGTTATGCGTTATGCTTTATGCGTTATGCGTGATCCGTTATGCGTTAGGCGTTATGCGTTATGCGTTAACGTTATGCGTTATGCCTTATGCGTTATGCGTTATGGGTTATGCGTTATGTGTTATGCGATATACGTTATGCGTTATGCGTTTTGCGTTATGCGTTATGCGTTATGCGTTATTCGTTGTACGTTATTCGTTATGCGTTATGTTTTATGCGATATGCGTTATGCGTTATGCGTTATGCGTTATGCGTGATGCGTTATGCGTAATGCGTTATGCGTTATGTGTTATACTTTATGCGTTATGCGTAATGCGTTATGCGTTATGCGTTATGCGTTATGCGTTATGCGTTATGCGTTATGCGTTATGCGTTATGCGTTATGCGTTATGCGTTATGCGTTATGCGTTATGCGTTATGCGTTATGCGTTATGCGTTATGCGTTATGCGTTATGCGTTATGCGTTATGCGTTATGCGTTATGCGTTATGCGTTATGCGTTATGCGTTATGCTTTATGCGTTATGCGTTATGCGTTATGCGTTATGCGTTATGCGTTATGGGTTATGCGTTATGCGTTATGCGTTATGCGTTATGCATTATGCGTTATACGTTATGAGTTATGCGTTATGCGTTATGCGATATGCGTCATGCATCAAGCCTTATGCGGTAACGTTATGCGTTATACGTTATGCGATATGCGTAATGCGTTATGCGTTATGTGTTATACTTTATGCGTTATGCGTTATGTGTTATACTTTATGCGTTATGCGTAATGCGTTATGCGTTATGCGTTATGCGTTATGCGTTATGCGTTATGCGTTATGCGTTATGCGTTATGCGTTATGCGTTATGCGTTATGCGTTATGCGTTATGGGTTATGCGTTATGTGTTATGCGATATGCGTTATGCGTTATGCGTTATGCGTTATGCGTTCTGCGTGATCCGACATGCGTTACGCGTTATGCGTTATGCGTTATGCCTTATGCCTTATGGGTTTGCGTTAGGCATTATGCATTATGCTTTATGCGTTATGCATTATGCGTTATGCGTTGTGCGTTCTGCGTGATCCGACATGCGTTACGCGTTATGCGTTATGCGTTATGCCTTATGCCTTATGGGTTTGCGTTAGGCATTATGCATTATGCTTTATGCGTTATGCATTATGCGTTATGCGTTATGCGTTATGCGTTATGCGTTATGCGTTATGCGTTGTGCGTAATGCGTTATGCGTTATGTGTTATGCATTATGCGTTATGCGTTATGCCTGATCCGTTAGGCGTTATGCGTTATGCGTTATGCGTTATGCGTTATGCGTTATGCGTTATGCGTTATGCGTTATGCGTTATGCGTTATGCGCTATGCGTTATGCGTTATGCGTTATGCGTTATGCCTTATGCCTTATGGGTTTGCGTTATGCGTTATGCATTATGCGTTATGCGTTATGCATAATGCGTTATACGTTATGTATTATGCGTTATGCCTTATACGTTATGCGATATGCGTTGTGCGTTATGACTTATGCGTTATGCGTTATGCGTTATGCGTTATGCGTTATGCATTTTGAGTTATGCGCCATGCGTTATGCGTTATGCGTTATGCGTTATGCGATATGCGTTGTGCGTTATGCGTTATGCGTTATGCGTTATGCGTTATGCATTTTGCGTTATGCGTTAGGCGTTATGCGTTATGCGTTAACGTTATGCGTTATGCCTTATGCGTTATGCGTTATGGGTTATGCGTTATGCGTTATGCGTTATGCGTTATGCGTTATGCGTTATGCGTTATGCGTTATGCGTTATGCGTTATGCGTTATGCGTTATGCGTTATGCGTTAAGCATTATGCGTTTTGCTGTATTCGTTATGCGTTGTGCGTTATACGTTTGCGTTATGCGTTATGCGTTATACGGTATGCGTTATGCGTTATACGTAATGCGTTATGCGTTATGCGATATGCGTTATGCGTTATGCGTTATGCGTTATGCTTTATGCGTTATGCGTTATACGTTATGCGTTATGCGTTATGCTTTATGCGTTATGCTTTATGCTTTATGCGTGATCCGTTATGCGTTAGGCGTTATGCGTTATGCGTTAACGTTATGCGTTATGCCTTATGCGTTATGCGTTATGGGTTATGCGTTATGTGATATGCGATATACGTTATGCGTTATGCGTTATGCGTTATGCGTTATGCGTTATGCGTTATGCGTTATGCGTTATGCGTTATGCGTTATACGTTGTACGTTATGCTTTATGCGTTATGTTTTATGCGATATGCGTTATGCGTTATGCGTTATGCGTTATGCGTTATGCGTTATGCGTTATGCGTTATGCGATATGCGTTATGTGTTATGCGTTATGCATTATGCTTTATGCGTTATGCGTTATGAGTTACACGTTATGCGTTATTCGATATGCGTTATGCGTTATGCGTCATGCGTTATGCGTTATGCGTTATGCGTTATGCGTTATGCGTGATTCGTTATGTGTTAAGCATTATGCGTTTTGCTGTATTCGTTATGCGTTGTGCGTTATACGATTGCGTTATGCGTTATGCGTTATACGGTTTGCGTTATGCGTTATACGTTATGCGTTATGCGTTATGCGATATGCGTTATGCGTTATGCGTTATGCGTTATGCGTTATGCTTTATGCGTTATGCGTTATGCGTTATGCGTTATGCTTTATGCGTTATGCGTTATGTGTTATACTTTATGCGTTATGCGTAATGCGTTATGCGTTATGCGTTATGCGTTATGCGTTATGCGTTATGCGTTATGCGTTATGCGTTATGCGTTATGCGTTATACGTTATGCGTTATGCGTTATGCGTTATGCGTTATGCGTTATGCGTTGTGCGTTATAAGTTTCCGTTATGCGTTATGCGTTATGCGTTATGCGTTATGCGTTATGCGTTATGCGTTATGCGTTATGCGGTATGCGTTATGCTTTATGCGTTATGCGTTATGCGTTATGCGTTATGCTTTATGCGTTATGCGTGATCCGTTATGCGTTAGGCGTTATGCGTTATGCGTTAACGTTATGCGTTATGCCTTATGCGTTATGCGTTATGGGTTATGCGTTATGTGTTATGCGATATACGTTATGCGATATGCGTTATGCGTTATGCGTTATGCGTTATGCGTTATACGTTGTACGTTATTCGTGATGCGTTATGTTTTATGCGATATGCGTTATGCGTTATGCGTTATGCGTTATGCGTGATGCGTTATGCGTAATGCGTTATGCGTTATGTGTTATACTTTATGCGTTATGCGTAATGCGTTATGCGTTATGCGTTATGCGTTATGCGTTATGCGTTATGCGTTATGCGTTATGCGTTATGCGTTATGCGTTATGCGTTATGCGTTATGCGTTATGCGTTATGCGTTATGCGTTATGCGTTATGCGTTATGCGTTATGCGTTATGCGTTATGCGTTATGCGTTATGCTTTATGCGTTATGCGTTATGCGTTATGCGTTATGCGTTATGGGTTATGCGTTATGCGTTATGCGTTATGCGTTATGCATTATGCGTTATACGTTATGAGTTATGCGTTATGCGTTATGCGATATGCGTCATGCATCAAGCCTTATGCGGTAACGTTATGCGTTATACGTTATGCGATATGCGTAATGCGTTATGCGTTATGTGTTATACTTTATGCGTTATGCGTTATGTGTTATACTTTATGCGTTATGCGTAATGCGTTATGCGTTATGCGTTATGCGTTATGCGTTATGCGTTATGCGTTATGCGTTATGCGTTATGCGTTATGCGTTATGGGTTATGCGTTATGTGTTATGCGATATGCGTTATGCGTTATGCGTTATGCGTTATGCGTTCTGCGTGATCCGACATGCGTTACGCGTTATGCGTTATGCGTTATGCCTTATGCCTTATGGGTTTGCGTTAGGCATTATGCATTATGCTTTATGCGTTATGCATTATGCGTTATGCGTTGTGCGTTATGCGTTATGCGTTATGCGTTATGCGTTATGCGTTATGCGTTATGCGTTATGCGTTATGGGTTATGCGTTATGTGTTATGCGATATGCGTTATGCGTTATGCGTTATGCGTTATGCGTTCTGCGTGATCCGACATGCGTTACGCGTTATGCGTTATGCGTTATGCCTTATGCCTTATGGGTTTGCGTTAGGCATTATGCATTATGCTTTATGCGTTATGCATTATGCGTTATGCGTTATGCGTTATGCGTTATGCGTTATGCGTTGTGCGTAATGCGTTATGCGTTATGTGTTATGCATTATGCGTTATGCGTTATGCCTGATCCGTTAGGCGTTATGCGTTATGCGTTATGCGTTATGCGTTATGCGTTATGCGTTATGCGTTATGCGTTATGCGTTATGCGTTATGCGCTATGCGTTATGCGTTATGCGTTATGCGTTATGCCTTATGCCTTATGGGTTTGCGTTATGCGTTATGCATTATGCGTTATGCGTTATGCATAATGCGTTATACGTTATGTATTATGCGTTATGCCTTATACGTTATGCGATATGCGTTGTGCGTTATGACTTATGCGTTATGCGTTATGCGTTATGCGTTATGCGTTATGCATTTTGAGTTATGCGCCATGCGTTATGCGTTATGCGTTATGCGTTATGCGATATGCGTTGTGCGTTATGCGTTATGCGTTATGCGTTATGCGTTATGCATTTTGCGTTATGCGTTAGGCGTTATGCGTTATGCGTTAACGTTATGCGTTATGCCTTATGCGTTATGCGTTATGGGTTATGCGTTATGCGTTATGCGTTATGCGTTATGCGTTATGCGTTATGCGTTATGCGTTATGCGTTATGCGTTATGCGTTATGCGTTAAACATTATGCGTTTTGCTGTATTCGTTATGCGTTGTGCGTTATACGTTTGCGTTATGCGTTATGCGTTATACGGTATGCGTTATGCGTTATACGTAATGCGTTATGCGTTATGCGATATGCGTTATGCGTTATGCGTTATGCGTTATGCTTTATGCGTTATGCGTTATACGTTATGCGTTATGCGTTATGCTTTATGCGTTATGCTTTATGCTTTATGCGTGATCCGTTATGCGTTAGGCGTTATGCGTTATGCGTTAACGTTATGCGTTATGCCTTATGCGTTATGCGTTATGGGTTATGCGTTATGTGATATGCGATATACGTTATGCGTTATGCGTTATGCGTTATGCGTTATGCGTTATGCGTTATGCGTTATGCGTTATGCGTTATGCGTTATACGTTGTACGTTATGCTTTATGCGTTATGTTTTATGCGATATGCGTTATGCGTTATGCGTTATGCGTTATGCGTTATGCGTTATGCGTTATGCGTTATGCGTTATGCGATATGCGTTATGTGTTATGCGTTATGCATTATGCTTTATGCGTTATGCGTTATGAGTTACACGTTATGCGTTATTCGATATGCGTTATGCGTTATGCGTCATGCGTTATGCGTTATGCGTTATGCGTTATGCGTTATGCGTGATTCGTTATGTGTTAAGCATTATGCGTTTTGCTGTATTCGTTATGCGTTGTGCGTTATACGTTTGCGTTATGCGTTATGCGTTATACGGTTTGCGTTATGCGTTATACGTTATGCGTTATGCGTTATGCGATATGCGTTATGCGTTATGCGTTATGCGTTATGCGTTATGCTTTATGCGTTATGCGTTATGCGTTATGCGTTATGCTTTATGCGTTATGCGTTATGTGTTATACTTTATGCGTTATGCGTAATGCGTTATGCGTTATGCGTTATGCGTTATGCGTTATGCGTTATGCGTTATGCGTTATGCGTTATGCGTTATGCGTTATACGTTGTACGTTCTGCTTTATGCGTTATGTTTTATGCGATATGCGTTATGCGTTATGCGTTATCCGTTATGCGTGATGCGTTATGCGTAATGCGTTATGCGTTATGCGTTATGCGTTATGCGTTATGCGTTGTGCGTTATAAGTTTCCGTTATGCGTTATGCGTTATGCGTTATGCGTTATGCGTTATGCGTTATGCGGTATGCGGTATGCGTTATGCTTTATGCGTTATGCGTTATGCGTTATGCGTTATGCTTTATGCGTTATGCGTGATCCGTTATGCGTTGTGCGTTATGCGTTATGCGTTATGCGTTATGCGTTATGCGTTATGCGTTATGCGTTATGGGTTATGGGTTATGCGTTATGTGTTATGCGATATGCGTTATGCGTTATGCGTTATGCGTTATGCGTTCTGCGTGATCCGACATGCGTTACGCGTTATGCGTTATGCGTTATGCCTTATGCCTTATGGGTTTGCGTTAGGCATTATGCATTATGCTTTATGCGTTATGCATTATGCGTTATGCGTTATGCGTTATGCGTTATGCGTTATGCGTTGTGCGTAATGCGTTATGCGTTATGTGTTATGCATTATGCGTTATGCGTTATGCCTGATCCGTTAGGCGTTATGCGTTATGCGTTATGCGTTATGCGTTATGCGTTATGCGTTATGCGTTATGCGTTATGCGTTATGCGTTATGCGATATGCGTTATGCGTTATGCGTTATGCGTTATGCCTTATGCCTTATGGGTTTGCGTTATGCGTTATGCATTATGCGTTATGCGTTATGCATAATGCGTTATACGTTATGTATTATGCGTTATGCCTTATACGTTATGCGATATGCGTTGTGCGTTATGACTTATGCGTTATGCGTTATGCGTTATGCGTTATGCGTTATGCATTTTGAGTTATGCGCCATGCGTTATGCGTTATGCGTTATGCGTTATGCGATATGCGTTGTGCGTTATGCGTTATGCGTTATGCGTTATGCGTTATGCATTTTGCGTTATGCGTTAGGCGTTATGCGTTATGCGTTAACGTTATGCGTTATGCCTTATGCGTTATGCGTTATGGGTTATGCGTTATGCGTTATGCGTTATGCGTTATGCGTTATGCGTTATGCGTTATGCGTTATGCGTTATGCGTTATGCGTTATGCGTTATGCGTTATGCGTTAAACATTATGCGTTTTGCTGTATTCGTTATGCGTTGTGCGTTATACGTTTGCGTTATGCGTTATGCGTTATACGGTATGCGTTATGCGTTATACGTAATGCGTTATGCGTTATGCGATATGCGTTATGCGTTATGCGTTATGCGTTATGCTTTATGCGTTATGCGTTATACGTTATGCGTTATGCGTTATGCTTTATGCGTTATGCTTTATGCTTTATGCGTGATCCGTTATGCGTTAGGCGTTATGCGTTATGCGTTAACGTTATGCGTTATGCCTTATGCGTTATGCGTTATGGGTTATGCGTTATGTGATATGCGATATACGTTATGCGTTATGCGTTATGCGTTATGCGTTATGCGTTATGCGTTATGCGTTGTGCGTTATAAGTTTCCGTTATGCGTTATGCGTTATGCGTTATGCGTTATGCGTTATGCGTTATGCGTTATGCGTTATGCGGTATGCGTTATGCTTTATGCGTTATGCGTTATGCGTTATGCGTTATGCTTTATGCGTTATGCGTGATCCGTTATGCGTTAGGCGTTATGCGTTATGCGTTAACGTTATGCGTTATGCCTTATGCGTTATGCGTTATGGGTTATGCGTTATGTGTTATGCGATATACGTTATGCGTTATGCGTTATGCGTTATGCGTTATGCGTTATGCGTTATACGTTGTACGTTATTCGTGATGCGTTATGTTTTATGCGATATGCGTTATGCGTTATGCGTTATGCGTTATGCGTGATGCGTTATGCGTAATGCGTTATGCGTTATGTGTTATACTTTATGCGTTATGCGTAATGCGTTATGCGTTATGCGTTATGCGTTATGCGTTATGCGTTATGCGTTATGCGTTATGCGTTATGCGTTATGCGTTATGCGTTATGCGTTATGCGTTATGCGTTATGCGTTATGCTTTATGCGTTATGCGTTATGCGTTATGCGTTATGCGTTATGCGTTATGGGTTATGCGTTATGCGTTATGCGTTATGCGTTATGCATTATGCGTTATACGTTATGAGTTATGCGTTATGCGTTATGCGATATGCGTCATGCATCAAGCCTTATGCGGTAACGTTATGCGTTATACGTTATGCGATATGCGTAATGCGTTATGCGTTATGTGTTATACTTTATGCGTTATGCGTTATGTGTTATACTTTATGCGTTATGCGTAATGCGTTATGCGTTATGCGTTATGCGTTATGCGTTATGCGTTATGCGTTATGCGTTATGCGTTATGCGTTATGCGTTATGGGTTATGCGTTATGTGTTATGCGACATGCGTTATGCGTTATGCGTTATGCGTTATGCGTTCTGCGTGATCCGACATGCGTTACGCGTTATGCGTTATGCGTTATGCCTTATGCCTTATGGGTTTGCGTTAGGCATTATGCATTATGCTTTATGCGTTATGCATTATGCGTTATGCGTTGTGCGTTATGCGTTATGCGTTATGCGTTATGCGTTATGCGTTATGCGTTATGCGTTATGCGTTATGGGTTATGCGTTATGTGTTATGCGATATGCGTTATGCGTTATGCGTTATGCGTTATGCGTTCTGCGTGATCCGACATGCGTTACGCGTTATGCGTTATGCGTTATGCCTTATGCCTTATGGGTTTGCGTTAGGCATTATGCATTATGCTTTATGCGTTATGCATTATGCGTTATGCGTTATGCGTTATGCGTTATGCGTTATGCGTTGTGCGTAATGCGTTATGCGTTATGTGTTATGCATTATGCGTTATGCGTTATGCCTGATCCGTTAGGCGTTATGCGTTATGCGTTATGCGTTATGCGTTATGCGTTATGCGTTATGCGTTATGCGTTATGCGTTATGCGCTATGCGTTATGCGTTATGCGTTATGCGTTATGCCTTATGCCTTATGGGTTTGCGTTATGCGTTATGCATTATGCGTTATGCGTTATGCATAATGCGTTATACGTTATGTATTATGCGTTATGCCTTATACGTTATGCGATATGCGTTGTGCGTTATGACTTATGCGTTATGCGTTATGCGTTATGCGTTATGCGTTATGCATTTTGAGTTATGCGCCATGCGTTATGCGTTATGCGTTATGCGTTATGCGATATGCGTTGTGCGTTATGCGTTATGCGTTATGCGTTATGCGTTATGCATTTTGCGTTATGCGTTAGGCGTTATGCGTTATGCGTTAACGTTATGCGTTATGCCTTATGCGTTATGCGTTATGGGTTATGCGTTATGCGTTATGCGTTATGCGTTATGCGTTATGCGTTATGCGTTATGCGTTATGCGTTATGCGTTATGCGTTATGCGTTAAACATTATGCGTTTTGCTGTATTCGTTATGCGTTGTGCGTTATACGTTTGCGTTATGCGTTATGCGTTATACGGTATGCGTTATGCGTTATACGTAATGCGTTATGCGTTATGCGATATGCGTTATGCGTTATGCGTTATGCGTTATGCTTTATGCGTTATGCGTTATACGTTATGCGTTATGCGTTATGCTTTATGCGTTATGCTTTATGCTTTATGCGTGATCCGTTATGCGTTAGGCGTTATGCGTTATGCGTTAACGTTATGCGTTATGCCTTATGCGTTATGCGTTATGGGTTATGCGTTATGTGATATGCGATATACGTTATGCGTTATGCGTTATACTTTATGCGTTATGCGTTATGCGTTATGCGTTATGCGTTATGCGTTATGCGTTATACGTTGTACGTTATGCTTTATGCGTTATGTTTTATGCGATATGCGTTATGCGTTATGCGTTATGCGTTATGCGTTATGCGTTATGCGTTATGCGTTATGCGATATGCGTTATGTGTTATGCGTTATGCATTATGCTTTATGCGTTATGCGTTATGAGTTACACGTTATGCGTTATTCGATATGCGTTATGCGTTATGCGTCATGCGTTATGCGTTATGCGTTATGCGTTATGCGTTATGCGTGATTCGTTATGTGTTAAGCATTATGCGTTTTGCTGTATTCGTTATGCGTTGTGCGTTATACGTTTGCGTTATGCGTTATGCGTTATACGGTTTGCGTTATGCGTTATACGTTATGCGTTATGCGTTATGCGATATGCGTTATGCGTTATGCGTTATGCGTTATGCGTTATGCGTTATGCGTTATGCGTTATGCGTTATGCGTTATGCTTTATGCGTTATGCGTTATGTGTTATACTTTATGCGTTATGCGTAATGCGTTATGCGTTATGCGTTATGCGTTATGCGTTATGCGTTATGCGTTATGCGTTATGCGTTATGCGTTATGCGTTATGCGTTATGCGTTATACGTTGTACGTTCTGCTTTATGCGTTATGTTTTATGCGATATGCGTTATGCGTTATGCGTTATCCGTTATGCGTGATGCGTTATGCGTAATGCGTTATGCGTTATGTGTTATACTTTATGCGTTATGCGTTATGTGTTATACTTTATGCGTTATGCGTAATGCGTTATGCGTTATGCGTTATGCGTTATGCGTTATGCGTTATGCGTTATGCGTTATGCGTTATGCGTTATTCGTTATCCGTTGTTCGTTACGCGTTATGCATTATGCTTTATGCGTTATGCGTTATGAGTTACACGTTATGCGTTATTCGATATGCGTTATGCGTTATGCGTTATGCGTTATGCGTTATGCGTGATCCGTTATGCGTTAAGCATTATGCGTTTTGCTGTATTCGTTATGCGTTGTGCGTTATACGTTTGCGTTATGCATTATGCGTTATGCGTTATACGGTATGCGTTATGCGTTATACGTTATGCGTTATGCGTTATGCGATATGCGTTATGCGTTATGCGTTATGCGTTATGCGTTATGCGTTATGCGTTATGCGTTATGCGTTACGCTTTATGCGTTATGCTTTATGCGTTATGCGTGATCCGTTATGCGTTAGGCGTTATGCGTTATGCGTTAACGTTATGCGTTATGCCTTATGCGTTATGCGTTATAGGTTATGCGTTATGTGTTATGCGATATACGTTATGCGTTATGCGTTATGCGTTATGCGTTATGCGTTATACGTTGTACGTTATGCGTGATGCGTTATGTTTTATGCGATATGCGTTATGCGTTATGCGTTATGCGTTATGCGTGATGCGTTATGCGTAATGCGTTATGCGTTATGTGTTATACTTTATGCGTTATGCGTAATGCGTTATGCGTTATGCGTTATGCGTTATGCGTTATGCGTTATGCGTTATGCGTTATGCGTTATGCGTTATGCGTTATGCGTTATGCGTTATGCGTTATGCGTTATGCGTTATGCGTTATGCGTTATGCGTTATGCGTTATGCGTTATGCGTTATGCGTTATGCGTTATGCGTTATGCGTTATGCGTTATGCGTTATGCGTTATGCGTTATGCGTTATGCGTTATGCGTTATGCGTTATGCGTTATGCGTTATGCGTTATGCGTTATGCGTTATGCGTTATGCGTTATGCGTTATGCGTTATGCGTTATGCGTTATGCGTTATGGGTTATGCGTTATGCGTTATGCGTTATGCGTTATGCGTTATGCGTTATGCGTTATGCGTTATGCGTTATGCGTTATACGTTATGAGTTATGCGTTATGCGTTACGCGTTACGCGTTATGCGTTATGCGTTATGCGTTATGCGTTATGCGTTATGCGTTATGCGTTATGCGTTATGCGTTATGCGTTATGCGTTATGCGTTATGCGTTATGCGTTATGCGTTATGCGTTATGGGTTATGCGTTATGCGTTATGCGATATGCGTTATGCGTTATACGTTATGCTTTATGCTTTATGCGTTATGCGTTATGCGTTATGCGTTATGCGTTATGCGTTATGCGTTATGCGTTATGCGTTATGGGTTATGCGTTATGCGTTATGCGATATGCGTTATGCGTTATACGTTATGCTTTATGCTTTATGCGTTATGCGTTATGCGTTATGCGTTATGCGTTATGCGTTATGCGTTATGCGTTATGCGTTATGCGTTATGCGTTATGCGTTATGCGTTGTGCGTTATAAGTTTGCGTTATGCGTTATGCGTTATGCGTTATGCGGTATGCGTTATGCTTTATGCGTTATGCGTTATGCGTTATGCGTTATGCTTTATGCGTTATGCTTTATGCGTTATGCGTGATCCGTTATGCGTTAGGCGTTATGCGTTATGCGTTAACGTTATGCGTTATGCCTTATGCGTTATGCGTTATGGGTTATGCGTTATGTGTTATGCGTTATACGTTATGCGTTATGCGTTATGCGTTATGCGTTATGCGTTATGCGTTATGCGTTATGCGTTATGCGTTATGCGTTGTGCGTTATAAGTTTCCGTTATGCGTTATGCGTTATGCGTTATGCGTTATGCGTTATGCGTTATGCGTTATGCGGTATGCGTTATGCTTTATGCGTTATGCGTTATGCGTTATGCGTTATGCTTTATGCGTTATGCGTGATCCGTTATGCGTTAGGCGTTATGCGTTATGCGTTAACGTTATGCGTTATGCCTTATGCGTTATGCGTTATGGGTTATGCGTTATGTGTTATGCGATATACGTTATGCGTTATGCGTTATGCGTTATGCGTTATGCGTTATGCGTTATACGTTGTACGTTATTCGTGATGCGTTATGTTTTATGCGATATGCGTTATGCGTTATGCGTTATGCGTTATGCGTGATGCGTTATGCGTAATGCGTTATGCGTTATGTGTTATACTTTATGCGTTATGCGTAATGCGTTATGCGTTATGCGTTATGCGTTATGCGTTATGCGTTATGCGTTATGCGTTATGCGTTATGCGTTATGCGTTATGCGTTATGCGTTATGCGTTATGCGTTATGCGTTATGCGTTATGCGTTATGCGTTATGCGTTATGCGTTATGCGTTATGCGTTATGCGTTATGCGTTATGCGTTATGCGTTATGCGTTATGCTTTATGCGTTATGCGTTATGCGTTATGCGTTATGCGTTATGCGTTATGGGTTATGCGTTATGCGTTATGCGTTATGCGTTATGCATTATGCGTTATACGTTATGAGTTATGCGTTATGCGTTATGCGATATGCGTCATGCATCAAGCCTTATGCGGTAACGTTATGCGTTATACGTTATGCGATATGCGTAATGCGTTATGCGTTATGTGTTATACTTTATGCGTTATGCGTTATGTGTTATACTTTATGCGTTATGCGTAATGCGTTATGCGTTATGCGTTATGCGTTATGCGTTATGCGTTATGCGTTATGCGTTATGCGTTATGCGTTATGCGTTATGGGTTATGCGTTATGTGTTATGCGATATGCGTTATGCGTTATGCGTTATGCGTTATGCGTTCTGCGTGATCCGACATGCGTTACGCGTTATGCGTTATGCGTTATGCCTTATGCCTTATGGGTTTGCGTTAGGCATTATGCATTATGCTTTATGCGTTATGCATTATGCGTTATGCGTTGTGCGTTATGCGTTATGCGTTATGCGTTATGCGTTATGCGTTATGCGTTATGCGTTATGCGTTATGGGTTATGCGTTATGTGTTATGCGATATGCGTTATGCGTTATGCGTTATGCGTTATGCGTTCTGCGTGATCCGACATGCGTTACGCGTTATGCGTTATGCGTTATGCCTTATGCCTTATGGGTTTGCGTTAGGCATTATGCATTATGCTTTATGCGTTATGCATTATGCGTTATGCGTTGTGCATTATGCGTTATGCGTGATCCGTTATGCGTTAAGCGTTAAGCGTTATGCGTTTTGCTGTAATCGTTATGCGTTGTGCATTATGCGTTATGTGTTATGTGATATGCGTTATGCGTCATGCGTTATACGTTATGCGTTATGCGTTATGCGATATGCGTTATGCGTTATACGTCATGCTTTATGCTTTATGCGTTATGCATTATGCGTTATGAGTGATCCGACATGCGTTATGCGTTATGCGTTATGCGTTATGCCTTATGCCTTATGAGTTTGCGTTATGCGTTACGCTTTATGCGTTATGCATTATGCGTTATGCGTTATGCGATATGCGTCATGCGTTATGCGTTATGCGTTATATGTTATGCGTTATGCGTTATGCGTTATGCGTTATGCGTTATTCGTTATGCGTTAAGCGTTGGGTGTTATACGTTTGCGTTATGCGTTATGCGTTATGCGTTATACGTTATGCGTTATGCGTTATGCGTTATGCTTTATGCGTTATACGTTATGCGTTATGCGTTATGCGTTATGCGTTATTCGTTATGCGTTAAGCGTTGGGCGTTATACGTTTGCGTCATGCGTTATGCGTTATGCGTTATGCGTTATGCTTTATGCGTTATGCATTATGCTTTATGCGTTATGCGTTATGCGTTATGCGATATTCGTTATGAGTTATGAGTTATAAGTTATGCGTTATGCGTTATGCGTTATGCGTTATGCGATATGCGTTATGCGTTTTGCGTTATGCGTTATGCTTTATGCGTTATGCGTTATGCGTTATGCGTTATGCTTTATGCGTTATGCTTTATGCGTTATGCGTGATCCGTTATGCGTTAGGCGTTATACGTTATGCGATAACGTTATGCGTTATGCCTTATGCGTTATGCGTTATGGGTTATGCGTTATGTGTTATGCGATATACGTTATGCGTTATGCGTTATGCGTTATGCGTTATACGTTGTACGTTATGCTTTATGCGTTATGTTTTATGCGATATGCGTTATGCGTTATGCGTTATCCGTTATGCGTGATGCGTTATGCGTAATGCGTTATGCGTTATGTGTTATACTTTATGCGTTATGCGTTATGTGTTATACTTTATGCGTTATGCGTAATGCGTTATGCGTTATGCGTTATGCGTTATGCGTTATGCGTTATGCGTTATGCGTTATGCGTTATTCGTTATCCGTTGTTCGTTATGCGTTATGCATTATGCTTTATGCGTTATGCGTTATGAGTTACACGTTATGCGTTATTCGATATGCGTTATGCGTTATGCGTTATGCGTTATGCGTGATCCGTTATGCGTTAAGCATTATGCGTTTTGCTGTATTCGTTATGCGTTATGCGTTATGCGATATGCGTTATGCGTTATACGTTATGCTTTATGCTTTATGCGTTATGCATTATGCGTTATGAGTGATCCGACATGCGTTATGCGTTATGCGTTATGCGTTATGCCTTATGCCTTATGAGTTTGCGTTATGCGTTACGCTTTATGCGTTATGCATTATGCGTTATGCGTTGTGCGATATGCGTCATGCGTTATGCGTTATGCGTTATATGTTATGCGTTATGCGTTATGCGTTATGCGTTATTCGTTATGCGTTAAGCGTTGGGCGTTATACGTTTGCGTTATGCGTTATGCGTTATACGTTATGCGTTATGCGTTATGCGTTATGCTTTATGCGTTATACGTTATGCGTTATGCGTTATGCGTTATGCGTTATTCGTTATGCGTTAAGCGTTGGGCGTTATACGTTTGCGTTATGCGTTATGCGTTATGCTTTATGCGTTATGCATTATGCGTTATGCGTTATGCGTTATGCGATATTCGTTATGAGTTATGAGTTATAAGTTATGCGTTATGCGTTATGCGTTATGCGTTATGCGTTATGCGTTATGCGATATGCGTTATGCGTTTTGCGTTATGCGTTATGCTTTATGCGTTATGCGTTATGCGTTATGCGTTATGCTTTATGCGTTATGCTTTATGCGTTATGCGTGATCCGTTATGCGTTAGGCGTTATACGTTATGCGTTAACGTTATGCGTTATGCCTTATGCGTTATGCGTTATGGGTTATGCGTTATGTGTTATGCGATATACGTTATGCGTTATGCGTTATGCGTTATGCGTTATGCGTTATGCGTTATACGTTGTACGTTATGCTTTATGCGTTATGTTTTATGCGATATGCGTTATGCGTTATGCGTTATGCGTTATGCGTGATGCGTTATGCGTAATGCGTTATGCGTTATGTGTTATACTTTATGCGTTATGCGTAATGCGTTATGCGTAATGCGTTATGCGTTATGCGTTATGCGTTATGCGTTATGCGTTATGCGTTATGCGTTATGCGTTATGCGTTATTCGTTATCCGTTGTTCGTTATGCGTTATGCATTATGCTTTATGCGTTATGCGTTATGAGTTACACGTTATGCGTTATTCGATATGCGTTATGCGTTATGCGTTATGCGTTATGCGTGATCCGTTATGCGTTAAGCATTATGCGTTTTGCTGTGTTCGTTATGCGTTGTGTGTTATACGTTTGCGTTATGCATTATGCGTTATGCGTTATACGGTATGCGTTATGCGTTATACGTTATGCGTTATGCGTTATGCGATATGCGTTATGCGTTATGCGGTATGCGTTATGCTTTATGCGTTATGCGTTATGCGTTATGCGTTATGCTTTATGCGTTATGCTTTATGCGTTATGCGTGATCCGTTATGCGTTAGGCGTTATGCGTTATGCGTTAACGTTATGCGTTATGCCTTATGCGTTATGCGTTATAGGTTATGCGTTATGTGTTATGCGATATACGTTATGCGTTATGCGTTATGCGTTATGCGTTATGCGTTATGCGTTATGCGTTATGCGTTATACGTTGTACGTTATGCGTGATGCGTTATGTTTTATGCGATATGCGTTATGCGTTATGCGTTATGCGATATGCGTGATGCGTTATGCGTAATGCGTTATGCGTTATGTGTTATACTTTATGCGTTATGCGTAATGCGTTATGCGTTATGCGTTATGCGTTATGCGTTATGCGTTATGCGTTGTGCGTTATACGTTTGCGTTATGCATTATGCGTTATGCGTTATACGGTATGCGTTATGCGTTATACGTTATGCGTTATGCGTTATGCGATATGCGTTATGCGTTATGCGGTATGCGTTATGCTTTATGCGTTATGCGTTATGCGTTATGCGTTATGCTTTATGCGTTATGCTTTATGCGTTATGCGTGATCCGTTATGCGTTAGGCGTTATGCGTTATGCGTTAACGTTATGCGTTATGCCTTATGCGTTATGCGTTATAGGTTATGCGTTATGTGTTATGCGATATACGTTATGCGTTATGCGTTATGCGTTATGCGTTATGCGTTATGCGTTATGCGTTATGCGTTATACGTTGTACGTTATGCGTGATGCGTTATGTTTTATGCGATATGCGTTATGCGTTATGCGTTATGCGTTATGCGTGATGCGTTATGCGTAATGCGTTATGCGTTATGTGTTATACTTTATGCGTTATGCGTAATGCGTTATGCGTTATGCGTTATGCGTTATGCGTTATGCGTTATGCGTTATGCGTTATGCGTTATGCGTTATGCGTTATGCGTTATGCGTTATGCGTTATGCGTTATGCGTTATGCGTTATGCGTTATGCGTTATGCGTTATGCGTTATGCGTTATGCGTTATGCGTTATGCGTTATGCGTTATGCGTTATGCGTTATGCGTTATGCGTTATGCGTTATGCGTTATGCGTTATGCGTTATGCGTTATGCGTTATGCGTTATGCGTTATGCGTTATGCGTTATGCGTTATGCGTTATGCGTTATGCGTTATGCGTTATGCGTTATGCGTTATGCGTTATGCGTTATGCGTTATGCGTTATGCGTTATGCGTTATGCGTTATGCGTTATGCGTTATGCGTTATGCGTTATGCGTTATGCGTTGTGCGTTATGCGTTGTGCGTTATAAGTTTGCGTTATGCGTTATGCGTTATGCGTTATGCTTTATGCGTTATGCGTTATGCGTTATGCGTTATGCGTTATGCGTTATGCGTTGTGCGTTATAAGTTTGCGTTATGCGTTATGCGTTATGCGTTATGCGTTATGCTTTATGCGTTATGCGTTATGCGTTATGCGTTATGCGTTATGCGTTATGCGTTATGCATTATGCGTTATGCGTTATGCGTTATACGTTATGAGTTATGCGTTATGCGTTATGCGTTATGCGTTATACGTTATGAGTTATGCGTTATGCGTTATGCGTTATGCGTTATGCGTTGTGCGTTATAAGTTTGCGTTATGCGTTATGCGTTATGCGTTATGCGATATGCGTTATGCGTTATACGTTATGCTTTATGCTTTATGCGTTATGCGTTATGCGTTATGCGTTATGCGTTATGCGTTATGCGTTATGCGTTATGCGTTATGCGTTATGCGTTATGCGTTATGCGTTGTGCGTTATAAGTTTGCGTTATGCGTTATGCGTTATGCGGTATGCGTTATGCTTTATGCGTTATGCGTTATGCGTTATGCTTTATGCGTTATGCGTTATGCGTTATGCGTTATGCGTTATGCGTTATGGGTTATGCGTTATGCGTTATGCGTTATGCGTTATGCGTTATGCGTTATGCGTTATGCGTTATGCGTTATACGTTATGAGTTATGCGTTATGCGTTATGCGATATGCGTCATGCATCAAGCCTTATGCGGTAACGTTATGCGTTATGCGTTTTGCGTTATACGTTATGCGATATGCGTAATGCGTTATGCGTTATGTGTTATACTTTATGCGTTATGCGTTATGTGTTATACTTTATGCGTTATGCGTAATGCGTTATGCGTTATGCGTTATGCGTTATGCGTTATGCGTTATGCGTTATGCGTTATGCGTTATGCGTTATGCGTTATGGGTTATGCGTTATGCGTTATGCGTTGTGCGTTATGCGTTATGCGTTATGCGTTCTGCGTGATCCGACATGCGTTACGCGTTATGCGTTATGCGTTATGCCTTATGCCTTATGGGTTTGCGTTAGGCATTATGCATTATGCTTTATGCGTTATGCATTATGCGTTATGCGTTGAGCGTTATGCGTTATGCGTTATGCGTTATGCGTTATGCGTTATGCGTTATGCGTTATGCGTTATGCGTTATGCGTTATGCGTTATGCGTTATGCGTTATGCGTTATGCGTTATGCGTTATGCGTTCTGCGTGATCCGACATGCGTTACGCGTTATGCGTTATGCGTTATGCCTTATGCCTTATGGGTTTGCGTTAGGCATTATGCATTATGCTTTATGCGTTATGCATTATGCGTTATGCGTTATGCGTTATGCGTTATGCGTTGTGCGTAATGCGTTATGCGTTATGTGTTATGCATTATGCGTTATGCGTTATGCCTGATCCGTTAGGCGTTATGCGTTATGCGTTATGCGTTATGCGTTATGCGTTATGCGTTATGCGCTATGCGTTATGCGTTATGCGTTATGCGTTATGCGTTATGCGTTATGCGTTATGCGTTATGCGTTATGCGTTATGCGTTATGCGTTATGCGTTATGCGTTATGGGTTATGCGTTATGCGTTATGCGATATGCGTTATGAGTTATACGTTATGCTTTATGCTTTATGCGTTATGCGTTATGCGTTATGAGTGATCCGACATGCGTTATGCGTTATGCGTTATGCCTTATGCCTTATGGGTTTGCGTTATGCGTTATGCATTATGCGTTATGCGTTATGCATAATGCGTTATACGTTATGCGTTATGCGTTATGCGTTATGCGTTATGCGTTATGCGTTCTGCGTGATCCGACATGCGTTACGCGTTATGCGTTATGCGTTATGCCTTATGCCTTATGGGTTTGCGTTAGGCATTATGCATTATGCTTTATGCGTTATGCATTATGCGTTATGCGTTATGCGATATGCGTTATGCGTTGTGCGTAATGCGTTATGCGTTATGTGTTATGCATTATGCGTTATGCGTTATGCCTGATCCGTTAGGCGTTATGCGTTATGCGTTATGCGTTATGCGTTATGCGTTATGCGTTATGCGTTATGCGTTATGCGTTATGCGTTATGCGTTATGCGTTATGCGTTATGCGTTATGCGTTATGCGTTATGCGTTATGCGTTATGCGTTATGCGTTATGCGTTATGCGTTATGCGTTATGCGTTATGCGTTATGCTTTATGGGTTATGCGTTATGCGTTATGCGATATGCGTTATGCGTTATACGTTATGCTTTATGCTTTATGCGTTATGCGTTATGCGTTATGAGTGATCCGACATGCGTTATGCGTTATGCGTTATGCGTTATGCCTTATGCCTTATGGGTTTGCGTTATGCGTTATGCATTATGCGTTATGCGTTATGCATAATGCGTTATACGTTATGTATTATGCGTTATGCCTTATACGTTATGCGATATGCGTTGTGCGTTATGACGTATGCGTTATGCGTTATGCGTTATGCGTTATGCGTTATGCATTTTGAGTTATGCGCCATGCGTTATGCGTTATGCGTTATGCGTTATGCGATATGCGTTGTGCGTTATGCGTTATGCGTTATGCGTTATGCGTTATGCATTTTGCGTTATGCGCCATGCGTTATGCGTTATGCGTTATGCGTTATGCATTATGCGTTGTGCGTTATACGTTATGTGTTATACTTTATGCGTTATGCGTTATGTGTTATACTTTAAGCGTTATGCGTTATGCGTTATGTGTTATGCATTTTGAGTTATGCGCCATGCGTTATGCGTTATGCGTTATGCGTTATGCGATATGCGTTGTGCGTTATGCGTTATGCGTAATGCGTTATGCGTTATGTGTTATACTTTATGCGTTATGCGTAATGCGTTATGCGTTATGCGTTATGCGTTATGCGTTATGCGTTATGCGTTGTGCGTTATACGTTTGCGTTATGCATTATGCGTTATGCGTTATACGGTATGCGTTATGCGTTATACGTTATGCGTTATGCGTTATGCGTTATGTGTTATGCGTTATGCGTTATGCGTTATGCGTTATGGGTTATGCGTTATGTGTTATGCGATATGCGTTATGCGTTATGCGTTATGCGTTATGCGTTCTGCGTGATCCGACATGCGTTACGCGTTATGCGTTATGCGTTATGCCTTATGCCTTATGGGTTTGCGTTAGGCATTATGCATTATGCTTTATGCGTTATGCATTATGCGTTATGCGTTGAGCGTTATGCGTTATGCGTTATGCGTTATGCGTTATGCGTTATGCGTTATGCGTTATGCGTTATGCGTTATGCGTTATGCGTTATGCGTAATGGGTTATGCGTTATGCGTTATGCGATATGCGTTATGCGTTATACGTTATGCTTTATGCTTTATGCGTTATGCGTTATGCGTTATGCGTTATGCGTTATGCGTTATGCGTTATGCGTTATGCGTTATGCGTTATGCGTTATGCGTTGTGCGTTATAAGTTTGCGTTATGCGTTATGCGTTATGCGGTATGCGTTATGCTTTATGCGTTATGCGTTATGCGTTATGCTTTATGCGTTATGCGTTATGCGTTATGCGTTATGCGTTATGCGTTATGGGTTATGCGTTATGCGTTATGCGTTATGCGTTATGCGTTATGCGTTATGCGTTATGCGTTATGCGTTATGCGTTATACGTTATGAGTTATGCGTTATGCGTTATGCGATATGCGTCATGCATCAAGCCTTATGCGGTAACGTTATGCGTTATGCGTTTTGCGTTATACGTTATGCGATATGCGTAATGCGTTATGCGTTATGTGTTATACTTTATGCGTTATGCGTTATGTGTTATACTTTATGCGTTATGCGTAATGGGTTATGCGTTATGCGTTATGCGTTATGCGTTATGCGTTATGCGTTATGCGTTATGCGTTATGCGTTATGCGTTATGCGTTATGGGTTATGCGTTATGTGTTATGCGATATGCGTTATGCGTTATGCGTTATGCGTTATGCGTTCTGCGTGATCCGACATGCGTTACGCGTTATGCGTTATGCGTTATGCCTTATGCCTTATGGGTTTGCGTTAGGCATTATGCATTATGCTTTATGCGTTATGCATTATGCGTTATGCGTTGAGCGTTATGCGTTATGCGTTATGCGTTATGCGTTATGCGTTATGCGTTATGCGTTATGGGTTATGCGTTATGCGTTATGCGATATGCGTTATGCGTTATGCGTTATGCGTTATGCGTTCTGCGTGATCCGACATGCGTTACGCGTTATGCGTTATGCGTTATGCCTTATGCCTTATGGGTTTGCGTTAGGCGTTATGCGTTATGCGTTATGCGTTATGCGTTATGCGTTATGCGTTATGCGTTAGCGCTATGCGTTATGCGTTATGCGTTATGCGTTATGCGTTATGCGTTATGCGTTATGCGTTATGCGTTATGCGTTATGCGTTATGCGTTATGCGTTATGGGTTATGCGTTATGCGTTATGCGATATGCGTTATGCGTTATACGTTATGCTTTATGCATTATGCGTTATGCGTTATGCGTTATGAGTGATCCGACATGCGTTATGCGTTATGCGTTATGCGTTATGCCTTATGCCTTATGGGTTTGCGTTATGCGTTATGCATTATGCGTTATGCGTTATGCATAATGCGTTATACGTTATGTATTATGCGTTATGCCTTATACGTTATGCGATATGCGTTGTGCGTTATGCGTTATGCGTTATGCGTTCTGCGTGATCCGACATGCGTTACGCGTTATGCGTTATGCGTTATGCCTTATGCCTTATGGGTTTGCGTTAGGCATTATGCATTATGCGTTATGCGTTATGCGTTATGCGTTATGCGTTATGCGTTATGCGTTATGCGTTATGCGATATGCGTTATGCGTTATGCGCTATGCGTTATGCGTTCTGCGTGATCCGACATGCGTTACGCGTTATGCGTTATGCGTTATGCCTTATGCCTTATGGGTTTGCGTTAGGCATTATGCATTATGCTTTATGCGTTATGCATTATGCGTTATGCGTTATGCGTTATGCGATATGCGTTATGCGTTGTGCGTAATGCGTTATGCGTTATGTGTTATGCATTATGCGTTATGCGTTATGCCTGATCCGTTAGGCGTTATGCGTTATGCGTTATGCGTTATGCGTTATGCGTTATGCGTTATGCGTTATGCGTTATGCGCTATGCGTTATGCGTTATGCGTTATGCGTTATGCGTTATGCGTTATGCGTTATGCGTTATGCGTTATGCGTTATGCGTTATGCGTTATGCGTTATGCGTTATGCGTTATGCGTTATGCGTTATGCTTTATGGGTTATGCGTTATGCGTTATGCGATATGCGTTATGCGTTATACGTTATGCTTTATGCTTTATGCGTTATGCGTTATGCGTTATGAGTGATCCGACATGCGTTATGCGTTATGCATAATGCGTTATACGTTATGTATTATGCGTTATGCCTTATACGTTATGCGATATGCGTTGTGCGTTATGACGTATGCGTTATGCGTTATGCGTTATGCGTTATGCGTTATGCATTTTGAGTTATGCGCCATGCGTTATGCGTTATGCGTTATGCGTTATGCGTTATGCGATATGCGTTGTGCGTTATGCGTTATGCGTTATGCGTTATGCGTTATGCATTTTGCGTTATGCGCCATGCGTTATGCGTTATGCGTTATGCGTTATGCATTATGCGTTGTGCGTTATACGTTATGTGTTATGCGTTATGCGTTATGTGTTATGCATTTTGAGTTATGCGCCATGCGTTATGCGTTATGTGTTATGCATTTTGAGTTATGCGCCATGCGTTATGCGTTATGCGTTATGCGTTATGCGATATGCGTTGTGCGTTATGCGTTATGCGTAATGCGTTATGCGTTATGTGTTATACTTTATGCGTTATGCGTAATGCGTTATGCGTTATGCGTTATGCGTTATGCGTTATGCGTTATGCGTTATGCGTTGTGCGTTATACGTTTGCGTTATGCATTATGCGTTATGCGTTATACGGCATGCGTTATGCGTTATACGTTATGCGTTATGCGTTATGCGATATGCGTTATGCGTTATGCGGTATGCGTTATGCTTTATGCGTTATGCGTTATGCGTTATGCGTTATGCTTTATGCGTTATGCTTTATGCGTTATGCGTGATCCGTTATGCGTTAGGCGTTATGCGTTATGCGTTAACGTTATGCGTTATGCCTTATGCGTTATGCGTTATAGGTTATGCGTTATGCGTTATGCGATATACGTTATGCGTTATGCGTTATGCGTTATGCGTTATGCGTTATGCGTTATACGTTGTACGTTATGCGTGATGCGTTATGTTTTATGCGATATGCGTTATGCGTTATGCGTTATGCGTTATGCGTGATGCGTTATGCGTAATGCGTTAAGCGTTATGTGTTATACTTTATGCGTTATGCGTAATGCGTTATGCGTTATGCGTTATGCGTTATGCGTTATGCGTTATGCGTTATGCGTTATGCGTTATGCGTTATGCGTTATGCGTTATGCGTTATGCGTTATGCGTTATGCGTTATGCGTTATGCGTTATGCGTTATGCGTTATGCGTTATGCGTTATGCGTTATGCGTTATGCGTTATGCGTTATGCGTTATGCGTTATGCGTTATGCGTTATGCGTTATGCGTTATGCGTTATGCGTTATGCGTTATGCGTTATGCGTTATGCGTTATGCGTTATGCGTTATGCGTTATGCGTTATGCGTTATGCGTTATGCGTTATGCGTTATGCGTTATGCGTTATGCGTTATGCGTTATGCGTTATGCGTTATGCGTTATGCGTTATGCGTTATGCGTTATGCGTTATGCGTTATGCGTTATGCGTTATGCGTTATGCGTTATGCGTTATGCGTTATGCGTTATGCGTTATGCGTTATGCGTTATGCGTTATGCGTTATAAGTTTGCGTTATGATTTATGCGTTATGCGTTATGCTTTATGCGTTATGCGTTATGCGTTATGCGTTATGCGTTATGCGTTATGCGTTATGCGTTATGCATTATGCGTTATGCGTTATGCGTTATACGTTATGAGTTATGCGTTATGCGTTACGCGTTATGCGTTATGCGTTATGCGTTATGCGTTATGCGTTATGCGTTATGCGTTATGCGTTATGCGTTATGCGTTATGCGTTATGCGTTATGCGTTATGCGTAATGGGTTATGCGTTATGCGTTATGCGATATGCGTTATGCGTTATACGTTATGCTTTATGCTTTATGCGTTATGCGTTATGCGTTATGCGTTATGCGTTATGCGTTATGCGTTATGCGTTATGCGTTATGCGTTATGCGTTATGCGTTATGGGTTATGCGTTATGCGTTATGCGTTATGCCTTATGCGTTATGCGTTATGCGTTATGCGTTATGCGTTATACGTTATGAGTTATGCGTTATGCGTTATGCGATATGCGTCATGCATCAAGCCTTATGCGGTAACGTTATGCGTTATGCGTTTTGCGTTATACGTTATGCGATATGCGTAATGCGTTATGCGTTATGTGTTATACTTTATGCGTTATGCGTTATGTGTTATACTTTATGCGTTATGCGTAATGCGTTATGCGTTATGCGTTATGCGTTATGCGTTATGCGTTATGCGTTATGCGTTATGCGTTATGCGTTATGGGTTATGCGTTATGTGTTATGCGATATGCGTTATGCGTTATGCGTTATGCGTTATGCGTTCTGCGTGATCCGACATGCGTTACGCGTTATGCGTTATGCGTTATGCCTTATGCCTTATGGGTTTGCGTTAGGCATTATGCATTATGCTTTATGCGTTATGCATTATGCGTTATGCGTTGTGCGTTATGCGTTATGCGTTATGCGTTATGCGTTATGCGTTATGCGTTATGCGTTATGCGTTATGGGTTATGCGTTATGCGTTATGCGATATGCGTTATGCGTTATGCGTTATGCGTTATGCGTTCTGCGTGATCCGACATGCGTTACGCGTTATGCGTTATGCGTTATGCCTTATGCCTTATGGGTTTGCGTTAGGCATTATGCATTATGCTTTATGCGTTATGCGTTATGCGTTATGCGTTATGCGTTATGCGTTATGCGTTGTGCGTAATGCGTTATGCGTTATGTGTTATGCATTATGCGTTATGCGTTATGCCTGATCCGTTAGGCGTTATGCGTTATGCGTTATGCGTTATGCGTTATGCGTTATGCGTTATGCGTTATGCGTTATGCGCTATGCGTTATGCGTTATGCGTTATGCGTTATGCGTTATGCGTTATGCGTTATGCGTTATGCGTTATGCGTTATGCGTTATGCGTTATGCGTTATGGGTTATGCGTTATGCGTTATGCGATATGCGTTATGCGTTATACGTTATGCTTTATGCTTTATGCGTTATGCGTTATGCGTTATGAGTGATCCGACATGCGTTATGCGTTATGCGTTATGCGTTATGCCTTATGCCTTATGGGTTTGCGTTATGCGTTATGCATTATGCGTTATGCGTTATGCGTTATGCGTTATGCGTTATGCGTTATGCGTTATGCGTTATGCGTTATGCGTTATGCGTTCTGCGTGATCCGACATGCGTTACGCGTTATGCGTTATGCGTTATGCCTTATGCCTTATGGGTTTGCGTTAGGCATTATGCATTATGCTTTATGCGTTATGCATTATGCGTTATGCGTTATGCGATATGCGTTATGCGTTATGCGTTGTGCGTAATGCGTTATGCGTTATGTGTTATGCATTATGCGTTATGCGTTATGCCTGATCCGTTAGGCGTTATGCGTTATGCGTTATGCGTTATGCGTTATGCGTTATGCGTTATGCGTTATGCGTTATGCGTTATACGTTATGCGCTATGCGTTATGCGTTATGCGTTATGCGTTATGCGTTATGCGTTATGCGTTATGCGTTATGCGTTATGCGTTATGCGTTATGCGTTATGCGTTATGCGTTATGCGTTATGCGTTATGCGTTATGCTTTATGGGTTATGCGTTATGCGTTATGCGATATGCGTTATGCGTTATACGTTATGCTTTATGCTTTATGCGTTATGCGTTATGCGTTATGAGTGATCCGACATGCGTTATGCGTTATGCGTTATGCGTTATGCCTTATGCCTTATGGGTTTGCGTTATGCGTTATGCATTATGCGTTATGCGTTATGCATAATGCGTTATACGTTATGTATTATGCGTTATGCCTTATACGTTATGCGATATGCGTTGTGCGTTATGACGTATGCGTTATGCGTTATGCTTTATGCGTTATGCATTTTGAGTTATGCGCCATGCGTTATGCGTTATGCGTTATGCGTTATGCGATATGCGTTGTGCGTTATGCGTTATGCGTTATGCGTTATGCGTTATGCATTTTGCGTTATGCGCCATGCGTTATGCGTTATGCGGTATGCGTTATGCATTATGCGTTGTGCGTTATACGTTATGTGTTATACTTTATGCGTTATGCGTTATGTGTTATACTTTAAGCGTTATGCGTTATGCGTTATGTGTTATGCATTTTGAGTTATGCGCCATGCGTTATGCGTTATGCGTTATGCGTTATGCGATATGCGTTGTGCGTTATGCGTTATGCGTTATGCGTTATGCGTTATGCATTTTGCGTTATGCGCCATGCGTTATGCGTTATGCGTTATGCGTTATTAATTATGCGTTGTGCGTTATGCGTTATGCGTTATGCGTTATGCGTTGTGCGTAATGCGTTATGCGTTATGCGTTATGCGTTATGCGTTATTGCGTTAGGGGTTATGCGTTATGCGTTATGCGTTATGCGTTATGCGTTATGCTTTATACGTTATGCGTTATGCGTTGTGCGTTATGCGTTATGCGTTATGCGTTATGCGTTATGCGTTATGCGTTATGCGTTACGCGTTATATGTTATGCGTTATGCGTTATGCGTTATGCGTTATGCGTTGTGCGTTATACGTTTGCGTTATGCGTTATGCGTTATGCGTTATACGGTATGCGTTATGCGTTATACGTTATGCGTTATGCGTTATGCGATATGCGTTATGCGTTATGCGTTATGCGTTATGCGTTACGCTTTATGCGTTATGCGTTATGAGTTACACGTTATGCGTTATGCGTTATGCGTTTTGCGTTATTGCGTTAGGGGTTATGCGTTATGCGTTATGCGTTATGCTTTAAGCGTTATGCATTATGCGTTATGCGTTATGTGTTATGCGTTATGCGTTATGCGTTATGCGTTATGCGTTATGCGTTATGCGTTATGCGTTATGCGTTATGCGTTATATGTTATGCGTTATGCGTTATGTGTTGTGCGTTATACGTTTGCGTTATGCGTTATGCGTTATGCGTTTTACGGTATGCGTTATGCGTTATACGTTATGCGTTATGCGTTATGCGATATGCGTTATGCGTTATGCCTTATGCGTTATGCTTTATGCGTTATGCGTTATGAGTTACAAGTTATGCGTTATGCGTTATGCGTTATGCGTTATGCGTTATGCGTTATGCGTTATGCGTTATGCTTTATGCGTTATGCGTTATGCGTTATGCGTTATGCGTTATGCGTTATGCGTTATATGTTATGCGTTATGCGTTATGTGTTGTGCGTTATACGTTTGCGTTATGCGTTATGCGTTATGCGTTTTACGGTATGCGTTATGCGTTATACGTTATGCGTTATGCGTTATGCGATATGCGTTATGAGTTATGCCTTATGCGTTATGCTTTATGCGTTATGCGTTATGAGTTACAAGTTATGCGTTATGCGTTATGCGTTATGCGTTATGCGTTATATGTTATGCGTTATGCGTTATGCGTTTTGCGTTATGCGTTGTGCGTTATAAGTTTGCGTTATGCGTTATGCGTTATACGGTATGCGTTATGCGTTATACGTTATGCGTTATGCGTTATGCGATATGCGTTATGCGTTATGCGTTATACGTTATGAGTTAGGCGTTATGCGTTATGGGTTATGCTTCATGCGTTATGCGTTATGCGTTATGCGTTATGCGTTATGCGTTATGCGTTATGCGTTATTGCGTTAGGGGTTATACGATATGCGTTATGCGTTATGCGTTATACGGTATGCGTTATGCGTTATACGTTATGCGTTATGCGTTATGCGTTATGCGATATGCGTTATGCGTTATGCGTTATGCGTTATGCGTTATGCGTTATGCTTTATGCGTTATGCGTTATGAGTTACACGTTATGCGTTATGCGTTATGCGTTGTGCGTTATTGCGTTAGGGGTTATGCGTTATGCGTTATACTTTATGCGTTATGCATTATGCGTTATGCGTGATCCGTTATGCGTTAGGCGTTATGGGTTTTCCGGTGTTCGATATGCGTTGTGCATTATGCGTTATGCGTTATGAAGTATGGGTTATGGTTTATGCATTATGCGTTGTGCGCTATACGTTTGCGTTATACGGTATGCGTTATGCGTTATGCGTTATTGCGTTAGGGGTTATACGATATGCGTTATGCGTTATGCGTTATACGGTATGCGTTATGCGTTATACGTTATGCGTTATGCGTTATGCGTTATGCGATATGCGTTATGCGTTATGCGTTATGCGTTATGCGTTATGCGTTATGCTTTATGCGTTATGCGTTATGAGTTACACGTTATGCGTTATGCGTTATGCGTTATGCGTTATGCGTTATGCGTTATGCGTTATGCGTTATGCGTTATGCGTTGTGCGTTATAAGTTTGCGTTATGCGTTATGCGTTATGCGGTATGCGTTATGCTTTATGCGTTATGCGTTATGCGTTATGCTTTATGCGTTATGCGTTATGCGTTATGCGTTATGCGTTATGCGTTATGGGTTATGCGTTATGCGTTATGCGTTATGCGTTATGCGTTATGCGTTATGCGTTATGCGTTATGCGTTATACGTTATGAGTTATGCGTTATGCGTTATGCGATATGCGTCATGCATCAAGCCTTATGCGGTAACGTTATGCGTTATGCGTTTTGCGTTATACGTTATGCGATATGCGTAATGCGTTATGCGTTATGTGTTATACTTTATGCGTTATGCGTTATGTGTTATACTTTATGCGTTATGCGTAATGCGTTATGCGTTATGCGTTATGCGTTATGCGTTATGCGTTATGCGTTATGCGTTATGCGTTATGCGTTATGCGTTATGGGTTATGCGTTATGTGTTATGCGATATGCGTTATGCGTTATGCGTTATGCGTTCTGCGTGATCCGACATGCGTTACGCGTTATGCGTTATGCGTTATGCCTTATGCCTTATGGGTTTGCGTTAGGCATTATGCATTATGCTTTATGCGTTATGCATTATGCGTTATGCGTTGAGCGTTATGCGTTATGCGTTATGCGTTATGCGTTATGCGTTATGCGTTATGCGTTATGCGTTATGGGTTATGCGTTATGCGTTATGCGATATGCGTTATGCGTTATGCGTTATGCGTTATGCGTTCTGCGTGATCCGACATGCGTTACGCGTTATGCGTTATGCGTTATGCCTTATGCCTTATGGGTTTGCGTTAGGCATTATGCATTATGCTTTATGCGTTATGCATTATGCGTTATGCGTTATGCGTTATGCGTTATGCGTTGTGCGTAATGCGTTATGCGTTATGTGTTATGCATTATGCGTTATGCGTTATGCCTGATCCGTTAGGCGTTATGCGTTATGCGTTATGCGTTATGCGTTATGCGTTATGCGTTATGCGTTATGCGCTATGCGTTATGCGTTATGCGTTATGCGTTATGCGTTATGCGTTATGCGTTATGCGTTATGCGTTATGCGTTATGCGTTATGCGTTATGCGTTATGCGTTATGGGTTATGCGTTATGCGTTATGCGATATGCGTTATGAGTTATACGTTATGCTTTATGCTTTATGCGTTATGCGTTATGCGTTATGAGTGATCCGACATGCGTTATGCGTTATGCGTTATGCCTTATGCCTTATGGGTTTGCGTTATGCGTTATGCATTATGCGTTATGCGTTATGCATAATGCGTTATACGTTATGCGTTATGCGTTATGCGTTATGCGCTATGCGTTATGCGTTCTGCGTGATCCGACATGCGTTACGCGTTATGCGTTATGCGTTATGCCTTATGCCTTATGGGTTTGCGTTAGGCATTATGCATTATGCTTTATGCGTTATGCATTATGCGTTATGCGTTATGCGATATGCGTTATGCGTTGTGCGTAATGCGTTATGCGTTATGTGTTATGCATTATGCGTTATGCGTTATGCCTGATCCGTTAGGCGTTATGCGTTATGCGTTATGCGTTATGCGTTATGCGTTATGCGTTATGCGTTATGCGCTATGCGTTATGCGTTATGCGTTATGCGTTATGCGTTATGCGTTATGCGTTATGCGTTATGCGTTATGCGTTATGCGTTATGCGTTATGCGTTATGCGTTATGCGTTATGCGTTATGCGTTATGCGTTATGCTTTATGGGTTATGCGTTATGCGTTATGCGATATGCGTTATGCGTTATACGTTATGCTTTATGCTTTATGCGTTATGCGTTATGCGTTATGAGTGATCCGACATGCGTTATGCGTTATGCGTTATGCGTTATGCCTTATGCCTTATGGGTTTGCGTTATGCGTTATGCATTATGCGTTATGCGTTATGCATAATGCGTTATACGTTATGTATTATGCGTTATGCCTTATACGTTATGCGATATGCGTTGTGCGTTATGACGTATGCGTTATGCGTTATGCGTTATGCGTTATGCGTTATGCATTTTGAGTTATGCGCCATGCGTTATGCGTAATGCGTTATGCGTTATGCGATATGCGTTGTGCGTTATGCGTTATGCGTTATGCGTTATGCGTTATGCATTTTGCGTTATGCGCCATGCGTTATGCGTTATGCGTTATGCGTTATGCATTATGCGTTGTGCGTTATACGTTATGTGTTATACTTTATGCGTTATGCGTTATGTGTTATACTTTAAGCGTTATGCGTTATGCGTTATGTGTTATGCATTTTGAGTTATGCGCCATGCGTTATGCGTTATGCGTTATGCGTTATGCGATATGCGTTGTGCGTTATGCGTTATGCGTAATGCGTTATGCGTTATGTGTTATACTTTATGCGTTATGCGTAATGCGTTATGCGTTATGCGTTATGCGTTATGCGTTATGCGTTATGCGTTATGCGTTGTGCGTTATACGTTTGCGTTATGCATTATGCGTTATGCGTTATACGGTATGCGTTATGCGTTATACGTTATGCGTTATGCGTTATGCGTTATGTGTTATGCGTTATGCGTTATGCGTTATGCGTTATGGGTTATGCGTTATGTGTTATGCGATATGCGTTATGCGTTATGCGTTATGCGTTATGCGTTCTGCGTGATCCGAAATGCGTTACGCGTTATGCGTTATGCGTTATGCCTTATGCCTTATGGGTTTGCGTTAGGCATTATGCATTATGCTTTATGCGTTATGCATTATGCGTTATGCGTTGAGCGTTATGCGTTATGCGTTATGCGTTATGCGTTATGCGTTATGCGTTATGCGTTATGCGTTATGCGTTATGCGTTATGCGTAATGGGTTATGCGTTATGCGTTATGCGATATGCGTTATGCGTTATACGTTATGCTTTATGCTTTATGCGTTATGCGTTATGCGTTATGCGTTATGCGTTATGCGTTATGCGTTATGCGTTATGCGTTATGCGTTATGCGTTATGCGTTATGCGTTGTGCGTTATAAGTTTGCGTTATGCGTTATGCGTTATGCGGTATGCGTTATGCTTTATGCGTTATGCGTTATGCGTTATGCTTTATGCGTTATGCGTTATGCGTTATGCGTTATGCGTTATGCGTTATGGGTTATGCGTTATGCGTTATGCGTTATGCGTTATGCGTTATGCGTTATGCGTTATGCGTTATGCGTTATGCGTTATACGTTATGAGTTATGCGTTATGCGTTATGCGATATGCGTCATGCATCAAGCCTTATGCGGTAACGTTATGCGTTATGCGTTTTGCGTTATACGTTATGCGATATGCGTAATGCGTTATGCGTTATGTGTTATACTTTATGCGTTATGCGTTATGTGTTATACTTTATGCGTTATGCGTAATGGGTTATGCGTTATGCGTTATGCGTTATGCGTTATGCGTTATGCGTTATGCGTTATGCGTTATGCGTTATGCGTTATGCGTTATGGGTTATGCGTTATGTGTTATGCGATATGCGTTATGCGTTATGCGTTATGCGTTATGCGTTCTGCGTGATCCGACATGCGTTACGCGTTATGCGTTATGCGTTATGCCTTATGCCTTATGGGTTTGCGTTAGGCATTATGCATTATGCTTTATGCGTTATGCATTATGCGTTATGCGTTGAGCGTTATGCGTTATGCGTTATGCGTTATGCGTTATGCGTTATGCGTTATGCGTTATGGGTTATGCGTTATGCGTTATGCGATATGCGTTATGCGTTATGCGTTATGCGTTATGCGTTCTGCGTGATCCGACATGCGTTACGCGTCATGCGTTATGCGTTATGCCTTATGCCTTATGGGTTTGCGTTAGGCGTTATGCGTTATGCGTTATGCGTTATGCGTTATGCGTTATGCGTTATGCGTTAGCGCTATGCGTTATGCGTTATGCGTTATGCGTTATGCGTTATGCGTTATGCGTTATGCGTTATGCGTTATGCGTTATGCGTTATGCGTTATGCGTTATGGGTTATGCGTTATGCGTTATGCGATATGCGTTATGCGTTATACGTTATGCTTTATGCATTATGCGTTATGCGTTATGCGTTATGAGTGATCCGACATGCGTTATGCGTTATGCGTTATGCGTTATGCCTTATGCCTTATGGGTTTGCGTTATGCGTTATGCATTATGCGTTATGCGTTATGCATAATGCGTTATACGTTATGTATTATGCGTTATGCCTTATACGTTATGCGATATGCGTTGTGCGTTATGCGTTATGCGTTATGCGTTCTGCGTGATCCGACATGCGTTACGCGTTATGCGTTATGCGTTATGCCTTATGCCTTATGGGTTTGCGTTAGGCATTATGCATTATGCGTTATGCGTTATGCGTTATGCGTTATGCGTTATGCGTTATGCGTTATGCGTTATGCGATATGCGTTATGCGTTATGCGCTATGCGTTATGCGTTCTGCGTGATCCGACATGCGTTACGCGTTATGCGTTATGCGTTATGCCTTATGCCTTATGGGTTTGCGTTAGGCATTATGCATTATGCTTTATGCGTTATGCATTATGCGTTATGCGTTATGCGTTATGCGATATGCGTTATGCGTTATGCGTAATGCGTTATGCGTTATGTGTTATGCATTATGCGTTATGCGTTATGCCTGATCCGTTAGGCGTTATGCGTTATGCGTTATGCGTTATGCGTTATGCGTTATGCGTTATGCGTTATGCGTTATGCGCTATGCGTTATGCGTTATGCGTTATGCGTTATGCGTTATGCGTTATGCGTTATGCGTTATGCGTTATGCGTTATGCGTTATGCGTTATGCGTTATGCGTTATGCGTTATGCGTTATGCGTTATGCTTTATGGGTTATGCGTTATGCGTTATGCGATATGCGTTATGCGTTATACGTTATGCTTTATGCTTTATGCGTTATGCGTTATGCGTTATGAGTGATCCGACATGCGTTATGCGTTATGCATAATGCGTTATACGTTATGTATTATGCGTTATGCCTTATACGTTATGCGATATGCGTTGTGCGTTATGACGTATGCGTTATGCGTTATGCGTTATGCGTTATGCGTTATGCATTTTGAGTTATGCGCCATGCGTTATGCGTTATGCGTTATGCGTTATGCGTTATGCGATATGCGTTGTGCGTTATGCGTTATGCGTTATGCGTTATGCGTTATGCATTTTGCGTTATGCGCCATGCGTTATGCGTTATGCGTTATGCGTTATGCATTATGCGTTGTGCGTTATACGTTATGTGTTATGCGTTATGCGTTATGCGTTATGCATTTTGAGTTATGCGCCATGCGTTATGCGTTATGTGTTATGCATTTTGAGTTATGCGCCATGCGTTATGCGTTATGCGTTATGCGTTATGCGATATGCGTTGTGCGTTATGCGTTATGCGTAATGCGTTATGCGTTATGTGTTATACTTTATGCGTTATGCGTAATGCGTTATGCGTTATGCGTTATGCGTTATGCGTTATGCGTTATGCGTTATGCGTTGTGCGTTATACGTTTGCGTTATGCATTATGCGTTATGCGTTATACGGCATGCGTTATGCGTTATACGTTATGCGTTATGCGTTATGCGATATGCGTTATGCGTTATGCGGTATGCGTTATGCTTTATGCGTTATGCGTTATGCGTTATGCGTTATGCTTTATGCGTTATGCTTTATGCGTTATGCGTGATCCGTTATGCGTTAGGCGTTATGCGTTATGCGTTAACGTTATGCGTTATGCCTTATGCGTTATGCGTTATAGGTTATGCGTTATGTGTTATGCGATATACGTTATGCGTTATGCGTTATGCGTTATGCGTTATGCGTTATGCGTTATACGTTGTACGTTATGCGTGATGCGTTATGTTTTATGCGATATGCGTTATGCGTTATGCGTTATGCGTTATGCGTGATGCGTTATGCGTAATGCGTTAAGCGTTATGTGTTATACTTTATGCGTTATGCGTAATGCGTTATGCGTTATGCGTTATGCGTTATGCGTTATGCGTTATGCGTTATGCGTTATGCGTTATGCGTTATGCGTTATGCGTTATGCGTTATGCGTTATGCGTTATGCGTTATGCGTTATGCGTTATGCGTTATGCGTTATGCGTTATGCGTTATGCGTTATGCGTTATGCGTTATGCGTTATGCGTTATGCGTTATGCGTTATGCGTTATGCGTTATGCGTTATGCGTTATGCGTTATGCGTTATGCGTTATGCGTTATGCGTTATGAGTTATGCGTTATGCGTTATGCGTTATGCGTTATGCGTTATGCGTTATGCGTTATGCGTTATGCGTTATGCGTTATGCGTTATGCGTTATGCGTTATGCGTTATGCGTTATGCGTTATAAGTTTGCGTTATGATTTATGCGTTATGCGTTATGCTTTATGCGTTATGCGTTATGCGTTATGCGTTATGCGTTATGCGTTATGCGTTATGCGTTATGCATTATGCGTTATGCGTTATGCGTTATACGTTATGAGTTATGCGTTATGCGTTACGCGTTATGCGTTATGCGTTATGCGTTATGCGTTATGCGTTATGCGTTATGCGTTATGCGTTATGCGTTATGCGTTATGCGTTATGCGTTATGCGTTATGCGTAATGGGTTATGCGTTATGCGTTATGCGATATGCGTTATGCGTTATACGTTATGCTTTATGCTTTATGCGTTATGCGTTATGCGTTATGCGTTATGCGTTATGCGTTATGCGTTATGCGTTATGCGTTATGCGTTATGCGTTATGCGTTATGGGTTATGCGTTATGCGTTATGCGTTATGCCTTATGCGTTCTGCGTGATCCGACATGCGTTACGCGTTATGCGTTATGCGTTATGCCTTATGCCTTATGGGTTTGCGTTAGGCATTATGCATTATGCTTTATGCGTTATGCATTATGCGTTGTGCGTTGTGCGTTATGCGTTATGCGTTATGCGTTATGCGTTATGCGTTATGCGTTATGCGTTATGCGTTATGGGTTATGCGTTATGCGTTATGCGATATGCGTTATGCGTTATGCGTTATGCGTTATGCGTTCTGCGTGATCCGACATGCGTTACGCGTTATGCGTTATGCGTTATGCCTTATGCCTTATGGGTTTGCGTTAGGCATTATGCATTATGCTTTATGCGTTATGCGTTATGCGTTATGCGTTATGCGTTATGCGTTATGCGTTGTGCGTTATGCGTTATGCGTTATGTGTTATGCATTATGCGTTATGCGTTATGCCTGATCCGTTAGGCGTTATGCGTTATGCGTTATGCGTTATGCGTTATGCGTTATGCGTTATGCGTTATGCGTTATGCGCTATGCGTTATGCGTTATGCGTTATGCGTTATGCGTTATGCGTTATGCGTTATGCGTTATGCGTTATGCGTTATGCGTTATGCGTTATGCGTTATGGGTTATGCGTTATGCGTTATGCGATATGCGTTATGCGTTATACGTTATGCTTTATGCTTTATGCGTTATGCGTTATGCGTTATGAGTGATCCGACATGCGTTATGCGTTATGCGTTATGCGTTATGCCTTATGCCTTATGGGTTTGCGTTATGCGTTATGCATTATGCGTTATGCGTTATGCATAATGCGTTATACGTTATGCGTTATGCGTTATGCGTTATGCGTTATGCGTTATGCGTTATGCGTGATCCGACATGCGTTACGCGTTATGCGTTATGCGTTATGCCTTATGCCTTATGGGTTTGCGTTAGGCATTATGCATTATGCTTTATGCGTTATGCATTATGCGTTATGCGTTATGCGATATGCGTTATGCGTTATGCGTTGTGCGTAATGCGTTATGCGTTATGTGTTATGCATTATGCGTTATGCGTTATGCCTGATCCGTTAGGCGTTATGCGTTATGCGTTATGCGTTATGCGTTATGCGTTATGCGTTATGCGTTATGCGTTATGCGTTATACGTTATGCGCTATGCGTTATGCGTTATGCGTTATGCGTTATGCGTTATGCGTTATGCGTTATGCGTTATGCGTTATGCGTTATGCGTTATGCGTTATGCGTTATGCGTTATGCGTTATGCGTTATGCGTTATGCTTTATGGGTTATGCGTTATGCGTTATGCGATATGCGTTATGCGTTATACGTTATGCTTTATGCTTTATGCGTTATGCGTTATGCGTTATGAGTGATCCGACATGCGTTATGCGTTATGCGTTATGCGTTATGCCTTATGCCTTATGGGTTTGCGTTATGCGTTATGCATTATGCGTTATGCGTTATGCATAATGCGTTATACGTTATGTATTATGCGTTATGCCTTATACGTTATGCGATATGCGTTGTGCGTTATGACGTATGCGTTATGCGTTATGCGTTATGCGTTATGCATTTTGAGTTATGCGCCATGCGTTATGCGTTATGCGTTATGCGTTATGCGATATGCGTTGTGCGTTATGCGTTATGCGTTATGCGTTATGCGTTATGCATTTTGCGTTATGCGCCATGCGTTATGCGTTATGCGTTATGCGTTATGCATTATGCGTTGTGCGTTATACGTTATGTGTTATACTTTATGCGTTATGCGTTATGTGTTATACTTTAAGCGTTATGCGTTATGCGTTATGTGTTATGCATTTTGAGTTATGCGCCATGCGTTATGCGTTATGCGTTATGCGTTATGCGATATGCGTTGTGCGTTATGCGTTATGCGTTATGCGTTATGCGTTATGCATTTTGCGTTATGCGCCATGCGTTATGCGTTATGCGTTATGCGTTATTAATTATGCGTTGTGCGTTATGCGTTATGCGTTATGCGTTATGCGTTGTGCGTAATGCGTTATGCGTTATGCGTTATGCGTTATGCGTTATTGCGTTAGGGGTTATGCGTTATGCGTTATGCGTTATGCGTTATGCTTTATACGTTATGCGTTATGCGTTGTGCGTTATGCGTTATGCGTTATGCGTTATGCGTTATGCGTTATGCGTTATGCGTTACGCGTTATATGTTATGCGTTATGCGTTATGCGTTATGCGTTATGCGTTGTGCGTTATACGTTTGCGTTATGCGTTATGCGTTATGCGTTATACGGTATGCGTTATGCGTTATACGTTATGCGTTATGCGTTATGCGTTATGCGTTATGCGTTATGCGTTATGCGTTATGCGTTACGCTTTATGCGTTATGCGTTATGAGTTACACGTTATGCGTTATGCGTTATGCGTTTTGCGTTATTGCGTTAGGGGTTATGCGTTATGCGTTATGCGTTATGCTTTAAGCGTTATGCATTATGCGTTATGCGTTATGTGTTATGCGTTATGCGTTATGCTTTATGCGTTATGCGTTATGCGTTATGCGTTATGCGTTATGCGTTATGCGTTATATGTTATGCGTTATGCGTTATGTGTTGTGCGTTATACGTTTGCGTTATGCGTTATGCGTTATGCGTTTTACGGTATGCGTTATGCGTTATACGTTATGCGTTATGCGTTATGCGATATGCGTTATGCGTTATGCCTTATGCGTTATGCTTTATGCGTTATGCGTTATGAGTTACAAGTTATGCGTTATGCGTTATGCGTTATGCGTTATGCGTTATGCGTTATGCGTTATGCGTTATGCTTTATGCGTTATGCGTTATGCGTTATGCGTTATGCGTTATGCGTTATGCGTTATATGTTATGCGTTATGCGTTATGTGTTGTGCGTTATACGTTTGCGTTATGCGTTATGCGTTATGCGTTTTACGGTATGCGTTATGCGTTATACGTTATGCGTTATGCGTTATGCGATATGCGTTATGAGTTATGCCTTATGCGTTATGCTTTATGCGTTATGCGTTATGAGTTACAAGTTATGCGTTATGCGTTATGCGTTATGCGTTATGCGTTATATGTTATGCGTTATGCGTTATGCGTTTTGCGTTATGCGTTGTGCGTTATAAGTTTGCGTTATGCGTTATGCGTTATACGGTATGCGTTATGCGTTATACGTTATGCGTTATGCGTTATGCGATATGCGTTATGCGTTATGCGTTATACGTTATGAGTTAGGCGTTATGCGTTATGGGTTATGCTTCATGCGTTATGCGTTATGCGTTATGCGTTATGCGTTATGCGTTATGCGTTATGCGTTATTGCGTTAGGGGTTATACGATATGCGTTATGCGTTATGCGTTATACGGTATGCGTTATGCGTTATACGTTATGCGTTATGCGTTATGCGTTATGCGATATGCGTTATGCGTTATGCGTTATGCGTTATGCGTTATGCGTTATGCTTTATGCGTTATGCGTTATGAGTTACACGTTATGCGTTATGCGTTATGCGTTATGCGTTATTGCGTTAGGGGTTATGCGTTATGCGTTATACTTTATGCGTTATGCATTATGCGTTATGCGTGATCCGTTATGCGTTAGGCGTTATGGGTTTTCCGGTGTTCGATATGCGTTGTGCATTATGCGTTATGCGTTATGAAGTATGGGTTATGGTTTATGCATTATGCGTTGTGCGCTATACGTTTGCGTTATACGGTATGCGTTATGCGTTATTCGTTATGCGTTATGCGTTATGCGTTATGGGTTATGCTTCATGCGTTATGCGTTATGCGTTATGCTTTATGCGTTATGCGTTATGCGTTATGCGTTATGCGGTATGCGTTATGCGTTATGCGTTATGCGTTATGCGTTATACGGTATGCGTTATGCGTTATACGTTATGCGTCATGCGTTATGCGTTATGGGTTATGCGTTATGCGTTATGGTTATGCGTCATGCGTTATGCGATATGCGTCATGCATCAAGCCTTATGCGCTATGTGATATGCGATATTCGTCATGCATCAAGCCTTATGCGTTATGGGTTATGCGTTAACGTTATGCGTTTTGCGTTATGCGTTATGCGTTATGCGTGATCCGTTATGTGTTAGGCGATATACGTTTTGCGGTATTAGTTATGCGTTATGCGTTATGCGTTATCCGTTGTTCATTATGCGTTATGCGTTGTGCGTTATACGTTTGCGTTATGCGGCATGCGTTATGCGTTATACGGTATGCGTTATGCGTTATGCTTTATGCGTTATGCGTTATGCGTTATGCGTTACGCTTTATGCGTTATGCGTTATGAGTTACACGTTATGCGTTATGCGTTATGCGTTATGCGTTATGCGTTTTGCGTTATTGCGTTAGGGGTTATGCGTTATGCGTTATGCGTTATGCTTTAAGCGTTATGCATTATGCGTTATGCGTTATGTGTTATGCGTTATGCGTTATGCGTTATGCTTTATGCGTTATGCGTTATGCGTTATGCGTTATGCGTTATGCGTTATGCGTTATATGTTATGCGTTATGCGTTATGCGTTGTGCGTTATACGTTTGCGTTATGCGTTATGCGTTATGCGTTATACGGTATGCGTTATGCGTTATACGTTATGCGTTATGCGTTATGCGATATGCGTTATGCGTTATGCCTTATGCGTTATGCTTTATGCGTTATGCGTTATGAGTTACAAGTTATGCGTTATGCGTTATGCGTTATTGCGTTAGGGTTTATGCGTTTTGCGTTATGCGTTATGCGTTATGCTTTATAAGTTATGCGTTATGCGTTATGCGTTATGCGTTATGCGTTATGCGTTATGCGTTATGCGTTATGCATTTTGAGTTATGCGCCATGCGTTATGCGTTATGCGTTATGCGTTATGCGATATGCGTTATGCGTTATGCGTTATGCGTGATCCGTTATGCGTTAAGCATTATGCGTTATGCGTGATCCGTTATGCGTTAAGCATTATGCGTTTTGCTGTATTCGTTATGCGTTGTGCGTTATACGTTTGTGTTATGCGTTATGCGTTATGCGTTATGCATTTTGAGTTATGCGCCATGCGTTATGCATTATGCGTTATGCGTTATGCGATATGCGTTGTGCGTTATGCGTTATGCGTTATGCGTTATGCATTATGCGTTATGCGTTATGTGTTATGCGTTATGCGTTATGCGTTATGCGTTATGCGTTATGCGTTATGCGTTATGCGTTATGCGTTATGCGTTATGCGTTATGCGTTATGCGTTATGCGTTATGCGTTATGGGTTATGCGTTATGCGTTATGCGATATGCGTTATGCGTTATGCGTTATACGTTATGCTTTATGCTTTATGCGTTATGCGTTATGCGTTATGAGTGATCCGACATGCGTTATGCGTTATGGGTTATGCGTTATGCGTTATGCGTTTTGCGTTATACGTTATGCGATATGCGTTGTGCGTTATGCGTTATGCGTTATGCGTTATGCGTTATGCGTTATGCGTTATGCGTTATGCGTTATGCGTTATGCGTAATGCGTTATGCGTTATGCGTTATGCGTTATGCGTTATGCGTTATGCGTTATGCGTTATGCGTTATGCATTTTGAGTTATGCGCCATGCGTTATGCGTTATGCGTTATGCGTTATGCGTTATGCGTTATGGGTTATGCGTTATGTGTTATGCGATATGCGTTATGCGTTATGCGTCATGCGTTATGCGTTATGGGTTATGCGATATGCCTTATGCGTTATGCGTCATGCGTTATGCGTTATGCGTTATGCGTTATGCGTTATGCGTTATGCGTTATGCGTTGTGCGTTATACGTTTGCGTTATGCATTATGCGTTATGCGTTATACGGTATGCGTTATGCGTTATACGTTATGCGTTATGCGTTATGCGATAAGCGTTATGCGTTATGCGTTAAGCATTATGCTTTATGCGTTATGCGTTATGAGTTACACGTTATGCGTTATTCGATATGCGTTATGCGTTATGCGTTATGCGTTATGCGTTATGCGTGATCCGTTATGCGTTAAGCATTATGCGTTTTGCTGTATTCGTTATGCGTTGTGCGTTATACGTTTGCGTTATGCGTTATGCGTTATGCGTTATGCATTTTGAGTTATGCGCCATGCGTTATGCATTATGCGTTATGCGTTATGCGTTATGCGTTATGCGTTATGCGTTATGCGTTATGCGTTATGCGTTATGCGTTATGCGTTATGCGTTATGCGTTATGCATTTTGAGTTATGCGCCATGCGTTATGCGTTATGCGTTATGCGTTATGCGATATGCGTTATGCGTTATGCGTTATGCGTTATGCGCAATGCGTTATGCGTTATGCATTTTGAGTTATGCGCCATGCGTTATGCGTTATGCGTTATGCGTTATGCGATATGCGTTGTGCGCTATGCGTTATGCGATATGCGTTGTGCGTTATGCGTTATGCGTTATGCGTTATGCGTTATGCGTTATGCGTTATGCGTTATGCGTTATGCGTTATGCGTTATGCGTTATGCATTTTGAGTTATGCGCCATGCGTTATGCGTTATGCGTTATGCGTTATGCGATATGCGTTATGCGTTATGCGTTATGCGTTATGCGTTATGCGTGATCCGTTATGCGTTAAGCATTATGCGTTTTGCTGTATTCGTTACGCGTTGTGCGTTATACGTTTGCGTTATGCGTTATGCGTTATGCGTTTTGCATTTTGAGTTATGCGCCATGCGTTATGCGTTATGCGTTATGCGATATGCGTTGTGCGTTATGCGTTATGCGTTATGCGTTATGTGTTATATGTTATGCGTTATGCGTTATGCGTTATACGTTATGCTTTATGCTTTATGCGTTATGCGTTATGCGTTATGAGTGATCCGACATGCGTTATGCGTTATGGGTTATGCGTTATGCGTTATGCGTTTTGCGTTATACGTTATGCGATATGCGTTGTGCGTTATGCGTTATGCGTTATGCGTTATGCGTTATGCGTTATGCGTTATGCGTTATGCGTTATGCGTTATGCGTTATGCGTTATGCGTTATGCGTTATGCGTTATGCATTTTGAGTTATGCGTCATGCGTTATGCGTTATGCGTTATGCGTTATGCGCCATGCGTTATGCATTATGCGTTATGCGTTATGCGATATGCGTTGTGCGTTATGCGTTATGCGTTATGCGTTATGCGTTATGCGTTATGCGTTATGCGTTATGCGTTATGCGTTATGCGTTATGCGTTATGCGTTATGCGTTATGCGTTATGCGTTATGCATTTTGAGTTATGCGCCATGCGTTATGCGTTATGCGTTATGCGTTATGCGATATGCGTTGTGCGTTATGCGTTATGCGATATGCGTTGTGCGTTATGCGTTATGCGTTATGCGTTATGCGTTATGCGTTATGCGTTATGCGTTATGCGTTATGCGTTATGCGTTATGCGTTATGCGTTATGCGTTATGCTTTTTGAGTTATGCGCCATGCGTTATGCGTTATGCGTTATGCGTTATGCGATATGCGTTGTGCGTTATGCGTTATGCGATATGCGTTGTGCATTATGCGTTATGCGTTATGCGTTATGCGTTATGCGTTATGCGTTATGCGTTATGCGTTATGCGTTATGCGTTATGCGTTATGCGTTATGCGTTATGCGTTATGCGTTATGCATTTTGAGTTATGCGCCATGCGTTTTGCGTTATGCGTTATGCGCTATGCGATATGCGTTGTGCGTTATGCGTTATGCGTTCTGCGTTATGCGTTATGCGTTATGCGTTATGCGTTATGCGTTATGCGTTATGCGTTATGCGTTATGCGTTATGCGTTATGCGTTATGCGTTATGCGTTATGCGTTATGGGTTATGCGTTATGCGTTATGCGATATGCGTTATGCGTTATGCGTTATACGTTATGCTTTATGCTTTATGCGTTATGCGTTACGGGTTATGAGTGATCCGACATGCGTTATGCGTTATGGGTTATGCGTTATGCGTTATGCGTTTTGCGTTATACGTTATGCGATATGCGTTGTGCGTTATGCGTTATGCGTTATGCGTTATGCGTTATGCGTTATGCGTTATGCGTTATGCGTTATGCGTTATGCGTTATGCGTTATGCGTTATGCGTTATGCGTTATGCATTTTGAGTTATGCGCCATGCGTTATGCGTTATGCGTTATGCGTTATGCGTTATGCGTTATGGGTTATGCGTTATGTGTTATGCGATATGCGTTATGCGTTATGCGTCATGCGTTATGCGTTATGCGTTATGCGTTATGCGTTATGCGTTATGCGTTATGCGTTATGCGTTATGCGTTATGCGTTATGCGTTATGCTTTATGCGTTATGCGTTATGAGTGATCCGACATGCGTTATGCGTTATGGGTTATGCGTTATGCGTTATGCGTTTTGCGTTATACGTTATGCGATATGCGTTGTGCGTTATGCGTTATGCGTTATGCGTTATGCGTTATGCGTTATGCGTTATGCGTTATGCGTTATGCGTTATGCGTTATGCGTTATGCGTTATGCGTTATGCGTTATGCGTTATGCGTTATGCGTTATGCATTTTGAGTTATGCGCCATGCGTTATGCGTTATGCGTTATGCGTTATGCGTTATGCGTTATGCGTTATGGGTTATGCGTTATGTGTTATGCGATATGCGTTATGCGTTATGCGTCATGCGTTATGCGTTATGCGTTATGCGTTATGCGTTATGCGTTATGCGTTATGCGTTATGCGTTATGCGTTATGCGTTATGCTTTATGCGTTATGCGTTATGCGTTATGCGTTATGCGTTATGCGTTATGGGTTATGCGTTATGCGTTATGCGTTATGCGTTATGCGTTATGCGTTATGCGTTATGCGTTATGCGTTATGCGTTATACGTTATGAGTTATGCGTTATGCGTTATGCGATATGCGTCATGCATCAAGCCTTATGCGGTAACGTTATGCGTTATGCGTTTTGCGTTATACGTTATGCGATATGCGTAATGCGTTATGCGTTATGTGTTATACTTTATGCGTTATGCGTTATGTGTTATACTTTATGCGTTATGCGTAATGGGTTATGCGTTATGCGTTATGCGTTATGCGTTATGCGTTATGCGTTATGCGTTATGCGTTATGCGTTATGCGTTATGCGTTATGGGTTATGCGTTATGTGTTATGCGATATGCGTTATGCGTTATGCGTTATGCGTTATGCGTTCTGCGTGATCCGACATGCGTTACGCGTTATGCGTTATGCGTTATGCCTTATGCCTTATGGGTTTGCGTTAGGCATTATGCATTATGCTTTATGCGTTATGCATTATGCGTTATGCGTTGAGCGTTATGCGTTATGCGTTATGCGTTATGCGTTATGCGTTATGCGTTATGGGTTATGCGTTATGCGTTATGCGATATGCGTTATGCGTTATGCGTTATGCGTTATGCGTTCTGCGTGATCCGACATGCGTTACGCGTTATGCGTTATGCGTTATGCCTTATGCCTTATGGGTTTGCGTTAGGCATTATGCATTATGCTTTATGCGTTATGCATTATGCGTTATGCGTTATGCGTTATGCGTTATGCGTTGTGCGTAATGCGTTATGCGTTATGTGTTATGCATTATGCGTTATGCGTTATGCCTGATCCGTTATGCGTTATGCGTTATGCGTTATGCGTTATGCGTTATGCGTTATGCGTTATGCGTTAGCGCTATGCGTTATGCGTTATGCGTTATGCGTTATGCGTTATGCGTTATGCGTTATGCGTTATGCGTTATGCGTTATGCGTTATGCGTTATGCGTTATGCGTTATGGGTTATGCGTTATGCGTTATGCGATATGCGTTATGCGTTATACGTTATGCTTTATGCTTTATGCGTTATGCGTTATGCGTTATGAGTGATCCGACATGCGTTATGCGTTATGCGTTATGCGTTATGCCTTATGCCTTATGGGTTTGCGTTATGCGTTATGCATTATGCGTTATGCGTTATGCATAATGCGTTATACGTTATGTATTATGCGTTATGCCTTATACGTTATGCGATATGCGTTGTGCGTTATGCGTTATGCGTTATGCGTTCTGCGTGATCCGACATGCGTTACGCGTTATGCGTTATGCGTTATGCCTTATGCCTTATGGGTTTGCGTTAGGCATTATGCATTATGCGTTATGCGTTATGCGTTATGCGTTATGCGTTATGCGTTATGCGTTATGCGTTATGCGTTATGCGTTATGCGTTATGCGCTATGCGTTATGCGTTCTGCGTGATCCGACATGCGTTACGCGTTATGCGTTATGCGTTATGCCTTATGCCTTATGGGTTTGCGTTAGGCATTATGCATTATGCTTTATGCGTTATGCATTATGCGTTATGCGTTATGCGTTATGCGATATGCGTTATGCGTTGTGCGTAATGCGTTATGCGTTATGTGTTATGCATTATGCGTTATGCGTTATGCCTGATCCGTTAGGCGTTATGCGTTATGCGTTATGCGTTATGCGTTATGCGTTATGCGTTATGCGTTATGCGTTATGCGCTATGCGTTATGCGTTATGCGTTATGCGTTATGCGTTATGCGTTATGCGTTATGCGTTATGCGTTATGCGTTATGCGTTATGCGTTATGCGTTATGCGTTATGCGTTATGCGTTATGCGTTATGCTTTATGGGTTATGCGTTATGCGTTATGCGATATGCGTTATGCGTTATACGTTATGCTTTATGCTTTATGCGTTATGCGTTATGCGTTATGAGTGATCCGACATGCGTTATGCGTTATGCGTTATGCGTTATGCCTTATGCCTTATGGGTTTGCGTTATGCGTTATGCATTATGCGTTATGCGTTATGCATAATGCGTTATACGTTATGTATTATGCGTTATGCCTTATACGTTATGCGATATGCGTTGTGCGTTATGACGTATGCGTTATGCGTTATGCGTTATAAGTTTGCGTTATGCGTTATGCGTTATGCGTTATGCGTTATGCGTTATGCGTTATGCGTTATGCGTTATGCTTTATGCGTTATGCGTTATGCGTTATGCGTTATGCGTTATGCGTTATGGGTTATGCGTTATGCGTTATGCGTTATGCCTTATGCGTTATGCGTTATGCGTTATGCGATATGCGTTATGCGTTATGCGTTATGCGTTATGCGTTCTGCGTGATCCGACATGCGTTACGCGTTATGCGTTATGCGTTATGCGTTATGCGTTATGCGTTATGCGTTATGGGTTATGCGTTATGCGTTATGCGATATGCGTTATGCGTTATACGTTATGCTTTATGCTTTATGCTTTATGCGTTATGCGTTATGCGTTATGAGTGATCCGACATGCGTTATGCGTTATGCGTTATGCCTTATGCCTTATGGGTTTGCGTTATGCGTTATGCATTATGCGTTATGCGTTATGCATAATGCGTTATACGTTATGCGTTATGCGTTATGCGTTATGCGCTATGCGTTATGCGTTCTGCGTGATCCGACATGCGTTACGCGTTATGCGTTATGCGTTATGCCTTATGCCTTATGGGTTTGCGTTAGGCATTATGCATTATGCTTTATGCGTTATGCATTATGCGTTATGCGTTATGCGATATGCGTTATGCGTTATGCGTTGTGCGTAATGCGTTATGCGTTATGTGTTATGCATTATGCGTTATGCGTTATGCCTGATCCGTTAGGCGTTATGCGTTATGCGTTATGCGTTATGCGTTATGCGTTATGCGTTATGCGTTATGCGTTATGCGTTATGCGTTATACGTTATGCGCTATGCGTTATGCGTTATGCGTTATGCGTTATGCGTTATGCGTTATGCGTTATGCGTTATGCGTTATGCGTTATGCGTTATGCGTTATGCGTTATGCGTTATGCGTTATGCGTTATGCGTTATGCGTTATGCTTTATGGGTTATGCGTTATGTGTTATGCGATATGCGTTATGCGTTATACGTTATGCTTTATGCTTTATGCGTTATGCGTTATGCGTTATGAGTGATCCGACATGCGTTATGCGTTATGCGTTATGCGTTATGCCTTATGCCTTATGGGTTTGCGTTATGCGTTATGCATTATGCGTTATGCGTTATGCATAATGCGTTATACGTTATGTATTATGCGTTATGCCTTATACGTTATGCGATATGCGTTGTGCGTTATGACGTATGCGTTATGCGTTATGCGTTATGCGTTATGCGTTATGCATTTTGAGTTATGCGCCATGCGTTATGCGTTATGCGTTATGCGTTATGCGATATGCGTTGTGCGTTATGCGTTATGCGTTATGCGTTATGCGTTATGCATTTTGCGTTATGCGCCATGCGTTATGCGTTATGCGTTATGCGTTATGCATTATGCGTTGTGCGTTATACGTTATGTGTTATACTTTATGCGTTATGCGTTATGTGTTATACTTTAAGCGTTATGCGTTATGCGTTATGTGTTATGCATTTTGAGTTATGCGCCATGCGTTATGCGTTATGCGTTATGCGTTATGCGATATGCGTTGTGCGTTATGCGTTATGCGTTATGCGTTATGCGTTATGCATTTTGCGTTATGCGCCATGCGTTATGCGTTATGCGTTATGCGTTATTAATTATGCGTTGTGCGTTATGCGTTATGCGTTATGCGTTATGCGTTGTGCGTAATGCGTTATGCGTTATGCGTTATGCGTTATGCGTTATTGCGTTAGGGGTTATGCGTTATGCGTTATGCGTTATGCGTTATGCTTTATATGTTATGCGTTATGCGTTGTGCGTTATGCGTTATGCGTTATGCGTTATGCGTTATGCGTTATGCGTTATGCGTTATGCGTTACGCGTTATATGTTATGCGTTATGCGTTATGCGTTATGCGTTATGCGTTGTGCGTTATACGTTTGCGTTATGCGTTATGCGTTATGCGTTATACGGTATGCGTTATGCGTTATACGTTATGCGTTATGCGTTATGCGATATGCGTTATGCGTTATGCGTTATGCGTTATGCGTTACGCTTTATGCGTTATGCGTTATGAGTTACACGTTATGCGTTATGCGTTATGCGTTTTGCGTTATTGCGTTAGGGGTTATGCGTTATGCGTTATGCGTTATGCTTTAAGCGTTATGCATTATGCGTTATGCGTTATGTGTTATGCGTTATGCGTTATGCTTTATGCGTTATGCGTTATGCGTTATGCGTTATGCGTTATGCGTTATGCGTTATATGTTATGCGTTATGCGTTATGTGTTGTGCGTTATACGTTTGCGTTATGCGTTATGCGTTTTACGGTATGCGTTATGCTTTATACGTTATGCGTTATGCGTTATGCGATATGCGTTATGCGTTATGCCTTATGCGTTATGCTTTATGCGTTATGCGTTATGAGTTACAAGTTATGCGTTATGCGTTATGCGTTATGCGTTATGCGTTATATGTTATGCGTTATGCGTTATGCGTTATGCGTTATGCGTTATGCGTTGTGCGTTATAAGTTTGCGTTATGCGTTATGCGTTATACGGTATGCGTTATGCGTTATACGTTATGCGTTATGCGTTATGCGATATGCGTTATGCGTTATGCGTTATACGTTATGAGTTAGGCGTTATGCGTTATGGGTTATGCTTCATGCGTTATGCGTTATGCGTTATGCGTTATGCGTTATGCGTTATGCGTTATGCGTTATTGCGTTAGGGGTTATACGTTATGCGTTATGCGTTATGCATTATGCGTTATGCGTGATCCGTTATGCGTTAGGCGTTATGGGTTTTCCGGTGTTCGATATGCGTTGTGCATTATGCGTTATGCGTTATGAAGTATGGGTTATGGTTTATGCATTATGCGTTGTGCGCTATACGTTTGCGTTATACGGTATGCGTTATGCGTTATTCGTTATGCGTTATGCGTTATGCGTTATGGGTTATGCTTCATGCGTTATGCGTTATGCGTTATGCTTTATGCGTTATGCGTTATGCGTTATGCGTTATGCGGTATGCGTTATGCGTTATGCGTTATGCGTTATGCGTTATACGGTATGCGTTATGCGTTATACGTTATGCGTTATGCGTTATGCGTTATGGGTTATGCGTTATGCGTTATGGTTATGCGTCATGCGTTATGCGATATGCGTCATGCATCAAGCCTTATGCGCTATGTGATATGCGATATTCGTCATGCATCAAGCCTTATGCGTTATGGGTTATGCGTTAACGTTATGCGTTTTGCGTTATGCGTTATGCGTTATGCGTGATCCGTTATGTGTTAGGCGATATACGTTTTGCGGTATTAGTTATGCGTTATGCGTTATGCGTTATCCGTTGTTCATTATGCGTTATGCGTTGTGCGTTATACGTTTGCGTTATGCGGCATGCGTTATGCGTTATACGGTATGCGTTATGCGTTATGCTTTATGCGTTATGCGTTATGCGTTATGCGTTATGCGTTATGCGATATGCGTTATGCGTTATGCCTTATGCGTTATGCTTTATGCGTTATGCGTTATGAGTTACAAGTTATGCGTTATGCGTTATGCGTTATTGCGTTAGGGTTTATGCGTTTTGCGTTATGCGTTATGCGTTATGCTTTATAAGTTATGCGTTATGCGTTATGCGTTATGCGTTATGCGTTATGCGTTATGCGTTATGCGTTATGCGTTATGCATTTTGAGTTATGCGCCATGCGTTATGCGTTATGCGTTATGCGTTATGCTTTAAGCGTTATGCATTATGCGTTATGCGTTATGTGTTATGCGTTATGCGTTATGCGTTATGCTTTATGCGTTATGCGTTATGCGTTATGCGTTATGCGTTATGCGTTATGCGTTATATGTTATGCGTTATGCGTTATGCGTTGTGCGTTATACGTTTGCGTTATGCGTTATGCGTTATGCGTTATACGGTATGCGTTATGCGTTATACGTTATGCGTTATGCGTTATGCGATATGCGTTATGCGTTATGCCTTATGCGTTATGCTTTATGCGTTATGCGTTATGAGTTACAAGTTATGCGTTATGCGTTATTGCGTTAGGGTTTATGCGTTTTGCGTTATGCGTTATGCGTTATGCTTTATAAGTTATGCGTTATGCGTTATGCGTTATGCGTTATGCGTTATGCGTTATGCGTTATGCGTTATGCATTTTGAGTTATGCGCCATGCGTTATGCGTTATGCGTTATGCGTTATGCGATATGCGTTATGCGTTATGCGTTATGCGTGATCCGTTATGCGTTAAGCATTATGCGTTATGCGTGATCCGTTATGCGTTAAGCATTATGCGTTTTGCTGTATTCGTTATGCGTTGTGCGTTATACGTTTGCGTTATGCGTTATGCGTTATGCGTTATGCATTTTGAGTTATGCGCCATGCGTTATGCATTATGCGTTATGCGTTATGCGATATGCGTTGTGCGTTATGCGTTATGCGTTATGCGTTATGCATTATGCGTTATGCGTTATGTGTTATGCGTTATGCGTTATGCGTTATGCGTTATGCGTTATGCGTTATGCGTTATGCGTTATGCGTTATGCGTTATGCGTTATGCGTTATGCGTTATGCGTTATGCGTTATGCGTTATGCGGTATGGGTTATGCGTTATGCGTTATGCGATATGCGTTATGCGTTATGCGTTATACGTTATGCTTTATGCTTTATGCGTTATGCGTTATGCGTTATGAGTGATCCGACATGCGTTATGCGTTATGGGTTATGCGTTATGCGTTATGCGTTTTGCGTTATACGTTATGCGATATGCGTTGTGCGTTATGCGTTATGCGTTATGCGTTATGCGTTATGCGTTATGCGTTATGCGTTATGCGTTATGCGTTATGCGTTATGCGTTATGCGTTATGCGTTATGCGTTATGCGTTATGCGTTATGCATTTTGAGTTATGCGCCATGCGTTATGCGTTATGCGTTATGCGTTATGCGTTATGCGTTATGGGTTATGCGTTATGTGTTATGCGATATGCGTTATGCGTTATGCGTCATGCGTTATGCGTTATGCGTTATGCGTTATGCGTTATGCGTTATGCGTTATGCGTTATGCGTTATGCGTTATGCGTTATGCGTTATGCGTTATGGGTTATGCGTTATGTGTTATGCGATATGCGTTATGCGTTATGCGTCATGCGTTATGCGTTATGCGTTATGCGTTATGCGTTATGCGTTATGCGTTATGCGTTGTGCGTTATACGTTTGCGTTATGCATTATGCGTTATGCGTTATACGGTATGCGTTATGCGTTATACGTTATGCGTTATGCGTTATGCGATAAGCGTTATGCGTTATGCGTTAAGCATTATGCTTTATGCGTTATGCGTTATGAGTTACACGTTATGCGTTATTCGATATGCGTTATGCGTTATGCGTTATGCGTTATGCGTTATGCGTGATCCGTTATGCGTTAAGCATTATGCGTTTTGCTGTATTCGTTATGCGTTGTGCGTTATACGTTTGCGTTATGCGTTATGCGTTATGCGTTATGCATTTTGAGTTATGCGCCATGCGTTATGCATTATGCGTTATGCGTTATGCGATATGCGTTGTGCGTTATGCGTTATGCGTTATACGTTATGCGTTATGCGTTATGTGTTATGCGTTATGCGTTATGCGTTATGCGTTATGCGTTATGCGTTATGCGTTATGCGTTATGCGTTATGCGTTATGCGTTATGCGTTATGCGTTATGCGTTATGCGTTATGCGTTATGCATTTTGAGTTATGCGCCATGCGTTATGCGTTATGCGTTATGCGTTATGCGATATGCGTTGTGCGTTATGCGTTATGCGATATGCGTTGTGCGTTATGCGTTATGCGTTATGCGTTATGCGTTATGCGTTATGCGTTATGCGTTATGCGTTATGCGTTATGCGTTATGCGTTATGCGTTATGCGTTATGCATTTTGAGTTATGCGCCATGCGTTATGCGTTATGCGTTATGCGTTATGCGATATGCGTTATGCGTTATGCGTTATGCGTTATGCGTTATGCGTGATCCGTTATGCGTTAAGCATTATGCGTTTTGCTGTATTCGTTATGCGTTGTGCGTTATACGTTTGCGTTATGCGTTATGCGTTATGCGTTTTGCATTTTGAGTTATGCGCCATGCGTTATGCGTTATGCGTTATGCGTTATGCGATATGCGTTGTGCGTTATGCGTTATGCGTTATGCGTTATGTGTTATATGTTATGCGTTATGCGTTATGCGTTATGCATTTTGAGGTATGCGCCATGCGTTATGCGTTATGCGTTATGCGTTATGCGATATGCGTTGTGCGTTATGCGTTATGCGTTATGCGTTATACGTTATGCGTTATGCGTTATGCGTTATGCGTTATGCGTTATGCGTTATGCGTTATGCGTTATGCGTTATGCGTTATGCGTTATGCGTTATGCGTTATGCGTTATGCATTTTGAGTTATGCGCCATGCGTTTTGCGTTATGCGTTATGCGCTATGCGATATGCGTTATACGTTATGCGTTATGCGTTATGCGTTATGCGTTATGCGTTATGCGTTATGCGTTATGCGTTATGCGTTATGCGTTATGCGTTATGCGTTATGCGTTATGCGTTATGCGTTATGCGTTATGCGTTATGCGTTATGGGTTATGCGTTATGCGTTATGCGATATGCGTTATGCGTTATGCGTTATTCGTTATGCTTTATGCTTTATGCGTTATGCGTTATGCGTTATGAGTGATCCGACATGCGTTATGCGTTATGGGTTATGCGTTATGCGTTATGCGTTTTGCGTTATACGTTATGCGATATGCGTTGTGCGTTATGCGTTATGCGTTATGCGTTATGCGTTATGCGTTATGCGTTATGCGTTATGCGTTATGCGTTATGCGTTATGCGTTATGCGTTATGCGTTATGCGTTATGCATTTTGAGTTATGCGCCATGCGTTATGCGTTATGCGTTATGCGTTATGCGTTATGCGTTATGGGTTATGCGTTATGTGTTATGCGATATGCGTTATGCGTTATGCGTTATGCGTTATGCGTTATGCGTTATGCGTTATGCGCCATGCGTTATGCATTATGCGTTATGCGTTATGCGATATGCGTTGTGCGTTATGCGTTATGCGTTATGCGTTATGCGTTATGCGTTATGCGTTATGCGTTATGCGTTATGCGTTATGCGTTATGCGTTATGCGTTATGCGTTATGCGTTATGCGTTATGCATTTTGAGTTATGCGCCATGCGTTATGCGTTATGCGTTATGCGTTATGCGATATGCGTTGTGCGTTATGCGTTATGCGATATGCGTTGTGCGTTATGCGTTATGCGTTATGCGTTATGCGTTATGCGTTATGCGTTATGCGTTATGCGTTATGCGTTATGCGTTATGCGTTATGCGTTATGCATTTTGAGTTATGCGCCATGCGTTATGCGTTATGCGTTATGCGTTATGCGATATGCGTTGTGCGTTATGCGTTATGCGATATGCGTTGTGCATTATGCGTTATGCGTTATGCGTTATGCGTTATGCGTTATGCGTTATGCGTTATGCGTTATGCGTTATGCGTTATGCGTTATGCGTTATGCGTTATGCGTTATGCGTTATGCATTTTGAGTTATGCGCCATGCGTTTTGCGTTATGCGTTATGCGCTATGCGATATGCGTTGTGCGTTATGCGTTATGCGTTCTGCGTTATGCGTTATGCGTTATGCGTTATGCGTTATGCGTTATGCGTTATGCGTTATGCGTTATGCGTTATGCGTTATGCGTTATGCGTTATGCGTTATGCGTTATGGGTTATGCGTTATGCGTTATGCGATATGCGTTATGCGTTATGCGTTATACGTTATGCTTTATGCTTTATGCGTTATGCGTTATGCGTTATGAGTGATCCGACATGCGTTATGCGTTATGGGTTATGCGTTATGCGTTATGCGTTATGCGTTATGCGTTATGCGATATGCGTTGTGCGTTATGCGTTATGCGTTATGCGTTATGCGTTATGCGTTATGCGTTATGCGTTATGCGTTATGCGTTATGCGTTATGCGTTATGCGTTATGCGTTATGCGTTATGCGTTATGCATTTTGAGTTATGCGCCATGCGTTATGCGTTATGCGTTATGCGTTATGCGTTATGCGTTATGGGTTATGCGTTATGCGTTATGCGTTATGCGTTATGCGTTATGCGTTATGCGTTATGCGTTATGCGTTATGCGTTATGCGTTATGCGTTATGCATTTTGAGTTATGCGCCATGCGTTTTGCGTTATGCGCTATGCGATATGCGTTGTGCGTTATGCGTTATGCGTTATGCGTTATGCGTTATGCGTTATGCGTTATGCGTTATGCGTTATGCGTTATGCGTTATGCGTTATGCGTTATGCGTTATGCGTTATGGGTTATGCGTTATGCGTTATGCGATATGCGTTATGCGTTATGCGTTATACGTTATGCTTTATGCTTTATGCGTTATGCGTTATGCGTTATGAGTGATCCGACATGCGTTATGCGTTATGGGTTATGCGTTATGCGTTATGCGTTTTGCGTTATACGTTATGCGTTATGCGTTATGCGTTATGCGTTATGCGTTATGCGTTATGCGTTATGCGTTATGCGTTATGCGTTATGCGTTATGCGTTATGCGTTATGCGTTATGCGTTATGCATTTTGAGTTATGCGCCATGCGTTATGCGTTATGCGTTATGCGCCATGCGTTATGCATTATGCGTTATGCGTTATGCGATATGCGTTGTGCGTTATGCGTTATGCGTTATGCGTTATGCGTTATGCGTTATGCGTTATGCGTTATGCGTTATGCGTTATGCGTTATGCGTTATGCGTTATGCGTTATGCATTTTGAGTTATGCGCCATGCGTTTTGCGTTATGCGTTATGCGCTATGCGATATGCGTTGTGCGTTATGCGTTATGCGTTATGCGTTATGCGTTATGCGTTATGCGTTATGCGTTATGCGTTATGCGTTATGCGTTATGCGTTATGCGTTATGCGTTATGCGTTATGCGTTATGCGTTATGCGTTATGAGTTACACGTTATGCGTTATTCGATATGCGTTATGCGTTATGCGTTATGCGTTATGCGTTATGCGTGATCCGTTATGCGTTAAGCATTATGCGTTTTGCTGTATTCGTTATGCGTTGTGCGTTATACGTTTGCGTTATGCGTTATGCGTTATGCGTTATGCATTTTGAGTTATGCGCCATGCGTTATGCATTATGCGTTATGCGTTATGCGATATGCGTTGTGCGTTATGCGTTATGCGTTATACGTTATGCGTTATGCGTTATGTGTTATGCGTTATGCGTTATGCGTTATGCGTTATGCGTTATGCGTTATGCGTTATGCGTTATGCGTTATGCGTTATGCGTTATGCGTTATGCGTTATGCGTTATGCGTTATGCGTTATGCGTTATGCGTTATGCGTTATGCATTTTGAGTTATGCGCCATGCGTTATGCGTTATGCGTTATGCGTTATGCGATATGCGTTGTGCGTTATGCGTTATGCGATATGCGTTGTGCGTTATGCGTTATGCGTTATGCGTTATGCGTTATGCGTTATGCGTTATGCGTTATGCGTTATGCGTTATGCGTTATGCATTTTGAGTTATGCGCCATGCGTTATGCGTTATGCGTTATGCGTTATGCGATATGCGTTATGCGTTATGCGTTATGCGTTATGCGTTATGCGTGATCCGTTATGCGTTAAGCATTATGCGTTTTGCTGTATTCGTTATGCGTTGTGCGTTATACGTTTGCGTTATGCGTTATGCGTTATGCGTTTTGCATTTTGAGTTATGCGCCATGCGTTATGCGTTATGCGTTATGCGTTATGCGATATGCGTTGTGCGTTATGCGTTATGCGTTATGCGTTATGTGTTATATGTTATGCGTTATGCGTTATGCGTTATGCATTTTGAGGTATGCGCCATGCGTTATGCGTTATGCGTTATGCGTTATGCGATATGCGTTGTGCGTTATGCGTTATGCGATATGCGTTGTGCATTATGCGTTATGCGTTATGCGTTATGCGTTATGCGTTATGCGTTATGCGTTATGCGTTATGCGTTATGCGTTATGCGTTATGCGTTATGCGTTATGCGTTATGCGTTATGCATTTTGAGTTATGCGCCATGCGTTTTGCGTTATGCGTTATGCGCTATGCGATATGCGTTGTGCGTTATGCGTTATGCGTTATGCGTTATGCGTTATGCGTTATGCGTTATGCGTTATGCGTTATGCGTTATGCGTTATGCGTTATGCGTTATGCGTTATGCGTTATGCGTTATGCGTTATGCGTTATGCGTTATGGGTTATGCGTTATGCGTTATGCGATATGCGTTATGCGTTATGCGTTATACGTTATGCTTTATGCTTTATGCGTTATGCGTTATGCGTTATGAGTGATCCGACATGCGTTATGCGTTATGGGTTATGCGTTATGCGTTATGCGTTTTGCGTTATACGTTATGCGATATGCGTTGTGCGTTATGCGATATGCGTTATGCGTTATGCGTTATGCGTTATGCGTTATGCGTTATGCGTTATGCGTTATGCGTTATGCGTTATGCGTTATGCGTTATGCGTTATGCGTTATGCGTTATGCATTTTGAGTTATGCGCCATGCGTTATGCGTTATGCGTTATGCGTTATGCGTTATGCGTTATGGGTTATGCGTTATGTGTTATGCGATATGCGTTATGCGTTATGCGTTATGCGTTATGCGTTATGCGTTATGCGTTATGCGCCATGCGTTATGCATTATGCGTTATGCGTTATGCGATATGCGTTGTGCGTTATGCGTTATGCGTTATGCGTTATGCGTTATGCGATATGCGTTATGCGTTATGCGTTATGCGTTATGCGTTATGCGTTATGCGTTATGCGTTATGCGTTATGCATTTTGAGTTATGCGCCATGCGTTATGCGTTATGCGTTATGCGTTATGCGATATGCGTTGTGCGTTATGCGTTATGCGATATGCGTTGTGCGTTATGCGTTATGCGTTATGCGTTATGCGTTATGCGTTATGCGTTATGCGTTATGCGTTATGCGTTATGCGTTATGCGTTATGCATTTTGAGTTATGCGCCATGCGTTATGCGTTATGCGTTATGCGTTATGCGATATGCGTTGTGCGTTATGCGTTATGCGATATGCGTTGTGCATTATGCGTTATGCGTTATGCGTTATGCGTTATGCGTTATGCGTTATGCGTTATGCGTTATGCGTTATGCGTTATGCGTTATGCGTTATGCGTTATGCGTTATGCATTTTGAGTTATGCGCCATGCGTTTTGCGTTATGCGTTATGCGCTATGCGATATGCGTTGTGCGTTATGCGTTATGCGTTCTGCGTTATGCGTTATGCGTTATGCGTTATGCGTTATGCGTTATGCGTTATGCGTTATGCGTTATGCGTTATGCGTTATGCGTTATGCGTTATGCGTTATGCGTTATGGGTTATGCGTTATGCGTTATGCGATATGCGTTATGCGTTATGCGTTATACGTTATGCTTTATGCTTTATGCGTTATGCGTTATGCGTTATGAGTGATCCGACATGCGTTATGCGTTATGGGTTATGCGTTATGCGTTATGCGTTTTGCGTTATACGTTATGCGATATGCGTTGTGCGTTATGCGTTATGCGTTATGCGTTATGCGTTATGCGTTATGCGTTATGCGTTATGCGTTATGCGTTATGCGTTATGCGTTATGCGTTATGCGTTATGCATTTTGAGTTATGCGCCATGCGTTATGCGTTATGCGTTATGCGTTATGCGTTATGGGTTATGCGTTATGCGTTATGCGATATGCGTTATGCGTTATGCGTTATGCGTTATGCGTTATGCGTTATGCGTTATGCGTTATGCGTTATGCGTTATGCGTTATGCGTTATGCGTTATGCGTTATGCGTTATGCGTTATGCGTTATGCGTTATGCGTTATGGGTTATGCGTTATGTGTTATGCGATATGCGTTATGCGTTATGCGTTATGCGTTATGCGTTCTGCGTGATCCGACATGCGTTACGCGTTATGCGTTATGCGTTATGCCTTATGCCTTATGGGTTTGCGTTAGGCATTATGCATTATGCTTTATGCGTTATGCATTATGCGTTATGCGTTGAGCGTTATGCGTTATGCGTTATGCGTTATGCGTTATGCGTTATGCGTTATGGGTTATGCGTTATGCGTTATGCGATATGCGTTATGCGTTATGCGTTATGCGTTATGCGTTATGTGTTATGCGATATGCGTTATGCGTTATGCGTTATGCGTTATGCGTTCTGCGTGATCCGACATGCGTTACGCGTTATGCGTTATGCGTTATGCCTTATGCCTTATGGGTTTGCGTTAGGCATTATGCATTATGCTTTATGCGTTATGCATTATGCGTTATGCGTTGAGCGTTATGCGTTATGCGTTATGCGTTATGCGTTATGCGTTATGCGTTATGGGTTATGCGTTATGCGTTATGCGTTATGCGTTATGCGTTATGCGTTATGCGTTATGCGTTCTGCGTGATCCGACATGCGTTACGCGTTATGCGTTATGCGTTATGCCTTATGCCTTATGGGTTTGCGTTAGGCATTATGCATTATGCTTTATGCGTTATGCATTATGCGTTATGCGTTGAGCGTTATGCGTTATGCGTTATGCGTTATGCGTTATGCGTTATGCGTTATGCGTTATGCGTTATGCGTTATGCGTTATGCGTTATGCGTTATGCGTTATGCGTTATGCGTTATGTGTTATGCGATATGCGTTATGCGTTATGCGTTATGCGTTATGCGTTCTGCGTGATCCGACATGCGTTACGCGTTATGCGTTATGCGTTATGCCTTATGCGTTATGGGTTTGCGTTAGGCATTATGCATTATGCTTTATGCGTTATGCATTATGCGTTATGCGTTGAGCGTTATGCGTTATGCGTTATGCGTTATGCGTTATGCGTTATGCGTTATGCGTTATGCGTTATGCGTTATGCGATATGCGTTATGCGTTATGCGTTATGCGTTATGCGTTCTGCGTGATCCGACATGCGTTACGCGTTATGCGTTATGCGTTATGCCTTATGCCTTATGGGTTTGCGTTAGGCATTATGCATTATGCTTTATGCGTTATGCATTATGCGTTATGCGTTATGCGTTATGCGTTATGCGTTATGCGTTGTGCGTAATGCGTTATGCGTTATGTGTTATGCATTATGCGTTATGCGTTATGCCTGATCCGTTATGCGTTATGCGTTATGCGTTATGCGTTATGCGTTATGCGTTATGCGTTAGCGCTATGCGTTATGCGTTATGCGTTATGCGTTATGCGTTATGCGTTATGCGTTATGCGTTATGCGTTATGCGTTATGCGTTATGCGTTATGCGTTATGCGTTATGCGTTATGCGTTATGCGTTATGCGATATGCGTTATGCGTTATACGTTATGCTTTATGCTTTATGCGTTATGCGTTATGCGTTATGAGTGATCCGACATGCGTTATGCGTTATGCGTTATGCGTTATGCCTTATGCCTTATGGGTTTGCGTTATGCGTTATGCATTATGCGTTATGCGTTATGCATAATGCGTTATACGTTATGTATTATGCGTTATGCCTTATACGTTATGCGATATGCGTTGTGCGTTATGCGTTATGCGTTATGCGTTCTGCGTGATCCGACATGCGTTACGCGTTATGCGTTATGCGTTATGCCTTATGCCTTATGGGTTTGCGTTAGGCATTATGCATTATGCGTTATGCGTTATGCGTTATGCGTTATGCGTTATGCGTTATGCGTTATGCGTTATGCGTTATGCGTTATGCGCTATGCGTTATGCGTTCTGCGTGATCCGACATGCGTTACGCGTTATGCGTTATGCGTTATGCGTTATGCGTTATGCGTTATGCGTTATGCGTTATGCGTTATGCGTTATGCGTTATGCGTTATGCGTTATGCGTTATGCGTTATGCGTTATGCGTTATGCGTTATGCGTTATGCGTTATGCGTTATGCGTTATGCGTTATGCGTTATGCGTTATGCGTTATGCGTTATGCGTTATGCTTTATGGGTTATGCGTTATGCGTTATGCGATATGCGTTATGCGTTATACGTTATGCTTTATGCTTTATGCGTTATGCGTTATGCGTTATGAGTGATCCGACATGCGTTATGCGTTATGCGTTATGCGTTATGCCTTATGCCTTATGGGTTTGCGTTATGCGTTATGCATTATGCGTTATGCGTTATGCATAATGCGTTATACGTTATGTATTATGCGTTATGCCTTATACGTTATGCGATATGCGTTGTGCGTTATGACGTATGCGTTATGCGTTATGCGTTATGCGTTATGCGTTATGCGTTATGCGTTATGCGTTATGCGTTATGCGTTATGCGTTATGCGTTATGCGTTATGCGTTATGCGTTATGCGTTATGCGTTATGCGTTATGCGTTATGGGTTATGCGTTATGCGTTATGCGTTATGCCTTATGCGTTATGCGTTATGCGTTATGCGATATGCGTTATGCGTTATGCGTTATGCGTTATGCGTTCTGCGTGATCCGACATGCGTTACGCGTTATGCGTTATGCGTTATGCGTTATGCGTTATGCGTTATGCGTTATGGGTTATGCGTTATGCGTTATGCGATATGCGTTATGCGTTATACGTTATGCTTTATGCTTTATGCGTTATGCGTTATGCGTTATGAGTGATCCGACATGCGTTATGCGTTATGCGTTATGCCTTATGCCTTATGGGTTTGCGTTATGCGTTATGCATTATGCGTTATGCGTTATGCATAATGCGTTATACGTTATGCGTTATGCGTTATGCGTTATGCGCTATGCGTTATGCGTTCTGCGTGATCCGACATGCGTTACGCGTTATGCGTTATGCGTTATGCCTTATGCCTTATGGGTTTGCGTTAGGCATTATGCATTATGCTTTATGCGTTATGCATTATGCGTTATGCGTTATGCGATATGCGTTATGCGTTATGCGTTGTGCGTAATGCGTTATGCGTTATGTGTTATGCATTATGCGTTATGCGTTATGCCTGATCCGTTAGGCGTTATGCGTTATGCGTTATGCGTTATGCGTTATGCGTTATGCGTTATGCGTTATGCATTTTGAGTTATGCGCCATGCGTTTTGCGTTATGCGTTATGCGCTATGCGATATGCGTTGTGCGTTATGCGTTATGCGTTCTGCGTTATGCGTTATGCGTTATGCGTTATGCGTTATGCGTTATGCGATATGCGTTGTGCGTTATGCGTTATGCGATATGCGTTGTGCATTATGCGTTATGCGTTATGCGTTATGCGTTATGCGTTATGCGTTATGCGTTATGCGTTATGCGTTATGCGTTATGCGTTATGCGTTATGCGTTATGCGTTATGCGTTATGCATTTTGAGTTATGCGCCATGCGTTTTGCGTTATGCGTTATGCGCTATGCGATATGCGTTGTGCGTTATGCGTTATGCGTTCTGCGTTATGCGTTATGCGTTATGCGTTATGCGTTATGCGTTATGCGTTATGCGTTATGCGTTATGCGTTATGCGTTATGCGTTATGCGTTATGCGTTATGCGTTATGCGTTATGCGTTATGCGTTATGCGATATGCGTTATGCGTTATGCGTTATACGTTATGCTTTATGCTTTATGCGTTATGCGTTATGCGTTATGAGTGATCCGACATGCGTTATGCGTTATGGGTTATGCGTTATGCGTTATGCGTTTTGCGTTATACGTTATGCGATATGCGTTGTGCGTTATGCGTTATGCGTTATGCGTTATGCGTTATGCGTTATGCGTTATGCGTTATGCGTTATGCGTTATGCGTTATGCGTTATGCGTTATGCGTTATGCGTTATGCGTTATGCATTTTGAGTTATGCGCCATGCGTTATGCGTTATGCGTTATGCGTTATGCGTTATGCGTTATGGGTTATGCGTTATGCGTTATGCGTTATGCGTTATGCGTTATGCGTTATGCGTTATGCGTTATGCGTTATGCGTTATGCGTTATGCGTTATGCATTTTGAGTTATGCGCCATGCGTTTTGCGTTATGCGCTATGCGATATGCGTTGTGCGTTATGCGTTATGCGTTATGCGTTATGCGTTATGCGTTATGCGTTATGCGTTATGCGTTATGCGTTATGCGTTATGCGTTATGCGTTATGCGTTATGCGTTATGGGTTATGCGTTATGCGTTATGCGATATGCGTTATGCGTTATGCGTTATACGTTATGCTTTATGCTTTATGCGTTATGCGTTATGCGTTATGAGTGATCCGACATGCGTTATGCGTTATGGGTTATGCGTTATGCGTTATGCGTTTTGCGTTATACGTTATGCGATATGCGTTGTGCGTTATGCGTTATGCGTTATGCGTTATGCGTTATGCGTTATGCGTTATGCGTTATGCGTTATGCGTTATGCGTTATGCGTTATGCGTTATGCATTTTGAGTTATGCGCCATGCGTTATGCGTTATGCGTTATGCGCCATGCGTTATGCGTTATGCGTTATGCGTTATGCGATATGCGTTGTGCGTTATGCGTTATGCGTTATGCGTTATGCGTTATGCGTTATGCGTTATGCGTTATGCGTTATGCGTTATGCGTTATGCGTTATGCGTTATGCGTTATGCATTTTGAGTTATGCGCCATGCGTTTTGCGTTATGCGTTATGCGCTATGCGATATGCGTTGTGCGTTATGCGTTATGCGTTATGCGTTATGCGTTATGCGTTATGCGTTATGCGTTATGCGTTATGCGTTATGCGTTATGCGTTATGCGTTATGCGTTATGCGTTATGCGTTATGCGTTATGCGTTATGAGTTACACGTTATGCGTTATTCGATATGCGTTATGCGTTATGCGTTATGCGTTATGCGTTATGCGTGATCCGTTATGCGTTAAGCATTATGCGTTTTGCTGTATTCGTTATGCGTTGTGCGTTATACGTTTGCGTTATGCGTTATGCGTTATGCGTTATGCATTTTGAGTTATGCGCCATGCGTTATGCATTATGCGTTATGCGTTATGCGATATGCGTTGTGCGTTATGCGTTATGCGTTATACGTTATGCGTTATGCGTTATGTGTTATGCGTTATGCGTTATGCGTTATGCGTTATGCGTTATGCGTTATGCGTTATGCGTTATGCGTTATGCGTTATGCGTTATGCGTTATGCGTTATGCGTTATGCGTTATGCGTTATGCGTTATGCGTTATGCGTTATGCATTTTGAGTTATGCGCCATGCGTTATGCGTTATGCGTTATGCGTTATGCGATATGCGTTGTGCGTTATGCGTTATGCGATATGCGTTGTGCGTTATGCGTTATGCGTTATGCGTTATGCGTTATGCGTTATGCGTTATGCGTTATGCGTTATGCGTTATGCATTTTGAGTTATGCGCCATGCGTTATGCGTTATGCGTTATGCGTTATGCGTTATGCGTTATGCGTTATGCGTTATGCGTTATGCGTTATGCGTGATCCGTTATGCGTTAAGCATTATGCGTTTTGCTGTATTCGTTATGCGTTGTGCGTTATACGTTTGCGTTATGCGTTATGCGTTATGCGTTTTGCATTTTGAGTTATGCGCCATGCGTTATGCGTTATGCGTTATGCGTTATGCGATATGCGTTGTGCGTTATGCGTTATGCGTTATGCGTTATGTGTTATATGTTATGCGTTATGCGTTATGCGTTATGCATTTTGAGGTATGCGCCATGCGTTATGCGTTATGCGTTATGCGTTATGCGATATGCGTTGTGCGTTATGCGTTATGCGATATGCGTTGTGCATTATGCGTTATGCGTTATGCGTTATGCGTTATGCGTTATGCGTTATGCGTTATGCGTTATGCGTTATGCGTTATGCGTTATGCGTTATGCGTTATGCGTTATGCGTTATGCATTTTGAGTTATGCGCCATGCGTTTTGCGTTATGCGTTATGCGCTATGCGATATGCGTTGTGCGTTATGCGTTATGCGTTATGCGTTATGCGTTATGCGTTATGCGTTATGCGTTATGCGTTATGCGTTATGCGTTATGCGTTATGCGTTATGCGTTATGCGTTATGCGTTATGCGTTATGCGTTATGCGTTATGGGTTATGCGTTATGCGTTATGCGATATGCGTTATGCGTTATGCGTTATACGTTATGCTTTATGCTTTATGCGTTATGCGTTATGCGTTATGAGTGATCCGACATGCGTTATGCGTTATGGGTTATGCGTTATGCGTTATGCGTTTTGCGTTATACGTTATGCGATATGCGTTGTGCGTTATGCGATATGCGTTATGCGTTATGCGTTATGCGTTATGCGTTATGCGTTATGCGTTATGCGTTATGCGTTATGCGTTATGCGTTATGCGTTATGCGTTATGCGTTATGCGTTATGCATTTTGAGTTATGCGCCATGCGTTATGCGTTATGCGTTATGCGTTATGCGTTATGCGTTATGGGTTATGCGTTATGTGTTATGCGATATGCGTTATGCGTTATGCGTTATGCGTTATGCGTTATGCGTTATGCGTTATGCGCCATGCGTTATGCATTATGCGTTATGCGTTATGCGATATGCGTTGTGCGTTATGCGTTATGCGTTATGCGTTATGCGTTATGCGATATGCGTTATGCGTTATGCGTTATGCGTTATGCGTTATGCGTTATGCGTTATGCGTTATGCGTTATGCATTTTGAGTTATGCGCCATGCGTTATGCGTTATGCGTTATGCGTTATGCGATATGCGTTGTGCGTTATGCGTTATGCGATATGCGTTGTGCGTTATGCGTTATGCGTTATGCGTTATGCGTTATGCGTTATGCGTTATGCGTTATGCGTTATGCGTTATGCGTTATGCGTTATGCATTTTGAGTTATGCGCCATGCGTTATGCGTTATGCGTTATGCGTTATGCGATATGCGTTGTGCGTTATGCGTTATGCGATATGCGTTGTGCATTATGCGTTATGCGTTATGCGTTATGCGTTATGCGTTATGCGTTATGCGTTATGCGTTATGCGTTATGCGTTATTCGTTATGCGTTATGCGTTATGCGTTATGCGTTATGCATTTTGAGTTATGCGCCATGCGTTTTGCGTTATGCGTTATGCGCTATGCGATATGCGTTGTGCGTTATGCGTTATGCGTTCTGCGTTATGCGTTATGCGTTATGCGTTATGCGTTATGCGTTATGCGTTATGCGTTATGCGTTATGCGTTATGCGTTATGCGTTATGCGTTATGCGTTATGCGTTATGGGTTATGCGTTATGCGTTATGCGATATGCGTTATGCGTTATGCGTTATACGTTATGCTTTATGCTTTATGCGTTATGCGTTATGCGTTATGAGTGATCCGACATGCGTTATGCGTTATGGGTTATGCGTTATGCGTTATGCGTTTTGCGTTATACGTTATGCGATATGCGTTGTGCGTTATGCGTTATGCGTTATGCGTTATGCGTTATGCGTTATGCGTTATGCGTTATGCGTTATGCGTTATGCGTTATGCGTTATGCGTTATGCGTTATGCATTTTGAGTTATGCGCCATGCGTTATGCGTTATGCGTTATGCGTTATGCGTTATGGGTTATGCGTTATGCGTTATGCGATATGCGTTATGCGTTATGCGTTATGCGTTATGCGTTATGCGTTATGCGTTATGCGTTATGCGTTATGCGTTATGCGTTATGCGTTATGCGTTATGCGTTATGCGTTATGCGTTATGCGTTATGCGTTATGCGTTATGGGTTATGCGTTATGTGTTATGCGATATGCGTTATGCGTTATGCGTTATGCGTTATGCGTTCTGCGTGATCCGACATGCGTTACGCGTTATGCGTTATGCGTTATGCCTTATGCGTTATGGGTTTGCGTTAGGCATTATGCATTGTGCGTTATGCGTTATGCATTATGCGTTATGCGTTGAGCGTTATGCGTTATGCGTTATGCGTTATGCGTTATGCGTTATGCGTTATGGGTTATGCGTTATGCGTTATGCGATATGCGTTATGCGTTATGCGTTATGCGTTATGCGTTATGTGTTATGCGATATGCGTTATGCGTTATGCGTTATGCGTTATGCGTTATGCGTGATCCGACATGCGTTACGCGTTATGCGTTATGCGTTATGCCTTATGCCTTATGGGTTTGCGTTAGGCATTATGCATTATGCTTTATGCGTTATGCATTATGCGTTATGCGTTGAGCGTTATGCGTTATGCGTTATGCGTTATGCGTTATGCGTTATGCGTTATGGGTTATGCGTTATGCGTTATGCGATATGCGTTATGCGTTATGCGTTATGCGTTATGCGTTCTGCGTGATCCGACATGCGTTACGCGTTATGCGTTATGCGTTATGCCTTATGCCTTATGGGTTTGCGTTAGGCATTATGCATTATGCTTTATGCGTTATGCATTATGCGTTATGCGTTGAGCGTTATGCGTTATGCGTTATGCGTTATGCGTTATGCGTTATGCGTTATGGGTTATGCGTTATGCGTTATGCGATATGCGTTATGCGTTATGCGTTATGCGTTATGCGTTATGTGTTATGCGATATGCGTTATGCGTTATGCGTTATGCGTTATGCGTTCTGCGTGATCCGACATGCGTTACGCGTTATGCGTTATGCGTTATGCCTTATGCCTTATGGGTTTGCGTTAGGCATTATGCATTATGCTTTATGCGTTATGCATTATGCGTTATGCGTTGAGCGTTATGCGTTATGCGTTATGCGTTATGCGTTATGCGTTATGCGTTATGGGTTATGCGTTATGCGTTATGCGATATGCGTTATGCGTTATGCGTTATGCGTTATGCGTTCTGCGTGATCCGACATGCGTTACGCGTTATGCGTTATGCGTTATGCCTTATGCCTTATGGGTTTGCGTTAGGCATTATGCATTATGCTTTATGCGTTATGCATTATGCGTTATGCGTTATGCGTTATGCGTTATGCGTTATGCGTTGTGCGTAATGCGTTATGCGTTATGTGTTATGCATTATGCGTTATGCGTTATGCCTGATCCGTTATGCGTTATGCGTTATGCGTTATGCGTTATGCGTTATGCGTTATGCGTTAGCGCTATGCGTTATGCGTTATGCGTTATGCGTTATGCGTTATGCGTTATGCGTTATGCGTTATGCGTTATGCGTTATGCGTTATGCGTTATGCGTTATGCGTTATGCGTTATGGGTTATGCGTTATGCGTTATGCGATATGCGTTATGCGTTATACGTTATGCTTTATGCTTTATGCGTTATGCGTTATGCGTTATGAGTGATCCGACATGCGTTATGCGTTATGCGTTATGCGTTATGCCTTATGCCTTATGGGTTTGCGTTATGCGTTATGCATTATGCGTTATGCGTTATGCATAATGCGTTATACGTTATGTATTATGCGTTATGCCTTATACGTTATGCGATATGCGTTGTGCGTTATGCGTTATGCGTTATGCGTTCTGCGTGATCCGACATGCGTTATGCGTTATGCGTTATGCGTTATGCCTTATGCCTTATGGGTTTGCGTTAGGCATTATGCATTATGCGTTATGCGTTATGCGTTATGCGTTATGCGTTATGCGTTATGCGTTATGCGTTATGCGTTATGCGTTATGCGTTATGCGCTATGCGTTATGCGTTCTGCGTGATCCGACATGCGTTACGCGTTATGCGTTATGCGTTATGCGTTATGCGTTATGCGTTATGCGTTATGCGTTATGCGTTATGCGTTATGCGTTATGCGTTATGCGTTATGCGTTATGCGTTATGCGTTATGCGTTATGCGTTATGCGTTATGCGTTATGCGTTATGCGTTATGCGTTATGCGTTATGCGTTATGCGTTATGCGTTATGCGTTATGCTTTATGGGTTATGCGTTATGCGTTATGCGATATGCGTTATGCGTTATACGTTATGCTTTATGCTTTATGCGTTATGCGTTATGCGTTATGAGTGATCCGACATGCGTTATGCGTTATGCGTTATGCGTTATGCCTTATGCCTTATGGGTTTGCGTTATGCGTTATGCATTATGCGTTATGCGTTATGCATAATGCGTTATACGTTATGTATTATGCGTTATGCCTTATACGTTATGCGATATGCGTTGTGCGTTATGACGTATGCGTTATGCGTTATGCGTTATAAGTTTGCGTTATGCGTTATGCGTTATGCGGTATGCGTTATGCTTTATGCGTTATGCGTTATGCGTTATGCTTTATGCGTTATGCGTTATGCGTTATGCGTTATGCGTTATGCGTTATGGGTTATGCGTTATGCGTTATGCGTTATGCGTTATGCGTTATGCGTTATGCGTTATGCGATATGCGTTATGCGTTATGCGTTATGCGTTATGCGTTCTGCGTGATCCGACATGCGTTACGCGTTATGCGTTATGCGTTATGCGTTATGCGTTATGCGTTATGCGTTATGGGTTATGCGTTATGCGTTATGCGATATGCGTTATGCGTTATACGTTATGCTTTATGCTTTATGCGTTATGCGTTATGCGTTATGAGTGATCCGACATGCGTTATGCGTTATGCGTTATGCCTTATGCCTTATGGGTTTGCGTTATGCGTTATGCATTATGCGTTATGCGTTATGCATAATGCGTTATACGTTATGCGTTATGCGTTATGCGTTATGCGTTATGCGTTATGCGTTCTGCGTGATCCGACATGCGTTACGCGTTATGCGTTATGCGTTATGCCTTATGCCTTATGGGTTTGCGTTAGGCATTATGCATTATGCTTTATGCGTTATGCATTATGCGTTATGCGTTATGCGATATGCGTTATGCGTTATGCGTTGTGCGTAATGCGTTATGCGTTATGTGTTATGCATTATGCGTTATGCGTTATGCCTGATCCGTTAGGCGTTATGCGTTATGCGTTATGCGTTATGCGTTATGCGTTATGCGTTATGCGTTATGCGTTATGCGTTATGCGTTATACGTTATGCGCTATGCGTTATGCGTTATGCGTTATGCGTTATGCGTTATGCGTTATGCGTTATGCGTTATGCGTTATGCGTTATGCGTTATGCGTTATGCGTTATGCGTTATGCGTTATGCGTTATGCGTTATGCTTTATGGGTTATGCGTTATGCGTTATGCGATATGCGTTATGCGTTATGCGTTATGCTTTATGCTTTATGCGTTATGCGTTATGCGTTATGAGTGATCCGACATGCGTTATGCGTTATGCGTTATGCGTTATGCCTTATGCCTTATGGGTTTGCGTTATGCGTTATGCATTATGCGTTATGCGTTATGCATAATGCGTTATACGTTATGTATTATGCGTTATGCCTTATACGTTATGCGATATGCGTTGTGCGTTATGACGTATGCGTTATGCGTTATGCGTTATGCGTTATGCGTTATGCATTTTGAGTTATGCGCCATGCGTTATGCGTTATGCGTTATGCGTTATGCGATATGCGTTGTGCGTTATGCGTTATGCGTTATGCGTTATGCGTTATGCATTTTGAGTTATGCGCCATGCGTTATGCGTTATGCGTTATGCGTTATGCATTATGCGTTGTGCGTTATACGTTATGTGTTATACTTTATGCGTTATGCGTTATGTGTTATACTTTAAGCGTTATGCGTTATGCGTTATGTGTTATGCATTTTGAGTTATGCGCCATGCGTTATGCGTTATGCGTTATGCGTTATGCGATATGCGTTGTGCGTTATGCGTTATGCGTTATGCGTTATGCGTTATGCATTTTGCGTTATGCGCCATGCGTTATGCGTTATGCGTTATGCGTTATTAATTATGCGTTGTGCGTTATGCGTTATGCGTTATGCGTTATGCGTTGTGCGTAATGCGTTATGCGTTATGCGTTATGCGTTATGCGTTATTGCGTTAGGGGTTATGCGTTATGCGTTATGCGTTATGCGTTATGCTTTATATGTTATGCGTTATGCGTTGTGCGTTATGCGTTATGCGTTATGCGTTATGCGTTATGCGTTATGCGTTACGCGTTATATGTTATGCGTTATGCGTTATGCGTTATGCGTTATGCGTTGTGCGTTATACGTTTGCGTTATGCGTTATGCGTTATGCGTTATACGGTATGCGTTATGCGTTATACGTTATGCGTTATGCGTTATGCGATATGCGTTATGCGTTATGCGTTATGCGTTATGCGTTACGCTTTATGCGTTATGCGTTATGAGTTACACGTTATGCGTTATGCGTTATGCGTTTTGCGTTATTGCGTTAGGGGTTATGCGTTATGCGTTATGCGTTATGCTTTAAGCGTTATGCATTATGCGTTATGCGTTATGTGTTATGCGTTATGCGTTATGCTTTATGCGTTATGCGTTATGCGTTATGCGTTATGCGTTATGCGTTATGCGTTATATGTTATGCGTTATGCGTTATGTGTTGTGCGTTATACGTTTGCGTTATGCGTTATGCGTTATGCGTTTTACGGTATGCGTTATGCTTTATACGTTATGCGTTATGCGTTATGCGATATGCGTTATGCGTTATGCCTTATGCGTTATGCTTTATGCGTTATGCGTTATGAGTTACAAGTTATGCGTTATGCGTTATGCGTTATGCGTTATGCGTTATATGTTATGCGTTATGCGTTATGCGTTATGCGTTATGCGTTATGCGTTATGCGTTGTGCGTTATAAGTTTGCGTTATGCGTTATGCGTTATACGGTATGCGTTATGCGTTATACGTTATGCGTTATGCGTTATGCGATATGCGTTATGCGTTATGCGTTATACGTTATGAGTTAGGCGTTATGCGTTATGGGTTATGCTTCATGCGTTATGCGTTATGCGTTATGCGTTATGCGTTATGCGTTATGCGTTATGCGTTATTGCGTTAGGGGTTATACGTTATGCGTTATGCGTTATGCGTTATACGGTATGCGTTATGCGTTATACGTTATGCGTTATGCGTTATGCGTTATGCGATATGCGTTATGCGTTATGCGTTATGCGTTATGCGTTATGCGTTATGCTTTATGCGTTATGCGTTATGAGTTACACGTTATGCGTTATGCGTTATGCGTTATGCGTTATTGCGTTAGGGGTTATGCGTTATGCGTTATACTTTATGCGTTATGCATTATGCGTTATGCGTGATCCGTTATGCGTTAGGCGTTATGGGTTTTCCGGTGTTCGATATGCGTTGTGCATTATGCGTTATGCGTTATGAAGTATGGGTTATGGTTTATGCATTATGCGTTGTGCGCTATACGTTTGCGTTATACGGTATGCGTTATGCGTTATTCGTTATGCGTTATGCGTTATGCGTTATGGGTTATGCTTCATGCGTTATGCGTTATGCGTTATGCTTTATGCGTTATGCGTTATGCGTTATGCGTTATGCGGTATGCGTTATGCGTTATGCGTTATGCGTTATGCGTTATACGGTATGCGTTATGCGTTATACGTTATGCGTTATGCGTTATGCGTTATGGGTTATGCGTTATGCGTTATGGTTATGCGTCATGCGTTATGCGATATGCGTCATGCATCAAGCCTTATGCGCTATGTGATATGCGATATTCGTCATGCATCAAGCCTTATGCGTTATGGGTTATGCGTTAACGTTATGCGTTTTGCGTTATGCGTTATGCGTTATGCGTGATCCGTTATGTGTTAGGCGATATACGTTTTGCGGTATTAGTTATGCGTTATGCGTTATGCGTTATCCGTTGTTCATTATGCGTTATGCGTTGTGCGTTATACGTTTGCGTTATGCGGCATGCGTTATGCGTTATACGGTATGCGTTATGCGTTATGCTTTATGCGTTATGCGTTATGCATTATGCGTTATGCGTTATGCGATATGCGTTATGCGTTATGCCTTATGCGTTATGCTTTATGCGTTATGCGTTATGAGTTACAAGTTATGCGTTATGCGTTATGCGTTATTGCGTTAGGGTTTATGCGTTTTGCGTTATGCGTTATGCGTTATGCTTTATAAGTTATGCGTTATGCGTTATGCGTTATGCGTTATGCGTTATGCGTTATGCGTTATGCGTTATGCATTTTGAGTTATGCGCCATGCGTTATGCGTTATGCGTTATGCGTTATGCTTTAAGCGTTATGCATTATGCGTTATGCGTTATGTGTTATGCGTTATGCGTTATGCGTTATGCTTTATGCGTTATGCGTTATGCGTTATGCGTTATGCGTTATGCGTTATGCGTTATATGTTATGCGTTATGCGTTATGCGTTGTGCGTTATACGTTTGCGTTATGCGTTATGCGTTATGCGTTATACGGTATGCGTTATGCGTTATACGTTATGCGTTATGCGTTATGCGATATGCGTTATGCGTTATGCCTTATGCGTTATGCTTTATGCGTTATGCGTTATGAGTTACAAGTTATGCGTTATGCGTTATGCGTTATTGCGTTAGGGTTTATGCGTTTTGCGTTATGCGTTATGCGTTATGCTTTATAAGTTATGCGTTATGCGTTATGCGTTATGCGTTATGCGTTATGCGTTATGCGTTATGCGTTATGCATTTTGAGTTATGCGCCATGCGTTATGCGTTATGCGTTATGCGTTATGCGATATGCGTTATGCGTTATGCGTTATGCGTGATCCGTTATGCGTTAAGCATTATGCGTTATGCGTGATCCGTTATGCGTTAAGCATTATGCGTTTTGCTGTATTCGTTATGCGTTGTGCGTTATACGTTTGCGTTATGCGTTATGCGTTATGCGTTATGCATTTTGAGTTATGCGCCATGCGTTATGCATTATGCGTTATGCGTTATGCGATATGCGTTGTGCGTTATGCGTTATGCGTTATGCGTTATGCATTATGCGTTATGCGTTATGTGTTATGCGTTATGCGTTATGCGTTATGCGTTATGCGTTATGCGTTATGCGTTATGCGTTATGCGTTATGCGTTATGCGTTATGCGTTATGCGTTATGCGTTATGCGTTATGCGGTATGGGTTATGCGTTATGCGTTATGCGATATGCGTTATGCGTTATGCGTTATGCGTTATGCTTTATGCTTTATGCGTTATGCGTTATGCGTTATGAGTGATCCGACATGCGTTATGCGTTATGGGTTATGCGTTATGCGTTATGCGTTTTGCGTTATACGTTATGCGATATGCGTTGTGCGTTATGCGTTATGCGTTATGCGTTATGCGTTATGCGTTATGCGTTATGCGTTATGCGTTATGCGTTATGCGTTATGCGTTATGCGTTATGCGTTATGCGTTATGCATTTTGAGTTATGCGCCATGCGTTATGCGTTATGCGTTATGCGTTATGCGTTATGCGTTATGGGTTATGCGTTATGTGTTATGCGATATGCGTTATGCGTTATGCGTCATGCGTTATGCGTTATGCGTTATGCGTTATGCGTTATGCGTTATGCGTTATGCGTTATGCGTTATGCGTTATGCGTTATGCGTTATGCGTTATGGGTTATGCGTTATGTGTTATGCGATATGCGTTATGCGTTATGCGTCATGCGTTATGCGTTATGCGTTATGCGTTATGCGTTATGCGTTATGCGTTTTGCGTTGTGCGTTATACGTTTGCGTTATGCTTTATGCGTTATGCGTTATTCGGTATGCGTTATGCGTTATTCGTTATGCGTTATGCGTTATGCGATAAGCGTTATGCGTTATGCGTTAAGCATTATGCTTTATGCGTTATGCGTTATGAGTTACACGTTATGCGTTATTCGATATGCGTTATGCGTTATGCGTTATGCGTTATGCGTTATGCGTGATCCGTTATGCGTTAAGCATTATGCGTTTTGCTGTATTCGTTATGCGTTGTGCGTTATACGTTTGCGTTATGCGTTATGCGTTATGCGTTATGCATTTTGAGTTATGCGCCATGCGTTATGCATTATGCGTTATGCGTTATGCGATATGCGTTGTGCGTTATGCGTTATGCGTTATACGTTATGCGTTATGCGTTATGTGTTATGCGTTATGCGTTATGCGTTATGCGTTATGCGTTATGCGTTATGCGTTATGCGTTATGCGTTATGCGTTATGCGTTATGCGTTATGCGTTATGCGTTATGCGTTATGCGTTATGCATTTTGAGTTATGCGCCATGCGTTATGCGTTATGCGTTATGCGTTATGCGATATGCGTTGTGCGTTATGCGTTATGCGATATGCGTTGTGCGTTATGCGTTATGCGTTATGCGTTATGCGTTATGCGATATGCGTTATGCGTTATGCGTTATGCGTTATGCGTTATGCGTTATGCATTTTGAGTTATGCGCCATGCGTTATGCGTTATGCGTTATGCGTTATGCGATATGCGTTATGCGTTATGCGTTATGCGTTATGCGTTATGCGTGATCCGTTATGCGTTAAGCATTATGCGTTTTGCTGTATTCGTTATGCGTTGTGCGTTATACGTTTGCGTTATGCGTTATGCGTTATGCGTTTTGCATTTTGAGTTATGCGCCATGCGTTATGCGTTATGCGTTATGCGTTATGCGATATGCGTTGTGCGTTATGCGTTATGCGTTATGCGTTATGTGTTATATGTTATGCGTTATGCGTTATGCGTTATGCATTTTGAGGTATGCGCCATGCGTTATGCGTTATGCGTTATGCGTTATGCGATATGCGTTGTGCGTTATGCGTTATGCGATATGCGTTGTGCATTATGCGTTATGCGTTATGCGTTATGCGTTATGCGTTATGCGTTATGCGTTATGCGTTATGCGTTATGCGTTATGCGTTATGCGTTATGCGTTATGCGTTATGCGTTATGCGTTATGCGTTATGCATTTTGAGTTATGCGCCATGCGTTATGCGTTATGCGTTATGCGTTATGCGATATGCGTTGTGCGTTATGCGTTATGCGATATGCGTTGTGCGTTATGCGTTATTCGTTATGCGTTATGCGTTATGCGTTATGCGTTATGCGTTATGCGTTATGCGTTATGCGTTATGCGTTATGCGTTATGCATTTTGAGTTATGCGCCATGCGTTATGCGTTATGCGTTATGCGTTATGCGATATGCGTTGTGCGTTATGCGTTATGCGATATGCGTTGTGCATTATGCGTTATGCGTTATGCGTTATGCGTTATGCGTTATGCGTTATGCGTTATGCGTTATGCGTTATGCGTTATGCGTTATGCGTTATGCGTTATGCATTTTGAGTTATGCGCCATGCGTTTTGCGTTATGCGTTATGCGCTATGCGATATGCGTTGTGCGTTATGCGTTATGCGTTCTGCGTTATGCGTTATGCGTTATGCGTTATGCGTTATGCGTTATGCGTTATGCGTTATGCGTTATGCGTTATGCGTTATGCGTTATGCGTTATGCGTTATGCGTTATGGGTTATGCGTTATGCGTTATGCGATATGCGTTATGCGTTATGCGTTATACGTTATGCTTTATGCTTTATGCGTTATGCGTTATGCGTTATGAGTGATCCGACATGCGTTATGCGTTATGGGTTATGCGTTATGCGTTATGCGTTTTGCGTTATACGTTATGCGATATGCGTTGTGCGTTATGCGTTATGCGTTATGCGTTATGCGTTATGCGTTATGCGTTATGCGTTATGCGTTATGCGTTATGCGTTATGCGTTATGCGTTATGCGTTATGCGTTATGCGTTATGCGTTATGCATTTTGAGTTATGCGCCATGCGTTATGCGTTATGCGTTATGCGTTATGCGTTATGCGTTATGGGTTATGCGTTATGCGTTATGCGTTATGCGTTATGCGTTATGCGTTATGCGTTATGCGTTATGCGTTATGCGTTATGCGTTATGCGTTATGCATTTTGAGTTATGCGCCATGCGTTTTGCGTTATGCGTTATGCGCTATGCGATATGCGTTGTGCGTTATGCGTTATGCGTTATGCGTTATGCGTTATGCGTTATGCGTTATGCGTTATGCGTTATGCGTTATGCGTTATGCGTTATGCGTTATGCGTTATGCGTTATGGGTTATGCGTTATGCGTTATGCGATATGCGTTATGCGTTATGCGTTATACGTTATGCTTTATGCTTTATGCGTTATGCGTTATGCGTTATGAGTGATCCGACATGCGTTATGCGTTATGGGTTATGCGTTATGCGTTATGCGTTTTGCGTTATACGTTATGCGTTATGCGTTGTGCGTTATGCGTTATGCGTTATGCGTTATGCGTTATGCGTTATGCGTTATGCGTTATGCGTTATGCGTTATGCGTTATGCGTTATGCGTTATGCATTTTGAGTTATGCGCCATGCGTTATGCGTTATGCGTTATGCGCCATGCGTTATGCGTTATGCGTTATGCGTTATGCGATATGCGTTGTGCGTTATGCGTTATGCGTTATGCGTTATGCGTTATGCGTTATGCGTTATGCGTTATGCGTTATGCGTTATGCGTTATGCGTTATGCGTTATGCGTTATGCGTTATGCATTTTGAGTTATGCGCCATGCGTTTTGCGTTATGCGTTATGCGCTATGCGATATGCGTTGTGCGTTATGCGTTATGCGTTATGCGTTATGCGTTATGCGTTATGCGTTATGCGTTATGCGTTATGCGTTATGCGTTATGCGTTATGCGTTATGCGTTATGCGTTATGCGTTATGCGTTATGCGTTATGAGTTACACGTTATGCGTTATTCGATATGCGTTATGCGTTATGCGTTATGCGTTATGCGTTATGCGTGATCCGTTATGCGTTAAGCATTATGCGTTTTGCTGTATTCGTTATGCGTTGTGCGTTATACGTTTGCGTTATGCGTTATGCGTTATGCGTTATGCATTTTGAGTTATGCGCCATGCGTTATGCATTATGCGTTATGCGTTATGCGATATGCGTTATGCGTTATGCGTTATGCGTTATACGTTATGCGTTATGCGTTATGTGTTATGCGTTATGCGTTATGCGTTATGCGTTATGCGTTATGCGTTATGCGTTATGCGTTATGCGTTATGCGTTATGCGTTATGCGTTATGCGTTATGCGTTATGCGTTATGCGTTATGCGTTATGCGTTATGCGTTATGCGTTATGCATTTTGAGTTATGCGCCATGCGTTATGCGTTATGCGTTATGCGTTATGCGATATGCGTTGTGCGTTATGCGTTATGCGATATGCGTTGTGCGTTATGCGTTATGCGTTATGCGTTATGCGTTATGCGTTATGCGTTATGCGTTATGCGTTATGCGTTATGCATTTTGAGTTATGCGCCATGCGTTATGCGTTATGCGTTATGCGTTATGCGATATGCGTTATGCGTTATGCGTTATGCGTTATGCGTTATGCGTGATCCGTTATGCGTTAAGCATTATGCGTTTTGCTGTATTCGTTATGCGTTGTGCGTTATACGTTTGCGTTATGCGTTATGCGTTATGCGTTTTGCATTTTGAGTTATGCGCCATGCGTTATGCGTTATGCGTTATGCGTTATGCGATATGCGTTGTGCGTTATGCGTTATGCGTTATGCGTTATGAGTTATATGTTATGCGTTATGCGTTATGCGTTATGCATTTTGAGGTATGCGCCATGCGTTATGCGTTATGCGTTATGCGTTATGCGATATGCGTTGTGCGTTATGCGTTATGCGATATGCGTTGTGCATTATGCGTTATGCGTTATGCGTTATGCGTTATGCGTTATGCGTTATGCGTTATGCGTTATGCGTTATGCGTTATGCGTTATGCGTTATGCGTTATGCGTTACGCATTTTGAGTTATGCGCCATGCGTTTTGCGTTATGCGTTATGCGCTATGCGATATGCGTTGTGCGTTATGCGTTATGCGTTATGCGTTATGCGTTATGCGTTATGCGTTATGCGTTATGCGTTATGCGTTATGCGTTATGCGTTATGCGTTATGCGTTATGCGTTATGCGTTATGCGTTATGCGTTATGGGTTATGCGTTATGCGTTATGCGATATGCGTTATGCGTTATGCGTTATACGTTATGCTTTATGCTTTATGCGTTATGCGTTATGCGTTATGAGTGATCCGACATGCGTTATGCGTTATGGGTTATGCGTTATGCGTTATGCGTTTTGCGTTATACGTTATGCGATATGCGTTGTGCGTTATGCGTTATGCGTTATGCGTTATGCGTTATGCGTTATGCGTTATGCGTTATGCGTTATGCGTTATGCGTTATGCGTTATGCGTTATGCGTTATGCGTTATGCGTTATGCATTTTGAGTTATGCGCCATGCGTTATGCGTTATGCGTTATGCGTTATGCGTTATGCGTTATGGGTTATGCGTTATGTGTTATGCGATATGCGTTATGCGTTATGCGTCATGCGTTATGCGTTATGCGTTATGCGTTATGCGCCATGCGTTATGCATTATGCGTTATGCGTTATGCGATATGCGTTGTGCGTTATGCGTTATGCGTTATGCGTTATGCGTTATGCGTTATGCGTTATGCGTTATGCGTTATGCGTTATGCGTTATGCGTTATGCGTTATGCGTTATGCGTTATGCGTTATGCATTTTGAGTTATGCGCCATGCGTTATGCGTTATGCGTTATGCGTTATGCGATATGCGTTGTGCGTTATGCGTTATGCGATATGCGTTGTGCGTTATGCGTTATGCGTTATGCGTTATGCGTTATGCGTTATGCGTTATGCGTTATGCGTTATGCGTTATGCGTTATGCGTTATGCGTTATGCGTTATGCATTTTGAGTTATGCGCCATGCGTTATGCGTTATGCGTTATGCGTTATGCGATATGCGTTGTGCGTTATGCGTTATGCGATATGCGTTGTGCATTATGCGTTATGCGTTATGCGTTATGCGTTATGCGTTATGCGTTATGCGTTATGCGTTATGCGTTATGCGTTATGCGTTATGCGTTATGCGTTATGCGTTATGCATTTTGAGTTATGCGCCATGCGTTTTGCGTTATGCGTTATGCGCTATGCGATATGCGTTGTGCGTTATGCGTTATGCGTTCTGCGTTATGCGTTATGCGTTATGCGTTATGCGTTATGCGTTATGCGTTATGCGTTATGCGTTATGCGTTATGCGTTATGCGTTATGCGTTATGCGTTATGCGTTATGCGTTATGCGTTATGCGTTATGCGATATGCGTTATGCGTTATGCGTTATACGTTATGCTTTATGCTTTATGCGTTATGCGTTATGCGTTATGAGTGATCCGACATGCGTTATGCGTTATGGGTTATGCGTTATGCGTTATGCGTTTTGCGTTATACGTTATGCGATATGCGTTGTGCGTTATGCGTTATGCGTTATGCGTTATGCGTTATGCGTTATGCGTTATGCGTTATGCGTTATGCGTTATGCGTTATGCGTTATGCGTTATGCATTTTGAGTTATGCGCCATGCGTTATGCGTTATGCGTTATGCGTTATGCGTTATGCGTTATGGGTTATGCGTTATGCGTTATGCGATATGCGTTATGCGTTATGCGTTATGCGTTATGCGTTATGCGTTATGCGTTATGCGTTATGCGTTATGCATTTTGAGTTATGCGCCATGCGTTTTGCGTTATGCGTTATGCGCTATGCGATATGCGTTGTGCGTTATGCGTTATGCGTTATGCGTTATGCGTTATGCGTTATGCGTTATGCGTTATGCGTTATGCGTTATGCGTTATGCGTTATGCGTTATGCGTTATGCGTTATGCGTTATGGGTTATGCGTTATGCGTAATGCGATATGCGTTATGCGTTATGCGTTATACGTTATGCTTTATGCTTTATGCGTTATGCGTTATGCGTTATGAGTGATCCGACATGCGTTATGCGTTATGGGTTATGCGTTATGCGTTATGCGTTTTGCGTTATACGTTATGCGATATGCGTTGTGCGTTATGCGTTATGCGTTATGCGTTATGCGTTATGCGTTATGCGTTATGCGTTATGCGTTATGCGTTATGCGTTATGCGTTATGCGTTATGCGTTATGCGTTATGCATTTTGAGTTATGCGCCATGCGTTATGCGTTATGCGTTATGCGTTATGCGTTATGCGTTATGGGTTATGCGTTATGTGTTATGCGATATGCGTTATGCGTTATGCGTCATGCGTTATGCGTTATGCGTTATGCGTTATGCGCCATGCGTTATGCATTATGCGTTATGCGTTATGCGATATGCGTTGTGCGTTATGCGATATGCGTTATGCGTTATGCGTTATACGTTATGAGTTAGGCGTTATGCGTTATGGGTTATGCTTCATGCGTTATGCGTTATGCGTTATGCGTTATGCGTTATGCGTTATGCGTTATGCGTTATGCGTTATGCGTTATGCGTTATGCGTTATGCGTTATGCGTTATGCGTTATGCGTTATGCGTTATGCGTTATGCGTTATGCGTTATGCGTTATGCGTTATGGGTTATGCGTTATGCGTAATGCGATATGCGTTATGCGTTATGCGTTATACGTTATGCTTTATGCTTTATGCGTTATGCGTTATGCGTTATGAGTGATCCGACATGCGTTATGCGTTATGGGTTATGCGTTATGCGTTATGCGTTTTGCGTTATACGTTATGCGATATGCGTTGTGCGTTATGCGTTATGCGTTATGCGTTATGCGTTATGCGTTATGCGTTATGCGTTATGCGTTATGCGTTATGCGTTATGCGTTATGCGTTATGCGTTATGCGTTATGCATTTTGAGTTATGCGCCATGCGTTATGCGTTATGCGTTATGCGTTATGCGTTATGCGTTATGGGTTATGCGTTATGTGTTATGCGATATGCGTTATGCGTTATGCGTCATGCGTTATGCGTTATGCGTTATGCGTTATGCGTTATGCGTTATACGGTATGCGTTATGCGTTATACGTTATGCGTTATGCGTTATGCGATATGCGTTATGCGTTATGCGTTATACGTTATGAGTTAGGCGTTATGCGTTATGGGTTATGCTTCATGCGTTATGCGTTATGCGTTATGCGTTATGCGTTATGCGTTATGCGTTATGGGTTATGCGTTATGTGTTATGCGATATGCGTTATGCGTTATGCGTCATGCGTTATGCGTTATGCGTTATGCGTTATGCGTTATGCGTTATGCGTTATGCGTTATGCGTTGTGCGTTATACGTTATGCGTTATGCGTTATGCGATAAGCGTTATGCGTTATGCGTTAAGCATTATGCTTTATGCGTTATGCGTTATGAGTTACACGTTATGCGTTATTCGATATGCGTTATGCGTTATGCGTTATGCGTTATGCGTTATGCGTGATCCGTTATGCGTTAAGCATTATGCGTTTTGCTGTATTCGTTATGCGTTGTGCGTTATACGTTTGCGTTATGCGTTATGCGTTATGCGTTATGCATTTTGAGTTATGCGCCATGCGTTATGCATTATGCGTTATGCGTTATGCGATATGCGTTGTGCGTTATGCGTTATGCGTTATACGTTATGCGTTATGCGTTATGCGTTATGCGTTATGCGTTATGCGTTATGCGTTATGCGTTATGCGATATGCGTTGTGCGTTATGCGTTATACGTTATGCGTTATGCGTTATGCGTTATGCGTTATGCGTTATGCGTTATGCGTTATGCGTTATGCGTTATGCGTTATGCGTTATGCGTTATGCGTTATGCGTTATGCGTTATGCGTTATGCGTTATGCGTTATGCGTTATGCGTTATGCGTTATGCGTTATGCGTTATGTGTTATGCATTTTGAGTTATGCGCCATGCGTTATGCGTTATGCGTTATGCGATATGCGTTGTGCGTTATGCGTTATGCGATATGCGTTGTGCGTTATGCGTTATGCGTTATGCGTTATGCGTTATGCGTTATGCGTTATGCGTTATGCGTTATGCGTTATGCGTTATGCGTTATGCGTTATGCGTTATGCGTTATGCGTTATGCGTTATGCGTTATGCGTTATGCGTTATGCATTTTGAGTTATGCGCCATGCGTTTTGCGTTATGCGTTATGCGCTATGCGATATGCGTTGTGCGTTATGCGTTATGCGTTCTGCGTTATGCGTTATGCGTTATGCGTTATGCGTTATGCGTTATGCGTTATGCGTTATGCGTTATGCGTTATGCGTTATGCGTTATGCGTTATGCGTTATGCGTTATGCGTTATGCGTTATGGGTTATGCGTTATGCGTTATGCGATATGCGTTATGCGTTATGCGTTATACGTTATGCTTTATGCTTTATGCGTTATGCGTTATGCGTTATGAGTGATCCGACATGCGTTATGCGTTATGGGTTATGCGTTATGCGTTATGCGTTTTGCGTTATACGTTATGCGATATGCGTTGTGCGTTATGCGTTATGCGTTATGCGTTATGCGTTATGCGTTATGCGTTATGCGTTATGCGTTATGCGTTATGCGTTATGCGTTATGCGTTATGCGTTATGCGTTATGCATTTTGAGTTATGCGCCATGCGTTATGCGTTATGCGTTATGCGTTATGCGTTATGGGTTATGCGTTATGTGTTATGCGATATGCGTTATGCGTTATGCGTCATGCGTTATGCGTTATGCGTTATGCGTTATGCGTTATGCGTTATGCGTTATGCGTTATGCGTTATGCGTTATGCGTTATGCGTTATGCGTTATGCGTTATGCGTTATGCGTTATGGGTTATGCGTTATGTGTTATGCGATATGCGTTATGCGTTATGCGTCATGCGTTATGCGTTATGCGTTATGCGTTATGCGTTATGCGTTATGCGTTATGCGTTATGCGTTGTGCGTTATACGTTTGCGTTATGCATTATGCGTTATGCGTTATACGGTATGCGTTATGCGTTATACGTTATGCGTTATGCGTTATGCGATAAGCGTTATGCGTTATGCGTTAAGCATTATGCTTTATGCGTTATGCGTTATGAGTTACACGTTATGCGTTATTCGATATGCGTTATGCGTTATGCGTTATGCGTTATGCGTTATGCGTGATCCGTTATGCGTTAAGCATTATGCGTTTTGCTGTATTCGTTATGCGTTGTGCGTTATACGTTTGCGTTATGCGTTATGCGTTATGCGTTATGCATTTTGAGTTATGCGCCATGCGTTATGCATTATGCGTTATGCGTTATGCGATATGCGTTGTGCGTTATGCGTTATGCGTTATACGTTATGCGTTATGCGTTATGCGTTATGCGTTATGCGTTATGCGTTATGCGTTATGCGTTATGCGATATGCGTTGTGCGTTATGCGTTATACGTTATGCGTTATGCGTTATGCGTTATGCGTTATGCGTTATGCGTTATGCGTTATGCGTTATGCGTTATGCGTTATGCGTTATGCGTTATGCGTTATGCGTTATGCGTTATGCGTTATGCGTTATGCGTTATGCGTTATGCGTTATGCGTTATGCGTTATGTGTTATGCATTTTGAGTTATGCGCCATGCGTTATGCGTTATGCGTTATGCGATATGCGTTGTGCGTTATGCGTTATGCGATATGCGTTGTGCGTTATGCGTTATGCGTTATGCGTTATGCGTTATGCGTTATGCGTTATGCGTTATGCGTTATGCGTTATGCATTTGGAGTTATGCGCCATGCGTTATGCGTTATGCGTTATGCGTTATGCGATATGCGTTATGCGTTATGCGTTATGCGTTATGCGTTATGCGTGATCCGTTATGCGTTAAGCATTATGCGTTTTGCTGTATTCGTTATGCGTTGTGCGTTATACGTTTGCGTTATGCGTTATGCGTTATGCGTTATGCATTTTGAGTTATGCGCCATGCGTTATGCGTTATGCGATATGCGTTGTGCGTTATGCGTTATGCGTTATGCGATATGCGTTGTGCGTTATGCGTTATGCGTGATCCGTTATGCGTTAAGCATTATGCGTTTTGCTGTATTCGTTATGCGTTATACGTTTGCGTTATGCGTTATGCGTTATGCGTTTTGCATTTTGAGTTATGCGCCATGCGTTACGCGTTATGCGTTATGCGTTATGCGATATGCCTTGTGCGTTATGCGTTATGCGTTATGCGTTATGTGTTATGCGTTATGCGCCATGCGTTACGCGTTATGCGTTATGCGTTATGCGTTATGCGATATGCGTTGTGCGTTATGCGTTATGCGTTATGCGTTATGCGTTATGCGTTATGCGTTATGCGTTATGCGTTATGCGTTATGCGTTATGCGTTATGCGTTATGCGTTATGCGTTATGCGTTATGGGTTATGCGTTATGCGTTATGCGATCTGCGTTATGCGTTATGCGTTATGCGTTATGCGTTATGCGATATGCGTTGTGCGTTATGCGTTATGCGTTATGCGTTATGCGTTATGCGTTATACGTTATGCTTTATGCTTTATGCGTTATGCGTTATGCGCTATGAGTGATCCGACATGCGTTATGCGTTATGCGTTATGCGTTATGCATTTTGAGTTATGCGCCATGCGTTATGCGTTATGCGTTATGCGTTATGCGATATGCGTTATGCGTTATGCCTTATGCGTTATGCGTGATCCGTTATGCGTTAAGCATTATGCGTTTTGCTGTATTCGTTATGCGTTGTGCGTTATACGTTTGCGTTATGCGTTATGCGTTATGCGTTATGCATTTTGAGTTATGCGTTATGCGATAAGCGTTATGCGTTATGCGTTAAGCATTATGCTTTATGCGTTATGCGTTATGAGTTACACGTTATGCGTTATTCGATATGCGTTATGCGTTATGCGTTATGCCTTATGCGTTATGCGATAAGCGTTATGCGTTATGCGTTAAGCATTATGCTTTATGCGTTATGCGTTAAGCATTATGCTTTATGCGTTATGCGTTATGAGTTACACGTTATGCGTTATTCGATATGCGTTATGCGTTATGCGTTATGCCTTATGCGTTATGCGTGATCCGTTATCCGTTAGGCATTATGCGTTTTGCTGTATTCGTTATGCGTTGTGCGTTATACGTTTGCGTTATGCGTTATGCGTTATGCGCCATGCGTTATGCGTTATGCGTTATGCGTTATGCGATATGCGTTGTGCGTTATGCGTTATGCGATATGCGTTGTGCATTATGCGTTATGCGTTATGCGTTATGCGTTATGCGTTATGCGTTATGCGTTATGCGTTATGCGTTATGCGTTATGCGTTATGCGTTATGCGTTATGCGTTATGCGTTATGCATTTTGAGTTATGCGCCATGCGTTTTGCGTTATGCGTTATGCGCTATGCGATATGCGTTGTGCGTTATGCGTTATGCGTTCTGCGTTATGCGTTATGCGTTATGCGTTATGCGTTATGCGTTATGCGTTATGCGTTATGCGTTATGCGTTATGCGTTATGCGTTATGCGTTATGCGTTATGGGTTATGCGTTATGCGTTATGCGATATGCGTTATGCGTTATGCGTTATACGTTATGCTTTATGCTTTATGCGTTATGCGTTATGCGTTATGAGTGATCCGACATGCGTTATGCGTTATGGGTTATGCGTTATGCGTTATGCGTTATGCGTTTTGCGTTATACGTTATGCGATATGCGTTGTGCGTTATGCGTTATGCGTTATGCGTTATGCGTTATGCGTTATGCGTTATGCGTTATGCGTTATGCGTTATGCGTTATGCGTAATGCGTTATGCGTTATGCGTTATGCATTTTGAGTTATGCGCCATGCGTTATGCGTTATGCGTTATGCGTTATGCGTTATGCGTTATGGGTTATGCGTTATGTGTTATGCGATATGCGTTATGCGTTATGCGTCATGCGTTATGCGTTATGCGTTATGCGTTATGCGCCATGCGTTATGCATTATGCGTTATGCGTTATGCGATATGCGTTGTGCGTTATGCGTTATGCGTTATGCGTTATGCGTTATGCGTTATGCGTTATGCGTTATGCGTTATGCGTTATGCGTTATGCGTTATGCGTTATGCGTTATGCGTTATGCGTTATGCATTTTGAGTTATGCGCCATGCGTTATGCGTTATGCGTTATGCGTTATGCGATATGCGTTGTGCGTTATGCGTTATGCGATATGCGTTGTGCGTTATGCGTTATGCGTTATGCGTTATGCGTTATGCGTTATGCGTTATGCGTTATGCGTTATGCGTTATGCGTTATGCATTTTGAGTTATGCGCCATGCGTTATGCGTTATGCGTTATGCGTTATGCGATATGCGTTGTGCGTTATGCGTTATGCGATATGCGTTGTGCATTATGCGTTATGCGTTATGCGTTATGCGTTATGCGTTATGCGTTATGCGTTATGCGTTATGCGTTATGCGTTATGCGTTATGCGTTATGCGTTATGCGTTATGCGTTATGCGTTATGCGTTATGCATTTTGAGTTATGCGCCATGCGTTTTGCGTTATGCGTTATGCGCTATGCGATATGCGTTGTGCGTTATGCGTTATGCGTTCTGCGTTATGCGTTATGCGTTATGCGTTATGCGTTATGCGTTATGCGTTATGCGTTATGCGTTATGCGTTATGCGTTATGCGTTATGCGTTATGCGTTATGCGTTATGCGTTATGGGTTATGCGTTATGCGTTATGCGATATGCGTTATGCGTTATGCGTTATACGTTATGCTTTATGCTTTATGCGTTATGCGTTATGCGTTATGAGTGATCCGACATGCGTTATGCGTTATGGGTTATGCGTTATGCGTTATGCGTTTTGCGTTATACGTTATGCGATATGCTTTGTGCGTTATGCGTTATGCGTTATGCGTTATGCGTTATGCGTTATGCGTTATGCGTTATGCGTTATGCGTTATGCGTTATGCGTTATGCGTTATGCGTTATGCGTTATGCGTTATGCATTTTGAGTTATGCGCCATGCGTTATGCGTTATGCGTTATGCGTTATGCGTTATGCGTTATGGGTTATGCGTTATGTGTTATGCGATATGCGTTATGCGTTATGCGTCATGCGTTATGCGTTATGCGTTATGCGTTATGCGTTATGCGTTATGCGTTATGCGTTATGCGTTATGCGTTATGCGTTATGCGTTATGCGTTATGCGTTAAGCGTTATGGGTTATGCGTTATGTGTTATGCGATATGCGTTATGCGTTATGCGTCATGCGTTATGCGTTATGCGTTATGCGTTAGGCGTTATGCGTTATGCGTTATGCGTTATGCGTTATGCGTTATGCGATATGCGTTGTGCGTTATGCGTTATGCGATATGCGTTGTGCGTTATGCGTTATGCGTTATGCGTTATGCGTTATGCGTTATGCGTTATGCGTTATGCGTTATGCGTTATGCGTTATGCATTTTGAGTTATGCGCCATGCGTTATGCGTTATGCGTTATGCGTTATGCGATATGCGTTGTGCGTTATGCGTTATGCGATATGCGTTGTGCATTATGCGTTATGCGTTATGCGTTATGCGTTATGCGTTATGCGTTATGCGTTATGCGTTATGCGTTATGCGTTATGCGTTATGCATTTTGAGTTATGCGCCATGCGTTTTGCGTTATGCGTTATGCGCTATGCGATATGCGTTGTGCGTTATGCGTTATGCGTTCTGCGTTATGCGTTATGCGTTATGCGTTATGCGTTATGCGTTATGCGTTATGCGTTATGCGTTATGCGTTATGCGTTATGCGTTATGCGTTATGCGTTATGCGTTATGCGTTATGGGTTATGCGTTATGCGTTATGCGATATGCGTTATGCGTTATGCGTTATACGTTATGCTTTATGCTTTATGCGTTATGCGTTATGCGTTATGAGTGATCCGACATGCGTTATGCGTTATGGGTTATGCGTTATGCGTTATGCGTTTTGCGTTATACGTTATGCGATATGCGTTGTGCGTTATGCGTTATGCGTTATGCGTTATGCGTTATGCGTTATGCGTTATGCGTTATGCGTTATGCGTTATGCGTTATGCGTTATGCGTTATGCGTTATGCGTTATGCGTTATGCATTTTGAGTTATGCGCCATGCGTTATGCGTTATGCGTTTTGCGTTATGCGTTATGGGTTATGCGTTATGTGTTATGCGATATGCGTTATGCGTTATGCGTCATGCGTTATGCGTTATGCGTTATGCGTTATGCGTTATGCGTTATGCGTTATGCGTTATGCGTTATGCGTTATGCGTTATGCGTTATGCGTTATGCGTTATGCGTTATGGGTTATGCGTTATGTGTTATGCGATATGCGTTATGCGTTATGCGTCATGCGTTATGCGTTATGCGTTATGCGTTATGCGTTATGCGTTATGCGTTATGCGTTATGCGTTGTGCGTTATACGTTTGCGTTATGCATTATGCGTTATGCGTTATACGGTATGCGTTATGCGTTATACGTTATGCGTTATGCGTTATGCGATAAGCGTTATGCGTTATGCGTTAAGCATTATGCTTTATGCGTTATGCGTTATGAGTTACACGTTATGCGTTATTCGATATGCGTTATGCGTTATGCGTTATGCGTTATGCGTTATGCGTGATCCGTTATGCGTTAAGCATTATGCGTTTTGCTGTATTCGTTATGCGTTGTGCGTTATACGTTTGCGTTATGCGTTATGCGTTATGCGTTATGCATTTTGAGTTATGCGCCATGCGTTATGCATTATGCGTTATGCGATATGCGTTGTGCGTTATGCGTTATGCGTTATACGTTATGCGTTATGCGTTATGCGTTATGCGTTATGCGTTATGCGTTATGCGTTATGCGTTATGCGATATGCGTTGTGCGTTATGCGTTATACGTTATGCGTTATGCGTTATGCGTTATGCGTTATGCGTTATGCGTTATGCGTTATGCGTTATGCGTTATGCGTTATGCGTTATGCGTTATGCGTTATGCGTTATGCGTTATGCGTTATGCGTTATGCGTTATGCGTTATGCGTTATGCGTTATGTGTTATGCATTTTGAGTTATGCGCCATGCGTTATGCGTTATGCGTTATGCGATATGCGTTGTGCGTTATGCGTTATGCGATATGCGTTGTGCGTTATGCGTTATGCGTTATGCGTTATGCGTTATGCGTTATGCGTTATGCGTTATGCATTTGGAGTTATGCGCCATGCGTTATGCGTTATGCGTTATGCGTTATGCGATATGCGTTATGCGTTATGCGTTATGCGTTATGCGTTATGCGTGATCCGTTATGCGTTAAGCATTATGCGTTTTGCTGTATTCGTTATGCGTTATACGTTTGCGTTATGCGTTATGCGTTATGCGTTTTGCATTTTGAGTTATGCGCCATGCGTTACGCGTTATGCGTTATGCGTTATGCGATATGCCTTGTGCGTTATGCGTTATGCGTTATGCGTTATGTGTTATGCGTTATGCGCCATGCGTTACGCGTTATGCGTTATGCGTTATGCGTTATGCGATATGCGTTGTGCGTTATGCGTTATGCGTTATGCGTTATGCGTTATGCGTTATGCGTTATGCGTTATGCGTTATGCGTTATGCGTTATGCGTTATGCGTTATGCGTTATGGGTTATGCGTTATGCGTTATGCGATCTGCGTTATGCGTTATACGTTATGCGTTATGCGTTATGCGATATGCGTTGTGCGTTATGCGTTATGCGTTATGCGTTATGCGTTATGCGTTATACGTTATGCTTTATGCTTTATGCGTTATGCGTTATGCGCTATGAGTGATCCGACATGCGTTATGCGTTATGCGTTATGCGTTATGCATTTTGAGTTATGCGCCATGCGTTATGCGTTATGCGTTATGCGTTATGCGATATGCGTTATGCGTTATGCCTTATGCGTTATGCGTGATCCGTTATGCGTTAAGCATTATGCGTTTTGCTGTATTCGTTATGCGTTGTGCGTTATACGTTTGCGTTATGCGTTATGCGTTATGCGTTATGCATTTTGAGTTATGCGTTATGCGATAAGCGTTATGCGTTATGCGTTAAGCATTATGCTTTATGCGTTATGCGTTATGAGTTACACGTTATGCGTTATTCGATATGCGTTATGCGTTATGCGTTATGACTTATGCGTTATGCGATAAGCGTTATGCGTTATGCGTTAAGCATTATGCTTTATGCGTTATGCGTTAAGCATTATGCTTTATGCGTTATGCGTTATGAGTTACACGTTATGCGTTATTCGATATGCGTTATGCGTTATGCGTTATGCCTTATGCGTTATGCGTGATCCGTTATGCGTTAGGCATTATGCGTTTTGCTGTATTCGTTATGCGTTGTGCGTTATACGTTTGCGTTATGCGTTATGCGTTATGCGTTATGCGTTATGCGTTATGCATTTTGAGTTATGCGCCATGCGTTATGCATTATGCGTTATGCGTTATGCGATATGCGTTGTGCGTTATGCGTTATGCGTTATGCGTTATGCGTTATGCGATATGCGTTGTGCGTTATGCGTTATGCGTTATGCGTTATGCGTTATGCGTTATGCGTTATGCGTTATGCGTTATGCGTTATGCATTTTGAGTTATGCGCCATGCGTTATGCGTTATGCGTTATGCGTTATGCGTTATGCGTTATGCGTTATGCGTTATGCGTTATGCGTTATGCGTTATGCGTTATGCGTTATGCGTTATGCATTTTGAGTTATGCGCCATGCGTTATGCGTTATGCGTTATGCGTTATGCGATATGCGTTGTGCGTTATGCGTTATGCGATATGCGTTGTGCGTTATGCGTTATGCGTTATGCGTTATGCGTTATGCGTTATGCGTTATGCGTTATGCGTTATGCGTTATGCGTTATGCATTTTGAGTTATGCGCCATGCGTTATGCGTTATGCGTTATGCGTTATGCGATATGCGTTGTGCGTTATGCGTTATGCGATATGCGTTGTGCATTATGCGTTATGCGTTATGCGTTATGCGTTATGCGTTATGCGTTATGCGTTATGCGTTATGCGTTATGCGTTATGCGTTATGCGTTATGCGTTATGCGTTATGCGTTATGCATTTTGAGTTATGCGCCATGCGTTTTGCGTTATGCGTTATGCGCTATGCGATATGCGTTGTGCGTTATGCGTTATGCGTTCTGCGTTATGCGTTATGCGTTATGCGTTATGCGTTATGCGTTATGCGTTATGCGTTATGCGTTATGCGTTATGCGTTATGCGTTATGCGTTATGCGTTATGCGTTATGCGTTATGCGTTATGGGTTATGCGTTATGCGTTATGCGATATGCGTTATGCGTTATGCGTTATACGTTATGCTTTATGCTTTATGCGTTATGCGTTATGCGTTATGAGTGATCCGACATGCGTTATGCGTTATGGGTTATGCGTTATGCGTTATGCGTTTTGCGTTATACGCTATGCGATATGCGTTGTGCGTTATGCGTTATGCGTTATGCGTTATGCGTTATGCGTTATGCGTTATGCGTTATGCGTTATGCGTTATGCGTTATGCGTTATGCGTTATGCGTTATGCATTTTGAGTTATGCGCCATGCGTTATGCGTTATGCGTTATGCGTTATGCGTTATGCGTTATGGGTTATGCGTTATGTGTTATGCGATATGCGTTATGCGTTATGCGTCATGCGTTATGCGTTATGCGTTATGCGTTATGCGTTATGCGTTATGCGTTATGCGTTATGCGTTATGCGTTATGCGTTATGCGTTATGCGTTATGCGTTAAGCGTTATGGGTTATGCGTTATGTGTTATGCGATATGCGTTATGCGTTATGCGTCATGCGTTATGCGTTATGCGTTATGCGTTATGCGTTATGCGTTATGCGTTATGCGTTATGCGTTATGCGTTATGCGTTATGCGATATGCGTTGTGCGTTATGCGTTATGCGATATGCGTTGTGCGTTATGCGTTATGCGTTATGCGTTATGCGTTATGCGTTATGCGTTATGCGTTATGCGTTATGCGTTATGCGTTATGCATTTTGAGTTATGCGCCATGCGTTATGCGTTATGCGTTATGCGTTATGCGATATGCGTTGTGCGTTATGCGTTATGCGATATGCGTTGTGCGTTATGCGTTATGCGTTATGCGTTATGCGTTATGCGTTATGCGTTATGCGTTATGCGTTATGCGTTATGCGTTATGCGTTATGCATTTTGAGTTATGCGCCATGCGTTTTGCGTTATGCGTTATGCGCTATGCGATATGCGTTGTGCGTTATGCGTTATGCGTTCTGCGTTATGCGTTATGCGTTATGCGTTATGCGTTATGCGTTATGCGTTATGCGTTATGCGTTATGCGTTATGCGTTATGCGTTATGCGTTATGCGTTATGCGTTATGCGTTATGGGTTATGCGTTATGCGTTATGCGATATGCGTTATGCGTTATGCGTTATACGTTATGCTTTATGCTTTATGCGTTATGCGTTATGCGTTATGAGTGATCCGACATGCGTTATGCGTTATGGGTTATGCGTTATGCGTTATGCGTTTTGCGTTATACGTTATGCGATATGCGTTGTGCGTTATGCGTTATGCGTTATGCGTTATGCGTTATGCGTTATGCGTTATGCGTTATGCGTTATGCGTTATGCGTTATGCGTTATGCGTTATGCGTTATGCGTTATGCATTTTGAGTTATGCGCCATGCGTTATGCGTTATGCGTTATGCGTTATGCGTTATGGGTTATGCGTTATGTGTTATGCGATATGCGTTATGCGTTATGCGTCATGCGTTATGCGTTATGCGTTATGCGTTATGCGTTATGCGTTATGCGTTATGCGTTATGCGTTATGCGTTATGCGTTATGCGTTATGCGTTATGCGTTATGCGTTATGCGTTATGCGTTATGGGTTATGCGTTATGTGTTATGCGATATGCGTTATGCGTTATGCGTCATGCGTTATGCGTTATGCGTTATGCGTTATGCGTTATGCGTTATGCGTTATGCGTTATGCGTTGTGCGTTATACGTTTGCGTTATGCATTATGCGTTATGCGTTATACGGTATGCGTTATGCGTTATACGTTATGCGTTATGCGTTATGCGATAAGCGTTATGCGTTATGCGTTAAGCATTATGCTTTATGCGTTATGCGTTATGAGTTACACGTTATGCGTTATTCGATATGCGTTATGCGTTATGCGTTATGCGTTATGCGTTATGCGTGATCCGTTATGCGTTAAGCATTATGCGTTTTGCTGTATTCGTTATGCGTTGTGCGTTATACGTTTGCGTTATGCGTTATGCGTTATGCGTTATGCATTTTGAGTTATGCGCCATGCGTTATGCATTATGCGTTATGCGTTATGCGATATGCGTTGTGCGTTATGCGTTATGCGTTATACGTTATGCGTTATGCGTTATGCGTTATGCGTTATGCGTTATGCGTTATGCGTTATGCGTTATGCGATATGCGTTGTGCGTTATGCGTTATACGTTATGCGTTATGCGTTATGCGTTATGCGTTATGCGTTATGCGTTATGCGTTATGCGTTATGCGTTATGCGTTATGCGTTATGCGTTATGCGTTATGCGTTATGCGTTATGCGTTATGCGTTATGCGTTATGCGTTATGCGTTATGTGTTATGCATTTTGAGTTATGCGCCATGCGTTATGCGTTATGCGTTATGCGATATGCGTTGTGCGTTATGCGTTATGCGATATGCGTTATGCGTTATGCGTTATGCGTTATGCGTTATGCGTTATGCGTTATGCGTTATGCGTTATGCGTTATGCGTTATGCATTTGGAGTTATGCGCCATGCGTTATGCGTTATGCGTTATGCGTTATGCGATATGCGTTATGCGTTATGCGTTATGCGTTATGCGTTATGCGTGATCCGTTATGCGTTAAGCATTATGCGTTTTGCTGTATTCGTTATGCGTTATACGTTTGCGTTATGCGTTATGCGTTATGCGTTTTGCATTTTGAGTTATGCGCCATGCGTTACGCGTTATGCGTTATGCGTTATGCGATATGCCTTGTGCGTTATGCGTTATGCGTTATGCGTTATGTGTTATGCGTTATGCGCCATGCGTTACGCGTTATGCGTTATGCGTTATGCGTTATGCGATATGCGTTGTGCGTTATGCGTTATGCGTTATGCGTTATGCGTTATGCGTTATGCGTTATGCGTTATGCGTTATGCGTTATGCGTTATGCGTTATGCGTTATGCGTTATGCGTTATGGGTTATGCGTTATGCGTTATGCGATCTGCGTTATGCGTTATACGTTATGCGTTATGCGTTATGCGATATGCGTTGTGCGTTATGCGTTATGCGTTATGCGTTATGCGTTATGCGTTATACGTTATGCTTTATGCTTTATGCGTTATGCGTTATGCGCTATGAGTGATCCGACATGCGTTATGCGTTATGCGTTATGCGTTATGCATTTTGAGTTATGCGCCATGCGTTATGCGTTATGCGTTATGCGTTATGCGATATGCGTTATGCGTTATGCCTTATGCGTTATGCGTGATCCGTTATGCGTTAAGCATTATGCGTTTTGCTGTATTCGTTATGCGTTATACGTTTGCGTTATGCGTTATGCGTTATGCGTTATGCATTTTGAGTTATGCGTTATGCGATAAGCGTTATGCGTTATGCGTTAAGCATTATGCTTTATGCGTTATGCGTTATGAGTTACACGTTATGCGTTATTCGATATGCGTTATGCGTTATGCGTTATGCCTTATGCGTTATGCGATAAGCGTTATGCGTTATGCGTTAAGCATTATGCTTTATGCGTTATGCGTTAAGCATTATGCTTTATGCGTTATGCGTTATGAGTTACACGTTATGCGTTATTCGATATGCGTTATGCGTTATGCGTTATGCCTTATGCGTTATGCGTGATCCGTTATGCGTTAGGCATTATGCGTTTTGCTGTATTCGTTATGCGTTGTGCGTTATACGTTTGCGTTATGCGTTATGCGTTATGCGTTATGCGTTATGCGTTATGCATTTTGAGTTATGCGCCATGCGTTATGCGTTATGCGATGTGCGTTGTGCGTTATGCGTTATGCGTTATGCGTTATGCGTTATGCGTTATGCGTTATGCGTTATGCATTTTGAGTTATGCGCCATGCGTTATGCGTTATGCGTTATGCGTTATGCGATATGCGTTGTGCGTTATGTGTTATGCGTGATCCGTTATGCGTTAAGCATTATGCGTTTTGCTGTATTCGTTATGCGTTGTGCGTTATACGTTTGCGTTATGCGTTATGCGTTATGCGTTATGCGTTATGCATTTTGAGTTATGCGCCATGCGTTATGCATTATGCGTTATGCGTTATGCGATATGCGTTGTGCGTTATGCGTTATGCGTTATGCGTTATGCGTTATGCGATATGCGTTGTGCGTTATGCGTTATGCGTTATGCGTTATGCGTTATGCGTTATGCGTTATGCGTTATGCGTTATGCGTTATGCATTTTGAGTTATGCGCCATGCGTTATGCGTTATGCGTTATGCGTTATGCGATATGCGTTATGCGTTATGCGTTATGCGTTATGCGTTATGCGTGATCCGTTATGCGTTAAGCATTATGCGTTTTGATGTATTCGTTATGCGTTGTGCGTTATACGTTTGCGTTATGCGTTATGCGTTATGCGTTATGCGTTATGCATTTTGAGTTATGCGCCATGCGTTATGCGTTATGCGATATGCGTTGTGCGTTATGCGTTATGCGTTATGCGATATGCGTTGTGCGTTATGCGTTATGCGTGATCCGTTATGCGTTAAGCATTATGCGTTTTGCTGTATTCGTTATGCGTTGTGCGTTATACGTTTGCGTTATGCGTTATGCGTTATGCGTTATGCATTTTGAGTTATGCGCCATGCGTTATGCATTATGCGTTATGCGTTATGCGATATGCGTTGTGCGTTATGCGTTATGCGTTATGCGATATGCGTTGTGCGTTATGCGTTATGCGTGATCCGTTATGCGTTAAGCATTATGCGTTTTGCTGTATTCGTTATGCGTTGTGCGTTATACGTTTGCGTTATGCGTTATGCGTTATGCATTTTGAGTTATGCGCCATGCGTTATGCATTATGCGTTATGCGTTATGCGATATGCGTTGTGCGTTATGCGTTATGCGTTATGCGTTATGCGTTATGCGATATGCGTTGTGCGTTATGCGTTATGCGTTATGCGTTATGCGTTATGCGTTATGCGTTATGCGTTATGCATTTTGAGTTATGCGCCATGCGTTATGCGTTATGCGTTATGCGATATGCGTTATGCGTTATGCGTTATGCGTTATGCGTTATGCGTGATCCGTTATGCGTTAAGCATTATGCGTTTTGCTGTATTCGTTATGCGTTGTGCGTTATACGTTTGCGTTATGCGTTATGCGTTATGCGTTATGCATTTTGAGTTATGCGCCATGCGTTATGCGTTATGCGATATGCGTTGTGCGTTATGCGTTATGCGTTATGCGATATGCGTTGTGCGTTATGCGTTATGCGTGATCCGTTATGCGTTAAGCATTATGCGTTTTGCTGTATTCGTTATGCGTTGTGCGTTATACGTTTGCGTTATGCGTTATGCGTTATGCATTTTGAGTTATGCGCCATGCGTTATGCATTATGCGTTATGCGTTATGCGATATGCGTTGTGCGTTATGCGTTATGCGTTATACGTTATGCGTTATGCGTTATGCGTTATGCGTTATGCGTTATGCGTTATGCGTTATGCGTTATGCGTTATGCGTTATGCGTTATGCGATATGCGTTGTGCGTTATGCGTTATACGTTATGCGTTATGCGTTATGCGTTATGCGTTATGCGTTATGCGTTATGCGTTATGCGTTATGCGTTATGCGTTATGCGTTATGCGTTATGCGTTATGCGTTATGCGTTATGCGTTATGCGTTATGCGTTATGCGTTATGCGTTATGCGTTATGCGTTATGCGTTATGCGTTATGCGTTATGCGTTATGCGTTATGCGTTATGCGTTATGCGTTATGTGTTATGCATTTTGAGTTATGCGCCATGCGTTATGCGTTATGCATTATGCGTTATGCGTTATGCGATATGCGTTGTGCGTTATGCGTTATGCGTTATACGTTATGCGTTATGCGTTATGCGTTATGCGTTATGCGTTATGCGTTATGCGTTATGCGTTATGCGTTATGCGTTATGCGATATGCGTTGTGCGTTATGCGTTATACGTTATGCGTTATGCGTTATGCGTTATGCGTTATGCGTTATGCGTTATGCGTTATGCGTTATGCGTTATGCGTTATGCGTTATGCGTTATGCGTTATGCGTTATGCGTTATGCGTTATGCGTTATGCGTTATGCGATATGCGTTGTGCGTTATGCGTTATGCGTTATACGTTATGCGTTATGCGTTATGCGTTATGCGTTATGCGATATGCGTTGTGCGTTATGCGTTATACGTTATGCGTTATGCGTTATGCGTTATGCGTTATGCGTTATGCGTTATGCGTTATGCGTTATGCGTTATGCGTTATGCGTTATGCGTTATGCGTTATGCGTTATGCGTTATGCGTTATGCGTTATGCGTTATGCGTTATGCGTTATGCGATATGCGTTGTGCGTTATGCGTTATGCGTTATACGTTATGCGTTATGCGTTATGCGTTATGCGTTATGCGTTATGCGTTATGCGTTATGCGTTATGCGTTATGCGATATGCGTTGTGCGTTATGCGTTATACGTTATGCGTTATGCATAATGCGTTATGCGTTATGCGTTATGCGTTATGCGTTATGCGTTATGCGTTATGCGTTATGCGTTATGCGTTATGCGTTATGCGTTATGCGTTATGCGTTATGCGTTATGCGTTATGCGTTATGCGTTATGCGTTATGCATTTTGAGTTATGCGCCATGCGTTATGCGTTAAGCATTATGCGTTTTGCTGTATTCGTTATGCGTTGTGCGTTATACGTTTGCGTTATGCGTTATGCGTTATGCGTTATGCATTTTGAGTTATGCGCCATGCGTTATGCGTTATGCGATATGCGATATGCGTTGTGCGTTATGCGTTATGCGTTATGCGTTATGCGTTATGCGTTATGCGTTATGCGTTATGCGTTATGCATTTTGAGTTATGCGCCATGCGTTATGCGTTATGCGTTATGCGTTATGCGATATGCGTTATGCGTTATGCGTTATGCGTTATGCGTTATGCGTTATGCGTGATCCGTTATGCGTTAAGCATTATGCGTTTTGCTGTATTCGTTATGCGTTGTGCGTTATACGTTTGCGTTATGCGTTATGCGTTATGCGTTATGCATTTTGAGTTATGCGCCATGCGTTATGCGTTATGCGATATGCGTTGTGCGTTATGCGTTATGCGTTATGCGATATGCGTTGTGCGTTATGCGTTATGCGTGATCCGTTATGCGTTAAGCATTATGCGTTTTGCTGTATTCGTTATGCGTTGTGCGTTATACGTTTGCGTTATGCGTTATGCGTTATGCGTTATGCATTTTGAGTTATGCGCCATGCGTTATGCATTATGCGTTATGCGTTATGCGATATGCGTTGTGCGTTATGCGTTATGCGTTATACGTTATGCGTTATGCGTTATGCGTTATGCGTTATGCGTTATGCGTTATGCGTTATGCGTTATGCGATATGCGTTGTGCGTTATGCGTTATACGTTATGCGTTATGCGTTATGCGTTATGCGTTATGCGTTATGCGTTATGCGTTATGCGTTATGCGTTATGCGTTATGCGTTATGCGTTATGCGTTATGCGTTATGCGTTATGCGTTATGCGTTATGCGTTATGCGTTATGCGTTATGCGTTATGCGTTATGCGTTATGCGTTATGCGTTATGCGTTATGCGTTATGCGTTATGCGTTATGCGTTATGCGTTATGCGTTATGTGTTATGCATTTTGAGTTATGCGCCATGCGTTATGCGTTATGCGTTATGCGATATGCGTTGTGCGTTATGCGTTATGCGATATGCTTTGTGCATTATGCGTTATGCGTTATGCGTTATGCGTTATGCGTTATGCGTTATGCGTTATGCGTTATGCGTTATGCGTTATGCGTTATGCATTTTGAGTTATGCGCCATGCGTTATGCGTTATGCGTTATGCGTTATGCGTTATGCGTTATGCGTTATGCGTTATGCGTTATGCGTTATGCGTTATGCGTTATGCATTTTGAGTTATGCGCCATGCGTTATGCGTTATGCGTTATGCGTTATGCGATATGCGTTATGCGTTATGCGTTATGCGTTATGCGTTATGCGTGATCCGTTATGCGTTAAGCATTATGCGTTTTGCTGTATTCGTTATGCGTTGTGCGTTATACGTTTGCGCCATGCGTTATGCGTTATGCGTTATGCGTTATGCGTTATGCGTTATGCGTTATGCGTTATGCGTTATGCGTTATGCATTTTGAGTTATGCGCCATGCGTTATGCGTTATGCGTTATGCGTTATGCGATATGCGTTATGCGTTATGCGTTATGCGTTATGCGTTATGCGTGATCCGTTATGCGTTAAGCATTATGCGTTTTGCTGTATTCGTTATGCGTTGTGCGTTATACGTTTGCGTTATGCGTTATGCGTTATGCGTTATGCGTTATGCATTTTGAGTTATGCGCCATGCGTTATGCGTTATGCGTTATGTGTTATGCATTATGCGTTATGCGTTATGCCTGATCCGTTAGGCGTTATGCGTTATGCGTTATGCGTTATTCGTTATGCGTTATGCGTTATGCGTTATGCGTTATGCGTTATGCGCTATGCGTTATGCGTTATGCGTTATGCGTTATGCGTTATGCGTTATGCGTTATGCGTTATGCGTTATGCGTTATGCGTTATGCGTTATGCGTTATGCGTTATGCGTTATGCGTTATGGGTTATGCGTTATGCGTTGTGCGATATGCGTTATGCGTTATACGTTATGCTTTATGCTTTATGCGTTATGCGTTATGCGTTATGAGTGATCCGACATGCGTTATGCGTTATGGGTTATGCGTTATGCGTTATGCGTTTTGCGTTATACGTTATCCGATATGCGTTGTGCGTTATGCGTTATGCGTTATGCGTTATGCGTTATGCGTTATACATTTTGAGTTATGCGCCATGCGTTATGCGTTATGCGTTATGCGTTATGCGATATGCGTTATGCGTTATGCCTTATGCGTTATGCGTGATCCGTTATGCGTTAAGCATTATGCGTTTTGCTGTATTCGTTATGCGTTGTGCGTTATACGTTTGCGTTATGCGTTATGCGTTATGCGTTATGCATTTTGAGTTATGCGTTATGCGATAAGCGTTATGCGTTATGCGTTAAGCATTATGCTTTATGCGTTATGCGTTATGAGTTACACGTTATGCGTTATTCGATATGCGTTATGCGTTATGCGTTATGCCTTATGCGTTATGCGATAAGCGTTATGCGTTATGCGTTAAGCATTATGCTTTATGCGTTATGCGTTATGAGTTACACGTTATGCGTTATTCGATATGCGTTATGCGTTATGCGATATGCCTTATGCGTTATGCGTGATCCGTTATGCGTTAGGCATTATGCGTTTTGCTGTATTCGTTATGCGTTGTGCGTTATACGTTTGCGTTATGCGTTATGCGTTATGCGTTATGCGTTATGCATTTTGAGTTATGCGCCATGCGTTATGCGTTATGCGATGTGCGTTGTGCGTTATGCGTTATGCGTTATGCGTTATGCGTTATGCGTTATGCGTTATGCGTTATGCGTTATGCATTTTGAGTTATGCGCCATGCGTTATGCGTTATGCGTTATGCGTTATGCGATATGCGTTGTGCGTTATGCGTTATGCGTGATCCGTTATGCGTTAAGCATTATGCGTTTTGCTGTATTCGTTATGCGTTGTGCGTTATACGTTTGCGTTATGCGTTATGCGTTATGCGTTATGCATTTTGAGTTATGCGCCATGCGTTATGCATTATGCGTTATGCGTTATGCGATATGCGTTGTGCGTTATGCGTTATGCGTTATGCGTTATGCGTTATGCGTTATGCGTTATGCGTTATGCGTTATGCGTTATGCTTTATGCGTTATGCGTTATGCGTTATGCATTTTGAGTTATGCGCCATGCGTTATGCTTTATGCGTTATGCGTTATGCGATATGCGTTGTGCGTTAGGCGTTATGCGATATGCGTTGTGCGTTATGCGTTATGCGTTATGCGTTATGCGTTATGCCTGATCCGTAAGGCGTTATGCGTTATGCGTTGTGCGTTATGCGTGATGCGTTATGCGTTATGCGTTATGCGTTATGCGTTATGCGTTATGCGTTATGCGTTATGCGTTATGCGTTATGCGTTATGCGTTATGCGTTATGCGTTATGCGTTATGCGTTATGCGTTATGCGTTATGCGTTATGCGTTATGCGTTATGCGTTATGCGTTATGCGTTATGCGTTATGCGTTATGCGTTATGCGTTATGGGTTATGCGTTATGCGTTATGCGATATGCGTTATGCGTTATACGTTATGCTTTATGCTTTATGCGTTATGCGTTATGCGTTATGCGTTATGAGTGATCCGACATGCGTTATGCGTTATGGGTTATGCGTTATGCGTTATGCGTTTTGCGTTATACGTTATCCGATATGCGTTGTGCGTTATGCGTGATGCGTTATGCGTTATGCGTTATGCGATGTGCGTTGTGCGTTATGCGTTATGCGTTATGCGTTATGCGTTATGCGTTATGCGTTATGCGTTATGCGTTATGCGTTATGCGTTATGCGTTATGCGTTATGCGTTATGCGTTATGCGTTATGCGTTATGGGTTATGCGTTATGCGTTGTGCGATATGCGTTATGCGTTATACGTTATGCTTTATGCTTTATGCGTTATGCGTTATGCGTTATGAGTGATCCGACATGCGTTATGCGTTATGGGTTATGCGTTATGCGTTATGCGTTTTGCGTTATACGTTATCCGATATGCGTTGTGCGTTATGCGTTATGCGTTATGCGTTATGCGTTATGCGTTATGCATTTTGAGTTATGCGCCATGCGTTATGCGTTATGCGTTATGCGTTATGCGATATGCGTTATGCGTTATGCCTTATGCGTTATGCGTTATCCGATATGCGTTGTGCGTTATGCGTTATGCGTTGTGCGTTATACGTTTGCGTTATGCGTTATGCTTTATGCGTTATGCATTTTGAGTTATGCGTTATGCGATAAGCGTTATGCGTTATGCGTTAAGCATTATGCTTTATGCGTTATGCGTTATGAGTTACACGTTATGCGTTATTCGATATGCGTTATGCGTTATGCGATATGCGTTGTGCGTTATGCGTTATGCGTGATCCGTTATGCGTTAAGCATTATGCGTTTTGCTGTATTCGTTATGCGTTGTGCGTTATACGTTTGCGTTATGCGTTATGCGTTATGCGTTATGCATTTTGAGTTATGCGCCATGCGTTATGCGTTATGCGTTATGCGTTATGCGATATGCGTTGTGCGTTATGCGTTATGCGTTATGCGTTATGCGTTATGCGTTATGCGTTATGCGTTATGCTTTATGCGTTATGCGTTATGCGTTATGCATTTTGAGTTATGCGCCATGCGTTATGCGTTATGCGTTATGCGTTATGCGATATGCGTTGTGCGTTAGGCGTTATGCGATATGCGTTGTGCGTTATGCGTTATGCGTTATGCGTTATGCGTTATGCGTTATGCCTGATCCGTAAGGCGTTATGCGTTATGCGTTGTGCGTTATGCGTGATGCGTTATGCGTTATGCGTTATGCGTTATGCGTTATGCGTTATGCGTTATGCGTTATGCGTTATGCGTTATGCGTTATGCGTTATGCGTTATGCGTTATGCGTTATGCGTTATGCGTTATGCGTTATGGGTTATGCGTTATGCGTTATGCGATATGCGTTATGCGTTATACGTTATGCTTTATGCTTTATGCGTTATGCGTTATGCGTTATGCGTTATGCGTTATGAGTGATCCGACATGCGTTATGCGTTATGGGTTATGCGTTATGCGTTATGCGTTTTGCGTTATACGTTATCCGATATGCGTTGTGCGTTATGCGTGATGCGTTATGCGTTATGCGTTATGCGATGTGCGTTGTGCGTTATGCGTTATGCGTTATGCGTTATGCGTTGTGCGTTATGCGTTATGCGTTATGCGTTGTGCGTTATGCATTTTGAGTTATGCGCCATGCATTATGCGTTATGCGTTATGCGTTATGCGATATGCGTTATGCGTTATGCCTTATGCGTTATGCGTGATCCGTTATGCGTTAAGCATTATGCGTTTTGCTGTATTCGTTATGCGTTGTGCGTTATACGTTTGCGTTATGCGTTATGCGTTATGCGTTATGCATTTTGAGTTATGCGTTATGCGATAAGCGTTATGCGTTATGCGTTAAGCATTATGCTTTATGCGTTATGCGTTATGAGTTACACGTTATGCGTTATTCGATATGCGTTATGCGTTATGCGTTATGCCTTACGCGTTATGCGATAAGCGTTATGCGTTATGCGTTAAGCATTATGCTTTATGCGTTATGCGTTATGAGTTACACGTTATGCGTTATTCGATATGCGTTATGCGTTATGCGTTATGCCTTATGCGTTATGCGTGATCCGTTATGCGTTAGGCATTATGCGTTTTGCTGTATTCGTTATGCGTTGTGCGTTATACGTTTGCGTTATGCGTTATGCGTTATGCGTTATGCGTTATGCATTTTGAGTTATGCGCCATGCGTTATGCGTTATGCGATGTGCGTTGTGCGTTATGCGTTATGCGTTATGCGTTATGCGTTATGCGTTATGCGTTATGCGTTATGCGTTATGCGTTATGCGTTATGCGTTATGCGTTATGCATTTTGAGTTATGCGCCATGCGTTATGCGTTATGCGTTATGCGTTATGCGATATGCGTTGTGCGTTATGCGTTATGCGTGATCCGTTATGCGTTAAGCATTATGCGTTTTGCTGTATTCGTTATGCGTTGTGCGTTATACGTTTGCGTTATGCGTTATGCGTTATGCGTTATGCATTTTGAGTTATGCGCCATGCGTTATGCATTATGCGTTATGCGTTATGCGATATGCGTTGTGCGTTATGCGTTATGCGTTATGCGTTATGCGTTATGCGTTATGCGTTATGCGTTATGCGTTATGCGTTATGCGTTATGCGTTATGCGTTATGCGTTATGCTTTATGCGTTATGCGTTATGCGTTATGCATTTTGAGTTATGCGCCATGCGTTATGCGTTATGCGTTATGCGTTATGCGATATGCGTTGTGCGTTAGGCGTTATGCGATATGCGTTTTGCGTTATGCGTTATGCGTTATGCGTTATGCGTTATGCGTTATGCCTGATCCGTAAGGCGTTATGCGTTATGCGTTGTGCGTTATGCGTGATGCGTTATGCGTTATGCGTTATGCGTTATGCGTTATGCGTTATGCGTTATGCGTTATGCGTTATGCGTTATGCGTTATGCGTTATGCGTTATGCGTTATGCGTTATGCGTTATGCGTTATGCGTTATGCGTTATGCGTTATGCGTTATGCGTTATGCGTTATGCGTTATGCGTTATGCGTTATGCGTTATGCGTTATGCGTTATGCGTTATGCGTTATGCGTTATGCGTTATGGGTTATGCGTTATGCGTTATGCGATATGCGTTATGCGTTATACGTTATGCTTTATGCTTTATGCGTTATGCGTTATGCGTTATGAGTGATCCGACATGCGTTATGCGTTATGGGTTATGCGTTATGCGTTATGCGTTTTGCGTTATACGGTATCCGATATGCGTTGTGCGTTATGCGTGATGCGTTATGCGTTATGCGTTATGCGATGTGCGTTGTGCGTTATGCGTTATGCGTTATGCGTTATGCGTTATGCGTTATGCGTTATGCGTTATGCGTTATGCGTTATGCGTTATGCATTTTGAGTTATGCGCCATGCGTTATGCGTTATGCGTTATGCGTTATGCGATATGCGTTGTGCGTTATGCGTTATGCGTGATCCGTTATGCGTTAAGCATTATGCGTTTTGCTGTATTCGTTATGCGTTGTGCGTTATACGTTTGCGTTATGCGTTATGCGTTATGCGTTATGCGTTATGCGTTATGCGTTATGCATTTTGAGTTATGCGCCATGCGTTATGCGTTATGCGTTATGCGTTATGCGATATGCGTTGTGCGTTATGCGTTATGCGATATGCGTTGTGCGTTATGCGTTATGCGTTATGCGTTATGCGTTATGCGTTATGCGTTATGCGTTATGCGTTATGCGTTATGCGTTATGCGTTATGCATTTTGAGTTATGCGCCATGCGTTATGCGTTATGCGTTATGCGTTATGCGATATGCGTTATGCGTTATGCGTTATGCGTTATGCGTTATGCGTGATCCGTTATGCGTTAAGCATTATGCGTTTTGCTGTATTCGTTATGCGTTGTGCGTTATGCGTTATGCGTTATGCGTTATGCGTTATGCGTTATGCGTTATGCGTTATGCGTTATGCGTTATGCGTTATGCGTTATGCGTTATGCGTTATGCGTTATGCGTTATGCGTTATGCGTTATGCGTTATGCGTTAAGCGTTAGGCGTTATGCGTTATGCGTTATGCGTTATGCTTTATGCGTTATGCGTTATGCGTTATGCGTTATGCGTAATGCGTTATGCGTTATGCGTTATGCGTTATGCGTTATGCGTTATGCGTTATGCGTTATGCGTTATGCATTATGCGTTATGCGTTTTGCGTTATACGTTATGAGTTATGCGTTATGCGTTATGCGATATGCGTCATGCATCAAGCCTTATGCGGTAACGTTATGCGTTATGCGTTTTGCGTTATACGTTATGCAATATGCGTAATGCGTTATGCGTTATGTGTTATACTTTATGCGTTATGCGTTATGTGTTATACTTTATGCGTTATGCGTAATGCGTTATGCGTTATGCGTTGTGCGTTATGCGTTATGCTTTATGCTTTATGCGTTATGCGTTATGCGTTATGCGTTATGCGTTATGCGTTATGCGTTATGCGTCATGCGTTATGCGTTATGCGTTATGCATTTTACATTATGCGCCATGCGTTATGCGTGATCCGTTATGTGTTAGGCGATATACGTTTTGCGGTATTCGTTATGCGTTATGCGTTATGCGTTATCCGTTGTTCGTTATGCGTTATGCGTTATGTGTTATGCGATATACGTTATGCGTTATGCGTTATGCGTTATGCGTTATGCGTTATGCGTGATCCGTTAAGCGTTAGGCGTTATGCGTTATGCGTTAACGTTATGAGTTATGCCTTATGCGTTATGCGTTATGGGTTATGCGTTATGTGTTATGCGATATACGTTATGCGTTATGCGTTATGCGTTATGCGTTATGCGTTATGCGTTATGCGTTATGCGTTATACGTTGTACGTTATGCGTGATGCGTTATGTTTTATGCGATATGCGTTATGCGTTATGCGTTATGCGTTATGCGTGATGCGTTATGCGTAATGCGTTATGCGTTATGTGTTATACTTTATGCGTTATGCGTAATGCGTTATGCGTTATGCGTTATGCGTTATGCGTTATGCGTTATGCGTTATGCGTTATGCGTTATGCGTTATGCGTTATGCGTTATGCGTTATGCGTTATGCGTTATGCGTTATGCGTTATGCGTTATGCGTTATGCGTTATGCGTTATGCGTTATGCGTTGTGCGTTATAAGTTTGCGTTATGCGTTATGCGTTATGCGTTATGCTTTATGCGTTATGCGTTATGCGTTATGCGTTATGCGTTATGCGTTATGCGTTATGCATTATGCGTCATGCGTTTTGCGTTATACGTTATGCGTTATGCTTTATGCGTTATGCGTTATGCGTTATGCGTTATGCGTTATGCGTTATGCGTTATGCCTTATGCGTTATGCGTTATGCATTATGCGTTATGCGTTTTGCGATATACGTTATGCGTTATGCGTTGTGCGTTATACGTTTGCGTTGTGCGTTATGCGTTATGCGTTATGCGTTATGCGTTATGCGTTATGCGTTATGCGTTATGCGTTATGCGTTATGCGTTATGCGTTATGCGTTATACGGTATGCGTTACGCGTTATACGTTATGCGTTATGCGTTATGCGCTATGCGTTATGCGTTATGCGTTATGCGTTATGCGTTATGCGTTATACGTTGTACGTTATGCGTTATGCGATATGCGTCATGCATCAAGCCTTATGCGGTAACGTTATGCGTTATGCGTTTTGCGTTATACGTTATGCAATATGCGTAATGCGTTATGCGTTATGTGTTATACTTTATGCGTTATGCGTTATGTGTTATACTTTATGCGTTATGCGTAATGCGTTATGCGTTATGCGTTATGCGTTATGCGTTATGCGTTATGCGTTATGGGTTATGCGTTATGCGTTATGCGATATGCGTTATGCGTTATGCGTTATGCGTTATGCGTTATGCGTTATGCGTTATGCGTTATGCGTTATGCGTTATGCGTTATGCGTTATGCGTTATGCGTTATGCGTTATTCGTTATGCGTTATGCGTTATGCGTTATGCGTTATGCGTTATGCGTTATGCGTTATGCGTTATGCGTTGTGCGTTATAAGTTTGCGTTATGCGTTATGCGTTATGCGTTATGCGGTATGCGTTATGCGTTATGCGTTATGCGTTATGCGTTATGCGTTATGCGTTATGCGTTATGCGTTATGCGTTATGCGTTATGCGTTATGCGTTATGGGTTATGCGTTATGCGTTGTGCGATATGCGTTATGCGTTATACGTTATGCTTTATGCTTTATGCGTTATGCGTTATGCGTTATGAGTGATCCGACATGCGTTATGCGTTATGGGTTATGCGTTATGCGTTATGCGTTTTGCGTTATACGTTATCCGATATGCGTTGTGCGTTATGCGTTATGCGTTATGCGTTATGCGTTATGCGTTATGCATTTTGAGTTATGCGCCATGCGTTATGCGTTATGCGTTATGCGTTATGCGATATGCGTTATGCGTTATGCCTTATGCGTTATGCGTGATCCGTTATGCGTTAAGCATTATGCGTTTTGCTGTATTCGTTATGCGTTGTGCGTTATACGTTTGCGTTATGCGTTATGCGTTATGCGTAATGCATTTTGAGTTATGCGTTATGCGATAAGCGTTATGCGTTATGCGTTAAGCATTATGCTTTATGCGTTATGCGTTATGAGTTACACGTTATGCGTTATTCGATATGCGTTATGCGTTATGCGATATGCGTTGTGCGTTATGCGTTATGCGTGATCCGTTATGCGTTAAGCATTATGCGTTTTGCTGTATTCGTTATGCGTTGTGCGTTATACGTTTGCGTTATGCGTTATGCGTTATGCGTTATGCATTTTGAGTTATGCGCCATGCGTTATGCATTATGCGTTATGCGTTATGCGATATGCGTTGTGCGTTATGCGTTATGCGTTATGCGTTATGCGTTATGCGTTATGCGTTATGCGTTATGCTTTATGCGTTATGCGTTATGCGTTATGCATTTTGAGTTATGCGCCATGCGTTATGCGTTATGCGTTATGCGTTATGCGATATGCGTTGTGCGTTAGGCGTTATGCGATATGCGTTGTGCGTTATGCGTTATGCGTTATGCGTTATGCGTTATGCGTTATGCGTTATGCCTGATCCGTAAGGCGTTATGCGTTATGCGTTGTGCGTTATGCGTGATGCGTTATGCGTTATGCGTTATGCGTTATGCGTTATGCGTTATGCGTTATGCGTTATGCGTTATGCGTTATGCGTTATGCGTTATGCGTTATGCGTTATGCGTTATGCGTTATGCGTTATGCGTTATGCGTTATGCGTTATGCGTTATGCGTTATGCGTTATGCGTTATGCGTTATGCGTTATGCGTTATGCGTTATGCGTTATGCGTTATGCGTTATGGGTTATGCGTTATGCGTTATGCGATATGCGTTATGCGTTATACGTTATGCTTTATGCTTTATGCGTTATGCGTTATGCGTTATGCGTTATGCGTTATGAGTGATCCGACATGCGTTATGCGTTATGGGTTATGCGTTATGCGTTATGCGTTTTGCGTTATACGTTATCCGATATGCGTTGTGCGTTATGCGTGATGCGTTATGCGTTATGCGTTATGCGATGTGCGTTGTGCGTTATGCGTTATGCGTTATGCGTTATGCGTTGTGCGTTATGCGTTATGCGTTATGCGTTGTGCGTTATGCATTTTGAGTTATGCGCCATGCATTATGCGTTATGCGTTATGCGTTATGCGATATGCGTTATGCGTTATGCCTTATGCGTTATGCGTGATCCGTTATGCGTTAAGCATTATGCGTTTTGCTGTATTCGTTATGCGTTGTGCGTTATACGTTTGCGTTATGCGTTATGCGTTATGCGTTATGCATTTTGAGTTATGCGTTATGCGATAAGCGTTATGCGTTATGCGTTAAGCATTATGCTTTATGCGTTATGCGTTATGAGTTACACGTTATGCGTTATTCGATATGCGTTATGCGTTATGCGTTATGCCTTATGCGTTATGCGATAAGCGTTATGCGTTATGCGTTAAGCATTATGCTTTATGCGTTATGCGTTATGAGTTACACGTTATGCGTTATTCGATATGCGTTATGCGTTATGCGTTATGCCTTATGCGTTATGCGTGATCCGTTATGCGTTAGGCATTATGCGTTTTGCTGTATTCGTTATGCGTTGTGCGTTATACGTTTGCGTTATGCGTTATGCGTTATGCGTTATGCGTTATGCATTTTGAGTTATGCGCCATGCGTTCTGAGTTCTGTGTTGTGCGTTGTGCGTTATGCGTTATGCGTTATGCGTTATGCGTTATGCGTTATGCGTTATGCGTTATGCGTTATGCGTTATGCGTTATGCGTTATGCGTTATGCATTTTGAGTTATGCGCCATGCGTTATGCGTTATGCGTTATGCGTTATGCGATATGCGTTGTGCGTTATGCGTTATGCGTGATCCGTTATGCGTTAAGCATTATGCGTTTTGCTGTATTCGTTATGCGTTGTGCGTTATACGTTTGCGTTATGCGTTATGCGTTATGCGTTATGCATTTTGAGTTATGCGCCATGCGTTATGCATTATGCGTTATGCGTTATGCGATATGCGTTGTGCGTTATGCGTTATGCGTTATGCGTTATGCGTTATGCGTTATGCGTTATGCGTTATGCGTTATGCGTTATGCGTTATGCGTTATGCTTTATGCGTTATGCGTTATGCGTTATGCATTTTGAGTTATGCGCCATGCGTTATGCGTTATGCGTTATGCGTTATGCGATATGCGTTGTGCGTTAGGCGTTATGCGATATGCGTTGTGCGTTATGCGTTATGCGTTATGCGTTATGCGTTATGCGTTATGCCTGATCCGTAAGGCGTTATGCGTTATGCGTTGTGCGTTATGCGTGATGCGTTATGCGTTATGCGTTATGCGTTATGCGTTATGCGTTATGCGTTATGCGTTATGCGTTATGCGTTATGCGTTATGCGTTATGCGTTATGCGTTATGCGTTATGCGTTATGCGTTATGCGTTATGCGTTATGCGTTATGCGTTATGCGTTATGCGTTATGCGTTATGCGTTATGCGTTATGCGTTATGCGTTATGCGTTATGCGTTATGCGTTATGCGTTATGCGTTATGCGTTATGCGTTATGCGTTATGCGTTATGCGTTATGGGTTATGCGTTATGCGTTATGCGATATGCGTTATGCGTTATACGTTATGCTTTATGCTTTATGCGTTATGCGTTATGCGTTATGAGTGATCCGACATGCGTTATGCGTTATGGGTTATGCGTTATGCGTTATGCGTTTTGCGTTATACGTTATCCGATATGCGTTGTGCGTTATGCGTGATGCGTTATGCGTTATGCGTTATGCGATGTGCGTTGTGCGTTATGCGTTATGCGTTATGCGTTATGCGTTATGCGTTATGCGTTATGCGTTATGCGTTATGCGTTATGCGTTATGCATTTTGAGTTATGCGCCATGCGTTATGCGTTATGCGTTATGCGTTATGCGATATGCGTTGTGCGTTATGCGTTATGCGTGATCCGTTATGCGTTAAGCATTATGCGTTTTGCTGTATTCGTTATGCGTTGTGCGTTATACGTTTGCGTTATGCGTTATGCGTTATGCGTTATGCGTTATGCGTTATGCGTTATGCATTTTGAGTTATGCGCCATGCGTTATGCGTTATGCGTTATGCGTTATGCGATATGCGTTGTGCGTTATGCGTTATGCGATATGCGTTGTGCGTTATGCGTTATGCGTTATGCGTTATGCGTTATGCGTTATGCGTTATGCGTTATGCGTTATGCGTTATGCGTTATGCATTTTGAGTTATGCGCCATGCGTTATGCGTTATGCGTTATGCGTTATGCGTTATGCGTTATGCGTTATGCGTTATGCGTTATGCGTTATGCGTGATCCGTTATGCGTTAAGCATTATGCGTTTTGCTGTATTCGTTATGCGTTGTGCGTTATGCGTTATGCGTTATGCGTTATGCGTTATGCGTTATGCGTTATGCGTTATGCGTTATGCGTTATGCGTTATGCGTTATGCGTTATGCGTTATGCGTTATGCGTTATGCGTTATGCGTTAAGCGTTAGGCGTTATGCGTTATGCGTTATGCGTTATGCTTTATGCGTTATGCGTTATGCGTTATGCGTTATGCGTAATGCGTTATGCGTTATGCGTTATGCGTTATGCGTTATGCGTTATGCGTTATGCGTTATGCGTTATGCATTATGCGTTATGCGTTTTGCGTTATGCGTTATGAGTTATGCGTTATGCGTTATGCGATATGCGTCATGCATCAAGCCTTATGCGGTAACGTTATGCGTTATGCGTTTTGCGTTATACGTTATGCAATATGCGTAATGCGTTATGCGTTATGTGTTATACTTTATGCGTTATGCGTTATGTGTTATACTTTATGCGTTATGCGTAATGCGTTATGCGTTATGCGTTGTGCGTTATGCGTTATGCTTTATGCTTTATGCGTTATGCGTTATGCGTTATGCGTTATGCGTTATGCGTTATGCGTTATGCGTCATGCGTTATGCGTTATGCGTTATGCATTTTACATTATGCGCCATGCGTTATGCGTGATCCGTTATGTGTTAGGCGATATACGTTTTGCGGTATTCGTTATGCGTTATGCGTTATGCGTTATCCGTTGTTCGTTATGCGTTATGCGTTATGTGTTATGCGATATACGTTATGCGTTATGCGTTATGCGTTATGCGTTATGCGTTATGCGTGATCCGTTAAGCGTTAGGCGTTATGCGTTATGCGTTAACGTTATGAGTTATGCCTTATGCGTTATGCGTTATGGGTTATGCGTTATGTGTTATGCGATATACGTTATGCGTTATGCGTTATGCGTTATGCGTTATGCGTTATGCGTTATGCGTTATGCGTTATACGTTGTACGTTATGCGTGATGCGTTATGTTTTATGCGATATGCGTTATGCGTTATGCGTTATGCGTTATGCGTGATGCGTTATGCGTAATGCGTTATGCGTTATGTGTTATACTTTATGCGTTATGCGTAATGCGTTATGCGTTATGCGTTATGCGTTATGCGTTATGCGTTATGCGTTATGCGTTATGCGTTATGCGTTATGCGTTATGCGTTATGCGTTATGCGTTATGCGTTATGCGTTATGCGTTATGCGTTATGCGTTGTGCGTTATAAGTTTGCGTTATGCGTTATGCGTTATGCGTTATGCTTTATGCGTTATGCGTTATGCGTTATGCGTTATGCGTTATGCGTTATGCGTTATGCATTATGCGTCATGCGTTTTGCGTTATACGTTATGCGTTATGCTTTATGCGTTATGCGTTATGCGTTATGCGTTATGCGTTATGCGTTATGCGTTATGCCTTATGCGTTATGCGTTATGCATTATGCGTTATGCGTTTTGCGATATACGTTATGCGTTATGCGTTGTGCGTTATACGTTTGCGTTGTGCGTTATGCGTTATGCGTTATGCGTTATGCGTTATGCGTTATGCGTTATGCGTTATGCATTATGCGTTATGCGTTATGCGTTATGCGTTATACGGTATGCGTTACGCGTTATACGTTATGCGTTATGCGTTATGCGCTATGCGTTATGCGTTATGCGTTATGCGTTATGCGTTATGCGTTATACGTTGTACGTTATGCGTTATGCGATATGCGTCATGCATCAAGCCTTATGCGGTAACGTTATGCGTTATGCGTTTTGCGTTATACGTTATGCAATATGCGTAATGCGTTATGCGTTATGTGTTATACTTTATGCGTTATGCGTTATGTGTTATACTTTATGCGTTATGCGTAATGCGTTATGCGTTATGCGTTATGCGTTATGCGTTATGCGTTATGCGTTATGGGTTATGCGTTATGCGTTATGCGATATGCGTTATGCGTTATGCGTTATGCGTTATGCGTTATGCGTTATGCGTTATGCGTTATGCGTTATGCGTTATGCGTTATGCGTTATGCGTTATGCGTTATGCGTTATTCGTTATGCGTTATGCGTTATGCGTTATGCGTTATGCGTTATGCGTTATGCGTTATGCGTTATGCGTTGTGCGTTATAAGTTTGCGTTATGCGTTATGCGTTATGCGTTATGCGGTATGCGTTATGCGGTATGCGTTATGCTTTATGCGTTATGCGTTATGCGTTATGCGTTATGCGTTATGCTTTATGCGTTATGCTTTATGCGTTATGCGTGATCCGTTAAGCGTTAGGCGTTATGCGTTATGCGTTATGCGTTAACGTTATGAGTTATGCCTTATGCGTTATGCGTTATGGGTTATGCGTTATGTGTTATGCGATATACGTTATGCGTTATGCGTTATGCGTTATGCGTTATGCGTTATGCGTTATGCGTTATACGTTGTACGTTATGCGTGATGCGTTATGTTTTATGCGATATGCGTTATGCGTTATGCGTTATGCGTTATGCGTTATGCGTGATGCGTTATGCGTAATGCGTTATGCGTTATGTGTTATACTTTATGCGTTATGCGTAATGCGTTATGCGTTATGCGTTATGCGTTATGCGTTATGCGTTATGCGTTATGCGTTATGCGTTATGCGTTTTGCGTTATGCGTTATGCGTTATGCGTTATGCGTTATGCGTTAGGCGTTATGCGTTATGCGTTATGCGTTATGCGTTATGCGTTGTGCGTTATAAGTTTGCGTTATGCGTTATGCGTTATGCGTTATGCTTTATGCGTTATGCGTTATGCGTTATGCATTATGCTTTATGCGTTATGCGTTATGAGTTACACGTTATGCGTTATTCGATATGCGTTATGCGTTATGCGTTATGCGTTATGCGTCATGCGTTATGCGTGATCCGTTATGCGTTAAGCATTATGCGTTTTGCTGTATTCGTTATGCGTTGTGCGTTATACGTTTGCGTTATGCGTCATGCGTTATGCGTTATACGGTATGCGTTATGCGTTATACGTTATACGTTATGCGTTATGCGATATGCGTTATGCGTTATGCGTTATGCGTTATACGTTGTACGTTATGCGTTATGCGATATGCGTCATGCATCAAGCCTTATGCGGTAACGTTATGCGTTATGCGTTATGCGTTATGCGTTATGCGTTATGCGTTATGCGTTATGCGTTATGCGTTATGCGTTATGCGTTATGCGTTATGCGTTATGCGTTATGCGTTATGCGTTATGCGTTATGCGTTATGCGTTATGCGTTATGCGTTATGCGTTATGCGTTATGCGTTATGCGTGATCCGTTAAGCGTTAGGCGCTATGCGTTATGCGTTAACGTTATGAGTTATGCCTTATGCGTTATGCGTTATGGGTTATGCGTTATGTGTTATGCGATATACGTTATGCGTTATGCGTTATGCGTTATGCGTTATACGTTGTACGTTATGCGTGATGCGTTATGTTTTATGCGATATGCGTTATGCGTTATGCGTTATGCGTTATGCGTGATGCGTTATGCGTAATGCGTTATGCGTTATGTGTTATACTTTATGCGTTATGCGTAATGCGTTATGCGTTATGCGTTATGCGTTATGCGTTATGCGTTATGCGTTATGCGTTATGCGTTATGCGTTATGCGTTATGCGTTATGCGTTATGCGTTATGCGTTATGCGTTATGCGTTATGCGTTATGCGTTATGCGTTATGCGTTATGCATTATGCGTTATGCGTTTTGCGTTATACGTTATGCGTTATGCTTTATGCGTTATGCGTTATGCGTTATGCGTTATGCGTTATGCGTTATGCGTTATGCGTTATGCGTTATGCATTATGCGTTATGCGTTTTGCGATATACGTTATGCGTTATGCGTTGTGCGTTATACGTTTGCGTTGTGCGTTATGCGTTATGCGTTATGCGTTATGCGTTATGCGTTATGCGTTATGCATTATGCGTTATGCGTTATGCGTTATGCGTTATACGGTATGCGTTACGCGTTATACGTTATGCGTTATGCGTTATGCGCTATGCGTTATGCGTTATGCGTTATGCGTTATGCGTTATGCGCTATGCGTTATGCGTTATGCGTTATGCGTTATGCGTTATGCGTTATACGTTGTACGTTATGCGTTATGCGATATGCGTCATGCATCAAGCCTTATGCGGTAACGTTATGCGTTATGCGTTTTGCGTTATACGTTATGCAATATGCGTAATGCGTTATGCGTTATGTGTTATACTTTATGCGTTATGCGTTATGTGTTATACTTTATGCGTTATGCGTAATGCGTTATGCGTTATGCGTTATGCGTTATGCGTTATGCGTTATGCGTTATGGGTTATGCGTTATGCGTTATGCGATATGCGTTATGCGTTATGCGTTATGCGTTATGCGTTATGCGTTATGCGTTATGCGTTATGCGTTATGCGTTATGCGTTATGCGTTATGCGTTATGCGTTATGCGTTATTCGTTATGCGTTATGCGTTATGCGTTATGCGTTATGCGTTATGCGTTATGCGTTATGCGTTATGCGTTGTGCGTTATAAGTTTGCGTTATGCGTTATGCGTTATGCGTTATGCGGTATGCGTTATGCGGTATGCGTTATGCTTTATGCGTTATGCGTTATGCGTTATGCGTTATGCGTTATGCTTTATGCGTTATGCTTTATGCGTTATGCGTGATCCGTTAAGCGTTAGGCGTTATGCGTTATGCGTTATGCGTTAACGTTATGAGTTATGCCTTATGCGTTATGCGTTATGGGTTATGCGTTATGTGTTATGCGATATACGTTATGCGTTATGCGTTATGCGTTATGCGTTATGCGTTATGCGTTATGCGTTATACGTTGTACGTTATGCGTGATGCGTTATGTTTTATGCGATATGCGTTATGCGTTATGCGTTATGCGTTATGCGTTATGCGTGATGCGTTATGCGTAATGCGAAATGCGTTATGTGTTATACTTTATGCGTTATGCGTAATGCGTTATGCGTTATGCGTTATGCGTTATGCGTTATGCGTTATGCGTTATGCGTTATGCGTTATGCGTTATGCGTTATGCGTTTTGCGTTATGCGTTATGCGTTATGCGTTATGCGTTATGCGTTAGGCGTTATGCGTTATGCGTTATGCGTTATGCGTTATGCGTTGTGCGTTATAAGTTTGCGTTATGCGTTATGCGTTATGCGTTATGCTTTATGCGTTATGCGTTATGCGTTATGCATTATGCTTTATGCGTTATGCGTTATGAGTTACACGTTATGCGTTATTCGTTATGCGTTATGCGTTATGCGTTATGCGTTATGCGTCATGCGTTATGCGTGATCCGTTATGCGTTAAGCATTATGCGTTTTGCTGTATTCGTTATGCGTTGTGCGTTATACGTTTGCGTTATGCGTCATGCGTTATGCGTTATACGGTATGCGTTATGCGTTATACGTTATACGTTATGCGTTATGCGATATGCGTTATGCGTTATGCGTTATGCGTTATACGTTGTACGTTATGCGTTATGCGATATGCGTCATGCATCAAGCCTTATGCGGTAACGTTATGCGTTATGCGTTATGCGTTATGCGTTATGCGTTATGCGTTATGCGTTATGCGTTATGCGTTATGCGTTATGCGTTATGCGTTATGCGTTATGCGTTATGCGTTATGCGTTATGCGTTATGCGTTATGCGTTATGCGTTATGCGTTATGCGTTATGCGTTATGCGTTATGCGTTATGCGTTATGCGTTATGCGTTATGCGTTATGCGTTATGCGTTATGCGTGATCCGTTAAGCGTTAGGCGCTATGCGTTATGCGTTAACGTTATGAGTTATGCCTTATGCGTTATGCGTTATGGGTTATGCGTTATGTGTTATGCGATATACGTTATGCGTTATGCGTTATGCGTTATGCGTTATACGTTGTACGTTATGCGTGATGCGTTATGTTTTATGCGATATGCGTTATGCGTTATGCGTTATGCGTTATGCGTGATGCGTTATGCGTAATGCGTTATGCGTTATGTGTTATACTTTATGCGTTATGCGTAATGCGTTATGCGTTATGCGTTATGCGTTATGCGTTATGCGTTATGCGTTATGCGTTATGCGTTATGCGTTATGCGTTATGCGTTATGCGTTATGCGTTATGCGTTATGCGTTATGCGTTATGCGTTATGCGTTATGCATTATGCGTTATGCGTTTTGCGTTATACGTTATGCGTTATGCTTTATGCGTTATGCGTTATGCGTTATGCGTTATGCGTTATGCGTTATGCGTTATGCGTTATGCGTTATGCATTATGCGTTATGCGTTTTGCGATATACGTTATGCGTTATGCGTTGTGCGTTATACGTTTGCGTTGTGCGTTATGCGTTATGCGTTATGCGTTATGCGTTATGCGTTATGCGTTATGCATTATGCGTTATGCGTTATGCGTTATGCGTTATACGGTATGCGTTACGCGTTATACGTTATGCGTTATGCGTTATGCGCTATGCGTTATGCGTTATGCGTTATGCGTTATGCGTTATGCGTTATGCGTTATGCGTTATACGTTATGCGTTATGCGTTATGCGTGATCCGTTATGTGTTAGGCGATATACGTTTTGCGGTATTCGTTATGTGTTATGCGTTATGCGTTATCCGTTGTTCGTTATGCGTTATGCGTTGTGCGTTATACGTTTGCGTTATGCGTTAGGCGTTGTACGTTATGCGTGATGCGTTATGTTTTATGCGATATGCGTTATGCGTTATGCGTTATGCGTTATGCGTTATGCGTGATGCGTTATGCGTTAGGCGTTATGCGTTATGCGTTATGCGTTATGCGTTATGCGTTGTGCGTTATAAGTTTGCGTTATGCGTTATGCGTTATGCGTTATGCTTTATGCGTTATGCGTTATGCGTTATGCGTTATGCGTTATGCGTTATGCATTATGCGTTATGCGTTATGCGTTATGCGTTATGCGTTATGCGTTATGCGTTATGCGTTATGCATTATGCGTTATGCGTTTTGCGTTATACGTTATGAGTTATGCGTTATGCGTTATGCGATATGCGTCATGCATCAAGCCTTATGCGGTAACGTTATGCGTTATGCGTTTTGCGTTATACGTTATGCAATATGCGTAATGCGTTATGCGTTATGTGTTATACTTTATGCGATATGCGTTATGCGTTATGCGTTATGCGTTAGGCGTTATGCGTTATGCGTTAACGTTATGAGTTATGCCTTATGCGTTATGCGTTATGGGTTATGCGTTATGTGTTATGCGATATACGTTATACTTTATGCGTTATGCGTAATGCGTTATGCGTTATGCGTTATGCGTTATGCGTTATGCGTTATGCGTTATGCGTTATGCGTTATGCGTTATGCGTTATGCGTTATGCGTTATGCGTTATGCGTTATGCGTTATGCGTTATGCGTTATGCGTTATGCGTTAGGCGTTATGCGTTATGCGTTATGCGTTATGCGTTGTGCGTTATAAGTTTGCGTTATGCGTTATGCGTTATGCGTTATGCTTTATGCGTTATGCGTTATGCGTTATGCGTTATGCGTTATGCGTTATGCGTTATGCGTTATGCGTTATGCGTTATGCGTTATGCGTTATGCGTTATGCATTATGCGTTATGCGTTTTGCGTTATACGTTATGAGTTATGCGTTCTGCGTTATGCGATATGCGTCATGCATCAAGCCTTATGCGGTAACGTTATGCGTTATGCGTTTTGCGTTATACGTTATGCAATATGCGTAATGCGTTATGCGTTATGTGTTATACTTTATGCGTTATGCGTTATGTGTTATACTTTATGCGTTATGTGTTATGCGTTATGCGTTATGCGTTATGCGTTGTGCGTTATAAGTTTGCGTTATGCGTTATGCGTTATGCGTTATGCTTTATGCGTTATGCGTTATGCGTTATGCGTTATGCGTTATGCGTTATGCGTTATGCGTTATGCGTTATGCGTTATGCGTTATGCATTATGCGTTATGCGTTTTGCGTTATACGTTATGAGTTATGCGTTATGCGTTATGCGATATGCGTCATGCATCAAGCCTTATGCGGTAACGTTATGCGTTATGCGTTTTGCGTTATACGTTATGCAATATGCGTAATGCGTTATGCGTTATGTGTTATACTTTATGCGTTATGCGTTATGTGTTATACTTTATGCGTTATGCGTAATGCGTTATGCGTTATGCGTTATGCGTTATGCGTTATGCTTTATGCTTTATGAGTTATGCGTTATGCGTTATGCGTTATGCGTCATGCGTTATGCGTTATGCGTTATGCGTTATGCATTTTACATTATGCGCCATGCGTTATGCGTGATCCGTTATGTGTTAGGCGATATACGTTTTGCGGTATTCGTTATGCGTTATGCGTTATGCGTTATCCGTTGTTCGTTATGCGTTATGCGTTATGTGTTATGCGATATACGTTATGCGTTATGCGTTATGCGTTATGCGTTATGCGTTATGCGTTATGCGTGATCCGTTAAGCGTTAGGCGTTATGCGTTATGCGTTATGCGTTATGCGTGATCCGTTATGCGTTAAGCATTATGCGTTTTGCTGTATTCGTTATGCGTTGTGCGTTATACGTTTGCGTTATGCGTTATGCGTTATACGGTATGCGTTATGCGTTATACGTAATGCGTTATGCGTTATGCGATATGCGTTATGCGTTATGCGTTATGCGTTATGCTTTATGCGTTATGCGTTATACGTTATGCGTTATGCGTTATGCTTTATGCGTTATGCTTTATGCGTTATGCGTGATCCGTTATGCGTTAGGCGTTATGCGTTATGCGTTAACGTTATGCGTTATGCCTTATGCGTTATGCGTTATGGGTTATGCGTTATGTGATATGCGATATACGTTATGCGTTATGCGTTATGCGTTATGCGTTATGCGTTATGCGTTATGCGTTATGCGTTATACGTTGTACGTTATGCTTTATGCGTTATGTTTTATGCGATATGCGTTATGTGATATGCGATATACGTTATGCGTTATGCGTTATGCGTTATGCGTTATGCGTTATGCGTTATGCGTTATGCGTTATACGTTGTACGTTATGCTTTATGCGTTATGTTTTATGCGATATGCGTCATGCGTTATGCGTTATGCGTTATGCGTTATGCGTGATTCGTTATGCGTTAAGCATTATGCGTTTTGCTGTATTCGTTATGCGTTGTGCGTTATACGTTTGCGTTATGCGTTATGCGTTATACGGTTTGCGTTATGCGTTATGCGTTATGCGTTATGTTTTATGCGATATGCGTTATGTGATATGCGATATACGTTATGCGTTATGCGTTATGCGTTATGCGTTATGCGTTATGCGTTATGCGTTATGCGTTATGCGTTATACGTTGTACGTTATGCTTTATGCGTTATGTTTTATGCGATATGCGTTATGTGATATGCGATATACGTTATGCGTTATGCGTTATGCGATATGCGTTATGCGTTATGCGTTATGCGTTATGCGTTATGCGTTATGCGTTATGCGTTATGCGTTATGCGTTATGCGTTATGCGTTGTGCGTTATAAGTTTGCGTTATGCGTTATGCGTTATGCGTTATGCGGTATGCGTTATGCTTTATGCGTTATGCGTTATGCGTTATGCATTATGCGATATGCGTTTTGCGTTATGCGTTATGCAAAATGCGTTATGCGTTATGCGTTATGCGTTATGCGTTATGCGTTATGCGTTATGCGTTATGCGTTATGCGTTGTGCGTTATAAGTTTGCGTTATGCGTTATGCGTTATGCGTTATGCGGTATGCGTTATGCTTTATGCGTTATGCGTTATGCGTTATGCATTATGCGTTATGCGTTTTGCGTTATACGTTATGCGTTATGCTTTATGCGTTATGCGTTATGCGTTATGCGTTATGCGTTATGCGTTATGCGTTATGCGTTATGCGTTATGCGTTATACGTTATGCGTTGTGCGTTATAAGTTTGCGTTATGCGTTATGCGTTATGCGTTATGCGGTATGCGTTATGCTTTATGCGTTATGCGTTATGCGTTATGCGTTATGCGGTATGCGTTATGCTTTATGCGTTATGCGTTATGCGTTATGCGTTATGCGTTATGCTTTATGCGTTATGCGTTATGCGTTGTGCTTTATGCGTTATGCGTTATGCGTTATGCGTTATGCGTTATGCGTTATGCGTTTTGCGTTATGCGTTATGCGTTATGCGTTATGCATTATGCGTTATGCGTTTTGCGTTATACGTTATGCGTTATACGTTATGCGTTATGCGTTATGCGTGATCCGTTATGTGTTAGGCGATATACGTTTTGCGGTATTCGTTATGCGTTATGCGTTATGCGTTATCCGTTGTTCGTTATGCGTTATGCGTTGTGCGTTATACGTTTGCGTTATGCGTTAGGCGTTATGCGTTATGCGTTAACGTTATGCGTTATGCCTTATGCGTTATGCGTTATGGGTTATGCGTTATGCGTTATGCGTTATGCGTTATGCGTTATGCGTTATGCGTTATGCGTTATGCGTTATGCTTTATGCGTTATGCTTTATGCTTTATGCGTGATCCGTTATGCGTTAGGCGTTATGCGTTATGCGTTAACGTTATGCGTTATGCCTTATGCGTTATGCGTTATGGGTTATGCGTTATGTGATATGCGATATACGTTATGCGTTATGCGTTATGCGTTATGCGTTATGCGTTATGCGTTATGCGTTATGCGTTATGCGTTATGCGTTATGCGTTATACGTTGTACGTTATGCTTTATGCGTTATGTTTTATGCGATATGCGTTATGCGTTATGCGTTATGCGTTATGCGTTATGCGTTATGCGTTATACGTTATGTTTTATGCGATATGCGTTATGCGTTATGCGTTATGCGTTATGCGTTATGCGTTATGCGTTATGCGTTATACGGTATGCGTTATGCGTTATACGTTATGCGTTATGCGTTATGCGTTATGCGATATGCGTTATGTGTTATGCGTTATGCATTATGCTTTATGCGTTATGCGTTATGAGTTACACGTTATGCGTTATTCGATATGCGTTATGCGTTATGGGTCATGCGTTATGCGTTATGCGTTATGCGTTATGCGTGATTCGTTATGCGTTAAGCATTATGCGTTTTGCTGTATTCGTTATGCGTTGTGCGTTATACGTTTGCGTTATGCGTTATGCGTTATACGGTTTGCGTTATGCGTTATACGTTATGCGTTATGCGTTATGCGATATGCGTTATGCGTTATGCGTTATGCGTTATGCGTTATGCTTTATGCGTTATGCGTTATGAGTTACACGTTATGCGTTATTCGATATGCGTTATGCTTTATGCGTTATGCGTTATGTGTTATGCGTTACACGTTATGCGTTATGCGCTATGCGTGATCCGTTATGTGTTAGGCGATATACGTTTTGCGGTATTCGTTATGCGTTATGCGTTATGCGTGATCCGTTATGCGTAATGCGTTATGCGTTATGTGTTATACTTTATGCGTTATGCGTTATGTGTTATACTTTATGCGTTATGCGTAATGCGTTATGCGTTATGCGTTATGCGTTATGCGTTATGCGTTATGCGTTATGCGTTATGCGTTATACGTTGTACGTTCTGCTTTATGCGTTATGTTTTATGCGATATGCGTTATGCGTTATGCGTTATCCGTTATGAATGATGCGTTATGCGTAATGCGTTATGCGTTATGTGTTATACTTTATGCGTTATGCGTTATGTGTTATACTTTATGCGTTATGCGTAATGCGTTATGCGTTATGCGTTATGCGTTATGCGTTATGCGTTATGCGTTATGCGTTATGCGTTATGCGTTATGCGTTATTCGTTATCCGTTGTTCGTTACGCGTTATGCATTATGCTTTATGCGTTATGCGTTATGAGTTACACGTTATGCGTTATTCGATATGCGTTATGCGTTATGCGTTATGCGTTATGCGTTATGCGTGATCCGTTATGCGTTAAGCATTATGCGTTTTGCTGTATTCGTTATGCGTTGTGCGTTATACGTTTGCGTTATGCATTATGCGTTATGCGTTATACGGTATGCGTTATGCGTTATACGTTATGCGTTATGCGTTATGCGATATGCGTTATGCGTTATGCGGTATGCGTTATGCTTTATGCGTTATGCGTTATGCGTTATGCGTTACGCTTTATGCGTTATGCTTTATGCGTTATGCGTGATCCGTTATGCGTTAGGCGTTATGCGTTATGCGTTAACGTTATGCGTTATGCCTTATGCGTTATGCGTTATAGGTTATGCGTTATGTGTTATGCGATATACGTTATGCGTTATGCGTTATGCGTTATGCGTTATGCGTTATACGTTGTACGTTATGCGTGATGCGTTATGTTTTATGCGATATGCGTTATGCGTTATGCGTTATGCGTTATGCGTGATGCGTTATGCGTAATGCGTTATGCGTTATGTGTTATACTTTATGCGTTATGCGTAATGCGTTATGCGTTATGCGTTATGCGTTATGCGTTATGCGTTATGCGTTATGCGTTATGCGTTATGCGTTATGCGTTATGCGTTATGCGTTATGCGTTATGCGTTATGCGTTATGCGTTATGCGTTATGCGTTATGCGTTATGCGTTATGCGTTATGCGTTATGCGTTATGCGTTATGCGTTATGCGTTATGCGTTATGCGTTATGCGTTATGCGTTATGCGTTATGCGTTATGCGTTATGCGTTGTGCGTTATAAGTTTGCGTTATGCGTTATGCGTTATGCGTTATGCGTTATGCGTTGTGCGTTATAAGTTTGCGTTATGCGTTATGCGTTATGCTTTATGCGTGATCCGTTATGCGTTAGGCGTTATGCGTTATGCGTTAACGTTATGCGTTATGCCTTATGCGTTATGCGTTATGGGTTATGCGTTATGTGATATGCGATATACGTTATGCGTTATGCGTTATGCGTTATGCGTTATGCGTTATGCGTTATGCGTTATGCGTTATGCGTTATGCGTTATGCGTTATACGTTGTACGTTATGCTTTATGCGTTATGTTTTATGCGATATGCGTTATGCGTTATGCGTTATGCGTTATGCGTTATGCGTTATGCGTTATGCGTTATGTTTTATGCGATATGCGTTATGCGTTATGCGTTATGCGTTATGCGTTATGCGTTATACGGTATGCGTTATGCGTTATACGTTATGCGTTATGCGTTATGCGTTATGCGATATGCGTTATGTGTTATGCGTTATGCATTATGCTTTATGCGTTATGCGTTATGAGTTACACGTTATGCGTTATTCGATATGCGTTATGCGTTATGCGTCATGCGTTATGCGTTATGCGTTATGCGTTATGCGTGATTCGTTATGCGTTAAGCATTATGCGTTTTGCTGTATTCGTTATGCGTTGTGCGTTATACGTTTGCGTTATGCGTTATGCGTTATACGGTTTGCGTTATGCGTTATACGTTATGCGTTATGCGTTATGCGATATGCGTTATGCGTTATGCGTTATGCGTTATGCGTTATGCTTTATGCGTTATGCGTTATGCGTTATGCGTTATGCTTTATGCGTTATGCGTTATGTGTTATACTTTATGCGTTATGCGTAATGCGTTATGCGTTATGCGTTATGCGTTATGCGTTATGCGTTATGCGTTATGCGTTATGCGTTATGCGTTATGCGTTATGCGTTATGCGTTATGCGTTATGCGTTATGCGTTATGCGTTGTGCGTTATAAGTTTGCGTTATGCGTTATGCGTTATGCGTTATGCTTTATGCGTTATGCGTTATGTGTTATGCGTTACACGTTATGCGTTATGCGCTATGCGTGATCCGTTATGTGTTAGGCGATATACGTTTTGCGGTATTCGTTATGCGTTATGCGTTATGCGTGATCCGTTATGCGTAATGCATTATGCGTTATGTGTTATACTTTATGCGTTATGCGTTATGTGTTATACTTTATGCGTTATGCGTAATGCGTTATGCGTTATGCGTTATGCGTTATGCGTTATGCGTTATGCGTTATGCGTTATGCGTTATACGTTGTACGTTCTGCTTTATGCGTTATGTTTTATGCGATATGCGTTATGCGTTATGCGTTATCCGTTATGAATGATGCGTTATGCGTAATGCGTTATGCGTTATGTGTTATACTTTATGCGTTATGCGTTATGTGTTATACTTTATGCGTTATGCGTAATGCGTTATGCGTTATGCGTTATGCGTTATGCCTTATGCGTTATGCGTTATGCGTTATGCGTTATGCGTTATGCGTTATGCGTTATTCGTTATCCGTTGTTCGTTACGCGTTATGCATTATGCTTTATGCGTTATGCGTTATGAGTTACACGTTATGCGTTATTCGATATGCGTTATGCGTTATGCGTTATGCGTTATGCGTTATGCGTTATGCGTGATCCGTTATGCGTTAAGCATTATGCGTTTTGCTGTATTCGTTATGCGTTGTGCGTTATACGTTTGCGTTATGCATTATGCGTTATGCGTTATACGGTATGCGTTATGCGTTATACGTTATGCGTTATGCGTTATGCGATATGCGTTATGCGTTATGCGGTATGCGTTATGCTTTATGCGTTATGCGTTATGCGTTATGCGTTACGCTTTATGCGTTATGCTTTATGCGTTATGCGTGATCCGTTATGCGTTAGGCGTTATGCGTTATGCGTTAACGTTATGCGTTATGCCTTATGCGTTATGCGTTATAGGTTATGCGTTATGTGTTATGCGATATACGTTATGCGTTATGCGTTATGCGTTATGCGTTATGCGTTATACGTTGTACGTTATGCGTGATGCGTTATGTTTTATGCGATATGCGTTATGCGTTATGCGTTATGCGTTATGCGTGATGCGTTATGCGTAATGCGTTATGCGTTATGTGTTATACTTTATGCGTTATGCGTAATGCGTTATGCGTTATGCGTTATGCGTTATGCGTTATGCGTTATGCGTTATGCGTTATGCGTTATGCGTTATGCGTTATGCGTTATGCGTTATGCGTTATGCGTTATGCGTTATGCGTTATGCGTTATGCGTTATGCGTTATGCGTTATGCGTTATGCGTTATGCGTTATACGGTATGCGTCATGCGTTATACGTTATGCGTTATGCGTTATGCGTTATGCGATATGCGTTATGTGTTATGCGTTATGCATTATGCTTTATGCGTTATGCGTTATGAGTTACACGTTATGCGTTATTCGATATGCGTTATGCGTTATGCGTCATGCGTTATGCGTTATGCGTTATGCGTTATGCGTGATTCGTTATGCGTTAAGCATTATGCGTTTTGCTGTATTCGTTATGCGTTGTGCGTTATACGTTTGCGTTATGCGTTATGCGTTATACGGTTTGCGTTATGCGTTATACGTTATGCGTTATGCGTTATGCGATATGCGTTATGCGTTATGCGTTATGCGTTATGCGTTATGCTTTATGCGTTATGCGTTATGCGTTATGCGTTATGCTTTATGCGTTATGCGTTATGTGTTATACTTTATGCGTTATGCGTAATGCGTTATGCGTTATGCGTTATGCGTTATGCGTTATGCGTTATGCGTTATGCGTTATGCGTTATGCGTTATGCGTTATGCGTTATGCGTTATGCGTTATGCGTTATGCGTTGTGCGTTATAAGTTTGCGTTATGCGTTATGCGTTATGCGTTATGCTTTATGCGTTATGCGTTATGTGTTATGCGTTACACGTTATGCGTTATGCGCTATGCGTGATCCGTTATGTGTTAGGCGATATACGTTTTGCGGTATTCGTTATGCGTTATGCGTTATGCGTGATCCGTTATGCGTAATGCGTTATGCGTTATGTGTTATACTTTATGCGTTATGCGTTATGTGTTATACTTTATGCGTTATGCGTAATGCGTTATGCGTTATGCGTTATGCGTTATGCGTTATGCGTTATGCGTTATGCGTTATACGTTGTACGTTCTGCTTTATGCGTTATGTTTTATGCGATATGCGTTATGCGTTATCCGTTATGAATGATGCGTTATGCGTAATGCGTTATGCGTTATGTGTTATACTTTATGCGTTATGCGTTATGTGTTATACTTTATGCGTTATGCGTAATGCGTTATGCGTTATGCGTTATGCGTTATGCGTTATGCGTTATGCGTTATGCGTTATGCGTTATGCGTTATGCGTTATTCGTTATCCGTTGTTCGTTACGCGTTATGCATTATGCTTTATGCGTTATGCGTTATGAGTTACACGTTATGCGTTATTCGATATGCGTTATGCGTTATGCGTTATGCGTTATGCGTTATGCGTTATGCGTGATCCGTTATGCGTTAAGCATTATGCGTTTTGCTGTATTCGTTATGCGTTGTGCGTTATACGTTTGCGTTATGCATTATGCGTTATGCGTTATACGGTATGCGTTATGCGTTATGTGTTATACTTTATGCGTTATGCGTAATGCGTTATGCGTTATGCGTTATGCGTTATGCGTTATGCGTTATGCGTTATGCGTTATGCGTTATGCGTTATGCGTTATGCGTTATGCGTTATGCGTTATGCGTTATGCGTTATGCGTTATGCGTTATGCGTTATGCGTTATGCGTTATGCGTTATGCGTTATGCGTTATGCGTTATGCGTTATGCGTTATGCTTTATGCGTTATGCGTTATGCGTTATGCGTTATGCGTTATGCGTTATGCGTTATGGGTTATGCGTTATGCGTTATGCGTTATGCGTTATGCATTATGCGTTATACGTTATGAGTTATGCGTTATGCGTTATGCGATATGCGTCATGCATCAAGCCTTATGCGGTAACGTTATGCGTTATACGTTATGCGATATGCGTAATGCGTTATGCGTTATGTGTTATACTTTATGCGTTATGCGTTATGTGTTATACTTTATGCGTTATGCGTAATGCGTTATGCGTTATGCGTTATGCGTTATGCGTTATGCGTTATGCGTTATGCGTTATGCGTTATGCGATATGCGTTGTGCGTTATGACTTATGCGTTATGCGTTATGCGTTATGCGTTATGCGTTATGCATTTTGAGTTATGCGCCATGCGTTATGCGTTATGCGTTATGCGTTATGCGATATGCGTTGTGCGTTATGCGTTATGCGTTCTGCGTGATCCGACATGCGTTACGCGTTATGCGTTATGCGTTATGCCTTATGCCTTATGGGTTTGCGTTAGGCATTATGCATTATGCTTTATGCGTTATGCATTATGCGTTATGCGTTGTGCGTTATGCGTTATGCGTTATGCGTTATGCGTTATGCGTTATGCGTTATGCGTTATGCGTTATGCGTTATGCGTTATGGGTTATGCGTTATGTGTTATGCGATATGCGTTATGCGTTATGCGTTATGCGTTATGCCTTATGCCTTATGGGTTTGCGTTAGGCATTATGCATTATGCTTTATGCGTTATGCATTATGCGTTATGCGTTATGCGTTATGCGTTATGCGTTATGCGTTGTGCGTAATGCGTTATGCGTTATGTGTTATGCATTATGCGTTATGCGTTATGCCTGATCCGTTAGGCGTTATGCGTTATGCGTTATGCGTTATGCGTTATGCGTTATGCGTTATGCGTTATGCGTTATGCGTTATGCGCTATGCGTTATGCGTTATGCGTTATGCGTTATGCCTTATGCCTTATGGGTTTGCGTTATGCGTTATGCATTATGCGTTATGCGTTATGCATAATGCGTTATACGTTATGTATTATGCGTTATGCCTTATACGTTATGCGATATGCGTTGTGCGTTATGACTTATGCGTTATGCGTTATGCGTTATGCGTTATGCGTTATGCGTTATACATTTTGAGTTATGCGCCATGCGTTATGCGTTATGCGTTATGCGTTATGCGATATGCGTTGTGCGTTATGCGTTATGCGTTATGCGTTATGCGTTATGCATTTTGCGTTATGCGCCATGCGTTATGCGTTATGCGGTATGCGTTATGCATTATGCGTTGTGCGTTATACGTTATGTGTTATACTTTATGCGTTATGCGTTATGTGTTATACTTTAAGCGTTATGCGTTATGCGTTATGTGTTATGCATTTTGAGTTATGCGCCATGCGTTATGCGTTATGCGTTATGCGTTATGCGTTGTGCGTTATGCGTTATGCGTTATGCGTTATGCGTTATGCGTTATGCGTTATGCATTTTGCGTTTGCGCCATGCGTTATGCGTTATGCGTTATGCGTTATGCATTATGCGTTGTGCGTTATGCGTTATGCGTTATGCGTTATGCATTATGCGTTATACGTTATACGTTATACGTTATGAGTTATGCGTTATGCGTTGTACGTTATGCTTTATGCGTTATGTTTTATGCGTTATGCTTTATGCGTTATGCGTTATCCGTTATGCGTTATGCGTTATGCGTTATGCGTTATGCGTTTTGCGTTATGCGTTATGCTTTATGCGTTATGCGTTATGCGTTATGCGTTATGCTTTATGCGTTATGCTTTATGCGTTATGCGTTATGGGTTATGCGTTATGCGTTATGCGTTATGCGTTATGCGTTATGCGTTATGCGTTATGCGTTATGCGTTATGCGTTATGCGTTATGCGTTATGCGTTATGCGTTATGCGTTATGCGTTGTGCGTTATAAGTTTGCGTTATGCGTTATGCGTTATGCGTTATGCGTTATGCGTTATGCTTTATGCGTTATGCGTTATGCGTTATGCGTTATGCTTTATGCGTTATGCTTTATGCGTTATGCTTGATCCGTTATGCGTTAGGCGTTATGCGTTATGCGTTAACGTTATGCGTTATGCCTTATGCGTTATGCGTTATGGGTTATGCGTTATGTGTTATGCGTTATACGTTATGCGTTATGCGTTATGCGTTATGCGTTATGCGTTATGCGTTATGCGTTATGCGTTTTGCGTTATGCGTTGTGCGTTATAAGTTTCCGTTATGCGTTATGCGTTATGCGTTATGCGTTATGCGTTATGCGTTATGCGGTATGCGTTATGCTTTATGCGTTATGCGTTATGCGTTATGCGTTATGCTTTATGCGTTATGCGTGATCCGTTATGCGTTAGGCGTTATGCGTTATGCGTTAACGTTATGCGTTATGCCTTATGCGTTATGCGTTATGGGTTATGCGTTATGTGTTATGCGATATACGTTATGCGTTATGCGTTATGCGTTATGCGTTATGCGTTATGCGTTATACGTTGTACGTTATTCGTGATGCGTTATGTTTTATGCGATATGCGTTATGCGTTATGCGTTATGCGTTATGCGTGATGCGTTATGCGTAATGCGTTATGCGTTATGTGTTATACTTTATGCGTTATGCGTAATGCGTTATGCGTTATGCGTTATGCGTTATGCGTTATGCGTTATGCGTTATGCGTTATGCGTTATGCGTTATGCGTTATGCGTTATGCGTTATGCGTTATGCGTTATGCGTTATGCGTTATGCGTTATGCGTTATGCGTTATGCGTTATGCGTTATGCGTTATGCGTTATGCGTTATGCGTTATGCTTTATGCGTTATGCGTTATGCGTTATGCGTTATGCGTTATGCGTTATGTTTTATGCGATATGCGTTATGCGTTATGCGTTATGCGTTATGCGTGATGCGTTATGCGTAATGCGTTATGCGTTATGTGTTATACTTTATGCGTTATGCGTAATGCGTTATGCGTTATGCGTTATGCGTTATGCGTTATGCGTTATGCGTTATGCGTTATGCGTTATGCGTTATGCGTTATGCGTTATGCGTTATGCGTTATGCGTTATGCGTTATGCGTTATGCGTTATGCATTATGCGTTATACGTTATGAGTTATGCGTTATGCGTTATGCGATATGCGTCATGCATCAAGCCTTATGCGGTAACGTTATGCGTTATACGTTATGCGATATGCGTAATGCGTTATGCGTTATGTGTTATACTTTATGCGTTATGCGTTATGTGTTATACTTTATGCGTTATGCGTAATGCGTTATGCGTTATGCGTTATGCGTTATGCGTTATGCGTTATGCGATATGCGTTGTGCGTTATGACTTATGCGTTATGCGTTATGCGTTATGCGTTATGCGTTATGCATTTTGAGTTATGCGCCATGCGTTATGCGTTATGCGTTATGCGTTATGCGATATGCGTTGTGCGTTATGCGTTATGCGTTCTGCGTGATCCGACATGCGTTACGCGTTATGCGTTATGCGTTATGCCTTATGCCTTATGGGTTTGCGTTAGGCATTATGCATTATGCTTTATGCGTTATGCATTATGCGTTATGCGTTGTGCGTTATGCGTTATGCGTTATGCGTTATGCGTTATGCGTTATGCGTTATGCGTTATGCGTTATGCGTTATGCGTTATGGGTTATGCGTTATGCGTTATGCGTTATGCGTTATGCGTTATGCGTTATGCGTTATGCCTTATGCCTTATGGGTTTGCGTTAGGCATTATGCATTATGCTTTATGCGTTATGCCTTATGCGTTATGCGTTATGCGTTATGCGTTATGCGTTATGCGTTGTGCGTAATGCGTTATGCGTTATGTGTTATGCATTATGCGTTATGCGTTATGCCTGATCCGTTAGGCGTTATGCGTTATGCGTTATGCGTTATGCGTTATGCGTTATGCGTTATGCGTTATGCGTTATGCGTTATGCGTTATGCGTTATGCGTTATGCGCTATGCGTTATGCGTTATGCGTTATGCGTTATGCCTTATGCCTTATGCGTTATGCGTTATGCGTTATGCGTTATGCGTTGTGCGTAATGCGTTATGCGTTATGTGTTATGCATTATGCGTTATGCGTTATGCCTGATCCGTTAGGCGTTATGCGTTATGCGTTATGCGTTATGCGTTATGCGTTATGCGTTATGCGTTATGCGTTATGCGTTATGCGTTATGCGTTATGCGCTATGCGTTATGCGTTATGCGTTATGCGTTATGCGTTATGCGTTATGCGTTGTGCGTAATGCGTTATGCGTTATGTGTTATGCATTATGCGTTATGCGTTATGCCTGATCCGTTAGGCGTTATGCGTTATGCGTTATGCGTTATGCGTTATGCGTTATGCGTTATGCGTTATGCGTTATGCGTTATGCGTTATGCGTTGTGCGTAATGCGTTATGCGTTATGTGTTATGCATTATGCGTTGTGCGTTATGACTTATGCGTTATGCGTTATGCGTTATGCCTTATACGTTATGCGATATGCGTTGTGCGTTATGACTTATGCGTTATGCGTTATGCGTTATGCGTTATGCGTTATGCATTTTGAGTTATGCGCCATGCGTTATGCGTTATGCGTTATGCGTTATGCGATATGCGTTGTGCGTTATGCGTTATGCGTTATGCGTTATGCGTTATGCATTTTGCGTTATGCGCCATGCGTTATGCGTTATGCGGTATGCGTTATGCATTATGCATTTTGCGTTTGCGCCATGCGTTATGCGTTATGCGTTATGCGTTATGCATTATGCGTTGTGCGTTATGCGTTATGCGTTATGCGTTATGCATTATGCGTTATACGTTATACGTTATACGTTATGAGTTATGCGTTATGCGTTGTACGTTATGCTTTATGCGTTATGTTTTATGCGATATGCTTTATGCGTTATGCGTTATCCGTTATGCGTGATGCGTTATGCGTAATGCGTTATGCGTTTTGCGTTATGCGTTATGCTTTATGCGTTATGCGTTATGCGTTATGCGTTATGCTTTATGCGTTATGCTTTATGCGTTATGCGTGATCCGTTATGCGTTAGGCGTAATGCGTTATGCGTTATGTGTTATACTTTATGCGTTATGCGTAATGCGTTATGCGTTATGCGTTATGCGTTATGCGTTATGCGTTATGCGTTATGCGTTATGCGTTATGCGTTATGCGTTATGCGTTATGCGTTATGCGATATTCGTTATGAGTTATGAGTTATAAGTTATGCGTTATGCCTTATGCGTTATGCGTTATGGGTTATGCGTTATGTGATATGCGATATACGTTATGCGTTATGCGTTATGCGTTATGCGTTATGCGTTATGCGTTATGCGTTATGCGTTATGCGTTATGCGTTATGCGTTATGCGTTATGCGTTATACGTTGTACGTTATGCTTTATGCGTTATGTTTTATGCGATATGCGTTATGCGTTATGCGTTATGCGTTATGCGTTATGCGTTATGCGTTATACGTTATGTTTTATGCGATATGCGTTATGCGTTATGCGTTATGCGTTATGCGTTATGCGTTATGCGTTATACGGTATGCGTTATGCGTTATACGTTATGCGTTATGCGTTATGCGTTATGCGATATGCGTTATGTGTTATGCGTTATGCATTATGCTTTATGCGTTATGCGTTATGAGTTACACGTTATGCGTTATTCGATATGCGTTATGCGTTATGCGTCATGCGTTATGCGTTATGCGTTATGCGTTATGCGTGATTCGTTATGCGTTAAGCATTATGCGTTTTGCTGTATTCGTTATGCGTTGTGCGTTATACGTTTGCGTTATGCGTTATGCGTTATACGGTTTGCGTTATGCGTTATACGTTATGCGTTATGCGTTATGCGATATGCGTTATGCGTTATGCGTTATGCGTTATGCGTTATGCTTTATGCGTTATGCGTTATGCGTTATGCGTTATGCTTTATGCGTTATGCGTTATGTGTTATACTTTATGCGTTATGCGTAATGCGTTATGCGTTATGCGTTATGCGTTATGCGTTATGCGTTATGCGTTATGCGTTATGCGTTATGCGTTATGCGATATGCGTTATGCGTTATGCGTTATGCGTTGTGCGTTATAAGTTTGCGTTATGCGTTATGCGTTATGCGTTATGCTTTATGCGTTATGCGTTATGTGTTATGCGTTACACGTTATGCGTTATGCGCTATGCGTGATCCGTTATGTGTTAGGCGATATACGTTTTGCGGTATTCGTTATGCGTTATGCGTTATGCGTGATCCGTTATGCGTAATGCATTATGCGTTATGTGTTATACTTTATGCGTTATGCGTTATGTGTTATACTTTATGCGTTATGCGTAATGCGTTATGCGTTATGCGTTATGCGTTATGCGTTATGCGTTATGCGTTATGCGTTATACGTTGTACGTTCTGCTTTATGCGTTATGTTTTATGCGATATGCGTTATGCGTTATGCGTTATCCGTTATGAATGATGCGTTATGCGTAATGCGTTATGCGTTATGTGTTATACTTTATACGTTATGCGTTATGTGTTATACTTTATGCGTTATGCGTAATGCGTTATGCGTTATGCGTTATGCGTTATGCGTTATGCGTTATGCGTTATGCGTTATGCGTTATGCGTTATGCGTTATGCGTTATTCGTTATCCGTTGTTCGTTACGCGTTATGCATTATGCTTTATGCGTTATGCGTTATGAGTTACACGTTATGCGTTATTCGATATGCGTTATGCGTTATGCGTTATGCGTTATGCGTTATGCGTGATCCGTTATGCGTTAAGCATTATGCGTTTTGCTGTATTCGTTATGCGTTGTGCGTTATACGTTTGCGTTATGCATTATGCGTTTTGCGTTATACGGTATGCGTTATGCGTTATACGTTATGCGTTATGCGTTATGCGATATGCGTTATGCGTTATGCGGTATGCGTTATGCTTTATGCGTTATGCGTTATGCGTTATGCGTTACGCTTTATGCGTTATGCTTTATGCGTTATGCGTGATCCGTTATGCGTTAGGCGTTATGCGTTATGCGTTAACGTTATGCGTTATGCCTTATGCGTTATGCGTTATAGGTTATGCGTTATGTGTTATGCGATATACGTTATGCGTTATGCGTTATGCGTTATGCGTTATGCGTTATACGTTGTACGTTATGCGTGATGCGTTATGTTTTATGCGATATGCGTTATGCGTTATGCGTTATGCGTTATGCGTGATGCGTTATGCGTAATGCGTTATGCGTTATGTGTTATACTTTATGCGTTATGCGTAATGCGTTATGCGTTATGCGTTATGCATTATGCGTTATGCGTTATGCGTTATGCGTTATGCGTTATGCGTTATGCGTTATGCGTTATGCGTTATGCGTTATGCGTTATGCGTTATGCGTTATGCGTTATGCGTTATGCGTTATGCGATATGCGTTATACGGTATGCGTTATGCGTTATACGTTATGCGTTATGCGTTATGCGTTATGCGATATGCGTTATGTGTTTTGCGTTATGCATTATGCTTTATGCGTTATGCGTTATGAGTTACACGTTATGCGTTATTCGATATGCGTTATGCGTTATGCGTCATGCGTTATGCGTTATGCGTTATGCGTTATGCGTGATTCGTTATGCGTTAAGCATTATGCGTTTTGCTGTATTCGTTATGCGTTGTGCGTTATACGTTTGCGTTATGCGTTATGCGTTATACGGATTGCGTTATGCGTTATACGTTATGCGTTATGCGTTATGCGATATGCGTTATGCGTTATGCGTTATGCGTTATGCGTTATGCTTTATGCGTTATGCGTTATGCGTTATGCGTTATGCTTTATGCGTTATGCGTTATGTGTTATACTTTATGCGTTATGCGTAATGCGTTATGCGTTATGCGTTATGCGTTATGCGTTATGCGTTATGCGTTATGCTTTATGCGTTATGCGTTATGTGTTATGTTTTATGCGTTATGCGTTATGCGTTATGCGTTATGCGTTGTGCGTTATAAGTTTGCGTTATGCGTTATGCGTTATGCGTTATGCTTTATGCGTTATGCGTTATGTGTTATGCGTTACACGTTATGCGTTATGCGCTATGCGTGATCCGTTATGTGTTAGGCGATATACGTTTTGCGGTATTCGTTATGCGTTATGCGTTATGCGTGATCCGTTATGCGTTATGCGTTATGCGTTATGTGTTATACTTTATGCGTTATGCGTTATGTGTTATACTTTATGCGTTATGCGTAATGCGTTATGCGTTATGCGTTATGCGTTATGCGTTATGCGTTATGCGTTATGCGTTATACGTTGTACGTTCTGCTTTATGCGTTATGTTTTATGCGATATGCGTTATGCGTTATGCGTTATCCGTTATGAATGATGCGTTATGCGTAATGCGTTATGCGTTATGTGTTATACTTTATGCGTTATGCGTTATGTGTTATACTTTATGCGTTATGCGTAATGAGTTATGCGTTATGCGTTATGCGTTATGCGTTATGCGTTATGCGTTATGCGTTATGCGTTATGCGTTATGCGTTATGCGTTATTCGTTATCCGTTGTTCGTTACGCGTTATGCATTATGCTTTATGCGTTATGCGTTATGAGTTACACGTTATGCGTTATTCGATATGCGTTATGCGTTATGCGTTATGCGTTATGCGTTATGCGTTATGCGTGATCCGTTATGCGTTAAGCATTATGCGTTTTGCTGTATTCGTTATGCGTTGTGCGTTATACGTTTGCGTTATGCATTATGCGTTATGCGTTATACGGTATGCGTTATGCGTTATACGTTATGCGTTATGCGTTATGCGATATGCGTTATGCGTTATGCGGTATGCGTTATGCTTTATGCGTTATGCGTTATGCGTTATGCGTTACGCTTTATGCGTTATGCTTTATGCGTTATGCGTGATCCGTTATGCGTTAGGCGTTATGCGTTATGCGTTAACGTTATGCGTTATGCCTTATGCGTTATGCGTTATAGGTTATGCGTTATGTGTTATGCGATATACGTTATGCGTTATGCGTTATGCGTTATGCGTTATGCGTTATACGTTGTACGTTATGCGTGATGCGTTATGTTTTATGCGATATGCGTTATGCGTTATGCGTTATGCGTTATGCGTGATGCGTTATGCGTAATGCGTTATGCGTTATGTGTTATACTTTATGCGTTATGCGTAATGCGTTATGCGTTATGCGTTATGCGTTATGCGTTATGCGTTATGCGTTATGCGTTATGCGTTATGCGTTATGCGTTATGCGTTATGCGTTATGCGTTATGCGTTATGCGTTATGCGTTATGCGTTATGCGTTATGCGTTATGCGTTATGCGTTATGCGTTATGCGTTATGCGTTGTGCGTTATAAGTTTGCGTTATGCGTTATGCGTTATGCTTTATGCGTTATGCGTTATGCGTTATGCGTTATGCGTTATGCGTTATGCGTTATGCGTTATGCATTATGCGTTATGCGTTATGCGTTATACGTTATGAGTTATGCGTTATGCGTTACGCGTTATGCGTTATGCGTTATGCGTTATGCGTTATGAGTTATGCGTTATGCGTTATGCGTTATGCGTTATGCGTTATGCGTTATGCGTTATGCGTTATGCGTTATGCGTTATGCGTTATGCGTTATGGGTTATGCGTTATGCGTTATGCGATATGCGTTATGCGTTATACGTTATGCTTTATGCTTTATGCGTTATGCGTTATGCGTTATGCGTTATGCGTTATGCGTTATGCGTTATGCGTTATGCGTTATGCGTTATGCGTTATGCGTTGTGCGTTATAAGTTTGCGTTATGCGTTATGCGTTATGCGTTATGCGGTATGCGTTATGCTTTATGCGTTATGCGTTATGCGTTATGCGTTATGCTTTATGCGTTATGCTTTATGCGTTATGCGTGATCCGTTATGCGTTAGGCGTTATGCGTTATGCGTTAACGTTATGCGTTATGCCTTATGCGTTATGCGTTATGGGTTATGCGTTATGTGTTATGCGTTATACGTTATGCGTTATGCGTTATGCGTTATGCGTTATGCGTTATGCGTTATGCGTTTTGCGTTATGCGTTGTGCGTTATAAGTTTCCGTTATGCGTTATGCGTTATGCGTTATGCGTTATGCGTTATGCGTTATGCGTTATGCGGTATGCGTTATGCTTTATGCGTTATGCGTTATGCGTTATGCGTTATGCTTTATGCGTTATGCGTGATCCGTTATGCGTTAGGCGTTATGCGTTATGCGTTAACGTTATGCGTTATGCCTTATGCGTTATGCGTTATGGGTTATGCGTTATGTGTTATGCGATATACGTTATGCGTTATGCGTTATGCGTTATGCGTTATGCGTTATGCGTTATACGTTGTACGTTATTCGTGATGCGTTATGTTTTATGCGATATGCGTTATGCGTTATGCGTTATGCGTTATGCGTGATGCGTTATGCGTAATGCGTTATGCGTTATGTGTTATACTTTATGCGTTATGCGTAATGCGTTATGCGTTATGCGTTATGCGTTATGCGTTATGCGTTATGCGTTATGCGTTATGCGTTATGCGTTATGCGTTATGCGTTATGCGTTATGCGTTATGCGTTATGCGTTATGCGTTATGGGTTATGCGTTATGCGTTATGCGTTATGCGTTATGCATTATGCGTTATACGTTATGAGTTATGCGTTATGCGTTATGCGATATGCGTCATGCATCAAGCCTTATGCGGTAACGTTATGCGTTATACGTTATGCGATATGCGTAATGCGTTATGCGTTATGTGTTATACTTTATGCGTTATGCGTTATGTGTTATACTTTATGCGTTATGCGTAATGCGTTATGCGTTATGCGTTATGCGTTATGCGTTATGCGTTATGCGTTATGCGATATGCGTTGTGCGTTATGACTTATGCGTTATGCGTTATGCGTTATGCGTTATGCGTTATGCATTTTGAGTTATGCGCCATGCGTTATGCGTTATGCGTTATGCGTTATGCGATATGCGTTGTGCGTTATGCGTTATGCGTTCTGCGTGATCCGACATGCGTTACGCGTTATGCGTTATGCGTTATGCCTTATGCCTTATGGGTTTGCGTTAGGCATTATGCATTATGCTTTATGCGTTATGCGTTATGCGTTATGCGTTTTGCGTTATGCGTTATGCGTTATGCGTTATGCGTTATGCGTTATGCGTTATGCGTTATGCCTTATACGTTATGCGATATGCGTTGTGCGTTATGACTTATGCGTTATGCGTTATGCGTTATGCGTTATGCGTTATGCATTTTGAGTTATGCGCCATGCGTTATGCGTTATGCGTTATGCGTTATGCGATATGCGTTGTGCGTTATGCGTTATGCGTTATGCGTTATGCGTTATGCATTTTGCGTTTTGCGCCATGCGTTATGCGTTATGCGTTATGCGTTATGCATTATGCGTTGTGCGTTATACGTTATGTGTTATACTTTATGCGTTATGCGTTATGTGTTATACTTTAAGCGTTATGCGTTATGCGTTATGTGTTATGCATTTTGAGTTATGCGCCATGCGTTATGCGTTATGCGTTATGCGTTATGCGATATGCGTTGTGCGTTATGCGTTATGCGTTATGCGTTATGCGTTATGCGTTATGCATTTTGCGTTTGCGCCATGCGTTATGCGTTATGCGTTATGCGTTATGCATTATGCGTTGTGCGTTATGCGTTATGCGTTATGCGTTATGCATTATGCGTTATACGTTATACGTTATACGTTATGAGTTATGCGTTATGCGTTGTACGTTATGCTTTATGCGTTATGTTTTATGCGATATGCTTTATGCGTTATGCGTTATCCGTTATGCGTGATGCGTTATGCGTAATGCGTTATGCGTTTTGCGTTATGCGTTATGCTTTATGCGTTATGCGTTATGCGTTATGCGTTATGCTTTATGCGTTATGCTTTATGCGTTATGCGTTATGGGTTATGCGTTATGCGTTATGCGTTATGCGTTATGCGTTATGCGTTATGCGTTATGCGTTATGCGTTATGCGTTATGCGTTATGCGTTATGCGATATGCGTTATGCGTTATGCGTTATGCGTTATGCGTTGTGCGTTATAAGTTTGCGTTATGCGTTATGCGTTATGCGTTATGCGGTATGCGTTATGCTTTATGCGTTATGCGTTATGCGTTATGCGTTATGCTTTATGCGTTATGCTTTATGCGTTATGCTTGATCCGTTATGCGTTAGGCGTTATGCGTTATGCGTTAACGTTATGCGTTATGCCTTATGCGTTATGCGTTATGGGTTATGCGTTATGTGTTATGCGTTATACGTTATGCGTTATGCGTTATGCGTTATGCGTTATGCGTTATGCGTTATGCGTTATGCGTTTTGCGTTATGCGTTGTGCGTTATAAGTTTCCGTTATGCGTTATGCGTTATGCGTTATGCGTTATGCGTTATGCGTTATGCGGTATGCGTTATGCTTTATGCGTTATGCGTTATGCGTTATGCGTTATGCTTTATGCGTTATGCGTGATCCGTTATGCGTTAGGCGTTATGCGTTATGCGTTAACGTTATGCGTTATGCCTTATGCGTTATGCGTTATGGGTTATGCGTTATGTGTTATGCGATATACGTTATGCGTTATGCGTTATGCGTTATGCGTTATGCGTTATGCGTTATACGTTATGTTTTATGCGATATGCGTTATGCGTTATGCGTTATGCGTTATGCGTTATGCGTTATGCGTTATGCGTTATACGGTATGCGTTATGCGTTATACGTTATGCGTTATGCGTTATGCGTTATGCGATATGCGTTATGTGTTATGCGTTATGCATTATGCTTTATGCGTTATGCGTTATGAGTTACACGTTATGCGTTATTCGATATGCGTTATGCGTTATGCGTCATGCGTTATGCGTTATGCGTTATGCGTTATGCGTGATTCGTTATGCGTTAAGCATTATGCGTTTTGCTGTATTCGTTATGCGTTGTGCGTTATACGTTTGCGTTATGCGTTATGCGTTATACGGTTTGCGTTATGCGTTATACGTTATGCGTTATGCGTTATGCGATATGCGTTATGCGTTATGCGTTATGCGTTATGCGTTATGCTTTATGCGTTATGCGTTATGCGTTATGCGTTATGCTTTATGCGTTATGCGTTATGTGTTATACTTTATGCGTTATGCGTAATGCGTTATGCGTTATGCGTTATGCGTTATGCGTTATGCGTTATGCGTTATGCGTTATGCGTTATGCGTTATGCGTTATGCGTTATGCGTTATGCGTTATGCGTTGTGCGTTATAAGTTTGCGTTATGCGTTATGCGTTATGCGTTATGCTTTATGCGTTATGCGTTATGTGTTATGCGTTACACGTTATGCGTTATGCGCTATGCGTGATCCGTTATGTGTTAGGCGATATACGTTTTGCGGTATTCGTTATGCGTTATGCGTTATGCGTGATCCGTTATGCGTAATGCATTATGCGTTATGTGTTATACTTTATGCGTTATGCGTTATGTGTTATACTTTATGCGTTATGCGTAATGCGTTATGCGTTATGCGTTATGCGTTATGCGTTATGCGTTATGCGTTATGCGTTATACGTTGTACGTTCTGCTTTATGCGTTATGTTTTATGCGATATGCGTTATGCGTTATGCGTTATCCGTTATGAATGATGCGTTATGCGTAATGCGTTATGCGTTATGTGTTATACTTTATGCGTTATGCGTTATGTGTTATACTTTATGCGTTATGCGTAATGCGTTATGCGTTATGCGTTATGCGTTATGCGTTATGCGTTATGCGTTATGCGTTATGCGTTATGCGTTATGCGTTATGCGTTATTCGTTATCCGTTGTTCGTTACGCGTTATGCATTATGCTTTATGCGTTATGCGTTATGAGTTACACGTTATGCGTTATTCGATATGCGTTATGCGTTATGCGTTATGCGTTATGCGTTATGCGTTATGCGTGATCCGTTATGCGTTAAGCATTATGCGTTTTGCTGTATTCGTTATGCGTTGTGCGTTATACGTTTGCGTTATGCATTATGCGTTATGCGTTATACGGTATGCGTTATGCGTTATACGTTATGCGTTATGCGTTATGCGATATGCGTTATGCGTTATGCGGTATGCGTTATGCTTTATGCGTTATGCGTTATGCGTTATGCGTTACGCTTTATGCGTTATGCTTTATGCGTTATGCGTGATCCGTTATGCGTTAGGCGTTATGCGTTATGCGTTAACGTTATGCGTTATGCCTTATGCGTTATGCGTTATAGGTTATGCGTTATGTGTTATGCGATATACGTTATGCGTTATGCGTTATGCGTTATGCGTTATGCGTTATACGTTGTACGTTATGCGTGATGCGTTATGTTTTATGCGATATGCGTTATGCGTTATGCGTTATGCGTTATGCGTTATGCGTTATGCGTAATGCGTTATGCGTTATGTGTTATACTTTATGCGTTATGCGTAATGCGTTATGCGTTATGCGTTATGCATTATGCGTTATGCGTTATGCGTTATGCGTTATGCGTTATGCGTTATGCGTTATGCGTTATGCGTTATGCGTTATGCGTTATGCGTTATGCGTTATGCGTTATGCGTTATGCGTTATACGGTATGCGTTATGCGTTATACGTTATGCGTTATGCGTTATGCGTTATGCGATATGCGTTATGTGTTTTGCGTTATGCATTATGCTTTATGCGTTATGCGTTATGAGTTACACGTTATGCGTTATTCGATATGCGTTATGCGTTATGCGTTATGCGTTATGCGTTATGCGTTATGCGTTATGCGTGATTCGTTATGCGTTAAGCATTATGCGTTTTGCTGTATTCGTTATGCGTTGTGCGTTATACGTTTGCGTTATGCGTTATGCGTTATACGGTTTGCGTTATGCGTTATGCGTTATGCGTTATGCGTTATGCGATATGCGTTATGCGTTATGCGTTATGCGTTATGCGTTATGCTTTATGCGTTATGCGTTATGCGTTATGCGTTATGCTTTATGCGTTATGCGTTATGTGTTATACTTTATGCGTTATGCGTAATGCGTTATGCGTTATGCGTTATGCGTTATGCGTTATGCGTTATGCGTTATGCGTTATGCGTTATGCGTTATGCGTTATGCGTTATGCGTTATGCGTTATGCGTTATGCGTTGTGCGTTATAAGTTTGCGTTATGCGTTATGCGTTATGCGTTATGCTTTATGCGTTATGCGTTATGTGTTATGCGTTACACGTTATGCGTTATGCGCTATGCGTGATCCGTTATGTGTTAGGCGATATACGTTTTGCGGTATTCGTTATGCGTTATGCGTTATGCGTGATCCGTTATGCGTAATGCGTTATGCGTTATGTGTTATACTTTATGCGTTATGCGTTATGTGTTATACTTTATGCGTTATGCGTAATGCGTTATGCGTTATGCGTTATGCGTTATGCGTTATGCGTTATGCGTTATGCGTTATACGTTGTACGTTCTGCTTTATGCGTTATGTTTTATGCGATATGCGTTATGCGTTATGCGTTATCCGTTATGAATGATGCGTTATGCGTAATGCATTATGCGTTATGTGTTATACTTTATGCGTTATGCGTTATGTGTTATACTTTATGCGTTATGCGTAATGCGTTATGCGTTATGCGTTATGCGTTATGCGTTATGCGTTATGCGTTATGCGTTATGCGTTATGCGTTATGCGTTATGCGTTATTCGTTATCCGTTGTTCGTTACGCGTTATGCATTATGCTTTATGCGTTATGCGTTATGAGTTACACGTTATGCGTTATTCGATATGCGTTATGCGTTATGCGTTATGCGTTATGCGTTATGCGTTATGCGTGATCCGTTATGCGTTAAGCATTATGCGTTTTGCTGTATTCGTTATGCGTTGTGCGTTATACGTTTGCGTTATGCATTATGCGTTATGCGTTATACGGTATGCGTTATGCGTTATACGTTATGCGTTATGCGTTATGCGATATGCGTTATGCGTTATGCGGTATGCGTTATGCTTTATGCGTTATGCGTTATGCGTTATGCGTTACGCTTTATGCGTTATGCTTTATGCGTTATGCGTGATCCGTTATGCGTTAGGCGTTATGCGTTATGCGTTAACGTTATGCGTTATGCCTTATGCGTTATGCGTTATAGGTTATGCGTTATGTGTTATGCGATATACGTTATGCGTTATGCGTTATGCGTTATGCGTTATGCGTTATACGTTGTACGTTATGCGTGATGCGTTATGTTTTATGCGATATGCGTTATGCGTTATGCGTTATGCGTGATGCGTTATGCGTAATGCGTTATGCGTTATGTGTTATACTTTATGCGTTATGCGTAATGCGTTATGCGTTATGCGTTATGCGTTATGCGTTATGCGTTATGCGTTATGCGTTATGCGTTATGCGTTATGCGTTATGCGTTATGCGTTATGCGTTATGCGTTATGCGTTATGCGTTATGCGTTATGCGTTATGCGTTATGCGTTATGCGTTATGCGTTATGCGTTGTGCGTTATAAGTTTGCGTTATGCGTTATGCGTTATGCTTTATGCGTTATGCGTTATGCGTTATGCGTTATGCGTTATGCGTTATGCGTTATGCGTTATGCATTATGCGTTATGCGTTATGCGTTATACGTTATGAGTTATGCGTTATGCGTTACGCGTTATGCGTTATGCGTTATGCGTTATGCGTTATGCGTTATGCGTTATGCGTTATGCGTTATGCGTTATGCGTTATGCGTTATGCGTTATGCGTTATGCGTTATGCGTTATGCGTTATGCGTTATGGGTTATGCGTTATGCGTTATGCGATATGCGTTATGCGTTATACGTTATGCTTTATGCTTTATGCGTTATGCGTTATGCGTTATGCGTTATGCGTTATGCGTTATGCGTTATGCGTTATGCGTTATGCGTTATGCGTTATGCGTTATGCGTTATGCGTTATGCGTTGTGCGTTATAAGTTTGCGTTATGCGTTATGCGTTATGCGTTATGCGGTATGCGTTATGCTTTATGCGTTATGCGTTATGCGTTATGCGTTATGCTTTATGCGTTATGCTTTATGCGTTATGCGTGATCCGTTATGCGTTAGGCGTTATGCGTTATGCGTTAACGTTATGCGTTATGCCTTATGCGTTATGCGTTATGGGTTATGCGTTATGTGTTATGCGTTATACGTTATGCGTTATGCGTTATGCGTTATGCGTTATGCGTTATGCGTTATGCGTTTTGCGTTATGCGTTGTGCGTTATAAGTTTCCGTTATGCGTTATGCGTTATGCGTTATGCGTTATGCGTTATGCGTTATGCGTTATGCGGTATGCGTTATGCTTTATGCGTTATGCGTTATGCGTTATGCGTTATGCTTTATGCGTTATGCGTGATCCGTTATGCGTTAGGCGTTATGCGTTATGCGTTAACGTTATGCGTTATGCCTTATGCGTTATGCGTTATGGGTTATGCGTTATGTGTTATGCGATATACGTTATGCGTTATGCGTTATGCGTTATGCGTTATGCGTTATGCGTTATACGTTGTACGTTATTCGTGATGCGTTATGTTTTATGCGATATGCGTTATGCGTTATGCGTTATGCGTTATGCGTGATGCGTTATGCGTAATGCGTTATGCGTTATGTGTTATACTTTATGCGTTATGCGTAATGCGTTATGCGTTATGCGTTATGCGTTATGCGTTATGCGTTATGCGTTATGCGTTATGCGTTATGCGTTATGCGTTATGCGTTATGCGTTATGCGTTATGCGTTATGCGTTATGGGTTATGCGTTATGCGTTATGCGTTATGCGTTATGCATTATGCGTTATACGTTATGAGTTATGCGTTATGCGTTATGCGATATGCGTCATGCATCAAGCCTTATGCGGTAACGTTATGCGTTATACGTTATGCGATATGCGTAATGCGTTATGCGTTATGTGTTATACTTTATGCGTTATGCGTTATGTGTTATACTTTATGCGTTATGCGTAATGCGTTATGCGTTATGCGTTATGCGTTATGCGTTATGCGTTATGCGTTATGCGTTATGCGATATGCGTTGTGCGTTATGACTTATGCGTTATGCGTTATGCGTTATGCGTTATGCGTTATGCATTTTGAGTTATGCGCCATGCGTTATGCGTTATGCGTTATGCGTTATGCGATATGCGTTGTGCGTTATGCGTTATGCGTTCTGCGTGATCCGACATGCGTTATGCGTTATGCGTTATGCGTTATGCCTTATGCCTTATGGGTTTGCGTTAGGCATTATGCATTATGCTTTATGCGTTATGCATTATGCGTTATGCGTTATGCGTTATGCGTTATGCGTTATGCGTTATGCGTTATGCGTTATGCGTTATGCGTTATGCCTTATACGTTATGCGATATGCGTTGTGCGTTATGCGTTATGCGTTATGCGTTATGCGTTATGCGTTATGCGTTATGCATTTTGAGTTATGCGCCATGCGTTATGCGTTATGCGTTATGCGTTATGCGATATGCGTTGTGCGTTATGCGTTATGCGTTATGCGTTATGCGTTATGCATTTTGCGTTATGCGCCATGCGTTATGCGTTATGCGTTATGCGTTATGCATTATGCGTTGTGCGTTATACGTTATGTGTTATACTTTATGCGTTATGCGTTATGTGTTATACTTTAAGCGTTATGCGTTATGCGTTATGTGTTATGCATTTTGAGTTATGCGCCATGCGTTATGCGTTATGCGTTATGCGTTATGCGATATGCGTTGTGCGTTATGCGTTATGCGTTATGCGTTATGCGTTATGCGTTATGCATTTTGCGTTTGCGCCATGCGTTATGCGTTATGCGTTATGCGTTATGCATTATGCGTTGTGCGTTATGCGTTATGCGTTATGCGTTATGCATTATGCGTTATACGTTATACGTTATACGTTATGAGTTATGCGTTATGCGTTGTACGTTATGCTTTATGCGTTATGTTTTATGCGATATGCTTTATGCGTTATGCATTATCCGTTATGCGTGATGCGTTATGCGTAATGCGTTATGCGTTTTGCGTTATGCGTTATGCTTTATGCGTTATGCGTTATGCGTTATGCGTTATGCTTTATGCGTTATGCTTTATGCGTTATGCGTTATGGGTTATGCGTTATGCGTTATGCGTTATGCGTTATGCGTTATGCGTTATGCGTTATGCGTTATGCGTTATGCGTTATGCGTTATGCGTTATGTGATATGCGTTATGCGTTATGCGTTATGCGTTATGCGTTGTGCGTTATAAGTTTGCGTTATGCGTTATGCGTTATGCGGTATGCGTTATGCTTTATGCGTTATGCGTTATGCGTTATGCGTTATGCTTTATGCGTTATGCTTTATGCGTTATGCTTGATCCGTTATGCGTTAGGCGTTATGCGTTATGCGTTAACGTTATGCGTTATGCCTTATGCGTTATGCGTTATGGGTTATGCGTTATGTGTTATGCGTTATACGTTATGCGTTATGCGTTATGCGTTATGCGTTATGCGTTATGCGTTATGCGTTATGCGTTTTGCGTTATGCGTTGTGCGTTATAAGTTTCCGTTATGCGTTATGCGTTATGCGTTATGCGTTATGCGTTATGCGTTATGCGGTATGCGTTATGCTTTATGCGTTATGCGTTATGCGTTATGCGTTATGCTTTATGCGTAATGCGTGATCCGTTATGCGTTAGGCGTTATGCGTTATGCGTTAACGTTATGCGTTATGCCTTATGCGTTATGCGTTATGGGTTATGCGTTATGTGTTATGCGATATACGTTATGCGTTATGCGTTATGCGTTATGCGTTATGCGTTATGCGTTATACGTTGTACGTTATTCGTGATGCGTTATGTTTTATGCGATATGCGTTATGCGTTATGCGTTATGCGTTATGCGTGATGCGTTATGCGTAATGCGTTATGCGTTATGTGTTATACTTTATGCGTTATGCGTAATGCGTTATGCGGTATGCGTTATGCGTTATGCGTTATGCGTTATGCGTTATGCGTTATGCGTTATGCGTTATGCGTTATGCGTTATGCGTTATGCGTTATGCGTTATGCGTTATGCGATATGCGTTATGCGTTATGCGTTATGCGTTATGCGTTATGCGTTATTGTTTATGCTTTATGCGTTATGCGTTATGCGTTATGCGTTATGCGTTATGCGTTATGCGTTATGGGTTATGCGTTATGCGTTATGCGTTATGCGTTATGCATTATGCGTTATGCGTTATGAGTTATGCGTTATGCGTTATGCGATATGCGTCATGCATCAAGCCTTATGCGGTAACGTTATGCGTTATACGTTATGCGATATGCGTAATGCGTTATGCGTTATGTGTTATACTTTATGCGTTATGCGTTATGTGTTATACTTTATGCGTTATGCGTTATGCGTTATGCGTTATGCGTTATGCGTTATGCGTTATGCGTTATGCGTTATGCGTTATGCGTTATGCGTTATGCGATATGCGTTGTGCGTTATGACTTATGCGTTATGCGTTATGCGTTATGCGTTATGCGTTATGCATTTTGAGTTATGCGCCATGCGTTATGCGTTATGCGTTATGCGTTATGCGATATGCGTTGTGCGTTATGCGTTATGCGTTCTGCGTGATCCGACATGCGTTACGCGTTATGCGTTATGCGTTATGCCTTATGCCTTATGGGTTTGCGTTAGGCATTATGCATTATGCTTTATGCGTTATGCATTATGCGTTATGCGTTGTGCGTTATGCGTTATGCGTTATGCGTTATGCGTTATGCGTTATGCGTTATGCGTTATGCGTTATGCGTTATGCGTTATGCGTTATGGGTTATGCGTTATGTGTTATGCGATATGCGTTATGCGTTATGCGTTATGCGTTATGCCTTATGCCTTATGGGTTTGCGTTAGGCATTATGCATTATGCTTTATGCGTTATGCCTTATGCGTTATGCGTTATGCGTTATGCGTTATGCGTTATGCGTTGTGCGTAATGCGTTATGCGTTATGTGTTATGCATTATGCGTTATGCGTTATGCCTGATCCGTTAGGCGTTATGCGTTATACTTTATGCGTTATGCGTTATGTGTTATACTTTATGCGTTATGCGTAATGCGTTATGCGTTATGCGTTATGCGTTATGCGTTATGCGTTATGCGTTATGCGTTATGCGTTATGCGTTATGCGTTATGCGATATGCGTTGTGCGTTATGACTTATGCGTTATGCGTTATGCGTTATGCGTTATGCGTTATGCATTTTGAGTTATGCGCCATGCGTTATGCGTTATGCGTTATGCGTTATGCGATATGCGTTGTGCGTTATGCGTTATGCGTTCTGCGTGATCCGACATGCGTTACGCGTTATGCGTTATGCGTTATGCGTGATGCGTTATGCGTAATGCGTTATGCGTTATGTGTTATACTTTATGCGTTATGCGTAATGCGTTATGCGGTATGCGTTATGCGTTATGCGTTATGCGTTATGCGTTATGCGTTATGCGTTATGCGTTATGCGTTATGCGTTATGCGTTATGCGTTATGCGTTATGCGTTATGCGTTATGCGTTATGCGTTATGCGTTATGCGTTATGCGTTATGCGTTATTGTTTATGCTTTATGCGTTATGCGTTATGCGTTATGCGTTATGCGTTATGCGTTATGCGTTATGCGTTATGCGTTATGCGTTATGCGTTATGCGTTATGCATTATGCGTTATACGTTATGAGTTATGCGTTATGCGTTATGCGATATGCGTCATGCATCAAGCCTTATGCGGTAACGTTATGCGTTATACGTTATGCGATATGCGTAATGCGTTATGCGTTATGTGTTATACTTTATGCGTTATGCGTTATGTGTTATACTTTATGCGTTATGCGTAATGCGTTATGCGTTATGCGTTATGCGTTATGCGTTATGCGTTATGCGTTATGCGTTATGCGTTATGCGTTATGCGATATGCGTTGTGCGTTATGACTTATGCGTTATGCGTTATGCGTTATGCGTTATGCGTTATGCATTTTGAGTTATGCGCCATGCGTTATGCGTTATGCGTTATGCGTTATGCGATATGCGTTGTGCGTTATGCGTTATGCGTTCTGCGTGATCCGACATGCGTTACGCGTTATGCGTTATGCGTTATGCCTTATGCCTTATGGGTTTGCGTTAGGCATTATGCATTATGCTTTATGCGTTATGCATTATGCGTTATGCGTTGTGCGTTATGCGTTATGCGTTATGCGTTATGCGTTATGCGGTATGCGTTATGCGTTATGCGTTATGCGTTATGCGTTATGGGTTATGCGTTATGTGTTATGCGATATGCGTTATGCGTTATGCGTTATGCGTTATGCCTTATGCCTTATGGGTTTGCGTTAGGCATTATGCATTATGCTTTATGCGTTATGCCTTATGCGTTATGCGTTATGCGTTATGCGTTATGCGTTATGCGTTGTGCGTAATGCGTTATGCGTTATGTGTTATGCATTATGCGTTATGCGTTATGCCTGATCCGTTAGGCGTTATGCGTTATGCGTTATGCGTTATGCGTTATGCGTTATGCGTTATGCGTTATGCGTTATGCGTTATGCGTTATGCGTTATGCGCTATGCGTTATGCGTTATGCGTTATGCGTTATGCCTTATGCCTTATGGGCTTGCGTTATGCGTTATGCATTATGCGTTATGCGTTATGCATAATGCGTTATACGTTATGTATTATGCGTTATGCCTTATACGTTATGCGATATGCGTTGTGCGTTATGACTTATGCGTTATGCGTTATGCGTTATGCGTTATGCGTTATGCATTTTGAGTTATGCGCCATGCGTTATGCGTTATGCGTTATGCGTTATGCGATATGCGTTGTGCGTTATGCGTTATGCGTTATGCGTTATGCGTTATGCATTTTGCGTTATGCGCCATGCGTTATGCGTTATGCGGTATGCGTTATGCATTATGCGTTGTGCGTTATACGTTATGTGTTATACTTTATGCGTTATGCGTTATGTGTTATACTTTAAGCGTTATGCGTTATGCGTTATGTGTTATGCATTTTGAGTTATGCGCCATGCGTTATGCGTTATGCGTTATGCGTTATGCGATATGCGTTGTGCGTTATGCGTTATGCGTTATGCGTTATGCGTTATGCATTTTGCATTTGCGCCATGCGTTATGCGTTATGCGTTATGCGTTATGCATTATGCGTTGTGCGTTATGCGTTATGCGTTATGCGTTATGCATTATGCGTTATACGTTATACGTTATACGTTATGAGTTATGCGTTATGCGTTGTACGTTATGCTTTATGCGTTATGTTTTATGCGATATGCTTTATGCGTTATGCGTTATCCGTTATGCGTGATGCGTTATGCGTAATGCGTTATGCGTTTTGCGTTATGCGTTATGCTTTATGCGTTATGCGTTATGCGATATGCGTTATGCGTTTTGCGTTATGCGTTATGCTTTATGCGTTATGCGTTATGCGTTATGCGTTATGCTTTATGCGTTATGCTTTATGCGTTATGCGTGATCCGTTATGCGTTAGGCGTTATACGTTATGCGTTAACGTTATGCGTTATGCCTTATGCGTTATGCGTTATGGGTTATGCGTTATGTGTTATGCGATATACGTTATGCGTTATGCGTTATGCGTTATGCGTTATGCGTTATACGTTGTACGTTATGCTTTATGCGTTATGTTTTATGCGATATGCGTTATGCGTTATGCGTTATCCGTTATGCGTGATGCGTTATGCGTAATGCGTTATGCGTTATGTGTTATACTTTATGCGTTATGCGTTATGTGTTATACTTTATGCGTTATGCGTAATGCGTTATGCGTTATGCGTTATGCGTTATGCGTTATGCGTTATGCGTTATGCGTTATGCGTTATTCGTTATCCGTTGTTCGTTATGCGTTATGCATTATGCTTTATGCGTTATGCGTTATGAGTTACACGTTATGCGTTATTCGATATGCGTTATGCGTTATGCGTTATGCGTTATGCGTGATCCGTTATGCGTTAAGCATTATGCGTTTTGCTGTATTCGTTATGCGTTATGCATTATGCGTTGTGCGTTATGCGTTATGCGTTATGCGTTATGCATTATGCGTTATACGTTATACGTTATGAGTTATGCGTTATGCGTTATGCGATATGCGTCATGCATCAAGCCTTATGCGGTAACGTTATGCGTTATGCGTTTTGCGTTATACGTTATGCGATATGCGTTGTGCATTATGAGTTATACGTTATGCGTTAAGCGTTATGTGTGATCCGTTATGCGTTAGGCGTTATGCGTTTTGCGGTATTCGTTATGCGTTGTGCATTATGCGTTATGCGTGATCCGTTATGCGTTAAGCGTTAAGCGTTATGCGTTTTGCTGTATTCGTTATGCGTTGTGCATTATGCGTTATGTGTTATGTGATATGCGTTATGCGTCATGCGTTATACGTTATGCGTTATGCGTTATGCGTTATGCGATATGCGTTATGCGTTATACGTTATGCTTTATGCTTTATGCGTTATGCATTATGCGTTATGAGTGATCCGACATGCGTTATGCGTTATGCGTTATGCGTTATGCCTTATGCCTTATGAGTTTGCGTTATGCGTTACGCTTTATGCGTTATGCATTATGCGTTATGCGTTATGCGATATGCGTCATGCGTTATGCGTTATGCGTTATATGTTATGCGTTATGCGTTATGCGTTATTCGTTATGCGTTAAGCGTTGGGCGTTATACGTTTGCGTTATGCGTTATGCGTTATACGTTATGCGTTATGCGTTATGCGTTATGCGTTATGCTTTATGCGTTATACGTTATGCGTTATGCGTTATGCGTTATGCGTTATTCGTTATGCGTTAAGCGTTGGGCGTTATACGTTTGCGTTATGCGTTATGCGTTATGCGTTATGCTTTATGCGTTATGCATTATGCGTTATGCGTTATGCGTTATGCGATATTCGTTATGAGTTATGAGTTATAAGTTATGCGTTATGCGTTATGCGTTATGCGTTATGCGTTATGCGTTATGCGATATGCGTTATGCGTTTTGCGTTATGCGGTATGCGTTATGCTTTATGCGTTATGCGTTATGCGTTATGCGTTATGCTTTATGCGTTATGCTTTATGCGTTATGCGTGATCCGTTATGCGTTAGGCGTTATGCGTTATGCGTTAACGTTATGCGTTATGCCTTATGCGTTATGCGTTATAGGTTATGCGTTATGTGTTATGCGATATACGTTATGCGTTATGCGTTATGCGTTATGCGTTATGCGTTATGCGTTATGCGTTATGCGTTATACGTTGTACGTTATGCGTGATGCGTTATGTTTTATGCGATATGCGTTATGCGTTATGCGTTATGCGTTATGCGTGATGCGTTATGCGTAATGCGTTATGCGTTATGTGTTATACTTTATGCGTTATGCGTAATGCGTTATGCGTTATGCGTTATGCGTTATGCGTTATGCGTTATGCGTTATGCGTTATGCGTTATGCGTTATGCGTTATGCGTTATGCGTTATGCGTTATGCGTTATGCGTTATGCGTTATGCGTTATGCGTTATGCGTTATGCGTTATGCGTTATGCGTTATGCGTTATGCGTTATGCGTTATGCGTTATGCGTTATGCGTTATGCGTTATGCGTTATGCGTTATGCGTTATGCGTTATGCGTTATGCGTTATGCGTTATGCGTTATGCGTTATGCGTTATGCGTTATGCGTTATGCGTTGTGCGTTATAAGTTTGCGTTATGCGTTATGCGTTATGCGTTATGCTTTATGCGTTATGCGTTATGCGTTATGCGTTATGCGTTATGCGTTATGCGTTATGCATTATGCGTTATGCGTTATGCGTTATACGTTATGAGTTATGCGTTATGCGTTACGCGTTATGCGTTATGCGTTATGCGTTATGCGTTATGCGTTATGCGTTATGCGTTGTGCGTTATAAGTTTGCGTTATGCGTTATGCGTTATGCGTTATGCGGTATGCGTTATGCTTTATGCGTTATGCGTTATGCGTTATGCTTTATGCGTTATGCGTTATGCGTTATGCGTTATGCGTTATGCGTTATGGGTTATGCGTTATGCGTTATGCGTTATGCGTTATGCGTTATGCGTTATGCGTTATGCGTTATGCGTTATACGTTATGAGTTATGCGTTATGCGTTATGCGATATGCGTCATGCATCAAGCCTTATGCGGTAACGTTATGCGTTATGCGTTATGTGTTATACTTTATGCGTTATGCGTAATGCGTTATGCGTTATGCGTTATGCGTTATGCGTTATGCGTTATGCGTTATGCGTTATGCGTTATGCGTTATGCGTTATGGGTTATGCGTTATGTGTTATGCGATATGCGTTATGCGTTATGCGTTATGCGTTCTGCGTGATCCGACATGCGTTACGCGTTATGCGTTATGCGTTATGCCTTATGCCTTATGGGTTTGCGTTAGGCATTATGCATTATGCTTTATGCGTTATGCATTATGCGTTATGCGTTGTGCGTTATGCGTTATGCGTTATAAGTTTGCGTTATGCGTTATGCGTTATGGGTTATGCGTTATGCGTTATGCGTTATGCGTTATGCGTTATGCGTTATGCGTTATGCGTTATGCGTTCTGCGTGATCCGACATGCGTTACGAGTTATGCGTTATGCGTTATGCCTTATGCCTTATGGGTTTGCGTTAGGCATTATGCATTATGCTTTATGCGTTATGCATTATGCGTTATGCGTTATGCGTTATGCGTTATGCGTTGTGCGTAATGCGTTATGCGTTATGTGTTATGCATTATGCGTTATGCGTTATGCCTGATCCGTTAGGCGTTATGCGTTATGCGTTATGCGTTATGCGTTATGCGTTATGCGTTATGCGTTATGCGATATGCGTTATGCGTTATGCGTTATGCGTTATGCGTTATGCGTTATGCGTTATGCGTTATGCGTTATGCGTTATGCGTTATGCGTTATGGGTTATGCGTTATGCGTTATGCGATATGCGTTATGCGTTATACGTTATGCTTTATGCTTTATGCGTTATGCGTTATGCGTTATGAGTGATCCGACATGCGTTATGCGTTATGCGTTATACGTTATGCCTTATGCCTTATGGGTTTGCGTTATGCGTTATGCATTATGCGTTATGCGTTATGCATAATGCGTTATACGTTATGTATTATGCGTTATGTCTTACACGTTATGCGATATGCGTTGTGCGTTATGCGTTATGCGTTATGCGTTCTGCGTGATCCGACATGCGTTACGCGTTATGCGTTATGCGTTATGCCTTATGCCTTATGGGTTTGCGTTAGGCATTATGCATTATGCGTTATGCGTTATGCGTTATGCGTTATGCGTTATGCGTTATGCGTTATGCGTTATGCGTTATGCGTTATGCGTTATGCGTTATGCGTTATGCGTTATGCGTTATGCGTTATGCGTTCTGCGTGATTCGACATGCGTTACGCGTTATGCGTTATGCGTTATGCCTTATGCCTTATGGGTTTGCGTTAGGCATTATGCATTATGCTTTATGCGTTATGCATTATGCGTTATGCGTTATGCGATATGCGTTATGCGTTATGCGTTGTGCGTAATGCGTTATGCGTTATGTGTTATGCATTATGCGTTATGCGTTATGCCTGATCCGTTAGGCGTTATGCGTTATGCGTTATGCGTTATGCGTTATGCGTTATGCGTTATGCGTTATGCGTTATGCGCTATGCGTTATGCGTTATGCGTTATGCGTTATGCGTTATGCGTTATGCGTTATGCGTTATGCGTTATGCGTTATGCGTTATGCGTTATGCGTTATGCGTTATACGTTATGCGTTATGCGTTATGCTTTATGGGTTATGCGTTATGCGTTATGCGATATGCGTTATGCGTTATACGTTATGCTTTATGCTTTATGCGTTATGCGTTATGCGTTATGAGTGATCCGACATGCGTTATGCGTTATGCGTTATGCGTTATGCCTTATGCCTTATGGGTTTGCGTTATGCGTTATGCATTATGCGTTATGCGTTATGCATAATGCGTTATACGTTATGTATTATGCGTTATGCCTTATACGTTATGCGATATGCGTTGTGCGTTATGACGTATGCGTTATGCGTTATGCGTTATGCGTTATGCGTTATGCATTTTGAGTTATGCGCCATGCGTTATGCGTTATGCGTTATGCGTTATGCGATATGCGTTGTGCGTTATGCGTTATGCGTTATGCGTTATGCGTTATGCATTTTGCGTTATGCGCCATGCGTTATGCGTTATGCGTTATGCGTTATGCATTATGCGTTGTGCGTTATACGTTATGTGTTATACTTTATGCGTTATGCGTTATGTGTTATACTTTAAGCGTTATGCGTTATGCGTTATGTGTTATGCATTTTGAGTTATGCGCCATGCGTTATGCGTTATGCGTTATGCGTTATGCGATATGCGTTGTGCGTTATGCGTTATGCGTTATGCGTTATGCGTTATGCATTTTGCGTTATGCGCCATGCGTTATGCGTTATGCGTTATGCGTTATTAATTATGCGTTGTGCGTTATGCGTTATGCGTTATGCGTTATGCGTTGTGCGTAATGCGTTATGCGTTATGCGTTATGCGTTATGCGTTATTGCGTTAGGGGTTATGCGTTATGCGTTATGCGTTATGCGTTATGCGTTATGCGTTATGCGTTATGCGTTATGCGTTATGCTTTATACGTTATGCGTTATGCGTTGTGCGTTATGCGTTATGCGTTATGCGTTATGCGTTATGCGTTATGCGTTATGCGTTATGCGTTATATGTTATGCGTTATGCGTTATGCGTTATGCGTTATGCGTTGTGCGTTATACGTTTGCGTTATGCGTTATGCGTTATGCGTTATACGGTATGCGTTATGCGTCATACGTTATGCGTTATGCGTTATGCGATATGCGTTATGCGTTATGCGTTATGCGTTATGCATTATGCGTTATGCGTTATGCGTTATACGTTATGAGTTATGCGTTATGCGTTACGCGTTATGCGTTATGCGTTATGCGTTATGCGTTATGCGTTATGCGTTATGCGTTATGCGTTATGCGTTATGCGTTGTGCGTTATAAGTTTGCGTTATGCGTTATGCGTTATGCGTTATGCGGTATGCGTTATGCTTTATGCGTTATGCGTTATGCGTTATGCTTTATGCGTTATGCGTTATGCGTTATGCGTTATGCGTTATGCGTTATGGGTTATGCGTTATGCGTTATGCGTTATGCGTTATGCGTTATGCGTTATGCGTTATGCGTTATGCGTTATACGTTATGAGTTATGCGTTATGCGTTATGCGATATGCGTCATGCATCAAGCCTTATGCGGTAACGTTATGCGTTATGCGTTATGTGTTATACTTTATGCGTTATGCGTTATGCGTTATGCGTTATGCGTTATGCGTTATGCGTTATGCGTTATGCGTTATGCGTTATGCGTTATGCGTTATGCGTTATGGGTTATGCGTTATGTGTTATGCGATATGCGTTATGCGTTATGCGTTATGCGTTATGCGTTCTGCGTGATCCGACATGCGTTACGCGTTATGCGTTATGCGTTATGCCTTATGCCTTATGGGTTTGCGTTAGGCATTATGCATTATGCTTTATGCGTTATGCATTATGCGTTATGCGTTGTGCGTTATGCGTTATGCGTTATGCGTTATGCGTTATGCGTTATGCGTTATGGGTTATGCGTTATGCGTTATGCGTTATGCGTTATGCGTTATGCGTTATGCGTTATGCGTTATGCGTTCTGCGTGATCCGACATGCGTTACGCGTTATGCGTTATGCGTTATGCCTTATGCCTTATGGGTTTGCGTTAGGCATTATGCATTATGCTTTATGCGTTATGCATTATGCGTTATGCGTTATGCGTTATGCGTTATGCGTTGTGCGTAATGCGTTATGCGTTATGTGTTATGCATTATGCGTTATGCGTTATGCCTGATCCGTTAGGCGTTATGCGTTATGCGTTATGCGTTATGCGTTATGCGTTATGCGTTATGCGTTATGCGCTATGCGTTATGCGTTATGCGTTATGCGTTATGCGTTATGCGTTATGCGTTATGCGTTATGCGTTATGCGTTATGCGTTATGCGTTATGGGTTATGCGTTATGCGTTATGCGATATGCGTTATGCGTTATACGTTATGCTTTATGCTTTATGCGTTATGCGTTATGCGTTATGAGTGATCCGACATGCGTTATGCGTTATGCGTTATGCGTTATGCCTTATGCCTTATGGGTTTGCGTTATGCGTTATGCATTATGCGTTATGCGTTATGCATAATGCGTTATACGTTATGTATTATGCGTTATGCGTTATGCGTTATGCGTTATGCGTTATGCGTTATGCGTTATGCGTTATGCGTTATGCGTTATGCGTTATACGTTATGCGTTATGCGTTATGCTTTATGGGTTATGCGTTATGCGTTATGCGATATGCGTTATGCGTTATACGTTATGCTTTATGCTTTATGCGTTATGCGTTATGCGTTATGAGTGATCCGACATGCGTTATGCGTTATGCGTTATGCGTTATGCCTTATGCCTTATGGGTTTGCGTTATGCGTTATGCATTATGCGTTATGCGTTATGCATAATGCGTTATACGTTATGTATTATGCGTTATGCCTTATACGTTATGCGATATGCGTTGTGCGTTATGACGTATGCGTTATGCGTTATGCGTTATGCGTTATGCATTTTGAGTTATGCGCCATGCGTTATGCGTTATGCGTTATGCGTTATGCGATATGCGTTGTGCGTTATGCGTTATGCGTTATGCGTTATGCGTTATGCATTTTGCGTTATGCGCCATGCGTTATGCGTTATGCGGTATGCGTTATGCATTATGCGTTGTGCGTTATACGTTATGTGTTATACTTTATGCGTTATGCGTTATGTGTTATACTTTAAGCGTTATGCGTTATGCGTTATGTGTTATGCATTTTGAGTTATGCGCCATGCGTTATGCGTTATGCGTTATGCGTTATGCGATATGCGTTGTGCGTTATGCGTTATGCGTTATGCGTTATGCGTTATGCATTTTGCGTTATGCGCCATGCGTTATGCGTTATGCGTTATGCGTTATTAATTATGCGTTGTGCGTTATGCGTTATGCGTTATGCGTTATGCGTTGTGCGTAATGCGTTATGCGTTATGCGTTATGCGTTATGCGTTATTGCGTTAGGGGTTATGCGTTATGCGTTATGCGTTATGCGTTATGCGTTATGCGTTATGCGTTATGCTTTATACGTTATGCGTTATGCGTTGTGCGTTATGCGTTATGCGTTATGCGTTATGCGTTATGCGTTATGCGTTATGCGTTATGCGTTATATGTTATGCGTTATGCGTTATGCGTTATGCGTTGTGCGTTATACGTTTGCGTTATGCGTTATGCGTTATGCGTTATACGGTATGCGTTATGCGTTATACGTTATGCGTTATGCGTTATGCGATATGCGTTATGCGTTATGCGTTATGCGTTATGCGTTATGCGTTACGCTTTATGCGTTATGCGTTATGAGTTACACGTTATGCGTTATGCGTTATGCGTTATGCGTTTTGCGTTATTGCGTTAGGGGTTATGCGTTATGCGTTATGCGTTATGCTTTAAGCGTTATGCATTATGCGTTATGCGTTATGTGTTATGCGTTATGCGTTATGCTTTATGCGTTATGCCTTATGCCTTATGGGTTTGCGTTAGGCATTATGCATTATGCTTTATGCGTTATGCATTATGCGTTATGCGTTGTGCGTTATGCGTTATGCGTTATGCGTTATGCGTTATGCGTTATGCGTTCTGCGTGATCCGACATGCGTTACGCGTTATGCGTTATGCGTTATGCCTTATGCCTTATGGGTTTGCGTTAGGCATTATGCATTATGCGTTATGCGTTATGCGTTATGCGTTATGCGTTATGCGTTATGCGTTATGCGTTATGCGTTATGCGTTATGCGTGATGCGTTATGCGTAATGCGTTATGCGTTATGTGTTATACTTTATGCGTTATGCGTAATGCGTTATGCGTTATGCGTTATGCGTTATGCGTTATGCGTTATACGTTGTACGTTATGCGTGATGCGTTATGTTTTATGCGATATGCGTTATGCGTTATGCGTTATGCGTTATGCGTGATGCGTTATGCGTTATGCGTTATGCGTTATGCGTTATGCGTTATGCGTTATGCGTTATGCGTTATGCGTTATGCGTTATGCGTTATGCGTTATGCGTTATGCGTTATGCGTTATGCGTTATGCGTTATGCGTTATGCGTTATGCGTTATGCGTTATGCGTTATGCGTTATGCGTTATGCGTTATGCGTTATGCGTTATGCGTTATGCGTTATGCGTTATGCGTTATGCGTTATGCGTTATGCGTTATGCGTTATGCGTTATGCGTTATACGTTATGCGTTATGCGTTATGCGTTATGCGTTGTGCGTTATAAGTTTGCGTTATGCGTTATGCGTTATGCGTTATGCGTTATGCGTTATGCGTTATGCGTTATGCGTTATGCGTTATGCGTTATGCGTTATGCGTTATGCGTTATGCGTTATGCGTTATGCGTTATGCGTTATGCGTTATGCGTTATGCGTTATGCGTTATGCGTTGTGCGTTATAAGTTTGCGTTATGCGTTATGCGTTATGCGTTATGCTTTATGCGTTATGCGTTATGCGTTATGCGTTATGCGTTATGCGTTATGCGTTATGCATTATGCGTTATGCGTTATGCGTTATGCGTTATGAGTTATGCGTTATGCGTTACGCGTTATGCGTTATGCGTTATGCGTTATGCGTTATGCGTTATACGTTATGCGTTGTGCGTTATAAGTTTGCGTTATGCGTTATGCGTTATGCGTTATGCGGTATGCGTTATGCTTTATGCGTTATGCGTTATGCGTTATGCTTTATGCGTTATGCGTTATGCGTTATGCGTTATGCGTTATGGGTTATGCGTTATGCGTTATGCGTTATGCGTTATGCGTTATGCGTTATGCGTTATGCGTTATGCGTTATACGTTATGAGTTATGCGTTATGCGTTATGCGATATGCGTCATGCATCAAGCCTTATGCGGTAACGTTATGCGTTATGTGTTATACTTTATGCGTTATGCGTAATGCGTTATGCGTTATGCGTTATGCGTTATGCGTTATGCGTTATGCGTTATGCGTTATGCGTTATGCGTTATGCGTTATGGGTTATGCGTTATGTGTTATGCGATATGCGTTATGCGTTATGCGTTATGCGTTCTGCGTGATCCGACATGCGTTACGCGTTATGCGTTATGCGTTATGCCTTATGCCTTATGGGTTTGCGTTAGGCATTATGCATTATGCTTTATGCGTTATGCATTATGCGTTATGCGTTGTGCGTTATGCGTTATGCGTTATGCGTTATGCGTTATGCGTTATGCGTTATGGGTTATGCGTTATGCGTTATGCGATATGCGTTATGCGTTATGCGTTATGCGTTATGCGTTATGCGTTGTGCGTGATCCGACATGCGTTACGAGTTATGCGTTATGCGTTATGCCTTATGCCTTATGGGTTTGCGTTAGGCATTATGCATTATGCTTTATGCGTTATGCATTATGCGTTATGCGTTATGCGTTATGCGTTATGCGTTGTGCGTAATGCGTTATGCGTTATGTGTTATGCATTATGCGTTATGCGTTATGCCTGATCCGTTAGGCGTTATGCGTTATGCGTTATGCGTTATGCGTTATGCGTTATGCGTTATGCGTTATGCGCTATGCGTTATGCGTTATGCGTTATGCGTTATGCGTTATGCGTTATGCGTTATGCGTTATGCGTTATGCGTTATGCGTTATGCGTTATGGGTTATGCGTTATGCGTTATGCGATATGCGTTATGCGTTATACGTTATGCTTTATGCTTTATGCGTTATGCGTTATGCGTTATGAGTGATCCGACATGCGTTATGCGTTATGCGTTATACGTTATGCCTTATGCCTTATGGGTTTGCGTTATGCGTTATGCATTATGCGTTATGCGTTATGCATAATGCGTTATACGTTATGTATTATGCGTTATGTCTTACACGTTATGCGATATGCGTTGTGCGTTATGCGTTATGCGTTATGCGTTCTGCGTGATCCGACATGCGTTACGCGTTATGCGTTATGCGTTATGCCTTATGCCTTATGGGTTTGCGTTAGGCATTATGCATTATGCGTTATGCGTTATGCGTTATGCGTTATGCGTTATGCGTTATGCGTTATGCGTTATGCGTTATGCGTTATGCGTTATGCGTTATGCGTTATGCGCTATGCGTTATGCGTTCTGCGTGATTCGACATGCGTTACGCGTTATGCGTTATGCGTTATGCCTTATGCCTTATGGGTTTGCGTTAGGCATTATGCATTATGCTTTATGCGTTATGCATTATGCGTTATGCGTTATGCGATATGCGTTATGCGTTATGCGTTGTGCGTTATGCGTTATGCGTTATGTGTTATGCATTATGCGTTATGCGTTATGCCTGATCCGTTAGGCGTTATGCGTTATGCGTTATGCGTTATGCGTTATGCGTTATGCGTTATGCGTTATGCGTTATGCGCTATGCGTTATGCGTTATGCGTTATGCGTTATGCGTTATGCGTTATGCGTTATGCGTTATGCGTTATGCGTTATGCGTTATGCGTTATGCGTTATGCGTTATACGTTATGCGTTATGCTTTATGGGTTATGCGTTATGCGTTATGCGATATGCGTTATGCGTTATACGTTATGCTTTATGCTTTATGCGTTATGCGTTATGCGTTATGAGTGATCCGACATGCGTTATGCGTTATGCGTTATGCGTTATGCCTTATGCCTTATGGGTTTGCGTTATGCGTTATGCATTATGCGTTATGCGTTATGCATAATGCGTTATACGTTATGTATTATGCGTTATGCCTTATACGTTATGCGATATGCGTTGTGCGTTATGACGTATGCGTTATGCGTTATGCGTTATGCGTTATGCGTTATGCATTTTGAGTTATGCGCCATGCGTTATGCGTTATGCGTTATGCGTTATGCGATATGCGTTGTGCGTTATGCGTTATGCGTTATGCGTTATGCGTTATGCATTTTGCGTTATGCGCCATGCGTTATGCGTTATGCGTTATGCGTTATGCATTATGCGTTGTGCGTTATACGTTATGTGTTATACTTTATGCGTTATGCGTTATGTGTTATACTTTAAGCGTTATGCGTTATGCGTTATGTGTTATGCATTTTGAGTTATGCGCCATGCGTTATGCGTTATGCGTTATGCGTTATGCGATATGCGTTGTGCGTTATGCGTTATGCGTTATGCGTTATGCGTTATGCATTTTGCGTTATGCGCCATGCGTTATGCGTTATGCGTTATGCGTTATTAATTATGCGTTGTGCGTTATGCGTTATGCGTTATGCGTTATGCGTTATGCGTAATGCGTTATGCGTTATGCGTTATGCGTTATGCGTTATTGCGTTAGGGGTTATGCGTTATGCGTTATGCGTTATGCGTTATGCGTTATGCGTTATGCGTTATGCGTTATGCTTTATACGTTATGCGTTATGCGTTGTGCGTTATGCGTTATGCGTTATGCGTTATGCGTTATGCGTTATGCGTTATGCGTTATGCGTTATATGTTATGCGTTATGCGTTATGCGTTATGCGTTATGCGTTGTGCGTTATACGTTTGCGTTATGCGTTATGCGTTATGCGTTATACGGTATGCGTTATGCGTTATACGTTATGCGTTATGCGTTATGCGATATGCGTTATGCGTTATGCGTTATGCGTTATGCATTATGCGTTATGCGTTATGCGTTATACGTTATGAGTTATGCGTTATGCGTTACGCGTTATGCGTTATGCGTTATGCGTTATGCGTTATGCGTTATGCGTTATGCGTTATGCGTTATGCGTTGTGCGTTATAAGTTTGCGTTATGCGTTATGCGTTATGCGTTATGCGGTATGCTTTATGCTTTATGCGTTATGCGTTATGCGTTATGCTTTATGCGTTATGCGTTATGCGTTATGCGTTATGCGTTATGCGTTATGGGTTATGCGTTATGCGTTATGCGTTATGCGTTATGCGTTATGCGTTATGCGTTATGCGTTATGCGTTATACGTTATGAGTTATGCGTTATGCGTTATGCGATATGCGTCATGCATCAAGCCTTATGCGGTAACGTTATGCGTTATGCGTTATGTGTTATACTTTATGCGTTATGCGTAATGCGTTATGCGTTATGCGTTATGCGTTATGCGTTATGCGTTATGCGTTATGCGTTATGCGTTATGCGTTATGCGTTATGGGTTATGCGTTATGTGTTATGCGATATGCGTTATGCGTTATGCGTTATGCGTTATGCGTTCTGCGTGATCCGACATGCGTTACGCGTTATGCGTTATGCGTTATGCCTTATGCCTTATGGGTTTGCGTTAGGCATTATGCATTATGCTTTATGCGTTATGCATTATGCGTTATGCGTTGTGCGTTATGCGTTATGCGTTATGCGTTATGCGTTATGCGTTATGCGTTATGGGTTATGCGTTATGCGTTATGCGATATGCGTTATGCGTTATGCGTTATGCGTTATGCGTTATGCGTTCTGCGTGATCCGACATGCGTTACGCGTTATGCGTTATGCGTTATGCCTTATGCCTTATGGGTTTGCGTTAGGCATTATGCATTATGCTTTATGCGTTATGCATTATGCGTTATGCGTTATGCGTTATGCGTTATGCGTTGTGCGTAATGCGTTATGCGTTATGTGTTATGCATTATGCGTTATGCGTTATGCCTGATCCGTTAGGCGTTATGCGTTATGCGTTATGCGTTATGCGTTATGCGTTATGCGTTATGCGTTATGCGCTATGCGTTATGCGTTATGCGTTATGCGTTATGCGTTATGCGTTATGCGTTATGCGTTATGCGTTATGCGTTATGCGTTATGCGTTATGGGTTATGCGTTATGCGTTATGCGATATGCGTTATGCGTTATACGTTATGCTTTATGCTTTATGCGTTATGCGTTATGCGTTATGAGTGATCCGACATGCGTTATGCGTTATGCGTTATGCGTTATGCCTTATGCCTTATGGGTTTGCGTTATGCGTTATGCATTATGCGTTATGCGTTATGCATAATGCGTTATACGTTATGTATTATGCGTTATGTCTTACACGTTATGCGATATGCGTTGTGCGTTATGCGTTATGCGTTATGCGTTCTGCGTGATCCGACATGCGTTACGCGTTATGCGTTATGCGTTATGCCTTATGCCTTATGGGTTTGCGTTAGGCATTATGCATTATGCGTTATGCGTTATGCGTTATGCGTTATGCGTTATGCGTTATGCGTTATGCGTTATGCGTTATGCGTTATGCGTTATGCGTTATGCGTTATGCGTTATGCGTTCTGCGTGATTCGACATGCGTTACGCGTTATGCGTTATGCGTTATGCCTTATGCCTTATGGGTTTGCGTTAGGCATTATGCATTATGCGTTATGCGTTATGCGTTATGCGTTATGCGTTATGCGTTATGCGTTATGCGTTATGCGTTATGCGTTATGCGTTATGCGTTATGCGTTATGCGTTATGCGTTATGCGTTATGCGTTATACGTTATGCGTTATGCGTTATGCTTTATGGGTTATGCGTTATGCGTTATGCGATATGCGTTATGCGTTATACGTTATGCTTTATGCTTTATGCGTTATGCGTTATGCGTTATGAGTGATCCGACATGCGTTATGCGTTATGCGTTATGCGTTATGCCTTATGCCTTATGGGTTTGCGTTATGCGTTATGCATTATGCGTTATGCGTTATGCATAATGCGTTATACGTTATGTATTATGCGTTATGCCTTATACGTTATGCGATATGCGTTGTGCGTTATGACGTATGGGTTATGGTTTATGCATTATGCGTTATGCATTTTGAGTTATGCGCCATGCGTTATGCGTTATGCGTTATGCGTTATGCGATATGCGTTGTGCGTTATGCGTTATGCGTTATGCGTTATGCGTTATGCATTTTGCGTTATGCGCCATGCGTTATGCGTTATGCGTTATGCGTTATGCATTATGCGTTGTGCGTTATACGTTATGTGTTATACTTTATGCGTTATGCGTTATGTGTTATACTTTAAGCGTTATGCGTTATGCGTTATGTGTTATGCATTTTGAGTTATGCGCCATGCGTTATGCGTTATGCGTTATGCGTTATGCGATATGCGTTGTGCGTTATGCGTTATGCGTTATGCGTTATGCGTTATGCATTTTGCGTTATGCGCCATGCGTTATGCGTTATGCGTTATGCGTTATTAATTATGCGTTGTGCGTTATGCGTTATGCGTTATGCGTTATGCGTTATGCGTTATGCGTTATGCGTTATGCGTTATGCGTTATGCGTTATTGCGTTAGGGGTTATGCGTTATGCGTTATGCGTTATGCGTTATGCGTTATGCGTTATGCGTTATGCTTTATACGTTATGCGTTATGCGTTGTGCGTTATGCGTTATGCGTTATGCGTTATGCGTTATGCGTTATGCGTTATGCGTTATGCGTTATATGTTATGCGTTATGCGTTATGCGTTATGCGTTGTGCGTTATACGTTTGCGTTATGCGTTATGCGTTATGCGTTATACGGTATGCGTTATGCGTTATACGTTATGCGTTATGCGTTATGCGATATGCGTTATGCGTTATGCGTTATGCGTTATGCGTTACGCTTTATGCGTTATGCGTTATGAGTTACACGTTATGCGTTATGCGTTATGCGTTATGCGTTTTGCGTTATTGCGTTAGGGGTTATGCGTTATGCGTTATGCGTTATGCTTTAAGCGTTATGCATTATGCGTTATGCGTTATGTGTTATGCGTTATGCGTTATGCTTTATGCGTTATGCCTTATGCCTTATGGGTTTGCGTTAGGCATTATGCATTATGCTTTATGCGTTATGCATTATGCGTTATGCGTTGTGCGTTATGCGTTATGCGTTATGCGTTATGCGTTATGCGTTATGCGTTCTGCGTGATCCGACATGCGTTACGCGTTATGCGTTATGCGTTATGCCTTATGCCTTATGGGTTTGCGTTAGGCATTATGCATTATGCGTTATGCGTTATGCGTTATGCGTTATGCGTTATGCGTTATGCGTTATGCGTTATGCGTTATGCGTTATGCGTTATGCGTTATGCGTTATGCGTTATGCGTTATGCGTTATGCGTTATGGGTTATGCGTTATGTGTTATGCGATATGCGTTATGCGTTATGCGTTATGCGTTATGCGTTCTGCGTGATCCGACATGCGTTACGCGTTATGCGTTATGCGTTATGCCTTATGCCTTATGGGTTTGCGTTAGGCATTATGCATTATGCTTTATGCGTTATGCATTATGCGTTATGCGTTGTGCGTTATGCGTTATGCGTTATGCGTTATGCGTTATGCGTTATGCGTTATGCGTTATGGGTTATGCGTTATGCGTTATGCGATATGCGTTATGCGTTATGCGTTATGCGTTATGCGTTATGCGTTCTGCGTGATCCGACATGCGTTACGCGTTATGCGTTATGCGTTATGCCTTATGCCTTATGGGTTTGCGTTAGGCATTATGCATTATGCTTTATGCGTTATGCATTATGCGTTATGCGTTATGCGTTATGCGTTATGCGTTGTGCGTAATGCGTTATGCGTTATGTGTTATGCATTATGCGTTATGCGTTATGCCTGATCCGTTAGGCGTTATGCGTTATGCGTTATGCGTTATGCGTTATGCGTTATGCGTTATGCGTTATGCGCTATGCGTTATGCGTTATGCGTTATGCGTTATGCGTTATGCGTTATGCGTTATGCGTTATGCGTTATGCGTTATGCGTTATGCGTTATGGGTTATGCGTTATGCGTTATGCGATATGCGTTATGCGTTATACGTTATGCTTTATGCTTTATGCGTTATGCGTTATGCGTTATGAGTGATCCGACATGCGTTATGCGTTATGCGTTATGCGTTATGCCTTATGCCTTATGGGTTTGCGTTATGCGTTATGCATTATGCGTTATGCGTTATGCATAATGCGTTATACGTTATGTATTATGCGTTATGTCTTATACGTTATGCGATATGCGTTGTGCGTTATGCGTTATGCGTTCTGCGTGATCCGACATGCGTTACGCGTTATGCGTTATGCGTTATGCCTTATGCCTTATGGGTTTGCGTTAGGCATTATGCATTATGCGTTATGCGTTATGCGTTATGCGTTATGCGTTATGCGTTATGCGTTATGCGTTATGCGTTATGCGTTATGCGTTATGCGTTATGCGTTATGCGTTATGCGCTATGCGTTATGCGTTCTGTGTGATTCGACATGCGTTACGCGTTATGCGTTATGCGTTATGCCTTATGCCTTATGGGTTTGCGTTAGGCATTATGCATTATGCTTTATGCGTTATGCATTATGCGTTATGCGTTATGCGATATGCGTTATGCGTTATGCGTTGTGCGTAATGCGTTATGCGTTATGTGTTATGCATTATGCGTTATGCGTTATGCCTGATCCGTTAGGCGTTATGCGTTATGCGTTATGCGTTATGCGTTATGCGTTATGCGTTATGCGTTATGCGTTATGCGTTATGCGTTATGCGCTATGCGTTATGCGTTATGCGTTATGCGTTATGCGTTATGCGTTATGCGTTATGCGTTATGCGTTATGCGTTATGCGTTATGCGTTATGCGTTATGCGTTATACGTTATGCGTTATGCGTTATGCTTTATGGGTTATGCGTTATGCGTTATGCGATATGCGTTATGCGTTATACGTTATGCTTTATGCTTTATGCGTTATGCGTTATGCGTTATGAGTGATCCGACATGCGTTATGCGTTATGCGTTATGCGTTATGCCTTATGCCTTATGGGTTTGCGTTATGCGTTATGCATTATGCGTTATGCGTTATGCATAATGCGTTATACGTTATGTATTATGCGTTATGCCTTATACGTTATGCGATATGCGTTGTGCGTTATGACGTATGCGTTATGCGTTATGCGTTATGCGTTATGCGTTATGCATTTTGAGTTATGCGCCATGCGTTATGCGTTATGCGTTATGCGTTATGCGATATGCGTTGTGCGTTATGCGTTATGCGTTATGCGTTATGCGTTATGCATTTTGCGTTATGCGCCATGCGTTATGCGCCATGCGTTATGCGTTATGCGTTATGCCTTATGCATTATGCGTTGTGCGTTATACGTTATGTGTTATACTTTATGCGTTATGCGTTATGTGTTATACTTTAAGCGTTATGCGTTATGCGTTATGTGTTATGCATTTTGAGTTATGCGCCATGCGTTATGCGTTATGCGTTATGCGTTATGCGATATGCGTTGTGCGTTATGCGTTATGCGTTATGCGTTATGCGTTATGCATTTTGCGTTATGCGCCATGCGTTATGCGTTATGCGTTATGCGTTATTAATTATGCGTTGTGCGTTATGCGTTATGCGTTATGCGTTATGCGTTATGCGTAATGCGTTATGCGTTATGCGTTATGCGTTATGCGTTATTGCGTTAGGGGTTATGCGTTATGCGTTATGCGTTATGCGTTATGCGTTATGCGTTATGCGTTATGCGTTATGCTTTATACGTTATGCGTTATGCGTTGTGCGTTATGCGTTATGCGTTATGCGTTATGCGTTATGCGTTATGCGTTATGCGTTATGCGTTATATGTTATGCGTTATGCGTTATGCGTTATGCGTTATGCGTTGTGCGTTATACGTTTGCGTTATGCGTTATGCGTTATGCGTTATACGGTATGCGTTATGCGTTATACGTTATGCGTTATGCGTTATGCGATATGCGTTATGCGTTATGCGTTATGCGTTATGCGTTACGCTTTATGCGTTATGCGTTATGAGTTACACGTTATGCGTTATGCGTTATGCGTTATGCGTTTTGCGTTATTGCGTTAGGGGTTATGCGTTATGCGTTATGCGTTATGCTTTAAGCGTTATGCATTATGCGTTATGCGTTATGTGTTATGCGTTATGCGTTATGCTTTATGCGTTATGCGTTATGCGTTATGCGTTATGCGTTATGCGTTATGCGTTATGCGTTATGCGTTATATGTTATGCGTTATGCGTTATGTGTTGTGCGTTATACGTTTGCGTTATACGTTCTGCGTTATGCGTTATACGGTATGCGTTATGCGTTATACGTTATGCGTTATGCGTTATGCGATATGCGTTATGCGTTATGCCTTATGCGTTATGCTTTATGCGTTATGCGTTATGAGTTACAAGTTATGCGTTATGCGGTATGCGTTATGCGTTATATGTTATGCGTTATGCGTTATGCGTTATGCGTTATGCGTTGTGCGTTATAAGTTTGCGTTATGCGTTATGCGTTATACGGTATGCGTTATGCGTTATACGTTATGCGTTATGCGTTATGCGATATGCGTTATGCGTTATGCGTTATACGTTATGAGTTAGGCGTTATGCGTTATGGGTTATGCTTCATGCGTTATGCGTTATGCGTTATGCGTTATTGCGTTAGGGGTTATACGTTATGCGTTATGCGTTATGCGTTATACGGTATGCGTTATGCGTTATACGTTATGCGTTATGCGTTATGCGTTATGCGATATGCGTTATGCGTTATGCGTTATGCGTTATGCGTTATGCGTTATGCTTTATGCGTTATGCGTTATGAGTTACACGTTATGCGTTATGCGTTATGCGTTATGCGTTATTGCGTTAGGGGTTATGCGTTATGCGTTATACTTTATGCGTTATGCATTATGCGTTATACGTGATCCGTTATGCGTTAGGCGTTATGGGTTTTCCGGTGTTCGATATGCGTTGTGCATTATGCGTTATGCGTTATGAAGTATGGGTTATGGTTTATGCATTATGCGTTGTGCGCTATACGTTTGCGTTATACGGTATGCGTTATGCGTTATACGTTATGCGTTATGCGTTATGCGTTATGGGTTATGCTTCATGCGTTATGCGTTATGCTTTATGCGTTATGCGTTATGCGTTATGCGTTATGCGTTATGCGTTATGCGTTATGCGTTATGCGTTATACGGTATGCGTTATGCGTTATGCGTTATGCGTTATGCGTTATACGGTATGCGTTATGCGTTATACGTTATGCGTTATGCGTTATGCGTTATGGGTTATGCGTTATGCGTTATGGTTATGCGTTATGCGTTATGCGTTATGCGATATGCGTCATGCATCAAGCCTTATGCGTTATGTGATATGCGATATTCGTCATGAATCAAGCCTTATGCGTTATGGGTTATGCGTTAACGTTATGCGTTTTGCGTTATGCGTGATGCGTTATGCGTGATCCGTTATGTGTTAGGCGATATACGTTTTGCGGTATTAGTTATGCGTTATGCGTTATGCGTTATCCGTTGTTCATTATGCGTTATGCGTTGTGCGTTATACGTTTGCGTTATGCGGCATGCGTTATGCGTTATACGGTATGCGTTATGCGTTATGCTTTATGCGTTATGCGTTATGCGTTATGCGTTATGCGTTATGCGTTACGCTTTATGCGTTATGCGTTATGAGTTACACGTTATGCGTTATGCGTTATGCGTTATGCGTTATGCGTTTTGCGTTATTGCGTTAGGGGTTATGCGTTATGCGTTATGCGTTATGCTTTAAGCGTTATGCATTATGCGTTATGCGTTATGTGTTATGCGTTATGCGTTATGCGTTATGCTTTATGCGTTATGCGTTATGCGTTATGCGTTATGCGTTATATGTTATGCGTTATGCGTTATGCGTTGTGCGTTATACGTTTGCGTTATGCGTTATGCGTTATGCGTTATACGGTATGCGTTATGCGTTATACGTTATGCGTTATGCGTTATGCGATATGCGTAATGCGTTATGCCTTATGCGTTATGCTTTATGCGTTATGCGTTATGAGTTACAAGTTATGCGTTATGCGTTATGCGTTATTGCGTTAGGGTTTATGCGGTTTGCGTTATGCGTTATGCGTTATGCTTTATAAGTTATGCGTTATGCGTTATGCGTTATGCGTTATGCGTTATGCGTTATGCATTTTGAGTTATGCGCCATGCGTTATGCGTTATGCGTTATGCGTTATGCGATATGCGTTATGCGTTATGCGTTATGCGTGATCCGTTATGCGTTAAGCATTATGCGTTTTGCAGTATTCGTTATGCGTTGTGCGTTATACGTTTGCGTTATGCGTTATGCGTTATGCGTTATGCATTTTGAGTTATGCGCCATGCGTTATGCATTATGCGTTATGCGTTATGCGATATGCGTTGTGCGTTATGCGTTATGCGTTATGCGTTATGCGTTATGCGTTATGCTTTAAGCGTTATGCATTATGCGTTATGCGTTATGCGTTATGCGTTATGCGATATGCGTTGTGCGTTATGCGTTATGCGATATGCGTTGTGCGTTATGCGTTATGCGTTATGCGTTATGCGTTATGCGTTATGCGTTATGGGTTATGCGTTATGCGTTATGCGTTATGCGTTATGCATTTTGAGTTATGCGTTATGCGTTATGCGTTATGCGTTATGCGATATGCGTTATGCGTTATGCGTTATGCGTTATGCGTTATGCGTGATCCGTTATGCGTTAAGCATTATGCGTTTTGCTGTATTCGTTATGCGTTGTGCGTTATACGTTTGCGTTATGCGTTATGCGTTATGCGTTTTGCATTTTGAGTTATGCGCCATGCGTTATGCGTTATGCGTTATGCGTTATGCGTTATGCGTTATGCGTTATGCGTTATGCGTTATGCGTTATGTGTTATATGTTATGCGTTATGCGTTATGCGTTATGCATTTTGAGGTATGCGCCATGCGTTATGCGTTATGCGTTATGCGTCATGCGATATGCGTTGTGCGTTATGCGTTATGCGATATGCGTTGTGCATTATGCGTTATGCGTTATGCGTTATGCGTTATGCGTTATGCGTTATGCGTTATGCGTTATGCGTTATGCGTTATGCATTTTGAGTTATGCGCCATGCGTTTTGCGTTATGCGTTATGCGTTATGCGATATGCGTTGTGCGTTATGCGTTATGGGTTCTGCGTTATGCGTTATGCGTTATGCGTTATGCGTTATGCGTTATGCGTTATGCGTTATGCGTTATGCGTTATGCGTTATGCGTTATGCGTTATGCGTTATGCGTTATGCGTTATGCGTTATGCGTTATGGGTTATGCGTTATGCGTTATGCGATATGCGTTATGCGTTATACGTTATGCTTTATGCTTTATGCGTTATGCGTTATGCGTTATGAGTGATCCGACATGCGTTATGCGTTATGGGTTATGCGTTATGCGTTATGCGTTTTGCGTTATACGTTATGCGATATGCGTTGTGCGTTATGCGTTATGCGTTATGCGTTATGCGTTATGCGTTATGCGTTATGTGTTATGCGATATGCGTTATGCGTTATGCGTCATGCGTTATGCGTTATGCGTTATGCGTTATGCGTTATGCGTTATGCGTTATGCGTTATGCGTTATGCGTTATGCGTTATGCGTTATGCGTTATGCGTTATGCGTTGTGCGTTATACGTTTGCGTTATGCATTATGCGTTATGCGTTATACGGTATGCGTTATGCGTTATACGTTATGCGTTATGCGTTATGCGATAAGCGTTATGCGTTATGCGTTAAGCATTATGCTTTATGCGTTATGCGTTATGAGTTACACGTTATGCGTTATTCGATATGCGTTATGCGTTATGCGTTATGCGTTATGCGTTATGCGTGATCCGTTATGCGTTAAGCATTATGCGTTTTGCTGTATTCGTTATGCGTTGTGCGTTATACGTTTGCGTTATGCGTTATGCGTTATGCGTTATGCATTTTGAGTTATGCGCCATGCGTTATGCATTATGCGTTATGCGTTATGCGATATGCGTTGTGCGTTATGCGTTATGCGTTATACGTTATGCGTTATGCGTTTTGCGTTATGCGTTATGCGTTATGCGTTATGCGTTATGCGTTATGCGTTATGCGTTATGCGTTATGCGTTATGCGTTATGCGTTATGCGTTATGCGTTATGCGTTATGCGTTATGCGTTATGCGTTATGCGTTATGCGTTATGTGTTATGCATTTTGAGTTATGCGCCATGCGTTATGCGTTATGCGTTATGCGATATGCGTTGTGCGTTATGCGTTATGCGATATGCGTTGTGCGTTATGCGTTATGCGTTATGCGTTATGCGTTATGCGTTATGCGTTATGCGTTATGCGTTATGCGTTATGCGTTATGCATTTTGAGTTATGCGCCATGCGTTATGCGTTATGCGTTATGCGTTATGCGATATGCGTTATGCGTTATGCGTTATGCGTTATGCGTTATGCGTGATCCGTTATGCGTTAAGCATTATGCGTTTTGCTGTATTCGTTATGCGTTGTGCGTTATACGTTTGCGTTATGCGTTATGCGTTATGCGTTATGCATTTTGAGTTATGCGCCATGCGTTATGCGTTATGCGATATGCGTTTTGCGTTATGCGTTATGCGTTATGCGTGATCCGTTATGTGTTAGGCGATATACGTTTTGCGGTATTAGTTATGCGTTATGCGTTATGCGTTATCCGTTGTTCATTATGCGTTATGCGTTGTGCGTTATACGTTTGCGTTATGCGGCATGCGTTATGCGTTATACGGTATGCGTTATGCGTTATGCTTTATGCGTTATGCGTTATGCGTTATGCGTTATGCGTTATGCGTTACGCTTTATGCGTTATGCGTTATGAGTTACACGTTATGCGTTATGCGTTATGCGTTATGCGTTTTGCGTTATTGCGTTAGGGGTTATGCGTTGTGCGTTATGCGTTATGCTTTAAGCGTTATGCATTATGCGTTATGCGTTATGTGTTATGCGTTATGCGTTATGCGTTATGCTTTATGCGTTATGCGTTATGCGTTATGCGTTATGCGTTATGCGTTATGCGTTATATGTTATGCGTTATGTGTTATGCGTTGTGCGTTATACGTTTGCGTTATGCGTTATGCGTTATGCGTTATGCGTTATGCGATATGCGTTATGCGTTATGCGTTATGCGTGATCCGTTATGCGTTAAGCATTATGCGTTTTGCAGTATTCGTTATGCGTTGTGCGTTATACGTTTGCGTTATGCGTTATGCGTTATGCGTTATACATTTTGAGTTATGCGCCATGCGTTATGCATTATGCGTTATGCGTTATGCGTTATGCGTTGTGCGTTATGCGTTATGCGTTATGCGTTATGCGTTATGCGTTATGCTTTAAGCGTTATGCATTATGCGTTATGCGTTATGCGTTATGCGTTATGCGATATGCGTTGTGCGTTATGCGTTATGCGATATGCGTTGTGCGTTATGCGTTATGCGTTATGCGTTATGCGTTATGCGTTATGCGTTATGCGTTATGCGTTATGCGTTATGCGTTATGCGTTATGCGTTATGCGTTATGCGTTATGCGTTATGCATTTTGAGTTATGCGCCATGCGTTATGCTTTATGCGTTATGCGTTATGAGTTACAAGTTATGCGTTATGCGTTATGCGTTATTGCGTTAGGGTTTATGCGTTTTGCGTTATGCGTTATGCGTTATGCTTTATAAGTTATGCGTTATGCGTTATGCGTTATGCGTTATGCGTTATGCGTTATGCGTTATGCATTTTGAGTTATGCGCCATGCGTTATGCGTTATGCGTTATGCGTTATGCGATATGCGTTATGCGTTATGCGTTATGCGTGATCCGTTATGCGTTAAGCATTATGCGTTTTGCAGTATTCGTTATGCGTTGTGCGTTATACGTTTGCGTTATGCGTTATGCGTTATGCGTTATACATTTTGAGTTATGCGCCATGCGTTATGCATTATGCGTTATGCGTTATGCGATATGCGTTGTGCGTTATGCGTTATGCGTTATGCGTTATGCGTTATGCGTTATGCTTTATGCGTTATGCATTATGCGTTATGCGTTATGCGTTATGCGTTATGCGATATGCGTTGTGCGTTATGCGTTATGCGATATGCGTTGTGCGTTATGCGTTATGCGTTATGCGTTATGCGTTATGCGTTATGCGTTATGCGTTATGCGTTATGCGTTATGCGTTATGCGTTATGCGTTATGCGTTATGCGTTATGCGTTATGCATTTTGAGTTATGCGCCATGCGTTATGCGTTATGCGTTATGCGTTATGCGATATGCGTTATGCGTTATGCGTTATGCGTTATGCGTTATGCGTGATCCGTTATGCGTTAAGCATTATGCGTTTTGCTGTATTCGTTATGCGTTGTGCGTTATACGTTTGCGTTATGCGTTATGCGTTATGCGTTTTGCATTTTGAGTTATGCGCCATGCGTTATGCGTTATGCGTTATGCGTTATGCGATATGCGTTGTGCGTTATGCGTTATGCGTTATGCGTTATGTGTTATATGTTATGCGTTATGCGTTATGCGTTATGCATTTTGAGGTATGCGCCATGCGTTATGCGTTATGCGTTATGCGTCATGCGATATGCGTTGTGCGTTATGCGTTATGCGATATGCGTTGTGCATTATGCGTTATGCGTTATGCGTTATGCGTTATGCGTTATGCGTTATGCGTTATGCGTTATGCGTTATGCGTTATGCATTTTGAGTTATGCGCCATGCGTTTTGCGTTATGCGTTATGCGTTATGCGATATGCGTTGTGCGTTATGCGTTATGCGTTCTGCGTTATGCGTTATGCGTTATGCGTTATGCGTTATGCGTTATGCGTTATGCGTTATGCGTTATGCGTTATGCGTTATGCGTTATGCGTTATGCGTTATGCGTTATGCGTTATGCGTTATGGGTTATGCGTTATGCGTTATGCGATATGCGTTATGCGTTATACGTTATGCTTTATGCTTTATGCGTTATGCGTTATGCGTTATGAGTGATCCGACATGCGTTATGCGTTATGGGTTATGCGTTATGCGTTATGCGTTTTGCGTTATACGTTATGCGATATGCGTTGTGCGTTATGCGTTATGCGTTATGCGTTATGCGTTATGCGTTATGTGTTATGCGATATGCGTTATGCGTTATGCGTCATGCGTTATGCGTTATGCGTTATGCGTTATGCGTTATGCGTTATGCGTTATGCGTTATGCGTTATGCGTTATGCGTTATGCGTTATGCGTTATGCGTTGTGCGTTATACGTTTGCGTTATGCATTATGCGTTATGCGTTATACGGTATGCGTTATGCGTTATACGTTATGCGTTATGCGTTATGCGATAAGCGTTATGCGTTATGCGTTAAGCATTATGCTTTATGCGTTATGCGTTATGAGTTACACGTTATGCGTTATTCGATATGCGTTATGCGTTATGCGTTATGCGTTATGCGTTATGCGTTATGCGTGATCCGTTATGCGTTAAGCATTATGCGTTTTGCTGTATTCGTTATGCGTTGTGCGTTATACGTTTGCGTTATGCGTTATGCGTTATGCGTTATGCATTTTGAGTTATGCGCCATGCGTTATGCATTATGCGTTATGCGTTATGCGATATGCGTTGTGCGTTATGCGTTATGCGTTATACGTTATGCGTTATGCGTTTTGCGTTATGCGTTATGCGTTATGCGTTATGCGTTATGCGTTATGCGTTATGCGTTATGCGTTATGCGTTATGCGTTATGCGTTATGCGTTATGCGTTATGCGTTATGCGTTATGCGTTATGCGTTATGCGTTATGCGTTATGCGTTATGCGTTATGCGTTATGTGTTATGCATTTTGAGTTATGCGCCATGCGTTATGCGTTATGCGTTATGCGATATGCGTTGTGCGTTATGCGTTATGCGATATGCGTTGTGCGTTATGCGTTATGCGTTATGCGTTATGCGTTATGCGTTATGCGTTATGCGTTATGCGTTATGCGTTATGCGTTATGCATTTTGAGTTATGCGCCATGCGTTATGCGTTATGCGTTATGCGTTATGCGTTATGCGATATGCGTTATGCGTTATGCGTTATGCGTTATGCGTTATGCGTGATCCGTTATGCGTTAAGCATTTTCGTTTTGCTGTATTCGTTATGCGTTGTGCGTTATACGTTTGCGTTATGCGTTATGCGTTATGCGTTATGCATTTTGAGTTATGCGCCATGCGTTATGCGTTATGCGATATGCGTTTTGCGTTATGCGTTATGCGTTATGCGTGATCCGTTATGTGTTAGGCGATATACGTTTTGCGGTATTAGTTATGCGTTATGCGTTATGCGTTATCCGTTGTTCATTATGCGTTATGCGTTGTGCGTTATACGTTTGCGTTATGCGGCATGCGTTATGCGTTATACGGTATGCGTTATGCGTTATGCTTTATGCGTTATGCGTTATGCGTTATGCGTTATGCGTTATGCGTTACGCTTTATGCGTTATGCGTTATGAGTTACACGTTATGCGTTATGCGTTATGCGTTATGCGTTTTGCGTTATTGCGTTAGGGGTTATGCGTTATGCGTTATGCGTTATGCTTTAAGCGTTATGCATTATGCGTTATGCGTTATGTGTTATGCGTTATGCGTTATGCGTTATGCTTTATGCGTTATGCGTTATGCGTTATGCGTTATGCGTTATGCGTTATGCGTTATGCGTTATATGTTATGCGTTATGCGTTATGCGTTGTGCGTTATACGTTTGCGTTATGCGTTATGCGTTATGCGTTATACGGTATGCGTTATGCGTTATACGTTATGCGTTATGCGTTATGCGATATGCGTTATGCGTTATGCCTTATGCGTTATGCTTTATGCGTTATGCGTTATGAGTTACAAGTTATGCGTTATGCGTTATGCGTTATTGCGTTAGGGTTTATGCGTTTTGCGTTATGCGTTATCCGTATGCGTTTTGCGTTATAAGTTATGCGTTATGCGTTATGCGTTATGCGTTATGCGTTATGCGTTATGCATTTTGAGTTATGCGCCATGCGTTATGCGTTATGCGTTATGCGTTATGCGATATGCGTTATGCGTTATGCGTTATGCGTGATCCGTTATGCGTTAAGCATTATGCGTTTTGCTGTATTCGTTATGCGTTGTGCGTTATACGTTTGCGTTATGCGTTATGCGTTATGCGTTATGCATTTTGAGTTATGCGCCATGCGTTATGCATTATGTGTTATGCGTTATGCGATATGCGTTGTGCGTTATGCGTTATGCGTTATGCCTTATGCGTTATGCGTTATGCGTTATGCTTTAAGCGTTATGCATTATGCGTTATGCGTTATGTGTTATGCGTTATGCGTTATGCGTTATGCGTTATGCGTTATGCGTTATGCGTTATGCGTTATGCGTTATGCGTTATGCGTTATGCGTTATGCGTTATGCGTTATGCGTTATGCGTTATGCGTTATGCGTTATGCGTTATGCGTTATGCGTTATGCGTTATGCGTTATGCGTTATGCGTTATGCGTTATGCGTTATGCGTTATGCGTTATGCGTTATGCGTTATGCGTTATGCGTTATGCATTTTGAGTTATGCGCCATGCGTTATGCGTTATGCGTTATGCGTTATGCGATATGCGTTATGCGTTATGCGTTATGCGTTATGCGTTATGCGTGATCCGTTATGCGTTAAGCATTATGCGTTTTGCTGTATTCGTTATGCGTTGTGCGTTATACGTTTGCGTTATGCGTTATGCGTTATGCGTTATGCATTTTGAGTTATGCGCCATGCGTTATGCGTTATGCGATATGCGTTTTGCGTTATGCGTTATGCGTTATGCGTGATCCGTTATGTGTTAGGCGATATACGTTTTGCGGTATTAGTTATGCGTTATGCGTTATGCGTTATCCGTTGTTCATTATGCGTTATGCGTTGTGCGTTATACGTTTGCGTTATGCGGCATGCGTTATGCGTTATACGGTATGCGTTATGCGTTATGCTTTATGCGTTATGCGTTATGCGTTATGCGTTATGCGTTATGCGTTACGCTTTATGCGTTATGCGTTATGAGTTACACGTTATGCGTTATGCGTTATGCGTTATGCGTTTTGCGTTATTGCGTTAGGGGTTATGCGTTATGCGTTATGCGTTATGCTTTAAGCGTTATGCATTATGCGTTATGCGTTATGTGTTATGCGTTATGCGTTATGCGTTATGCTTTATGCGTTATGCGTTATGCGTTATGCGTTATGCGTTATGCGTTATGCGTTATATGTTATGCGTTATGCGTTATGCGTTGTGCGTTATACGTTTGCGTTATGCGTTATGCGTTATGCGTTATACGGTATGCGTTATGCGTTATACGTTATGCGTTATGCGTTATGCGATATGCGTTATGCGTTATGCCTTATGCGTTATGCTTTATGCGTTATGCGTTATGAGTTACAAGTTATGCGTTATGCGTTATGCGTTATTGCGTTAGGGTTTATGCGTTTTGCGTTATGCGTTATGCGTTATGCTTTATAAGTTATGCGTTATGCGTTATGCGTTATGCGTTATGCGTTATGCGTTATGCGTTATGCATTTTGAGTTATGCGCCATGCGTTATGCGTTATGCGTTATGCGTTATGCGATATGCGTTATGCGTTATGCGTTATGCGTGATCCGTTATGCGTTAAGCATTATGCGTTTTGCTGTATTCGTTATGCGTTGTGCGTTATACGTTTGCGTTATGCGTTATGCGTTATGCGTTATGCATTTTGAGTTATGCGCCATGCGTTATGCATTATGCGTTATGCGTTATGCGATATGCGTTGTGCGTTATGCGTTATGCGTTATGCGTTATGCGTTATGCGTTATGCTTTAAGCGTTATGCATTATGCGTTATGCGTTATGTGTTATGCGTTATGCGTTATGCGTTATGCGTTATGCGTTATGCGTTATGCGTTATGCGTTATGCGTTATGCGTTATGCGTTATGCGTTATGCGTTATGCCTTATGCGTTATGCGATAAGCGTTATGCGTTATGCGTTAAGCATTATGCTTTATGCGTTATGCGTTATGAGTTACACGTTATGCGTTATGCGTTATGCGTTATGCGTTATGCGTTATGCGTTATGCGTTATGCGTTATGCGTTATGCGTTATGGGTTATGCGTTATGCGTTATGCGATATGCGTTATTCGTTATACGTTATGCTTTATGCTTTATGCGTATGCGTTATGCGTTATGAGTGATCCGACATGCGTTATGCGTTATGGGTTATGCGTTATGCGTTATGCGTTTTGCGTTATACGTTATCCGATATGCGTTGTGCGTTATGCGTTATGCGTTATGCGTTATGCGTTATGCATTTTGAGTTATGCGCCATGCGTTATGCGTTATGCGTTATGCGTTATGCGATATGCGTTATGCGTTATGCCTTATGCGTTATGCGTGATCCGTTATGCGTTAAGCATTATGCGTTTTGCTGTATTCGTTATGCGTTGTGCGTTATACGTTTGCGTTATGCGTTATGCGTTATGCGTTATGCATTTTGAGTTATGCGTTATGCGATAAGCGTTATGCGTTATGCGTTAAGCATTATGCTTTATGCGTTATGCGTTATGAGTTACACGTTATGCGTTATTCGATATGCGTTATGCGTTATGCGTTATGCCTTATGCGTTATGCGTGATCCGTTATGCGTTAGGCATTATGCGTTTTGCTGTATTCGTTATGCGTTGTGCGTTATACGTTTGCGTTATGCGTTATGCGTTATGCGTTATGCGTTATGCATTTTGAGTTATGCGCCATGCGTTATGCGTTATGCGATGTGCGTTGTGCGTTATGCGTTATGCGTTATGCGTTATGCGTTATGCGTTATGCGTTATGCGTTATGCGTTATGCGTTATGCGTTATGCGTTATGCATTTTGAGTTATGCGCCATGCGTTATGCGTTATGCGTTATGCGTTATGCGATATGCGTTGTGCGTTATGCGTTATGCGTGATCCGTTATGCGTTAAGCATTATGCGTTTTGCTGTATTCGTTATGCGTTCTGCGTTATACGTTTGCGTTATGCGTTATGCGTTATGCATTTTGAGTTATGCGCCATGCGTTATGCATTATGCGTTATGCGTTATGCGATATGCGTTGTGCGTTATGCGTTATGCGTTATGCGTTATGCGTTATGCGATATGCGTTGTGCGTTATGCGTTATGCGTGATCCGTTATGCGTTAAGCATTATGCGTTTTGCTGTATTCGTTATGCGTTGTGCGTTATACGTTTGCGTTATGCGTTATGCGTTATGCGTTATGCATTTTGAGTTATGCGCCATGCGTTATGCATTATGCGTTATGCGTTATGCGATATGCGTTGTGCGTTATGCGTTATGCGTTATTCGTTATGCGTTATGCGTTATGCGTTATGCGTTATGCGTTATGCGTTATGCGTTATGCGTTATGCGTTATGCGATATGCGTTGTGCGTTATGCGTTATACGTTATGCGTTATGCGTTATGCGTTATGCGTTATGCGTTATGCGTTATGCGTTATGCGTTATGCGTTATGCGTTATGCGTTATGCGTTATGCGTTATGCGTTATGCGTTATGCGTTATGCGTTATGCGTTATGCGTTATGCGTTATGCGTTATGCGTTATGCGTTATGCGTTATGCGTTATGCGTTATGCGTTATGCGTTATGTGTTATGCATTTTGAGTTATGCGCCATGCGTTATGCGTTATGCGTTATGCGATATGCGTTGTGCGTTATGCGTTATGCGATATGCGTTGTGCGTTATGCGTTATGCGTTATGCGTTATGCGTTATGCGTTATGCGTTATGCGTTATGGGTTATGCGTTATGCGTTATGCGATATGCGTTATTCGTTATACGTTATGCTTTATGCTTTATGCGTTATGCGTTATGCGTTATGAGTGATCCGACATGCGTTATGCGTTATGGGTTATGCGTTATGCGTTATGCGTTTTGCGTTATACGTTATCCGATATGCGTTGTGCGTTATGCGTTATGCGTTATGCGTTATGCGTTATGCATTTTGAGTTATGCGCCATGCGTTATGCGTTATGCGTTATGCGTTATGCGATATGCGTTATGCGTTATGCCTTATGCGTTATGCGTGATCCGTTATGCGTTAAGCATTATGCGTTTTGCTGTATTCGTTATGCGTTGTGCGTTATACGTTTGCTTTATGCGTTATGCGTTATGCGTTATGCATTTTGAGTTATGCGTTATGCGATAAGCGTTATGCGTTATGCGTTAAGCATTATGCTTTATGCGTTATGCGTTATGAGTTACACGTTATGCGTTATTCGATATGCGTTATGCGTTATGCGATAAGCATTATGCGTTATGCGTTAAGCATTATGCTTTATGCGTTATGCGTTATGAGTTACACGTTATGCGATATTCGATATGCGTTATGCGTTATGCGTTATGCCTTATGCGTTATGCGTGATCCGTTATGCGTTAGGCATTATGCGTTTTGCTGTATTCGTTATGCGTTGTGCGTTATACGTTTGCGTTATGCGTTATGCGTTATGCGTTATGCGTTATGCATTTTGAGTTATGCGCCATGCGTTATGCGTTATGCGATGTGCGTTGTGCGTTATGCGTTATGCGTTATGCGTTATGCGTTATGCGTTATGCGTTATGCGTTATGCGTTATGCGTTATGCGTTATGCGTTATGCATTTTGAGTTATGCGCCATGCGTTATGCGTTATGCGTTATGCGTTATGCGATATGCGTTGTGCGTTATGCGTTATGCGTGATCCGTTATGCGTTAAGCATTATGCGTTTTGCTGTATCCGTTATGCGTTGTGCGTTATACGTTTGCGTTATGCGTTATGCGTTATGCGTTATGCATTTTGAGTTATGCGCCATGCGTTATGCATTATGCGTTATGCGTTATGCGATATGCGTTGTGCGTTATGCGTTATGCGTTATGCGTTATGCGTTATGCGTTATGCGATATGCGTTGTGCGTTATGCGTTATGCGTGATCCGTTATGCGTTAAGCATTATGCGTTTTGCTGTATTCGTTATGCGTTGTGCGTTATACGTTTGCGTTATGCGTTATGCGTTATGCGTTATGCATTTTGAGTTATGCGCCATGCGTTATGCATTATGCGTTATGCGTTATGCGATATGCGTTGTGCGTTATGCGTTATGCGTTATACGTTATGCGTTATGCGTTATGCGTTATGCGTTATGCGTTATGCGTTATGCGTTATGCGTTATGCGATATGCGTTGTGCGTTATGCGTTATACGTTATGCGTTATGCGTTATGCGTTATGCGTTATGCGTTATGCGTTATGCGTTATGCGTTATGCGTTATGCGTTATGCGTTATGCGTTATGCGTTATGCGTTATGCGTTATGCGTTATGCGTTATGCGTTATGCGTTATGCGTTATGCGTTATGCGTTATGCGTTATGCGTTATGTGTTATGCATTTTGAGTTATGCGCCATGCGTTATGCGTTATGCGTTATGCGATATGCGTTGTGCGTTATGCGTTATGCGTTATGCGTTATGCGTTATGCGTTATGCGTTATGCGTTATGCGTTATGCGTTATGCGTTATGCGTTATGCGTTATGCGTTATGCGTTATGCGTTATGCGTAATGCATTTTGAGTATTGCGCCATGCGTTATGCGTTAAGCATTATGCGTTTTGCTGTATTCGTTATGCGTTGTGCGTTATACGTTTGCGTTATGCGTTATGCGTTATGCGTTATGCGTTATGCATTTTGAGTTATGCGCCATGCGTTATGCGTTATGCGATATGCGTTGTGCGTTATGCGTTATGCGTTATGCGATATGCGTTGTGCGTTATGCGTTATGCGTGATCCGTTATGCGTTAAGCATTATGCGTTTTGCTGTATTCGTTATGCGTTGTGCGTTATACGTTTGCGTTATGCGTTATGCGTTATGCGTTATGCATTTTGAGTTATGCGCCATGCGTTATGCATTATGCGTTATGCGTTATGCGATATGCGTTATGCGTTATGCGTTATGCGTTATGCGTTATGCGTTATGCGATATGCGTTGTGCGTTATGCGTTATGCGTTATGCGTTATGCGTTATGCGTTATGCGTTATGCGTTATGCGTTATGCGTTATGCATTTTGAGTTATGCGCCATGCGTTATGCGTTATGCGTTATGCGTTATGCGATATGCGTTATGCGTTATGCGTTATGCGTTATGCGTTATGCGTTATGCGTGATCCGTTATGCGTTAAGCATTATGCGTTTTGCTGTATTCGTTATGCGTTGTGCGTTATACGTTTGCGTTATGCGTTATGCGTTATGCGTTATGCATTTTGAGTTATGCGCCATGCGTTATGCGTTATGCGATATGCGTTGTGCGTTATGCGTTATGCGTTATGCGATATGCGTTGTGCGTTATGCGTTATGCGTGATCCGTTATGCGTTAAGCATTATGCGTTTTGCTGTATTCGTTATGCGTTGTGCGTTATACGTTTGCGTTATGCGTTATGCGTTATGCGTTATGCATTTTGAGTTATGCGCCATGCGTTATGCATTATGCGTTATGCGTTATGCGATATGCGTTGTGCGTTATGCGTTATGCGTTATGCGTTATGCGTTATGCGTTATGCGTTATGCGTTATGCGTTATGCATTTTGAGTTATGCGCCATGCGTTATGCGTTATGCGTTATGCGATATGCGTTGTGCGTTATGCGTTATGCGATATGCGTTGTGCGTTATGCGTTATGCGTTATGCGTTATGCGTTATGCGTTATGCGTTATGCGTTATGCGTTATGCGTTATGCGTTATGCGTTATGCGTAATGCATTTTGAGTATTGCGCCATGCGTTATGCGTTAAGCATTATGCGTTTTGCTGTATTCGTTATGCGTTGTGCGTTATACGTTTGCGTTATGCGTTATGCGTTATGCGTTATGCGTTATGCATTTTGAGTTATGCGCCATGCGTTATGCGTTATGCGATATGCGTTGTGCGTTATGCGTTATGCGTTATGCGATATGCGTTGTGCGTTATGCGTTATGCGTGATCCGTTATGCGTTAAGCATTATGCGTTTTGCTGTATTCGTTATGCGTTGTGCGTTATACGTTTGAGTTATGCGTTATGCGTTATGCGTTATGCATTTTGAGTTATGCGCCATGCGTTATGCATTATGCGTTATGCGTTATGCGATATGCGTTGTGCGTTATGCGTTATGCGTTATGCGTTATGCGTTATGCGATATGCGTTGTGCGTTATGCGTTATGCGTTATGCGTTATGCGTTATGCGTTATGCATTATGCGTTATGCGTTATGCGTTATGCATTTTGAGTTATGCGCCATGCGTTATGCGTTATGCGTTATGCGTTATGCGATATGCGTTATGCGTTATGCGTTATGCGTTATGCGTTATGCGTTATGCGTGATCCGTTATGCGTTAAGCATTATGCGTTTTGCTGTATTCGTTATGCGTTGTGCGTTATACGTTTGCGTTATGCGTTATGCGTTATGCGTTATGCATTTTGAGTTATGCGCCATGCGTTATGCGTTATGCGATATGCGTTGTGCGTTATGCGTTATGCGTTATGCGATATGCGTTGTGCGTTATGCGTTATGCGTGATCCGTTATGCGTTAAGCATTATGCGTTTTGCTGTATTCGTTATGCGTTGTGCGTTATACGTTTGCGTTATGCGTTATGCGTTATGCGTTATGCATTTTGAGTTATGCGCCATGCGTTATGCATTATGCGTTATGCGTTATGCGATATGCGTTGTGCGTTATGCGTTATGCGTTATGCGTTATGCGTTATGCGTTATGCGTTATGCGTTATGCGTTATGCGATATGCGTTGTGCGTTATGCGTTATACGTTATGCGTTATGCGTTATGCGTTATGCGTTATGCGTTATGCGTTATGCGTTATGCGTTATGCGTTATGCGTTATGCGTTATGCGTTATGCGTTATGCGTTATGCGTTATGCGTTATGCGTTATGCGTTATGCGTTATGCGTTATGCGTTATGCGTTATGCGTTATGCGTTATGCGTTATGCGTTATGCGTTATGCGTTATGCGTTATGCGTTATGCGTTATGCGTTATGCGTTATGTGTTATGCATTTTGAGTTATGCGCCATGCGTTATGCGTTATGCGTTATGCGATATGCGTTGTGCGTTATGCGTTATGCGATATGCGTTGTGCGTTATGCGTTATGCGTTATGCGTTATGCGTTATGCGTTATGCGTTATGCCTTATGCGTTATGCGTGATCCGTTATGCGGTAAGCATTATGCGTTTTGCTGTATTCGTTATGCGTTGTGCGTTATACGTTTGCGTTATGCGTTATGCGTTATGCGTTATGCGTTATGCATTTTGAGTTATGCGTTATGCGATAAGCGTTATGCGTTATGCGTTAAGCATTATGCTTTATGCGTTATGCGTTATGAGTTACACGTTATGCGTTATTCGATATGCGTTATGCGTTATGCGTTATGCCTTATGCGTTATGCGATAAGCGTTATGCGTTATGCGTTAAGCATTATGCTTTATGCGTTATGCGTTATGAGTTACACGTTATGCGTTATTCGATATGCGTTATGCGTTATGCGTTATGCCTTATGCGTTATGCGTGATCCGTTATGCGTTAGGCATTATGCGTTTTGCTGTATTCGTTATGCGTTGTGCGTTATACGTTTGCGTTATGCGTTATGCGTTATGCGTTATGCATTTTGAGTTATGCGCCATGCGTTATGCGTTATGCGATGTGCTTTGTGCGTTATGCGTTATGCGTTATGCGTTATGCGTTATGCGTTATGCGTTATGCGTTATGCGTTATGCGTTATGCATTTTGAGTTATGCGCCATGCGTTATGCGTTATGCGTTATGCGTTATGCGATATGCGTTGTGCGTTATGCGTTATGCGTGATCCGTTATGCGTTAAGCATTATGCGTTTTGCTGTATTCGTTATGCGTTGTGCGTTATACGTTTGCGTTATGCGTTATGCGTTATGCGTTATGCATTTTGAGTTATGCGCCATGCGTTATACGGTATGCGTTATGCGTTATGCTTTATGCGTTATGCGTTATGCGTTATGCGTTATGCGTTATGCGTTATCCGTTGTTCATTATGCGTTATGCGTTGTGCGTTATACGTTTGCGTTATGCGGCATGCGTTATGCGTTATACGGTATGCGTTATGCGTTATGCTTTATGCGTTATGCGTTATGCGTTATGCGTTATGCGTTACGCTTTATGCGTTATGCGTTATGAGTTACACGTTATGCGTTATGCGTTATGCGTTATGCGTTTTGCGTTATTGCGTTAGGGGTTATGCGTTATGCGTTATGCGTTATGCGTTATGCGTTATGCGTTATGCGTTATATGTTATGCGTTATGCGTTATGCGTTGTGCGTTATACGTTTGCGTTATGCGTTATGCGTTATGCGTTATACGGTATGCGTTATGCGTTATACGTTATGCGTTATGCGTTATGCGATATGCGTTATGCGTTATGCCTTATGCGTTATGCTTTATGCGTTATGCGTTATGAGTTACAAGTTATGCGTTATGCGTTATGCGTTATTGCGTTAGGGTTTATGCGTTTTGCGTTATGCGTTATGCGTTATGCTTTATAAGTTATGCGTTATGCGTTATGCGTTATGCGTTATGCGTTATGCGTTATGCGTTATGCATTTTGAGTTATGCGCCATGCGTTATGCGTTATGCGTTATGCGTTATGCGATATGCGTTGTGCGTTATGCGTTATGCGTGATCCGTTATGCGTTAAGCATTATGCGTTTTGCTGTATTCGTTATGCGTTGTGCGTTATACGTTTGCGTTATGCGTTATGCGTTATGCGTTATGCATTTTGAGTTATGCGCCATGCGTTATGCGTTATGCGTTATGCGTTATGCGTTATGCGTTATGCGTTATGCGTTATGCGTTATGCCTTATGCGTTATGCGTTATGCGTTATGCTTTAAGCGTTATGCATTATGCGTTATGCGTTATGTGTTATGCGTTATGCGTTATGCGTTATGCGTTATGCGTTATGCGTTATGCGTTATGCGTTATGCGTTATGCGTTATGCGTTATGCGTTATGCGTTATGCGTTATGCGTTATGCGATATGCGTTGTGCGTTATGCGTTATGCGTTATACGTTATGCGTTATGCGTTATGCGTTATGCGTTATGCGTTATGCGTTATGCGTTATGCGTTATGCGTTATGCGTTATGCGATATGCGTTGTGCGTTATGCGTTATACGTTATGCGTTATGCGTTATGCGTTATGCGTTATGCGTTATGCGTTATGCGTTATGCGTTATGCGTTATGCGTTATGCGTTATGCGTTATGCGTTATGCGTTATGCGTTATGCGTTATGCGTTATGCGTTATGCGTTATGCGTTATGCGTTATGCGTTATGCGTTATGCGTTATGCGTTATGCGTTATGTGTTATGCATTTTGAGTTATGCGCCATGCGTTATGCGTTATGCGTTATGCGATATGCGTTGTGCGTTATGCGTTATGCGATATGCGTTGTGCGTTATGCGTTATGCGTTATGCGTTATGCGTTATGCGTTATGCGTTATGCGTTATGCGTTATGCATTTTGAGTTATGCGCCATGCGTTATGCGTTATGCGTTATGCGTTATGCGATATGCGTTATGCGTTATGCGTTATGCGTTATGCGTTATGCGTTATGCGTGATCCGTTATGCGTTAAGCATTATGCGTTTTGCTGTATTCGTTATGCGTTGTGCGTTATACGTTTGCGTTATGCGTTATGCGTTATGCGTTATGCATTTTGAGTTATGCGCCATGCGTTATGCGTTATGCGATATGCGTTTTGCGTTATGCGTTATGCGTTATGCGTGATCCGTTATGTGTTAGGCGATATACGTTTTGCGGTATTAGTTATGCGTTATGCGTTATGCGTTATCCGTTGTTCATTATGCGTTATGCGTTGTGCGTTATACGTTTGCGTTATGCGGCATGCGTTATGCGTTATGCGGTATGCGTTATGCGTTATGCGTTATGCGTTATGCGTTATGCGTTATGCGTTATGCGTTATGCGTTACGCTTTATGCGTTATGCGTTATGAGTTACACGTTATGCGTTATGCGTTATGCGTTATGCATTATGCGTTATGCGTTATGCGTTATGCGTTATGCGTTATGCGTTATGCGTTATGCGTTATGCGTTATGCATTTTGAGTTATGCGCCATGCGTTATGCGTTATGCGTTATGCGTTATGCGATATGCGTTATGCGTTATGCGTTATGCGTTATGCGTTATGCGTGATCCGTTATGCGTTAAGCATTATGCGTTTTGCTGTATTCGTTATGCGTTGTGCGTTATACGTTTGCGTTATGCGTTTTGCATTTTGAGTTATGCGCCATGCGTTACGCGTTATGCGTTATGCGTTATGCGATATGCGTTGTGCGTTATGCGTTATGCGTTATGTGTTATGCTTTATGCGTTATGCGTTATGCGTTACGCTTTATGCGTTATACATTATGCGTTATGCGTTATGCGTTATGCATTATGCGTTATGCGTTATGCATTTTGAGTTATGCGCCATGCGTTATGCGTTATGCGTTATGCGTTATGCGATATGCGTTATGCGATATGCGTTGTGCGTTATGCGTTATGCGTTATGCGATATGCGTTGTGCGTTATGCGTTATGCGTGATCCGTTATGCGTTAAGCATTATGCGTTTTGCTGTATTCGTTATGCGTTGTGCGTTATACGTTTGCGTTATGCGTTATGCGTTATGCGTTTTGCATTTTGAGTTATGCGCCATGCGTTACGCGTTATGCGTTATGCGTTATGCGATATGCGTTGTGCGTTATGCGTTATGCGTTATGCGTTATGCGTTATGCGTTATGCGTTAAGCGTTATGCGTTTTGCTTTATTCGTTATACGTTGTGCATTATGCGTTATGCGTTATGTGTTATGCTTTATGCGTTATGCGTTATGCGTTATGCTTTAAGCGTTATGCATTATGCGTTATGCGTTATGTGTTATGCGTTATGCGTTATGCGTTATGCTTTATGCGTTATGCGTTATGCGTTATGCGTTATGCGTTATGCGTTATGCGTTATATGTTATGCGTTATGCGTTATGCGTTGTGCGTTATACGTTTGCGTTATGCGTTATGCGTTATATACGGTATGTTTTATGCGTTATACGTTATGCGTTATGCGTTATGCGATATGCGTTATGCGTTATGCCTTATGCGTTATGCTTTATGCGTTATGCGTTATGAGTTACAAGTTATGCGTTATGCGTTATGCGTTATTGCGTTAGGGTTTATGCGTTTTGCGTTATGCGTTATGCGTTATGCTTTATAAGTTATGCGTTATGCGTTATGCGTTATGCGTTATGCGTTATGCGTTATGCGTTATGCATTTTGAGTTATGCGCCATGCGTTATGCGTTATGCGTTATGCGTTATGCGATATGCGTTATGCGTTATGCGTTATGCGTGATCCGTTATGCGTTAAGCATTATGCGTTTTGCTGTATTCGTTATGCGTTGTGCGTTATACGTTTGCGTTATGCGTTATGCGTTATGCGTTATGCATTTTGAGTTATGCGCCATGCGTTATGCATTATGCGTTATGCGTTATGCGATATGCGTTGTGCGTTATGCGTTATGCGTTATGCGTTATGCGTTATGCGTTATGCGTTATGCTTTAAGCGTTATGCATTATGCGTTATGCGTTATGTGTTATGCGTTATGCGTTATGCGTTATGCGTTATGCGTTATGCGTTATGCGTTATGCGTTATGCGTTATGCGTTATGCGTTATGCGTTATGCGTTATGCGTTATGCGTTATGCATTTTGAGTTATGCGCCATGCGTTATGCGTTATGCGTTATGCGTTATGCGATATGCGTTGTGCGTTATGCGTTATGCGATATGCGTTGTGCGTTATGCGTTATGCGTTATGCGTTATGCGTTATGCGTTATGCGTTATGCGTTATGCGTTATGCGTTATGCGTTATGCGTTATGCGTTATGCGTTATGCGTTATGCGTTATGCGTTATGCGTTATGCGTTATGCGTTATGCGTTATGGGTTATGCGTTATGCGTTATGCGATATGCGTTATGCGTTATACGTTATGCTTTATGCTTTATGCTTTATGCGTTATGCGTTATGCGTTATGAGTGATCCGACATGCGTTATGCGTTATGGGTTATGCGTTATGCGTTATGCGTTTTGCGTTATACGTTATCCGATATGCGTTGTGCGTTATGCGTTATGCGTTATGCGTTATGCGTTATGCATTTTGAGTTATGCGCCATGCGTTATGCGTTATGCGTTATGCGTTATGCGATATGCGTTATGCGTTATGCCTTATGCGTTATGCGTGATCCGTTATGCGTTAAGCATTATGCGTTTTGCTGTATTCGTTATGCGTTGTGCGTTATACGTTTGCGTTATGCGTTATGCGTTATGCGTTATGCATTTTGAGTTATGCGTTATGCGATAAGCGTTATGCGTTATGCGATATGCGTTATGCGTTATGCGTTTTGCGTTATACGTTATCCGATATGCGTTGTGCGTTATGCGTTATGCGTTATGCGTTATGCGTTATGCATTTTGAGTTATGCGCCATGCGTTATGCGTTATGCGTTATGCGTTATGCGATATGCGTTATGCGTTATGCCTTATGCGTTATGCGTGATCCGTTATGCGTTAAGCATTATGCGTTTTGCTGTATTCGTTATGCGTTGTGCGTTATACGTTTGCGTTATGCGTTATGCGTTATGCGTTATGCATTTTGAGTTATGCGTTATGCGATAAGCGTTATGCGTTATGCGTTAAGCATTATGCTTTATGCGTTATGCGTTATGAGTTACACGTTATGCGTTATTCGATATGCGTTATGCGTTATGCGTTATGCCTTATGCGTTATGCGATAAGCGTTATGCGTTATGCGTTAAGCATTATGCTTTATGCGTTATGCGTTATGAGTTACACGTTATGCGTTATTCGATATGCGTTATGCGTTATGCGTTATGCCTTATGCGTTATGCGTGATCCGTTATGCGTTAGGCATTATGCGTTTTGCTGTATTCGTTATGCGTTGTGCGTTATACGTTTGCGTTATACGTTATGCGTTATGCGTTATGCGTTATGCATTTTGAGTTATGCGCCATGCGTTATGCGTTATGCGATGTGCGTTGTGCGTTATGCGTTATGCGTTATGCGTTATGCGTTATGCGTTATGCGTTATGCGTTATGCGTTATGCGTTATGCGTTATGCATTTTGAGTTATGCGCCATGCGTTATGCGTTATGCGTTATGCGTTATGCGATATGCGTTGTGCGTTATGCGTTATGCGTGATCCGTTATGCGTTAAGCATTATGCGTTTTGCTGTATTCGTTATGCGTTGTGCGTTATACGTTTGCGTTATGCGTTATGCGTTATGCGTTATGCATTTTGAGTTATGCGCCATGCGTTATGCATTATGCGTTATGCGTTATGCGATATGCGTTATGCGTTATGCGTTATGCGTTATGCGTTATGCGTTATGCGATATGCGTTGTGCGTTATGCGTTATGCGTTATGCGTTATGCGTTATGCGTTATGCGTTATGCGTTATGCGTTATGCATTTTTAGTTATGCGCCATGCGTTATGCGTTATGCGTTATGCGTTATGCGATATGCGTTATGCGTTATGCGTTATGCGTTATGCGTTATGCGTGATCCGTTATGCGTTAAGCATTATGCGTTTTGCTGTATTCGTTATGCGTTGTGCGTTATACGTTTGCGTTATGCGTTATGCGTTATGCGTTATGCGCCATGCGTTATGCGTTATGCGATATGCGTTGTGCGTTATGCGTTATGCGTTATGCGATATGCGTTGTGCGTTATGCGTTATGCGTGATCCGTTATGCGTTAAGCATTATGCGTTTTGCTGTATTCGTTATGCGTTGTGCGTTATACGTTTGCGTTATGCGTTATGCGTTATGCGTTATGCATTTTGAGTTATGCGCCATGCGTTATGCATTATGCGTTATGCGTTATGCGATATGCGTTGTGCGTTATGCGTTATGCGTTATGCGTTATGCGTTATGCGTTATGCGTTATGCGTTATGCGTTATGCGTTATGCGTTATGCGTTATGCGTTATGCGTTATGCGTTATGCGTTATGCGTTATGCGTTATGCGTTATGCGTTATGCGTTATCCGTTATGCGTTATGCGTTATGCGTTATGCGTTATGTGTTATGCATTTTGAGTTATGCGCCATGCGTTATGCGTTATGCGTTATGCGATATGCGTTGTGCGTTATGCGTTATGCGATATGCGTTGTGCGTTATGCGTTATGCGTTATGCGTTATGCGTTATGCGTTATGCGTTATGCGTTATGCGTTATGCGTTATGCGTTATGCATTTTGAGTATTGCGCCATGCGATATGCGTTAAGCATTATGCGTTTTGCTGTATTCGTTATGCGTTGTGCGTTATACGTTTGCGTTATGCGTTATGCGTTATGCGTTATGCGTTATGCGTTATGCATTTTGAGTTATGCGCCATGCGTTATGCGTTATGCGATATGCGTTGTGCGTTATGCGTTATGCGTTATGCGATATGCGTTGTGCGTTATGCGTTATGCGTGATCCGTTATGCGTTAAGCATTATGCGTTTTGCTGTATTCGTTATGCGTTGTGCGTTATACGTTTGCGTTATGCGTTATGCGTTATGCATTTTGAGTTATGCGCCATGCGTTATGCATTATGCGTTATGCGTTATGCGATATGCGTTGTGCGTTATGCGTTATGCGTTATGCGTTATGCGTTATGCGATATGCGTTGTGCGTTATGCGTTATGCGTTATGCGTTATGCGTTATGCGTTATGCGTTATGCGTTATGCGTTATGCGTTATGCGTTATGCATTTTGAGTTATGCGCCATGCGTTATGCGTTATGCGTTATGCGTTATGCGTTATGCGATATGCGTTATGCGTTATGCGTTATGCGTTATGCGTTATGCGTGATCCGTTATGCGTTAAGCATTATGCGTTTTGCTGTATTCGTTATGCGTTGTGCGTTATACGTTTGCGTTATGCGTTATGCGTTATGCGTTATGCATTTTGAGTTATGCGCCATGCGTTATGCGTTATGCGATATGCGTTGTGCGTTATGCGTTATACGTTATGCGATATGCGTTGTGCGTTATGCGTTATGCGTGATCCGTTATGCGTTAAGCATTATGCGTTTTGCTGTATTCGTTATGCGTTGTGCGTTATACGTTTGCGTTATGCGTTATGCGTTATGCGTTATGCATTTTGAGTTATGCGCCATGCGTTATGCATTATGCGTTATGCGTTATACGATATGCGTTGTGCGTTATGCGTTATGCGTTATGCGTTATGCGTTATGCGTTATGCGTTATGCGATATGCGTTGTGCGTTATGCGTTATGCGTTATGCGTTATGCGTTATGCGATATGCGTTGTGCGTTATGCGTTATGCGTTATGCGATATGCGTTGTGCGTTATGCGTTATACGTTATGCGTTATGCGTTATGCGTTATGCGTTATGCGTTATGCGTTATGCGTTATGCGTTATGCGTTATGCGTTATGCGTTATGCGTTATGCGTTATGCGTTATGCGTTATGCGTTATGCGTTATGCGTTATGCGTTATGCGTTATGCGTTATGCGTTATGCGTTATGCGTTATGCGTTATGCGTTATGCGTTATGCGTTATGCGTTATGCGTTATGTGTTATGCATTTTGAGTTATGCGCCATGCGTTATGCGTTATGCGTTATGCGATATGCGTTGTGCGTTATGCGTTATGCGATATGCGTTATGCGTTATGCGTTATGCGTTATGCGTTATGCGTTATGCGTTATGCGTTATGCGTTATGCGTTATGCGTTATGCGTTATGCGTTATGCGTTATGCATTTTGAGTTATGCGCCATGCGTTATGCGTTATGCGTTATGCGTTATGCTTTATGCGTTATGCGTTATGCGTTATGCGTTATGCGTTATGCGTTATGCGTTATGCGTTATGCGTTATGCGTTATGCGTTATGCGTTATGCATTTTGAGTTATGCGCCATGCGTTATGCGTTATGCGTTATGCGTTATGCGATATGCGTTATGCGTTATGCGTTATGCGTTATGCGTTATGCGTGATCCGTTATGCGTTAAGCATTATGCGTTTTGCTGTATTCGTTATGCGTTGTGCGTTATACGTTTGCGTTATGCGTTATGCGTTATGCGTTATGCGTTATGCATTTTGAGTTATGCGCCATGCGTTATGCGTTATGCGATATGCGTTGTGCGTTATGCGTTATGCGTTATGCGATATGCGTTGTGCGATATGCGTTATGCGTGATCCGTTATGCGTTAAGCATTATGCGTTTTGCTGTATTTGTTATGCGTTATACGTTTGCGTTATGCGTTATGCGTTTTGCATTTTGAGTTATGCGCCATGCGTTACGCGTTATGCGTTATGCGTTATGCGATATGCGTTGTGCGTTATGCGTTATGCGTTATGCGTTATGTGTTATGCGTTATGCGTTATGCGTTATGCGTTATGCATTTTGAGGTATGCGCCATGCGTTATGCGTTATGCGTTATGCGTTATGCGATATGCGTTGTGCGTTATGCGTTATGCGTTGTGCGTTATGCGTTATGCGTTATGCGATATGCGTTGTGCGATATGCGTTATGCGTGATCCGTTATGCGTTAAGCATTATGCGTTTTGCTGTATTCGTTATGCGTTATACGTTTGCGTTATGCGTTATGCGTTTTGCATTTTGAGTTATGCGCCATGCGTTATGCGTTATGCGTTATGCGTTATGCGATATGCGTTGTGCGTTATGCGTTATGCGTTATGCGTTATGTGTTATGCGTTATGCGTTATGCGTTATGCGTTATGCATTTTGAGGTATGCGCCATGCGTTATGCGTTATGCGTTATGCGTTATGCGTTATGCGTTGTGCGTTATGCGTTATGCGTTATGCGTTATGCGTTATGTGTTATGCATTATGCGTTATGCGTTATGCCTGATCCGTAAGGCGTTATGCGTTATGCGTTATGCGTTATGCGTTATCCGTTATGCGTTATGCGTTATGCGTTATGCGTTATGCGTTATGCGTTATGTGTTATGCATTATGCGTTATGCGTTATGCCTGATCCGTTAGGCGTTATGCGTTATGCGTTATGCGTTATTCGTTATGCGTTATGCGTTATGCGTTATGCGCTATGCGTTATGCGTTATGCGTTATGTGTTATGCATTATGCGTTATGCGTTATGCCTGATCCGTTAGGCGTTATGCGTTATGCGTTATGCGTTATGCGTTATGCGTTATGCGTTATGCGTTATGCGTTATGCGTTATGCGTTATGCGTTATGCGTTATGCGTTATGCGTTATGCGTTATGCGTTATGCGTTATGCGTTATGCGTTATGCGTTATGCGTTATGCGTTATGCGTTATGGGTTATGCGTTATGCGTTATGCGATATGCGTTATGCGTTATACGTTATGCTTTATGCTTTATGCGTTATGCGTTATGCGTTATGAGTGATCCGACATGCGTTATGCGTTATGGGTTATGCGTTATGCGTTTTGCGTTATACGTTATCCGATATGCGTTGTGCGTTATGCGTTATGCGTTATGCGTTATGCGTTATGCGTTATGCATTTTGAGTTATGCGCCCATGCGTTATGCGTTATGCGATATGCGTTATGCGTTATGCCTTATGCGTTATGCGTGATCCGTTATGCGTTAAGCATTATGCGTTTTGCTGTATTCGTTATGCGTTGTGCGTTATACGTTTGCGTTATGCGTTATGCGTTATGCGTTATGCGTTATGCATTTTGAGTTATGCGTTATGCGATAAGCGTTATGCGTTATGCGTTAAGCATTATGCTTTATGCGTTATGCGTTATGAGTTACACGTTATGCGTTATTCGATATGCGTTATGCGTTATGCGTTATGCCTTATGCGTTATACGATAAGCGTTATGCGTTATGCGTTAAGCATTATGCTTTATGCGTTATGCGTTATGAGTTACACGTTATGCGTTATTCGATATGCGTTATGCGTTATGCCTTATGCGTTATGCGTGATCCGTTATGCGTTAGGCATTATGCGTTTTGCTGTATTCGTTATGCGTTGTGCGTTATACGTTTGCGTTATGCGTTATGCGTTATGCGTTATGCGTTATGCATTTTGAGTTATGCGCCATGCGTTATGCGTTATGCGATGTGCGTTGTGCGTTATGCGTTATGCGTTATGCGTTATGCGTTATGCGTTATGCGTTATGCGTTATGCGTTATGAATTTTGAGTTATGCGCCATGCGTTATGCGTTATGCGTTATGCGTTATGCGATATGCGTTGTGCGTTATGCGTTATGCGTGATGCTTTATGCGTTAAGCATTATGCGTTTTGCTGTATTCGTTATGCGTTGTGCGTTATACGTTTGCGTTATGCGTTATGCGTTATGCGTTATGCATTTTGAGTTATGCGCCATGCGTTATGCATTATGCGTTATGCGTTATGCGATATGCGTTGTGCGTTATGCGTTATGCGTTATGCGTTATGCGTTATGCGTTATGCGTTATGCGTTATGCGTTATGCTTTATGCGTTATGCGTTATGCGTTATGCATTTTGAGTTATGCGCCATGCGTTATGCGTTATGCGTTATGCGTTATGCGATATGCGTTGTGCGTTAGGCGTTATGCGATATGCGTTGTGCGTTATGCGTTATGCGTTATGCGTTATGCGTTATGCGTTATGCGTTATGCGTTATGCGTCATGCGTTATGCGTTATGCGTTATGCGTTATGCGTTATGCGTTATGCATTTTGAGTTATGCGCCATGCGTTATGCGTTATGCGTTATGCGTTATGCGATATGCGTTATGCGTTATGCGTTATGCGTTATGCGTTATGCGTGATCCGTTATGCGTTAAGCATTATGCGTTTTGCTGTATTCGTTATGCGTTGTGCGTTATACGTTTGCGTTATGCGTTATGCGTTATGCGTTTTGCATTTTGAGTTATGCGCCATGCGTTATGCGTTATGCGTTATGCGTTATGCGATATGCGTTGTGCGTTATGCGTTATGCGTTATGCGTTATGTGTTATGCGTTATGCGTTATGCGTTATGCGTTATGCATTTTGAGGTATGCGCCATGCGTTATGCGTTATGCGTTATGCGTTATGCGATATGCGTTGTGCGTTATGCGTTATGCGATATGCGTTGTGCATTATGCGTTATGCGTTATGCGTTATGCGTTATGCGTTATGCGTTATGCGTTATGCGTTATGCGTTATGCGTTATGCGTTATGCGTTATGCGTTATGCGTTTTGCATTTTGAGTTATGCGCCATGCGTTTTGCGTTATGCGTTATGCGTTATGCGATATGCGTTGTGCGTTATGCGTTATGCGTTATGCGTTATGCGTTATGCGTTATGCGTTATACGTTATGCTTTATGCTTTATGCGTTATGCGTTATGCGCTATGAGTGATCCGACATGCGTTATGCGTTATGCGTTATGCGTTATGCGTTATGCGTTATGCGTTATGCGTTATGCGTTATGCGTTATGCGTTATGCGTTATGCGTTATGCGTTATGCGTTATGCGTTATGCGTTATGTGTTATGCATTATGCGTTATGCGTTATGCCTGATCCGTAAGGCGTTATGCGTTATGCGTTGTGCGTTATGCGATGTGCGTTGTGCGTTATGCGTTATGCGTTATGCGTTATGCGTTATGCGTTATGCGTTATGCGTTATGCGTTATGCATTTTGAGTTATGCGCCATGCGTTATGCGTTATGCGTTATGCGTTATGCGATATGCGTTGTGCGTTATGCGTTATGCGTGATCCGTTATGCGTTAAGCATTATGCGTTTTGCTGTATTCGTTATGCGTTGTGCGTTATACGTTTGCGTTATGCGTTATGCGTTATGCGTTATGCGTTATGCGTTATGCGTTATGCATTTTGAGTTATGCGCCATGCGTTATGCGTTATGCGTTATGCGTTATGCGATATGCGTTGTGCGTTATGCGTTATGCGATATGCGTTGTGCGTTATGCGTTATGCGTTATGCGTTATGCGTTATGCGTTATGCGTTATGCGTTATGCGTTATGCGTTATGCGTTATGCGTTATGCGTTATGCGTTATGCGTTATGCGTTATGCGTTATGCATTTTGAGTTATGCGCCATGCGTTATGCGTTATGCGTTATGCGTTATGCGATATGCGTTATGCGTTATGCGTTATGCGTTATGCGTTATGCGTGAACCGTTATGCGTTAAGCATTATGCGTTTTGCTGTATTCGTTATGCGTTGTGCGTTATACGTTTGCGTTATGCGTTATGCTTTATGCGTTTTGCATTTTGAGTTATGCGCCATGCGTTATGCGTTATGCGTTATGCGATATGCGTTGTGCGTTATGCGTTATGCGTTATGCGTTATGCGTTATGTGTTATATGTTATGCGTTATGCGTTATGCGTTATGCATTTTGAGGTATGCGCCATGCGTTATGCGTTATGCGTTATGCGTTATGCGATATGCGTTATGCGTTATGCGTTATGCGTTATGCGTTGTGCGTTATGCGTTATGCGTTATGCGTTATCCGTTATGCGTTATGCGTTATGCGTTATGCGTTATGCGTTATGCGTTATGCGTTATGCGTTATGCATTTTGAGTTATGCGCCATGCGTTTTGCGTTATGCGTTATGCGTTATGCGATATGCGTTGTGCGTTATGCGTTATGCGTTATGCGTTATGCGTTATGCGTTATGCGTTATGCGTTATGCTTTATGCGTTATGCGTTATGCGTTATGCGCTATGAGTGATCCGACATGCGTTATGCGTTATGCGTTATGCGTTATGCGTTATGCGTTATGCGTTATGCGTTATGTGTTATGCGTTATGCGTTATGCGTTATGCGTTATGCGTTATGCGTTATGCGTTATGCGTTATGTGTTATGCATTATGCGTTATGCGTTATGCCTGATCCGTAAGGCGTTATGCGTTATGCGTTGTGCGTTATGCGTGATGCGTTATGCGTTATGCGTTATGCGTTATGCGTTATGCGTTATGCGTTATGCGTTATGCGTTATGCGTTATGCGTTATGCGTTATACGTTATGCGTTATGCGTTATGCGTTATGCGTTATGCGTTATGCGTTATGCGTTATGCGTTATGCGTTATGCGTTATGCGTTATGCGTTATGCGTTATGCGTTATGCGTTATGCGTTATGCGTTATGGGTTATGCGTTATGCGTTATGCGATATGCGTTATGCGTTATACGTTATGCTTTATGCTTTATGCGTTATGCGTTATGCGTTATGAGTGATCCGACATGCGTTATGCGTTATGGGTTATGCGTTATGCGTTATGCGTTATGCGTTATGCGTTATGCGTTATGCATTTTGAGTTATGTGCCATGCGTTTTGCGTTATGCGTTATGCGTTATGCGATATGCGTTGTGCGTTATGCGTTGTGCGTTATGCGTTATGCGTTATGCGTTATGCGTTATGCGTTATGCGTTATGCGTTATGCGTTATGCGTTATGCGTGAACCGTTATGCGTTAAGCATTATGCGTTTTGCTGTATTCGTTATGCGTTATACGTTTGCGTTATGCGTTATGCGTTATGCGTTTTGCATTTTGAGTTATGCGCCATGCGTTACGCGTTATGCGTTATGCGTTATGCGATATGCGTTGTGCGTTATGCGTTATGCGTTATGCGTTATGTGTTATGCGTTATGCGTTATGCGTTATGCGTTATGCATTTTGAGGTATGCGCCATGCGTTATGCGTTATGCGTTATGCGTTATGCGATATGCGTTGTGCGTTATGCGTTATGCGTTATACGTTATGCTTTATGCTTTATGCGTTATGCGTTATGCGTTATGAGTGATCCGACATGCGTTATGCGTTATGGGTTATGCGTTATGCGATATGCGTTGTGCGTTATGCGTTATGCGTGAACCGTTATGCGTTAAGCATTATGCGTTTTGCTGTATTCGTTATGCGTTATACGTTTGCGTTATGCGTTATGCGTTATGCGTTTTGCATTTTGAGTTATGCGCCATGCGTTACGCGTTATGCGTTATGCGTTATGCGATATGCGTTGTGCGTTATGCGTTATGCGATATGCGTTGTGCGTTATGCGTTATGCGTTATGCGTTATGTGTTATGCGTTATGCGTTATGCGTTATGCGTTATGCATTTTGAGGTATGCGCCATGCGTTATGCGTTATGCGTTATGCGTTATGCGATATGCGTTGTGCGTTATGCGTTATGCGTTATGCGTTATGTGTTATGCATTATGCGTTATGCGTTATGCCTGATCCGTAAGGCGTTATGCGTTATGCGTTATGCGTTATGCGTTATGCGTTATGCGTTATGCGTTATGCGTTATGCGTTATGCGTTATGCGTTATGCGTTATGCGTTATGCGTTATGCATTTTGAGTTATGCGCCATGCGTTATGCGTTATGCGTTATGCGTTATGCGATATGCGTTGTGCGTTATGCGTTATGCGTTATGCGTTATGCCGTATGCGTTATGCGTTATGCGTTATGCGTTATGCATTTTGCGTTATGCGCCATGCGTTATGCGTTATGCGTTATGCGTTATGCGTTATGCATTATGCGTTGTGCGTTATACGTTTGCGTTGTGCGTTATGCGTTATGCGTTATGCGTTATGCATTATGCGTTATGCGTTATACGTTATGAGTTATGCGTTATGCGTTATGCGTTATGCGATATGCATCATGCATAAAGCCTTATGCGGTAACGTTATGCGTTATGCGTTTTGCGTTATACGTTATGCGTTATGCGTTATGCGTTATGCATTATGCGATATGCGTTATGCGTTATGCGTTATGCGTTATGCGTTATGCGTTATGCGTTATGCGTTATGCGTTATGCGTTATGCGTTATGTTATGCGTTATGCGTTATGCGTTATGCGTTATACGTTGTAAGTTATGCGATATGCGTTATGCATTTTGAGTTATGCGCCATGCGTTATGCGTTATGCGTTATGCGTTATGCGATATGCGTTGTGCGTTATGCGTTATGCGTGATCCGTTATGCGTTAAGCATTATGCGTTTTGCTGTATTCGTTATGCGTTGTGCGTTATACGTTTGCGTTATGCGTTATGCGTTATGCGTTATGCATTTTCAGTTATGCGCCATTCGTTATGCGTTATGCGTTATGCGTTATGCGATTTGCGTTGTGCGTTATGCGTTATGCGTTATGCGTTATGCGTTATGCGTTATGCGTTATGCGTTATGCGTTATGCGTTATGCGTTATGCATTTTGAGTTATGCGCCATGCGTTATGCGTTATGCGTTATGCGTTATGCGATATGCGTTGTGCGTTATGCGTTATGCGTTATGCGATATGCGTTGTGCGTTATGCGTTATGCGTTATGCGTTATGCGTTATGCGTTATGCGTTATGCGTTATGCGTTATGCGTTATGCGTTATGCGTTATGCGTTATGCGTTATGCGTTATGCATTTTGAGTTATGCGCCATGCGTTATGCGTTATGCGTTATGCGTTATGCGATATGCGTTGTGCGTTATGCGTTATGCGTTATGCGTTATGCGTTATGCGTTATGCGTTATGCATTATGCTTTATGCGTTATGCGTTATGAGTCACACGTTATGCGTTATTCGATATGCGTTATGCATTATGCGTTATGCGTTATGCGTTATGCGTTATGCGTTATGCGATATGCGTTGTGCGTTATGCGTTATGCGTTATGCGTTATGCGTTATGCGTTATGCGTTATGCGATATGCGTTGTGCGTTATGCGTTATGCGTTATGCGTTATGCGTTATGCGTTATGCGTTATGCGATATGCGTTGTGCGTTATGCGTTATGCGTTATGCGTTATGCGTTATGCGTTATGCGTTATGCGTTATGCGTTATGCGTTATGCGTTATGCGTTATGCGTTATGCGTTATGGGTTATGCGTTATGTGTTATGCGATATGCGTTATGCGTTATGCGTCATGCGTTATGCGTTATGCGTTATGCGTTATGCGTTATGCGTTATGCGTTATGCGTTGTGCGTTATACGTTTGCGTTATGCATTATGCGTTATGCGTTATACGGTATGCGTTATGCGTTATACGTTATGCGTTATGCGTTATGCGATAAGCGTTATGCGTTATGCGTTAAGCATTATGCTTTATGCGTTATGCGTTATGAGTTACACGTTATGCGTTATTCGATATGCGTTATGCGTTATGCGTTATGCCTTATGCGTTATGCGTTATGCGTTATGCGTTATGCGTTATGCGTTATGCGTTATGCGTTATGCGTTATGGGTTATGCGTTATGTGTTATGCGATATGCGTTATGCGTTATGCGTCATGCGTTATGCGTTATGCGTTATGCGTTATGCATTATGCGATATGCGTTATGCGTTATGCGTTATGCGTTATGCGTTATGCGTTATGCGTTATGCGTTATGCGTTATGCGTTATGCGTTATGCGTTATGTTATGCGTTATGCGTTATGCGTTATGCGTTATACGTTGTAAGTTATGCGATATGCGTTATGCATTTTGAGTTATGCGCCATGCGTTATGCGTTATGCGTTATGCGTTATGCGATATGCGTTGTGCGTTATGCGTTATGCGTGATCCGTTATGCGTTAAGCATTATGCGTTTTGCTGTATTCGTTATGCGTTGTGCGTTATACGTTTGCGTTATGCGTTATGCGTTATGCGTTATGCATTTTCAGTTATGCGCCATTCGTTATGCGTTATGCGTTATGCGTTATGCGATTTGCGTTGTGCGTTATGCGTTATGCGTTATGCGTTATGCGTTATGCGTTATGCGTTATGCGTTATGCGTTATGCATTTTGAGTTATGCGCCATGCGTTATGCGTTATGCGTTATGCGTTATGCGTTATGCGATATGCGTTGTGCGTTATGCGTTATGCGTTATGCGATATGCGTTGTGCGTTATGCGTTATGCGTTATGCGTTATGCGTTATGCGTTATGCGTTATGCGTTATGCGTTATGCGTTATGCGTTATGCGTTATGCGTTATGCGTTATGCGTTATGCATTTTGAGTTATGCGCCATGCGTTATGCGTTATGCGTTATGCGATATGCGTTGTGCGTTATGCGTTATGCGTTATGCGTTATGCGTTATGCGTTATGCGTTATGCATTATGCTTTATGCGTTATGCGTTATGAGTCACACGTTATGCGTTATTCGATATGCGTTATGCATTATGCGTTATGCGTTATGCGTTATGCGTTATGCGTTATGCGATATGCGTTGTGCGTTATGCGTTATGCGTTATGCGTTATGCGTTATGCGTTATGCGTTATGCGATATGCGTTGTGCGTTATGCGTTATGCGTTATGCGTTATGCGTTATGCGTTATGCGTTATGCGTTATGCGTTGTGCGTTATGCGTTATGCGTTATGCGTTATGCGTTATGCGTTATGCGTTATGCGTTATGCGTTATGCGTTATGCGTTATGCGTTATGCGTTATGGGTTATGCGTTATGTGTTATGCGATATGCGTTATGCGTTATGCGTCATGCGATATGCGTTATGCGTTATGCGTTATGCGTTATGCGTTATGCGTTATGCGTTGTGCGTTATACGTTTGCGTTATGCATTATGCGTTATGCGTTATACGGTATGCGTTATGCGTTATACGTTATGCGTTATGCGTTATGCGATAAGCGTTATGCGTTATGCGTTAAGCATTATGCTTTATGCGTTATGCGTTATGAGTTACACGTTATGCGTTATTCGATATGCGTTATGCGTTATGCGTTATGCCTTATGCGTTATGCGTGATCCGTTATGCGTTAAGCATTATGCGTTTTGCTGTATTCGTTATGCGTTGTGCGTTATACGTTTGCGTTATGCGTTATGCGTTATGCATTTTGAGTTATGCGCCATGCGTTATGCATTATGCGTTATGCGTTATGCGATATGCGTTGTGCGTTATGCGTTATGCGTTATACGTTATGCGTTATGCGTTATGCGTTATGCGTTATGCGTTATGCGTTATGCGTTATGCGTTATGCGTTGTGCGTTATGCGTTATACGTTATGCGTTATGCGTTATGCGTTATGCGTTATGCGTTGTGCGTTATGCGTTATGCGTTATGCGTTATGCGTTATGCGTTATGCGTTATGCGTTATGCGTTATGCATTTTGAGTTATGCGCCATGCGTTATGCGTTATGCGTTATGCGTTATGCGATATGCGTTGTGCGTTATGCGTTATGCGTTACGCGATATGCGTTGTGCGTTATGCGTTATGCGTTATGCGTTATGCGTTATGCGTTATGCGTTATGCGTTATGCGTTATGCGTTATGCGTTATGCGTTATGCGTTATGCGTTATGCGTTATGCGTTATGCGTTATGCGTTATGCATTTTGAGTTATGCGCCATGCGTTATGCGTTATGCGTTATGCGTTATGCGTTATGCGTTATGCGTTATGCGTTATGCGTTATGCGTTATGCGTTATGCGTTATGCGTTATGCGTTATGCGTTATGCGTTATGCGTTATGCGTTATGCGTTATGGGTTATGCGTTATGCGTTATGCGATATGCGTTATGCGTTATACGTTATGCTTTATGCTTTATGCGTTATGCGTTATGCGTTATGAGTGATCCGACATGCGTTATGCGTTATGGGTTATGCGTTATGCGATATGCGTTGTGCGTTATGCGTTATGCGTGAACCGTTATGCGTTAAGCATTATGCGTTTTGCTGTATTCGTTATGCGTTATACGTTTGCGTTATGCGTTATGCGTTATGCGTTATGCGTTATGCGTTATGCGTTATGCGTTATGCGTTATGGGTTATGCGTTATGCGTTATGCGATATGCGTTATGCGTTATACGTTATGCTTTATGCTTTATGCGTTATGCGTTATGCGTTATGAGTGATCCGACATGCGTTATGCGTTATGGGTTATGCGTTATGCGTTTTGCGTTATACGTTATGCGATATGCGTTGTGCGTTATGCGTTATGCGTTATGCGTTATGCGTTATGCGTTATGCGTTATGCGTTATGCGTTATGCGTTATGCGTTATGCGTTATGCGTTATGCATTTTGAGTTATGCGCCATGCGTTATGCGTTATGCGTTATGCGTTATGCGATATGCGTTGTGCGTTATGCGTTATGCGTTATGCGTTATGCCGTATGCGTTATGCGTTATGCGTTATGCGTTATGCATTTTGCGTTATGCGCCATGCGTTATGCGTTATGCGTTATGCGTTATGCGTTATGCATTATGCGTTGTGCGTTATACGTTTGCGTTGTGCGTTATGCGTTATGCGTTATGCGTTATGCATTATGCGTTATGCGTTATACGTTATGAGTTATGCGTTATGCGTTATGCGTTATGCGTTATGCGTTATGCGTTATGCGTTATGCGATATGCGTTGTGCGTTATGCGTTATGCGTTATGCGTTATGTGTTATGCGTTGTGCGTTATGCGTTATGCATTTTGAGGTATGCGCCATGCGTTATGCGTTAAGCGTTATGCGTTATGCGATATGCGTTGTGCGTTATGCGTTATGCGATATGCGTTGTGCATTATGCGTTATGCGTTATGCGTTATCCGTTATGCGTTATGCGTTATGCGTTATGCGTTATGCGTTATGCGTTATGCGTTATGCGTTATGCATTTTGAGTTATGTGCCATGCGTTTTGCGTTATGCGTTATGCGTTATGCGATATGCGTTGTGCGTTATGCGTTGTGCGTTATGCGTTATGCGTTATGCGTTATGCGTTATGCGTTATGCGTTATGCGTGAACCGTTATGCGTTAAGCATTATGCGTTTTGCTGTATTCGTTATGCGTTATACGTTTGCGTTATGCGTTATGCGTTATGCGTTTTGCATTTTGAGTTATGCGCCATGCGTTACGCGTTATGCGTTATGCGTTATGCGATATGCGTTATGCGTTATACGTTATGCTTTATGCTTTATGCGTTATGCGTTATGCGTTATGAGTGATCCGACATGCGTTATGCGTTATGCGTTATGCGATTTGCGTTGTGCGTTATGCGTTATGCGTTATGCGTTATGCGTTATGCGTTATGCGTTATGCGTTATGCGTTATGCATTTTGAGTTATGCGCCATGCGTTATGCGTTATGCGTTATGCGTTATGCGTTATGCGATATGCGTTGTGCGTTATGCGTTATGCGTTATGCGATATGCGTTGTGCGTTATGCGTTATGCGTTATGCGTTATGCGTTATGCGTTATGCGTTATGCGTTATGCGTTATGCGTTATGCGTTATGCGTTATGCGTTATGCGTTATGCGTTATGCGTTATGCGTTATGCGTTATGCGTTATGCATTTTGAGTTATGCGCCATGCGTTATGCGTTATGCGTTATGCGATATGCGTTGTGCGTTATGCGTTATGCGTTATGCGTTATGCGTTATGCGTTATGCGTTATGCATTATGCTTTATGCGTTATGCGTTATGAGTCACACGTTATGCGTTATTCGATATGCGTTATGCATTATGCGTTATGCGTTATGCGTTATGCGTTATGCGTTATGCGATATGCGTTGTGCGTTATGCGTTATGCGTTATGCGTTATGCGTTATGCGTTATGCGTTATGCGATATGCGTTGTGCGTTATGCGTTATGCGTTATGCGTTATGCGTTATGCGTTATGCGTTATGCGATATGCGTTGTGCGTTATGCGTTATGCGTTATGCGTTATGCGTTATGCGTTATGCGTTATGCGTTATGCGTTATGCGTTATGCGTTATGCGTTATGCGTTATGCGTTATGGGTTATGCGTTATGTGTTATGCGATATGCGTTATGCGTTATGCGTCATGCGATATGCGTTATGCGTTATGCGTTATGCGTTATGCGTTATGCGTTATGCGTTGTGCGTTATACGTTTGCGTTATGCATTATGCGTTATGCGTTATACGGTATGCGTTATGCGTTATACGTTATGCGTTATGCGTTATGCGATAAGCGTTATGCGTTATGCGTTAAGCATTATGCTTTATGCGTTATGCGTTATGAGTTACACGTTATGCGTTATTCGATATGCGTTATGCGTTATGCGTTATGCCTTATGCGTTATGCGTGATCCGTTATGCGTTAAGCATTATGCGTTTTGCTGTATTCGTTATGCGTTGTGCGTTATACGTTTGCGTTATGCGTTATGCGTTATGCATTTTGAGTTATGCGCCATGCGTTATGCATTATGCGTTATGCGTTATGCGATATGCGTTGTGCGTTATGCGTTATGCGTTATACGTTATGCGTTATGCGTTATGCGTTATGCGTTATGCGTTATGCGTTATGCGTTATGCGTTATGCGTTGTGCGTTATGCGTTATACGTTATGCGTTATGCGTTATGCGTTATGCGTTATGCGTTGTGCGTTATGCGTTATGCGTTATGCGTTATGCGTTATGCGTTATGCGTTATGCGTTATGCGTTATGCATTTTGAGTTATGCGCCATGCGTTATGCGTTATGCGTTATGCGTTATGCGATATGCGTTGTGCGTTATGCGTTATGCGTTATGCGATATGCGTTGTGCGTTATGCGTTATGCGTTATGCGTTATGCGTTATGCGTTATGCGTTATGCGTTATGCGTTATGCGTTATGCGTTATGCATTTTGAGTTATGCGCCATGCGTTATGCGTTATGCGTTATGCGTTATGCGTTATGCGTTATGCGTTATGCGTTATGCGTTATGCGTTATGCGTTATGCGTTATGCGTTATGCGTTATGCGTTATGCGTTATGCGTTATGCGTTATGCGTTATGCGTTATGCGTTATGGGTTATGCGTTATGCGTTATGCGATATGCGTTATGCGTTATACGTTATGCTTTATGCTTTATGCGTTATGCGTTATGCGTTATGAGTGATCCGACATGCGTTATGCGTTATGGGTTATGCGTTATGCGATATGCGTTGTGCGTTATGCGTTATGCGTGAACCGTTATGCGTTAAGCATTATGCGTTTTGCTGTATTCGTTATGCGTTATACGTTTGCGTTATGCGTTATGCGTTATGCGTTATGCGTTATGCGTTATGCGTTATGCGTTATGGGTTATGCGTTATGCGTTATGCGATATGCGTTATGCGTTATACGTTATGCTTTATGCTTTATGCGTTATGCGTTATGCGTTATGAGTGATCCGACATGCGTTATGCGTTATGGGTTATGCGTTATGCGTTTTGCGTTATACGTTATGCGATATGCGTTGTGCGTTATGCGTTATGCGTTATGCGTTATGCGATATGCGTTATGCGTTATACGTTATGCTTTATGCTTTATGCGTTATGCGTTATGCGTTATGAGTTATGCGCCATGCGTTATGCGTTATGCGTTATGCGTTATGCGATATGCGTTGTGCGTTATGCGTTATGCGTTATGCGATATGCGTTGTGCGTTATGCGTTATGCGTTATGCGTTATGCGTTATGCGTTATGCGTTATGCGTTATGCGTTATGCGTTATGCGTTATGCGTTATGCGTTATGCGTTATGCGTTATGCGTTATGCGTTATGCGTTATGCGTTATGCATTTTGAGTTATGCGCCATGCGTTATGCGTTATGCGTTATGCGTTATGCGTTATGCGTTATGCGTTATGCGTTATGCGTTATGCGTTATGCGTTATGCGTTATGCGTTATGCGTTATGCGTTATGCGTTATGCGTTATGCGTTATGCGTTATGCGTTATGCGTTATGGGTTATGCGTTATGCGTTATGCGATATGCGTTATGCGTTATACGTTATGCTTTATGCTTTATGCGTTATGCGTTATGCGTTATGAGTGATCCGACATGCGTTATGCGTTATGGGTTATGCGTTATGCGATATGCGTTGTGCGTTATGCGTTATGCGTGAACCGTTATGCGTTAAGCATTATGCGTTTTGCTGTATTCGTTATGCGTTATACGTTTGCGTTATGCGTTATGCGTTATGCGTTATGCGTTATGCGTTATGCGTTATGCGTTATGGGTTATGCGTTATGCGTTATGCGATATGCGTTATGCGTTATACGTTATGCTTTATGCTTTATGCGTTATGCGTTATGCGTTATGAGTGATCCGACATGCGTTATGCGTTATGGGTTATGCGTTATGCGTTTTGCGTTATACGTTATGCGATATGCGTTGTGCGTTATGCGTTATGCGTTATGCGTTATGCGTTATGCGTTATGCGTTATGCGTTATGCGTTATGCGTTATGCGTTATGCGTTATGCATTTTGAGTTATGCGCCATGCGTTATGCGTTATGCGTTATGCGTTATGCGATATGCGTTGTGCGTTATGCGTTATGCGTTATGCGTTATGCCGTATGCGTTATGCGTTATGCGTTATGCGTTATGCATTTTGCGTTATGCGCCATGCGTTATGCGTTATGCGTTATGCGTTATGCGTTATGCATTATGCGTTGTGCGTTATACGTTTGCGTTGTGCGTTATGCGTTATGCGTTATGCGTTATGCATTATGCGTTATGCGTTATACGTTATGAGTTATGCGTTATGCGTTATGCGTTATGCGTTATGCGTTATGCGTTATGCGTTATGCGATATGCGTTGTGCGTTATGCGTTATGCGTTATGCGTTATGTGTTATGCGTTGTGCGTTATGCGTTATGCATTTTGAGGTATGCGCCATGCGTTATGCGTTAAGCGTTATGCGTTATGCGATATGCGTTGTGCGTTATGCGTTATGCGATATGCGTTGTGCATTATGCGTTATGCGTTATGCGTTATCCGTTATGCGTTATGCGTTATGCGTTATGCGTTATGCGTTATGCGTTATGCGTTATGCGTTATGCATTTTGAGTTATGTGCCATGCGTTTTGCGTTATGCGTTATGCGTTATGCGATATGCGTTGTGCGTTATGCGTTGTGCGTTATGCGTTATGCGTTATGCGTTATGCGTTATGCGTTATGCGTTATGCGTTATGCGTGAACCGTTATGCGTTAAGCATTATGCGTTTTGCTGTATTCGTTATGCGTTATACGTTTGCGTTATGCGTTATGCGTTATGCGTTTTGCATTTTGAGTTATGCGCCATGCGTTACGCGTTATGCGTTATGCGTTATGCGATATGCGTTGTGCGTTATGCGTTATGCGTTATGCGTTATGTGTTATGCGTTATGCGTTATGCGTTATGCGTTATGCATTTTGAGGTATGCGCCATGCGTTATGCGTTATGCGTTATGCGTTATGCGATATGCGTTGTGCGTTATGCGTTATGCGTTATACGTTATGCTTTATGCTTTATGCGTTATGCGTTATGCGTTATGCGTTATGCGTTATGCGTTATGCGTTATGCGTTATGCGTTATGCGTTATGCGTTATGCGTTATGCGTTATGGGTTATGCGTTATGTGTTATGCGATATGCGTTATGCGTTATGCGTCATGCGTTATGCGTTATGCGTTATGCGTTATGCGTTATGCGTTATGCGTTATGCGTTATGCGTTGTGCGTTATACGTTTGCGTTATGCATTATGCGTTATGCGTTATACGGTATGCGTTATGCGTTATACGTTATGCGTTATGCGTTATGCGATAAGCGTTATGCGTTATGCGTTAAGCATTATGCTTTATGCGTTATGCGTTATGAGTTACACGTTATGCGTTATTCGATATGCGTTATGCGTTATGCGTTATGCCTTATGCGTTATGCGTTATGCGTTATGCGTTATGCGTTATGCGTTATGCGTTATGCGTTATGCGTTATGGGTTATGCGTTATGTGTTATGCGATATGCGTTATGCGTTATGCGTCATGCGTTATGCGTTATGCGTTATGCGTTATGCATTATGCGATATGCGTTATGCGTTATGCGTTATGCGTTATGCGTTATGCGTTATGCGTTATGCGTTATGCGTTATGCGTTATGCGTTATGCGTTATGTTATGCGTTATGCGTTATGCGTTATGCGTTATACGTTGTAAGTTATGCGATATGCGTTATGCATTTTGAGTTATGCGCCATGCGTTATGCGTTATGCGTTATGCGTTATGCGATATGCGTTGTGCGTTATGCGTTATGCGTGATCCGTTATGCGTTAAGCATTATGCGTTTTGCTGTATTCGTTATGCGTTGTGCGTTATACGTTTGCGTTATGCGTTATGCGTTATGCGTTATGCATTTTCAGTTATGCGCCATTCGTTATGCGTTATGCGTTATGCGTTATGCGATTTGCGTTGTGCGTTATGCGTTATGAGTTATGCGTTATGCGTTATGCGTTATGCGTTATGCGTTATGCGTTATGCGTTATGCATTTTGAGTTATGCGCCATGCGTTATGCGTTATGCGTTATGCGTTATGCGTTATGCGATATGCGTTGTGCGTTATGCGTTATGCGTTATGCGATATGCGTTGTGCGTTATGCGTTATGCGTTATGCGTTATGCGTTATGCGTTATGCGTTATGCGTTATGCGTTATGCGTTATGCGTTATGCGTTATGCGTTATGCGTTATGCGTTATGCGTTATGCGTTATGCGTTATGCGTTATGCGTTATGCATTTTGAGTTATGCGCCATGCGTTATGCGTTATGCGTTATGCGATATGCGTTGTGCGTTATGCGTTATGCGTTATGCGTTATGCGTTATGCGTTATGCGTTATGCATTATGCTTTATGCGTTATGCTTTATGAGTCACACGTTATGCGTTATTCGATATGCGTTATGCATTATGCGTTATGCGTTATGCGTTATGCGTTATGCGTTATGCGTTATGCGTTATGCGTTATGCGTTATGCGTTATGCGTGATGCGTTATGCGTTATGCGTTATGCGTTATGCGTTGTGCGTTATGCGTTATGCGTTATGCGTTATGCGTTATGCGTTATGCGTTATGCGATATGCGTTGTGCGTTATGCGTTATGCGTTATGCGTTATGCGTTATGCGTTATGCGTTATGCGTTATGCGTTATGCGTTATGCGTTATGCGTTATGGGTTATGCGTTCTGTGTTATGCGATATGCGTTATGCGTTATGCGTCATGCGATATGCGTTATGCGTTATGCGTTATGCGTTATGCGTTATGCGTTATGCGTTGTGCGTTATACGTTTGCGTTATGCATTATGCGTTATGCGTTATACGGTATGCGTTATGCGTTATACGTTATGCGTTATGCGTTATGCGATAAGCGTTATGCGTTATGCGTTAAGCATTATGCTTTATGCGTTATGCGTTATGAGTTACACGTTATGCGTTATTCGATATGCGTTATGCGTTATGCGTTATGCCTTATGCGTTATGCGTGATCCGTTATGCGTTAAGCATTATGCGTTTTGCTGAATTCGTTATGCGTTGTGCGTTATACGTTTGCGTTATGCGTTATGCGTTATGCATTTTGAGTTATGCGCCATGCGTTATGCATTATGCGTTATGCGTTATGCGATATGCGTTGTGCGTTATGCGTTATGCGTTATGCGTTATGCGTTATGCGTTATGCGTTATGCGTTATGCGTTATGCGTTATGCGTTATGCGTTATGCGTTGTGCGTTATGCGTTATACGTTATGCGTTATGCGTTATGCGTTATGCGTTATGCGTTGTGCGTTATGCGTTATGCGTTATGCGTTATGCGTTATGCGTTATGCGTTATGCGTTATGCGTTATGCATTTTGAGTTATGCGCCATGCGTTATGCGTTATGCGTTATGCGTTATGCGATATGCGTTGTGCGTTATGCGTTATGCGTTATGGGATATGCGTTGTGCGTTATGCGTTATGCGTTATGCGTTATGCGTTATGCGTTATGCGTTATGCGTTATGCGTTATGCGTTATGCGTTATGCGTTATGCGTTATGCGTTATGCGTTATGCGTTATGCGTTATGCATTTTGAGTTATGCGCCATGCGTTATGCGTTATGCGTTATGCGTTATGCGTTATGCGTTATGCGTTATGCGATATGCGTTGTGCGTTATGCGTTATGCGTTATGCGTTATGCGTTATGCGTTATGCGTTATGCGTTATACGTTGTAAGTTATGCGATATGCGTTATGCATTTTGAGTTATGCGCCATGCGTTATGCGTTATGCGTTATGCGTTATGCGATATGCGTTGTGCGTTATGCGTTATGCGTGATCCGTTATGCGTTAAGCATTATGCGTTTTGCTGTATTCGTTATGCGTTGTGCGTTATACGTTTGCGTTATGCGTTATGCGTTATGCGTTATGCATTTTCAGTTATGCGCCATTCGTTATGCGTTATGCGTTATGCGTTATGCGATTTGCGTTGTGCGTTATGCGTTATGCGTTATGCGTTATGCGTTATGCGTTATGCGTTATGCATTTTGAGTTATGCGCCATGCGTTATGCGTTATGCGTTATGCGTTATGCGATATGCGTTGTGCGTTATGCGTTATGCGTTATGCGATATGCGTTGTGCGTTATGCGTTATGCGTTATGCGTTATGCGTTATGCGTTATGCGTTATGCGTTATGCGTTATGCGTTATGCGTTATGCGTTATGCGTTATGCGTTATGCGTTATGCGTTATGCGTTATGCGATATGCGTTGTGCGTTATGCGTTATGCGTTATGCGTTATGCGTTATGCGTTATGCGTTATGCATTATGCTTTATGCGTTATGCGTTATGAGTCACACGTTATGCGTTATTCGATATGCGTTATGCGTTATGCGTTATGCGTTATGCGTTATGCGTTATGCGATATGCGTTGTGCGTTATAGGTTATGCGTTACGCGTTATGCGTTATGCGTTATGCGTTATGCGATATGCGTTGTGCGTTATGCGTTATGCGTTATGCGTTATGCGTTATGCGTTATGCGTTATGCGATATGCGTTGTGCGTTATGCGTTATGCGTTATGCGTTATGCGTTATGCGTTATGCGTTATGCGTTATGCGTTATGCGTTATGCGTTATGCGTTATGCGTTATGCGTTATGCGTTATGCGTTATGCGTTATGGGTTATGCGTTATGTGTTATGCGATATGCGTTATGCGTTATGCGTCATGCGTTATGCGTTATGCATTATGCGTTATGCGTTATGCGTTATGCGTTATGCGTTATGCGTTGTGCGTTATACGTTTGCGTTATGCATTATGCGTTATGCGTTATACGGTATGCGTTATGCGTTATACGTTATGCGTTATGCGTTATGCGATAAGCGTTATGCGTTATGCGTTAAGCATTATGCTTTATGCGTTATGCGTTATGAGTTACACGTTATGCGTTATTCGATATGCGTTATGCGTTATGCGTTATGCGTTATGCGTTATGCATTTTGAGTTATGCGCCATGCGTTATGCATTATGCGTTATGCGTTATGCGATATGCGTTGTGCGTTATGCGTTATGCGTTATACGTTATGCGTTATGCGTTATGCGTTATGCGTTATGCGTTATGCGTTATGCGTTATGCGTTATGCGTTATGCGATATGCGTTGTGCGTTATGCGTTATACGTTATGCGTTATGCGTTATGCGTTATGCGTTATGCGTTATGCGTTATGCGTTAAGCATTATGCGTTTTGCTGTATTCGTTATGCGTTGTGCGTTATACTTTTGCGTTATGCGTTATGCGTTATGCATTTTGAGTTATGCGCCATGCGTTATGCATTATGCGTTATGCGTTATGCGATATGCGTTGTGCGTTATGCGTTATGCGTTATACGTTATGCGTTATGCGTTATGCGTTATGCGTTATGCGTTATGCGTTGTGCGTTATGCGTTATACGTTATGCGTTATGCGTTATGCGTTATGCGTTATGCGTTGTGCGTTATGCGTTATGCGTTATGCGTTATGCGTTATGCGTTATGCGTTATGCGTTATGCGTTATGCGTTATGCATTTTGAGTTATGCGCCATGCGTTATGCGTTATGCGTTATGCGTTATGCGATATGCGTTGTGCGTTATGCGTTATGCGTTATGCGATATGCGTTGTGCGTTATGCGTTATGCGTTATGCGTTATGCGTTATGCGTTATGCGTTATGCGTTATGCGTTATGCGTTATGCGTTATGCGTTATGCGTTATGCGTTATGCGTTATGCGTTATGCGTTATGCGTTATGCGTTATGCGTTATGCGTTATGCGTTATGCGTTATGCGTTATGCATTTTGAGTTATGCGCCATGCGTTATGCGTTATGCGTTATGCGTTATGCGTTATGCGATATGCGTTGTGCGTTATGCGTTATGCGTTATGCGTTATGCGTTATGCGTTATGCGTTATGCGTTATGCGTTATGCGTTATGCGTTATGCGTTATGCGTTATGCGTTATGGGTTATGCGTTATGTGTTATGCGATATGCGTTATGCGTTATGCGTTATGCGTTATGCGTTATGCGTTATGCGTTATGCGTTATGCGTTATGCGTTATGCGTTATGCGTTGTGCGTTATACGTTTGCGTTATGCATTATGCGTTATGCGTTATACGGAATGCGTTATGCGTTATACGTTATGCGTTATGCGTTATGCGATAAGCGTTATGCGTTATGCGTTAAGCATTATGCTTTATGCGTTATGCGTTATGAGTTACACGTTATGCGTTATTCGATATGCGTTATGCGTTATGCGTTATGCCTTATGCGTTATGCGTGATCCGTTATGCGTTAAGCATTATGCGTTTTGCTGTATTCGTTATGCGTTGTGCGTTATACGTTTGCGTTATGCGTTATGCGTTATGCGTTATGCATTTTGAGTTATGCGCCATGCGTTATGCATTATGCGTTATGCGTTATGCGATATGCGTTGTGCGTTATGCGTTATGCGTTATACGTTATGCGTTATGCGTTATACGTTATGCGTTATGCGTTATGCGTTATGCGTTATGCGTTATGCGTTATGCGTTATGCGTTATGCGTTATGCGTTATGCGTTATGCGTTATGCGTTATGCGTTATGCGTTATGCGTTATGCATTTTGAGTTATGCGCCATGCGTTATGCATTATGCGTTATGCGATATGCGTTGTGCGTTATGCGTTATGCGATATGCGTTGTGCGTTATGCGTTATGCGTTATGCATTATGCGTTATGCGTTATGCGTTATGCGTTATGCGTTATGCGTTATGCGTTATGCGTTATGCGTTATGCATTTTGAGTTATGCGCCATGCGTTATGCGTTATGCGTTATGCGTTATGCGATATGCGTTATGCGTTATGCGTTATGCGTTATGCGTTATGCGTGATCCGTTATGCGTTAAGCATTATGCGTTTTGCTGTATTCGTTATGCGTTGTGCGTTATACGTTTGCGTTATGCGTTTTGCATTTTGAGTTATGCGCCATGCGTTACGCGTTATGCGTTATGCGTTATGCGATATGCGTTGTGCGTTATGCGTTATGCGTTATGCGTTATGTGTTATGCTTTATGCGTTATGCGTTATGCGTTACGCATTATGCGTTATACATTATGCGTTATGCGTTATGCGTTATGCATTATGCGTTATGCGTTATGCATTATGAGTTATGCGCCATGCGTTATGCGTTATGCGTTATGCGTTATGCGATATGCGTTATGCGATATGCGTTATGCGTTATGCGTTATGCGTTATGCGATATGCGTTGTGCGTTATGCGTTATGCGTGATCCGTTATGCGTTAAGCATTATGCGTTTTGCTGTATTCGTTATGCGTTGTGCGTTATACGTTTGCGTTATGCGTTATGCGTTATGCGTTTTGCATTTTGAGTTATGCGCCATGCGTTACGCGTTATGCGTTATGCGTTATGCGATATGCGTTGTGCGTTATGCGTTATGCGTTATGCGTTATGCGTTATGCGTTATGCGTTAAGCGTTATGCGTTTTGCTTTATTCGTTATACGTTGTGCATTATGCGTTATGCGTTATGTGTTATGCTTTATGCGTTATGCGTTATGCGTTACGCTTTATGCGTTATACATTATGCGTAATGCGTTATGCGTTATGCATTATGCGTTATGCGTTATGCGTGATCCGTTATGCGTTAAGCGTTATGCGTTTTGCTGTATTCGTAATGCGTTGTGCATTATGCGTTATGCGTTATGCGTTATGCGTTATGCGTTATGCGTTACTCCTTATGAGTTATGAGTTATAAGTTATGCGTAATGCGTTATGCTTTATGCGTTATGCGTTATGCGTTATGCGTTATGCGTTATGCGTTATGCGTTATGCGTTATTCGTTATGCGTTATGCTTTATGCGTTATGCGTTATGCGTTATGCGTTATGCGTTATGCGTTATGCGTTATGCGTTATGCGTTATGCGTTATGCGTTATGCGTTATGCGTTATGCGTGATCCGACATGCGTTATGCATTTTGCGTTATGCGTTATGCGTTATGCGTTATGCGTTATGCGTTATGCGTGATCCGACATGCGTTATGCATTTTGCGTTATGCGTTATTCGTTATGAGTAATGAGTTATAAGTTATGCATAATGCGTTATGCGTTATGCATTATGCTTTATCCGTTATGCGTTATGCTTTATGCGTTATGCGTTATGCGTTATGCGTTATGCGTTATGCGTTATGCGTTATGCGTTATGCGTTATGCGTTATGCGTTATACGGTATGCGTTATGCGTTATGCGTTCTGCGTTATGCGTTATGCGTTATGCGTTATGCGTTATGCGTTATGCGTTATGCGTTATGCGTTATGCGTTATGCGTTATGCTTTATGCCTTATGCGTTATGCGTTATGCTTTATGCGTTATGCGTTACTCCTTATGAGTTATGAGTTATAAGTTATGCGTAATGCATTATGCGTTATGCGTTATGTGTTATGCGTTATGCGTTATGCGTTACTCCTTATGAGTTATGAGTTATAAGTTATGCGTAATGCGTTATGCTTTATGCGTTATGCGTTATGCGTTATGCGTTATGCTTTATCCGTTATGCGTTATGCGTTATGCTTTATGCGTTATGCGTTATGCGTTATGCGTTATGCGTTATGCGTTATGCGTTATGCGTTATGCGTTAGGCGATATACGTTTTGCGGTATTCGTTATGCGTTATGATTTATGCTATATGCGTTATGCGTTATGCGTGATCCGACATGCGTTATGCATTTTGCGTTATGCGTTATTCGTTATGAGTTATGAGTTATAAGTTATGCGTAATGCGTTATGCGTTATGCGTTATGCATTATGCTTTATCCGTTATGCGTTATGCGTTATGCTTTATGCGTTATGCGTTATGCGTTATGCATTTTGCGTTATGCGTTATTCGTTTGAGTTATGAGTTATAAGTTATGCGTAATGCGTTATGCGTTATCCGTTATGCATTATGCTTTATCCGTTATGCGTTATGCGTTATGCGTTATGCGTTATGCGTTATGCGTTATGCGTTATGCGTTATGCGTTATGCGTTATTCGTTATGCGTTTTGCTTTATTCGTTATGCGTTGTGCATTATGCGTTATGCGTTATGTGTTATGCTTTATGCGTTATGCGTTATGCGTTACGCTTTATGCGTTATACATTATGCGTTATGCGTTATGCGTTATGCGTTATGCGTTAAGCGTTATGCGTTTTGCTTTATTCGTTATACGTTGTGCATTATGCGTTATGCGTTATGTGTTATGCTTTATGCGTTATGCGTTATGCGTTACGCTTTATGCGTTATACATTATGCGTTATGCGTTATGCGTTATGCATTATGCGTTATGCGTTATGCGTGATCCGTTATGCGTTAAGCGTTATGCGTTTTGCGGTATTCGTTATGCGTTGTGCATTATGCGTTATGCGTTATGCGTTATGGGTTACTCCTTATGAGTTATGAGTTATAAGTTATGCGTAATGCGTTATGCTTTATGCGTTATGCGTTATGCGTTATGCGTTATGCGTTATGCGTTATGCGTTATGCGTTATTCGTTATGCGTTATGCTTTATGCGTTATGCGTTATGCGTTATGCGTTATGCGTTATGCGTTATGCCTTATGCGTTATGCGTTATTCGTTATGAGTAATGAGTTATAAGTTATGCGTTATGCGTTATGCTTTATGCGTTATGCGTTATGCGTTATGCGTTATGCGTTATGCGTTATGCGTTATGCGTTATGCGTTATGCGTTATGCGTTATGCGTTATGCGTTATGCGTTATGCGTTATGCGTGATCCGACATGCGTTATGCATTATGCGTTATGCGTTATGCGTTATGCGTTATGCGTTATGCGTTATGCGTGATCCGACATGCGTTATGCATTTTGCGTTATGCGTTATTCGTTATGAGTAATGAGTTATAAGTTATGCATAATGCGTTATGCGTTATGCATTATGCTTTATCCGTTATGCGTTATGCGTTATGCGTTATGCGTTATGCGTTATGCGTTATGCGTTATGCGTTATGCGTTATGCGTTATGCGTTATGCGTTATGCGTTATGCGTTATACGGTATGCGTTATGCGTTATGCGTTATGCGTTCTGCGTTATGCGTTATGCGTTATGCGTTATGCGTTATGCGTTATGCGTTATGCGTTATGCGTTATGCGTTATGCGTTATGCTTTATGCCTTATGCGTTATGCGTTATGCTTTATGCGTTATGCGTTACTCCTTATGAGTTATGAGTTATAAGTTATGCGTAATGCATTATGCGTTATGCGTTATGTGTTATGCGTTATGCGTTATGCGTTACTCCTTATGAGTTATGAGTTATAAGTTATGCGTAATGCGTTATGCTTTATGCGTTATGCGTTATGCGTTATGCGTTATGCTTTATCCGTTATGCGTTATGCGTTATGCTTTATGCGTTATGCGTTATGCGTTATGCGTTATGCGTTATGCGTTATGCGTTATGCGTTATGCGTTATGCGTTAGGCGATATACGTTTTGCGGTATTCGTTATGCGTTATGATTTATGCTATATGCGTTATGCGTTATGCGTGATCCGACATGCGTTATGCATTTTGCGTTATGCGTTATTCGTTATGAGTTATGAGTTATAAGTTATGCGTAATGCGTTATGCGTTATGCGTTATGCATTATGCTTTATCCGTTATGCGTTATGCGTTATGCTTTATGCGTTATGCGTTATGCGTTATGCGTTATGCGTTATGCATTTTGAGTTATGCGCCATGCGTTATGCGTTATGCGTTATGCGTTATGCGATATGCGTTGTGCGTTATGCGTTATGCGTTATGCGATATGCGTTGTGCGTTATGCGTTATGCGTTATGCGTTATGCGTTATGCGTTATGCGTTATGCGTTATGCGTTATGCGTTATGCGTTATGCGTTATGCGTTATGCGTTATGCGTTATGCGTTATGCGTTATGCGTTATGCGTTATGCGTTATGCGTTATGCGTTATGCGTTATGCATTTTGAGTTATGCGCCATGCGTTATGCGTTATGCGTTATGCGTTATGCGTTATGCGATATGCGTTGTGCGTTATGCGTTATGCGTTATGCGTTATGCGTTATGCGTTATGCGTTATGCGTTATGCGTTATGAGTTATGCGTTATGCGTTATGCGTTATGCGTTATGGGTTATGCGTTATGTGTTATGCGATATGCGTTATGCGTTATGCGTTATGCGTTATGCGTTATGCGTTATGCGTTATGCGTTATGCGTTATGCGTTATGCGTTATGCGTTGTGCGTTATACGTTTGCGTTATGCATTATGCGTTATGCGTTATACGGAATGCGTTATGCGTTATACGTTATGCGTTATGCGTTATGCGATAAGCGTTATGCGTTATGCGTTAAGCATTATGCTTTATGCGTTATGCGTTATGAGTTACACGTTATGCGTTATTCGATATGCGTTATGCGTTATGCGTTATGCCTTATGCGTTATGCGTGATCCGTTATGCGTTAAGCATTATGCGTTTTGCTGTATTCGTTATGCGTTGTGCGTTATACGTTTGCGTTATGCGTTATGCGTTATGCGTTATGCATTTTGAGTTATGCGCCATGCGTTATGCATTATGCGTTATGCGTTATGCGATATGCGTTGTGCGTTATGCGTTATGCGTTATACGTTATGCGTTATGCGTTATACGTTATGCGTTATGCGTTATGCGTTATGCGTTATGCGTTATGCGTTATGCGTTATGCGTTATGCGTTATGCGTTATGCGTTATGCGTTATGCGTTATGCGTTATGCGTTATGCATTTTGAGTTATGCGCCATGCGTTATGCATTATGCGTTATGCGATATGCGTTATGCGTTATGCGTTATGCGATATGCGTTGTGCGTTATGCGTTATGCGTTATGCATTATGCGTTATGCGTTATGCGTTATGCGTTATGCGTTATGCGTTATGCGTTATGCGTTATGCGTTATGCATTTTGAGTTATGCGCTATGCGTTATGCGTTATGCGTTATGCGTTATGCGATATGCGTTATGCGTTATGCGTTATGCGTTATGCGTTATGCGTGATCCGTTATGCGTTAAGCATTATGCGTTTTGCTGTATTCGTTATGCGTTGTGCGTTATACGTTTGCGTTATGCGTTTTGCATTTTGAGTTATGCGCCATGCGTTATGCGTTATGCGTTATGCGTTATGCGATATGCGTTGTGCGTTATGCGTTATGCGTTATGCGTTATGTGTTATGCTTTATGCGTTATGCGTTATGCGTTACGCATTATGCGTTATACATTATGCGTTATGCGTTATGCGTTATGCATTATGCGTTATGCGTTATGCATTTTGAGTTATGCGCCATGCGTTATGCGTTATGCGTTATGCGTTATGCGTTATGCGTTATGCGATATGCGTTGTGCGTTATGCGTTATGCGTTATGCGATATGCGTTGTGCGTTATGCGTTATGCGTGATCCGTTATGCGTTAAGCATTATGCGTTTTGCTGTATTCGTTATGCGTTGTGCGTTATGCGTGATCCGTTATGCGTTAAGCATTATGCGTTTTGCATTTTGAGTTATGCGCCATGCGTTACGCGTTATGCGTTATGCGTTATGCGATATGCGTTGTGCGTTATGCGTTATGCGTTATGCGTTATGCGTTATGCGTTATGCGTTAAGCGTTATGCGTTTTGCTTTATTCGTTATACGTTGTGCATTATGCGTTATGCGTTATGTGTTATGCTTTATGCGTTATGCGTTATGCGTTACGCTTTATGCGTTATACATTATGCGTAATGCGTTATGCGTTATGCATTATGCGTTATGCGTTATGCGTGATCCGTTATGCGTTAAGCGTTATGCGTTTTGCTGTATTCGTAATGCGTTGTGCATTATGCGTTATGCGTTATGTGTTATGCGTTATGCGTTATGCGTTACTCCTTATGAGTTATGAGTTATAAGTTATGCGTAATGCGTTATGCTTTATGCGTTATGCGTTATGCGTTATGCGTTATGCGTTATGCGTTATGCGTTATGCGTTATTCGTTATGCGTTATGCTTTATGCGTTATGCGTTATGCGTTATGCGTTATGCGTTATGCGTTATGCGTTATGCGTTATGCGTTATGCGTTATGCGTTATGCGTTATGCGTTATGCGTGATCCGACATGCGTTATGCATTTTGCGTTATGCGTTATGCGTTATGCGTTATGCGTTATGCGTTATGCGTGATCCGACATGCGTTATGCATTTTGCGTTATGCGTTATTCGTTATGAGTAATGAGTTATAAGTTATGCATAATGCGTTATGCGTTATGCATTATGCTTTATCCGTTATGCGTTATGCTTTATGCGTTATGCGTTATGCGTTATGCGTTATGCGTTATGCGTTATGCGTTATGCGTTATGCGTTATGCGTTATGCGTTATGCGTTATACGGTATGCGTTATGCGTTATGCGTTCTGCGTTATGCGTTATGCGTTATGCGTTATGCGTTATGCGTTATGCGTTATGCGTTATGCGTTATGCGTTATGCGTTATGCTTTATGCCTTATGCGTTATGCGTTATGCTTTATGCGTTATGCGTTACTCCTTATGAGTTATGAGTTATAAGTTATGCGTAATGCATTATGCGTTATGCGTTATGTGTTATGCGTTATGCGTTATGCGTTACTCCTTATGAGTTATGAGTTATAAGTTATGCGTAATGCGTTATGCTTTATGCGTTATGCGTTATGCGTTATGCGTTATGCTTTATCCGTTATGCGTTATGCGTTATGCTTTATGCGTTATGCGTTATGCGTTATGCGTTATGCGTTATGCGTTATGCGTTATGCGTTATGCGTTAGGCGATATACGTTTTGCGGTATTCGTTATGCGTTATGATTTATGCTATATGCGTTATGCGTTATGCGTGATCCGACATGCGTTATGCATTTTGCGTTATGCGTTATTCGTTATGAGTTATGAGTTATAAGTTATGCGTAATGCGTTATGCGTTATGCGTTATGCATTATGCTTTATCCGTTATGCGTTATGCGTTATGCTTTATGCGTTATGCGTTATGCGTTATGCATTTTGCGTTATGCGTTATTCGTTTGAGTTATGAGTTATAAGTTATGCGTAATGCGTTATGCGTTATCCGTTATGCATTATGCTTTATCCGTTATGCGTTATGCGTTATGCTTTATGCGTTATGCGTTATGCGTTATGCGTTATGCGTTATGCGTTATGCGTTATTCGTTATGCGTTTTGCTTTATTCGTTATGCGTTGTGCATTATGCGTTATGCGTTATGTGTTATGCTTTATGCGTTATGCGTTATGCGTTACGCTTTATGCGTTATGCGTTATGCGTTATGCGTTATGCGTTATGCGTTATGCGTTAAGCGTTATGCGTTTTGCTTTATTCGTTATACGTTGTGCATTATGCGTTATGCGTTATGTGTTATGCTTTATGCGTTATGCGTTATGCGTTACGCTTTATGCGTTATACATTATGCGTTATGCGTTATGCGTTATGCATTATGCGTTATGCGTTATGCGTGATCCGTTATGCGTTAAGCGTTATGCGTTTTGCTGTATTCGTAATGCGTTGTGCATTATGGGTTATGCGTTATTCGTTATGAGTAATGAGTTATAAGTTATGCGTTATGCGTTTTGCTTTATGCGTTATGCGTTATGCGTTATGCGTTATGCGTTATGCGTTATGCGTTATGCGTTATTCGTTATGCGTTATGCTTTATGCGTTATGCGTTATGCGTTATGCGTTATGCGTTATGCGTTATGCCTTATGCGTTATGCGTTATTCGTTATGAGTAATGAGTTATAAGTTATGCGTTATGCGTTATGCTTTATGCGTTATGCGTTATGCGTTATGCGTTATGCGTTATGCGTTATGCGTTATGCGTTATGCGTTATGCGTTATGCGTTATGCGTTATGCGTTATGCGTTATGCGTTATGCGTGATCCGACATGCGTTATGCATTTTGCGTTATGCGTTATGCGTTATGCGTTATGCGTTATGCGTTATGCGTGATCCGACATGCGTTATGCATTTTGCGTTATGCGTTATTCGTTATGAGTAATGAGTTATAAGTTATGCATAATGCGTTATGCGTTATGCATTATGCTTTATCCGTTATGCGTTATGCTTTATGCGTTATGCGTTATGCGTTATGCGTTATGCGTTATGCGTTATGCGTTATGCGTTATGCGTTATGCGTTATGCGTTATGCGTTATACGGTATGCGTTATGCGTTATGCGTTATGCGTTCTGCGTTATGCGTTATGCGTTATGCGTTATGCGTTATGCGTTATGCGTTATGCGTTATGCGTTATGCGTTATGCGTTATGCTTTATGCCTTATGCGTTATGCGTTATGCTTTATGCGTTATGCGTTACTCCTTATGAGTTATGAGTTATAAGTTATGCGTAATGCGTTATGCGTTATGCGTTATGTGTTATGCGTTATGCGTTATGCGTTACTCCTTATGAGTTATGAGTTATAAGTTATGCGTAATGCGTTATGCTTTATGCGTTATGCGTTATGCGTTATGCGTTATGCTTTATCCGTTATGCGTTATGCGTTATGCTTTATGCGTTATGCGTTATGCGTTATGCGTTATGCGTTATGCGTTATGCGTTATGCGTTATGCGTTATGCGTTAGGCGATATACGTTTTGCGGTATTCGTTATGCGTTATGATTTATGCTATATGCGTTATGCGTTATGCGTGATCCGACATGCGTTATGCATTTTGCGTTATGCGTTATTCGTTATGAGTTATGAGTTATAAGTTATGCGTAATGCGTTATGCGTTATGCGTTATGCATTATGCTTTATCCGTTATGCGTTATGCGTTATGCGTTATGCGTTATGCGTTATGCGTTATGCATTTTGCGTTATGCGTTATTCGTTTGAGTTATGAGTTATAAGTTATGCGTAATGCGTTATGCGTTATCCGTTATGCATTATGCTTTATCCGTTATGCGTTATGCGTTATGCTTTATGCGTTATGCGTTATGCGTTATGCGTTATGCGTTATGCGTTATGCGTTATTCGTTATGAGTAATGAGTTATAAGTTATGCGTTATGCGTAATGCGTTATGCGTTATGCGTTATGCGTTATGCTTTATGCGTTATGCTTTATGCGTTATGCGTTATGCGTTATGCGTTATGCGTTATGCTTTATGCGTTATGCGTTATGCGTTATGAGTAATGAGTTATAAGTTATGCGTTATGCGTTATTCGTTATGAGTAATGAGTTATAAGTTATGCGTTATGCGTTATGCTTTATGCGTTATGCGTTATGCGTTATGCGTTATGCGTTATGCTTTATGCGTTATGCGTTACTCCTTATGAGTTATGAGTTATAAGTTATGCGTAATGCGGTATGCGTTATACGTTATACGTTATGCGTTATGCGTTATGCGTTATGCGTTATGCGTTATTCGTTATGAGTAATGAGTTATAAGTTATGCGTTATGCGTTATGCGTTATGCGTTATGCGTTATGCGTTATGCTTTATGCGTTATGCTTTATGCGTTATGCGTTATGCGTTATGCGTTATGCGTTATGCGTTATGCATTATGCTTTATCCGTTATGCGTTATGCGTTATGCTTTATGCGTTATGCGTTATGCGTTATGCATTTTGCGTTATGCGTTATTCGTTTGAGTTATGAGTTATAAGTTATGCGTAATGCGTTATGCGTTATCCGTTATGCATTATGCTTTATCCGTTATGCGTTATGCGTTATGCTTTATGCGTTATGCGTTATGCGTTATGCGTTATGCGTTATGCGTTATTCGTTATGAGTAATGAGTTATAAGTTATGCGTTATGCGTAATGCGTTATGCGTTATGCGTTATGCGTTATGCTTTATGCGTTATGCTTTATGCGTTATGCGTTATGCGTTATGCGTTATGCGTTATGCTTTATGCGTTATGCGTTATGCGTTATGAGTAATGAGTTATAAGTTATGCGTTATGCGTTATTCGTTATGAGTAATGAGTTATAAGTTATGCGTTATGCGTTATGCTTTATGCGTTATGCGTTATGCGTTATGCGTTATGCGTTATGCTTTATGCGTTATGCGTTACTCCTTATGAGTTATGAGTTATAAGTTATGCGTAATGCGGTATGCGTTATACGTTATACGTTATGCGTTATGCGTTATGCGTTATGCGTTATGCGTTATGCTTTATGCGTTATGCGTTATTAGTTACACGTTATGCGTTATACGTTATGCGTTATGCGTTATGCGTTAGGGGTTATGCGTTATGCGTTATGCGTTAGGCGTTATGCGTTATGCGTTATGCGTTATGCGTTATGAGTTATACGTTATGCGTTATGCGTTAGGGGTTATGCGTTATGCGTTATGCGTTATGCGTTATACGTTATGCATTATGCGTTATGCGTTATGCGATATGCGTTATGCGTTATGCGTTATGCGTTATGCGTTATTCGTTATGAGTAATGAGTTATAAGTTATGCGTTATGCGTTATGCTTTATGCGTTATGCGTTATGCGTTATGCTTTATGCGTTATGCGTTATGCGTTATGAGTAATGAGTTATAAGTTATGCGTTATGCGTTATTCGTTATGAGTAATGAGTTATAAGTTATGCGTTATGCGTTATGCTTTATGCGTTATGCGTTATGCGTTATGCTTTATGCGTTATGCGTTACTCCTTATGAGTTATGAGTTATGCGTTATGCGTTATGCGTTATGCGTTATGCGTTATGCGTTATGCGTTATGCGTTATGCGTTATGCGTTATACGTTATGCGTTAAGCGTTATGCGTTTTGCTGTATTCGTTATGCGTTGTACATTATGCGTTATGCGTTATGTGTTATGCTTTATGCGTTATGCGTTATGCGTTACGCTTTATGCGTTATGCATTATGCGTTATGCGTTATGCGTTATGCGTTATGCATTATGCGTTATGCGTTATGCGTGATCCGTTATGCGTTAAGCGTTATGCGTTTTGCTGTATTCGTAATGCGTTGTGCATTATGCGTTATGCGTTATGCGTTATGCGTTATGCGTTATGCGTTATGCGTTATACGTTATGCGTTATGCGTTATGCGTGATCCGTTATGTGCTAGGCGATATACGTTTTGCGGTATTCGTTATGCGTTATGCGTTATGCTTTGTGCGTTATGCGTTACTCCTTATGAGTTATGAGTTATAAGTTATGCGTAATGCGTTATGCGTTATGCGTTATGCTTTATGCGTTATGCGTTACTCCTTATGAGTTATGAGTTATAAGTTATGCGTAATGCGTTATGCTTTATGCGTTATGCGTTATGCGTTATGCGTTATGCGTTATGCGTTATGCGTTATGCGTTATGCGTTATGCTTTATGCGTTATGCGTTACTCCTTATGAGTTATGAGTTATAAGTTATGCGTAATGCGTTATGCGTTATGCGTTATGCTTTATGCGTTATGCGTTATGCGTTATGCGTTATGCGTTATGCGTTATGCGTTATGCGTTATACGTGATCCGTTATGCGTTATGCGTTATGCGTTATGCGTTATGCGTTATGCGTTATGCGTGATCCGACATGCGTTATGCATTTTGCGTTATGCGTTATTCGTTATGAGTTTTGAGTTATTCGTTATGCGTTGTGCGTTATACGTTTGCGTTATGCGTTATGCGTTATGCGTTATGCGTTATGCGTTATGCGTTATGCGTTATGCGTTATGCGTTATGCGTTATGCGTTATGCGTTATGCGTTATGCGTTATGCGTTATGCGTTATGCGTTATGCGTTATGCGTTATGCTTTATGCGTTATGCATTATGCGTTATGCGTTATGCGATATGCGTTATGTGTTATTCGTTATGAGTAATGAGTTATAAGTTATGCGTTATGCGTTATGCTTTATGCATTATGCGTTATGCGTTATGCGTTATGCGTTATGCGTTATGCGTTATGCGTTATGCGTTATGCTTTATGCGTTATGCGTTACTCCTTACGAGTTATGAGTTATAAGTTATGCGTAATGCGTTATGCGTTATGCGTTATGCTTTATGCGTTATGCGTTATGCGTTATGCGTTATGCGTTATGCGTGATCCGTTATGCGTTATGCGTTATGCGTTATGCGTTATGCGTTATGCGTTATGCGTTATGCGTTATGCGTTATGCGTTATGCGTTATGCGTTATGCGTTATGCGTTATGCGTTATGCGTTATGCTTTATGCGTTATGCGTTACTCCTTATGAGTTATGAGTTATAAGTTATGCGTAATGCGTTATGCTTTATGCGTTATGCGTTATGAGTTAAGCGGTATGCGTTATGCGTTATGCGTTTTGCGGTATTCGTTATGCGTTGTGCATTATGCGTTATGCGTTGTGCGTTATGGGTTATGATTTATGCGTTATGCGATATGAGTTATGCGTTATGCGTTATGCGTTATGCGTTATGCTTTATGCGTCATGCGTGATCCGTTATGCGTTAGGCGTTATGCGATTTGCGGTATTCGTTAAGCGTTGTGCATTATGCGTTATGCGTTATGCGTTATGGGTTATGGGTTATGCGTTATGCTTTATGCGTTATTCATTTTGCGTTATGCGTTATTCGTTATGAGTTATGAGTTATAAGTTATGCGTAATTTGTTATGCCTTATGAGTTATGCATTATGCGTTATGCGTTATGCATAATGCGTTATACGTTATGTATTATGCGTAATACCTTATGCGTTATGCGATATGCGTCATGCATCAAGCCTTATGCGATATGCGATATGCGTCATATATCAAGCCTTATGCGATATGCGATATGCGTCATGCATCAAGCCTTATGCGTTATGGGTTATGCGTTAACGTTATGCGTTATGCGTTATGCGTTATGCGTTATGCGTTATGCGTTATGCGTTATGCGTTATGCTTTATGCGTTATGCGTTACTCCTTATGAGTAATGAGTTATAAGTTATGCGTAATGCGTTATGCGTTATGCGTTATGCGTTATGCGTTATGCGTATTGCGTTATGCCTTATGCGTTATGCGTTGTGCGTTATACGTTTGCGTTATGCGTTATGCGTTATGCGTTATGCGTTATGCGTTATGCGTTATGAGTTATGCGTTATGCGTTATGCGTTATGCGTTATGCGTTATGCGTTATGCGTTATGCGTTATGCGTTATGCGTTATGCGTTACGCGTTATGCTTTATGCGTTATGCATTATGTGTTATGCGTTATGCGATATGCGTTATGCGTTATGCGTTATTCGTTATGAGTAATGCGTTATAAGTTATGCGTTATGCGTTATGCTTTATGCATTATGCGTTATGCGTTATGCGTTATGCGTTATGCGTTATGCGTTATGCGTTATGCGTTATGCGTTATGCTTTATGCGTTATGCGTTACTCCTTATGAGTTATGAGTTATAAGTTATGCGTAATGCGTTATGCGTTATGCGTTATGCTTTATGCGTTATGCGTTATGCGTTATGCGTTATGCGTTATGCGTTATGCGTTATGCGTTATGCGTTATACGTGATCCGTTATGCGTTATGCGTTATGCGTTATGCGTTATGCGTTATGCGTGATCCGACATGCGTTATGCATTTTGCGTTATGCGTTATTCGTTATGAGTTTTGAGTTATTCGTTATGCGTTGTGCGTTATACGTTTGCGTTATGCGTTATGCGTTATGCGTTATGCGTTATGCGTAATGCGTTATGCGTTATGCGTTATGCGTTATGCGTTATGCTTTATGCGTTATGCGTTATGCGTTATGCGTTATGCGTTATGCGTTATGCGTTATGCTTTATGCGTTATGCATTATGCGTTATGCGTTATGCGATATGCGTTATGCGTTATTCGTTATGAGTAATGAGTTATAAGTTATGCGTTATGCGTTATGCTTTATGCATTATGCGTTATGCGTTATGCGTTATGCGTTATGCGTTATGCGTTATGCTTTATGCGTTATGCGTTACTCCTTACGAGTTATGAGTTATAAGTTATGCGTAATGCGTTATGCGTTATGCGTTATGCTTTATGCGTTATGCGTTATGCGTTATGCGTTATGCGTTATGCGTGATCCGTTATGCGTTATGCGTTATGCGTTATGCGTTATGCGTTATGCGTTATGCGTTATGCGTTATGCGTTATGCGTTATGCGTTATGCGTTATGCGTTATGCGTTATGCGTTATGCGTTATGCGTTATGCGTTATGCGTTATGCTTCATGCGTTATGCGTTACTCCTTATGAGTTATGAGTTATAAGTTATGCGTAATGCGTAATGCTTTATGCGTTATGCGTTATGAGTTAAGCGGTATGCGTTATGCGTTATGCGTTTTGCGGTATTCGTTATGCGTTGTGCATTATGCGTTATGCGTTGTGCGTTATGGGTTATGATTTATGCGTTATGCGTTATGCGTTATGCGTTATGCGTTATGCGTTATGCGTTATGCTTTATGCGTCATGCGTGATCCGTTATGCGTTAGGCGTTATGCGATTTGCGGTATTCGTTAAGCGTTGTGCATTATGCGTTATGCGTTATGCGTTATGGGTTATGGGTTATGCGTTACGCTTTATGCGTTATTCATTTTGCGTTATGCGTTATTCGTTATGAGTTATGAGTTATAAGTTATGCGTAATTTGTTATGCCTTATGAGTTATGCATTATGCGTTATGCGATATGCGTCATGCATCAAGCCTTATGCGATATGCGATATGCGTCATATATCAAGCCTTATGCGATATGCGATATGCGTCATGCATCAAGCCTTATGCGTTATGGGTTATGCGTTAACGTTATGCGTTATGCGTTATGCGTTATGCGTTATGCGTTATGCGTTATGCGTTATGCGTTATGCGTTATGCGTTATGCGTTATGCGTTATGCTTTATGCGTTATGCGTTACTCCTTATGAGTTATGAGTTATAAGTTATGCGTAATGCGTTATGCGTTATGCGTTATGCTTTATGCGTTATGCGTTATGCGTGATGCGTTATGCGTTATGCGTTATGCGTTATGCGTTATGCGTGATCCGTTATGCGTTATGCGTTATGCGTTATGCGTTATGCGTTATGCGTTATGCGTGATCCGACATGCGTTATGCATTTTGCGTTATGCGTTATTCGTTATGAGTTATGAGTTATAAGTTATGCGTAATGCGGTATGCGTTATACGTTATACGTTATGCGTTATGCGTTATGCGTTATGCGTTATGCGTTATGCGTTGTGCGTTATGCGTTATGCGTTATGCGCTATGCGTTATGCATTATGCGTTATGCGTTATGCGTTATGCGTTAAGCGTTATGCGTTTTGCTTTATTCGTTATGCGTTGTGCATTATGCGTTATGCGTTATGTGTTATGCTTTATGCGTTATGCGTTATGCGTTACGCTTTATGCGTTATGCATTATGCGTTATGCGTTATGCGTAATGCATTATGCGTTATGCGTTATGCGTGATCCGTTATGCGTTAAGCGTTATGCGTTTTGCTGTATTCGTAATGCGTTGTGCGTTATGCGTTATGCGTTATGCGTTATACGTTATGCGTTATGCGTTATGCGTGATCCGTTATGTGTTAGGCGATATACGTTTTGCGGTATTCGTTATGCGTTATGCGTTATGCGTTATCCGTTGTTCGTTATGCGTTATGCGTTGTGCGTTATACGTTTGCGTTATGCGTTATGCGTTATACGGTATGCGTTATGCGTTATGCGTTATACGTTATGCGTTATGCGTTATGCGATATGCGTTATGCGTTATGCGTTATGCTTTATGCGTTATGCGTTATTAGTTACACGTTATGCGTTATGCGTTATGCGTTATGCGTTATGCGTTATGCGTTAGGGGTTATGCGTTATGCGTTATGCGTTAGGCGTTATGCGTTATGCGTTATGCGTTATGAGTTATACGTTATGCGTTATGCGTTAGGGGTTATGCGTTATGCGTTATGCGTTATGCTTTATGCGTTATGCATTATGCGTTATGCGATATGCGTTATCCGTTATGCGTTATGCGTTATGCGTTATTCGTTATGAGTAATGAGTTATAAGTTATGCGTTATGCGTTATGCTTTATGCGTTATGCGTTATGCGTTATGCGTCATGCGTTATGAGTTATGCGTTATGCGTTATGCGTTATGCGTTATGCGTTATGCGTTATGCGTTATGCGTTATGCGTTACGCGTTATGCTTTATGCGTTATGCATTATGTGTTATGCGTTATGCGATATGCGTTATGCGTTATGCGTTATTCGTTATGAGTAATGCGTTATAAGTTATGCGTTATGCGTTATGCTTTATGCATTATGCGTTATGCGTTATGCGTTATGCGTTATGCGTTATGCGTTATGCGTTATGCGTTATGCGTTATGCGTTATGCGTTATGCGTTATGCGTTATGCGTTATGCTTTATGCGTTATGCGTTACTCCTTATGAGTTATGAGTTATAAGTTATGAGTAATGAGTTATAAGTTATGCGTTATGCGTTATGCTTTATGCGTTATGCGTTATGCGTTATGCGTTATGCGTTATGCGTTATGCGTTATGCGTTATGCGTTATGCGTTATGCGTTATGCGTTATGCGTTATGCGTTATGCGTTATGCGTTATGCGTTATGCGTTATGCGTGATCCGACATGCGTTATGCATTTTGCGTTATGCGTTATGCGTTATGCGTTATGCGTTATGCGTTATGCGTTATGCGTGATCCGACATGCGTTATGCATTTTGCGTTATGCGTTATTCGTTATGAGTAATGAGTTATAAGTTATGCGTTATGCGTTATGCTTTATGCGTTATGCGTTATGCGTTATGCTTTATGCGTTATGCGTTACTCCTTATGAGTTATGAGTTATAAGTTATGCGTAATGCGGTATGCGTTATACGATATACGTTATGCGTTATGCGTTATGCGTTATGCGTTATGCGTTATGCATTATGCTTTATCCGTTATGCGTTATGCGTTATGCTTTATGCGTTATGCGTTATGCGTTATGCGTTATGCGTTATGCGTTATGCGTTATACGTTATGCGTTATGCTTTATGCGTTATGCGTTATGCGTTATGCGTTATGCGTTATGCGTTATGCCTTATGCGTTATGCGTTATTCGTTATGAGTAATGAGTTATAAGTTATGCGTTATGCGTTATGCTTTATGCGTTATGCGTTATGCGTTATGCGTTATGCGTTATGCGTTATGCGTTATGCGTTATGCGTTATACGGTATGCGTTATGCGTTATGCGTTATGCGTTATGCGTTATGCGTTATGCGTTATGCGTTATGCGTTATGCGTTATTCTTTATGCGTTATGCGTTATGCGTTATGCTTTATGCGTTATGCGTTACTCCTTATGAGTTATGAGTTATAAGTTATGCGTAATGCGTTATGCGTTATGCGTTATGCATTATTCTTTATCCGTTATGCGTTATGCGTTATGCGTTATGCGTTATGCGTTATGCGTTATGCGTTATGCTTTATGCGTTATGCGTTACTCCTTATGAGTTATGAGTTATAAGTTATGAGTAATGAGTTATAAGTTATGCGTTATGCGTTATGCTTTATGCGTTATGCGTTATGCGTTATGCGTTATGCGTTATGCGTTATGCGTTATGCGTTATGCGTTATGCGTTATGCGTTATGCGTTATGCGTTATGCGTGATCCGACATGCGTTATGCATTTTGCGTTATGCGTTATGCGTTATGCGTTATGCGTCATGCGTTATGAGTTATGCGTTATGCGTTATGCGTTATGCGTTATGCGTTATGCGTTATGCGTTATGCGTTATGCGTTATGCGTTACGCGTTATGCTTTATGCGTTATGCATTATGTGTTATGCGTTATGCGATATGCGTTATGCGTTATGCGTTATTCGTTATGAGTAATGAGTTATAAGTTATGCGTTATGCGTTATGCTTTATGCGTTATGCGTTATGCGTTATGCGTTATGCGTTATGCGTTATGCGTTATGCGTTATGCTTTATGCGTTATGCGTTACTCCTTATGAGTTATGAGTTATAAGTTATGAGTAATGAGTTATAAGTTATGCGTTATGCGTTATGCTTTATGCGTTATGCGTTATGCGTTATGCGTTATGCGTTATGCGTTATGCGTTATGCGTTATGCGTTATGCGTTATGCGTTATGCGTTATGCGTTATGCGTGATCCGACATGCGTTATGCATTTTGCGTTATGCGTTATGCGTTATGCGTTATGCGTTATGCGATATGCGTTATGCGTTATTCGTTATGAGTAATGAGTTATAAGTTATGCGTTATGCGTTATGCTTTATGCGTTATGCGTTATGCGTTATGCGTTATGCGTTATGCGTTATGCGTTATGCGTTATGCGTTATGCTTTATGCGTTATGCGTTACTCCTTACGAGTTATGAGTTATAAGTTATGCGTAATGCGTTATGCGTTATGCGTTATGCGTTATGCGTTATGCGTTATGCGTTATGCGTTATGCGTTATGCGTGATCCGTTATGCGTTATGCGTTATGCGTTATGCGTTATGCGTTATGCGTTATGCGTTATGCGTTATGCGTTATGCGTTATGCGTTATGCGTTATGCGTTATGCGTTATGCGTTATGCGTTATGCTTTATGCGTTATGCGTTACTCCTTATGAGTTATGAGTTATGAGTTATGCGTAATGCGTAATGCTTTATGCGTTATGCGTTATGAGTTAAGCGGTATGCGTTATGCGTTATGCGTTTTGCGGTATTCGTTATGCGTTGTGCATTATGCGTTATGCGTTGTGCGTTATGGGTTATGATTTATGCGTTATGCGATATGCGTTATGCGTTATGCGTTATGCGTTATGCGTTATGCTTTATGCGTCATGCGTGATCCGTTATGCGTTAGGCGTTATGCGATTTGCGGTATTCGTTAAGCGTTGTGCATTATGCGTTATGCGTTATGCGTTATGGGTTATGGGTTATGCGTTACGCTTTATGCGTTATTCATTTTGCGTTATGCGTTATTCGTTATGAGTTATGAGTTATAAGTTATGCGTAATTTGTTATGCCTTATGAGTTATGCATTATGCGTTATGCGATATGCGTCATGCATCAAGCCCTATGCGATATGCGATATGCGTCATATATCAAGCCTTATGCGATATGCGATATGCGTCATGCATCAAGCCTTATGCGTTATGGGTTATGCGTTAACGTTATGCGTTATGCGTTATGCGTTATGCGTTATGCGTTATGCGTTATGCGTTATGCGTTATGCTTTATGCGTTATGCGTTACTCCTTATGAGTTATGAGTTATAAGTTATGCGTAATGCGTTATGCGTTATGCGTTATGCTTTATGCGTTATGCGTTATGCGTGATGCGTTATGCGTTATGCGTTATGCGTTATGCGTGATCCGTTATGCGTTATGCGTTATGCGTTATGCGTTATGCGTTATGCGTTATGCGTGATCCGACATGCGTTATGCATTTTGCGTTATGCGTTATTCGTTATGAGTTATGAGTTATAAGTTATGCGTAATGCGGTATGCGTTATACGTTATACGTTATGCGTTATGCGTTATGCGTTATGCGTTATGCGTTATGCGTTGTGCGTTATGCGTTATGCGTTATGCGCTATGCGTTATGCATTATGCGTTATGCGTTATGCGTTATGCGTTAAGCGTTATGCGTTTTGCTTTATTCGTTATGCGTTGTGCATTATGCGTTATGCGTTATGTGTTATGCTTTATGCGTTATGCGTTATGCGTTACGCTTTATGCGTTATGCATTATGCGTTATGCGTTATGCGTAATGCATTATGCGTTATGCGTTATGCGTGATCCGTTATGCGTTAAGCGTTATGCGTTTTGCTGTATTCGTAATGCGTTGTGCATTATGCGTTATGGGTTATGTGTTATGCGTTATGCGTTATGCGTTATGCGTTATGCGTTATGCGTTATGCGTGATCCGTTATGTGTTAGGCGATATACGTTTTGCGGTATTCGTTATGCGTTATGCGTTATGCGTTATCCGTTGTTCGTTATGCGTTATGCGTTGTGCGTTATACGTTTGCGTTATGCGTTATGCGTTATACGGTATGCGTTATGCGTTATGCGTTATACGTTATGCGTTATGCGTTATGCGATATGCGTTATGCGTTATGCGTTATGCTTTATGCGTTATGCGTTATTAGTTACACGTTATGCGTTATGCGTTATGCGTTATGCGTTATGCGTTATGCGTTAGGGGTTATGCGTTATGCGTTATGCGTTATGCGTTATGCGTTATGCGTTATGCGTTATGAGTTATGCGTTATGCGTTATGCGTTAGGGGTTATGCGTTATGCGTTATGCGTTATGCGTTATGCTTTATGCGTTATGCATTATGCGTTATGCGTTATGCGATATGCGTTATCCGTTATGCGTTATGCGTTATGCGTTATTCGTTATGAGTAATGAGTTATAAGTTATGCGTTATGCGTTATGCTTTATGCGTTATGCGTTATGCGTTACGCGTTATGCTTTATGCGTTATGCATTATGTGTTATGCGTTATGCGATATGCGTTATGCGTTATGCGTTATTCGTTATGAGTAATGCGTTATAAGTTATGCGTTATGCGTTATGCTTTATGCATTATGCGTTATGCGTTATGCGTTATGCGTTATGCGTTATGCGTTATGCGTTATGCGTTATGCGTTATGCGTTATGCGTTATGCTTTATGCGTTATGCGTTACTCCTTATGAGTTATGAGTTATAAGTTATGAGTAATGAGTTATAAGTTATGCGTTATGCGTTATGCTTTATGCGTTATGCGTTATGCGTTATGCGTTATGCGTTATGCGTTATGCGTTATGCGTTATGCGTTATGCGTTATGCGTTATGCGTTATGCGTGATCCGACATGCGTTATGCATTTTGCGTTATGCGTTATGCGTTATGCGTTATGATTTATTCTTTATGCGTTATGCGTTATGCGTGATCCGACATGCGTTATGCATTTTGCGTTATGCGTTATTCGTTATGAGTAATGAGTTATAAGTTATGCATAATGCGTTATGCGTTATGCGTTATGCATTATGCTTTATCCGTTATGCGTTATGCTTTATGCGTTATGCGTTATGCGTTATGCGTTATGCGTTATGCGTTATGCGTTATGCGTTATGCGTTATGCGTTATGCGTTATGCGTTATGCGTTATGCGTTATGCGTTATACGGTATGCGTTATGCGTTATGCGTTATGCGTTATGCGTTATGCGTTATGCGTTATGCGTTATGCGTTATGCGTTATGCGTTATGCGTTATGCGTTATGCGTTATGCGTTATGCTTTATGCCTTATGCGTTATGCGTTATGCTTTATGCGTTATGCGTTACTCCTTATGAGTTATGAGTTATAAGTTATGCGTAATGCGTTATGCGTTATGCGTTATGCATTATTCTTTATCCGTTATGCGTTATGCGTTATGCTTTATGCGTTATGCGTTATGCGTTATGAGTAATGAGTTATAAGTTATGCGTTATGCGTTATTCGTTATGAGTAATGAGTTATAAGTTATGCGTTATGCGTTATGCTTTATGCGTTATGCGTTATGCGTTATGCTTTATGCGTTATGCGTTACTCCTTATGAGTTATGAGTTATAAGTTATGCGTAATGCGGTATGCGTTATACGATATACGTTATGCGTTATGCGTTATGCGTTATGCGTTATGCGTTATGCATTATGCTTTATCCGTTATGCGTTATGCGTTATGCTTTATGCGTTATGCGTTATGCGTTATGCGTTATGCGTTATGCGTTATGCGTTATGCGTTATGCGTTATGCTTTATGCGTTATGCGTTATGCGTTATGCGTTATGCGTTATGCGTTATGCCTTATGCGTTATGCGTTATTCGTTATGAGTAATGAGTTATAAGTTATGCGTTATGCGTTATGCTTTATGCGTTATGCGTTATGCGTTATGCGTTATGCGTTATGCGTTATACGGTATGCGTTATGCGTTATGCGTTATGCGTTATGCGTTATGCGTTATGCGTTATGCGTTATGCGTTATGCGTTATGCGTTATTCTTTATGCGTTATGCGTTATGCGTTATGCTTTATGCGTTATGCGTTACTCCTTATGAGTTATGAGTTATAAGTTATGCGTAATGCGTTATGCGTTATGCGTTATGCATTATTCTTTATCCGTTATGCGTTATGCGTTATGCTTTATGAGTTATGCGTTATGCGTTATGAGTAATGAGTTATAAGTTATGCGTTATGCGTTATTCGTTATGAGTAATGAGTTATAAGTTATGCGTTATGCGTTATGCTTTATGCGTTATGCGTTATGCGTTATGCTTTATGCGTTATGCGTTACTCCTTATGAGTTATGAGTTATAAGTTATGCGTAATGCGGTATGCGTTATACGTTATACGTTATGCGTTATGCGTTATGCGTTATGCGTTATGCGTTATGCGTTGTGCGTTATGCGTTATGCGTTATGCGCTATGCGTTATGCATTATGCGTTATGCGTTATGCGTTATGCGTTAAGCGTTATGCGTTTTGCTTTATTCGTTATGCGTTGTGCATTATGCGTTATGCGTTATGTGTTATGCTTTATGCGTTATGCGTTATGCGTTACGCTTTATGCGTTATGCATTATGCGTTATGCGTTATGCGTTATGAATTATGCGTTATGCGTTATGCGTGATCCGTTATGCGTTAAGCGTTATGCGTTTTGCTGTATTCGTAATGCGTTGTGCATTATGCGTTATGCGTTATGTGTTATGCGTTATGCGTTATGCGTTACTCCTTATGAGTTATGAGTTATAAGTTATGCGTAATGCGTTATGCTTTATGCGTTATGCGTTATGCGTTATGCGTTATGCTTTATCCGTTATGCGTTATGCGTTATGCCTTATGCGTTATGCGTTATGCGTTATGCGTTATGCGTTATGCGTTATGCGTTATGCGTTATGCGTTAGGCGATATACGTTTTGCGGTATTCGTTATGCGTTATGATTTATGCTTTATGCGTTATGCGTTATGCGTGATCCGACATGCGTTATGCATTTTGCGTTATGCGTTATTCGTTATGAGTTATGAGTTATAAGTTATGCGTAATGCGTTATGCGTTATGCGTTATGCATTATGCTTTATCCGTTATGCGTTATGCGTTATGCTTTATGCGTTATGCGTTATGCGTTATGCATTTTGCGTTATGCGTTATTCGTTTGAGTTATGAGTTATAAGTTATGCGTAATGCGTTCTGCGTTATCCGTTATGCATTATGCTTTATCCGTTATGCGTTATGCGTTATGATTTATGCGTTATGCGTTATGCGTTATCCGTTATGCATTATGCTTTATCCCGTTATGAGTAATGAGTTATAAGTTATGCGTTATGCGTAATGCGTTATGCGTTATGCGTTATGCGTTATGCGTTATGCGTTATGCTTTATGCGTTATGCGTTATGCGTTATGCGTTATGCTTTATGCGTTATGCGTTATGCGTTATGAGTAATGAGTTATAAGTTATGCGTTATGCGTTATTCGTTATGAGTAATGAGTTATAAGTTATGCGTTATGCGTTATGCTTTATGCGTTATGCGTTATGCGTTATGCGTTATGCTTTATGCGTTATGCGTTATTCGTTATGAGTAATGAGTTATAAGTTATGCGTTATGCGTAATGCTTTATGCGTTATGCGTTATGCGTTATGCTTTATGCGTTATGCGTTATGCGTTATGAGTAATGAGTTATAAGTTATGCGTTATGCGTTATTCGTTATGAGTAATGAGTTATAAGTTATGCGTTATGCGTTATGCGTTATGCGTTATGCGTTATGCGTTATGCTTTATGCGTTATGCGTTACTCCTTATGAGTTATGAGTTATGCGTTATGCGTTATGCGTTATGCGTTATGCGTTATGCGCTATGCGTTATGCATTATGCGTTATGCGTTATACGTTATGCGTTAAGCGTTATGCGTTTTGCTGTATTCGTTATGCGTTGTACATTATGCGTTATGCGTTATGTGTTATGCTTTATGCGTTATGCGTTATGCGTTACGCTTTATGCGTTATGCATTATGCGTTATGCGTTATGCGTTATGCGTTATGCATTATGCGTTATGCGTTATGCGTGATCCGTTATGCGTTAAGCGTTATGCGTTTTGCTGTATTCGTAATGCGTTGTGCATTATGCGTTATGCGTTATGTGTTATGCGTTATGCGTCATGCGTTATGCTTTATGCGTTATGCGTTATGCGTTATGCGTTATGCGTTATGCGTTATGCGTTATGCGTTATGCGTTATGCGTTATGCGTTATGCGTGATCCGTTATGCGTTATGCGTTATGCGTTATGCGTTATGCGTTATGCGTTATGCGTGATCCGACATGCGTTATGCATTTTGCGTTATGCGTTATTCGTTATGAGTTTTGAGTTATTCGTTATGCGTTCTGCGTTATACGTTTGCGTTATGCGTTATGCGTTATGCGTTATGCGTTATGCGTCATGCGTTATGCGTTATGCGTTATGCGTTATGCGTTATGCGTTATGCGTTATGCGTTATGCGTTATGCGTTATGCGTTATGCGTTATGCTTTATGCGTTATGCATTATGCGTTATGCGTTATGCGATATGCGTTATGCGTTATTCGTTATGAGTAATGAGTTATAAGTTATGCATTATGCGTTATGCTTTATGCATTATGCGTTATGCGTTATGCGTTATGCGTTATGCGTTATGCGTTATGCGTTATGCTTTATGCGTCATGCGTGATCCGTTATGCGTTAGGCGTTATGCGATTTGCGGTATTCGTTAAGCGTTGTGCATTATGCGTTATGCGTTATGCGTTATGGGTTATGGGTTATGCGTTACGCTTTATGCGTTATTCATTTTGCGTTATGCGTTATTCGTTATGAGTTATGAGTTATAAGTTATGCGTAATTTGTTATGCCTTATGAGTTATGCATTATGCGTTATGCGATATGCGTCATGCATCAAGCCTTATGCGATATGCGATATGCGTCATATATCAAGCCTTATGCGATATGCGATATGCGTCATGCATCAAGCCTTATGCGTTATGGGTTATGCGTTAACGTTATGCGTTATGCGTTATGCGTTATGCGTTATGCGTTATGCGTTATGCGTTATGCGTTATGCGTTATGCTTTATGCGTTATGCGTTACTCCTTATGAGTTATGAGTTATAAGTTATGCGTAATGCGTTATGCGTTATGCGTTATGCTTTATGCGTTATGCGTTATGCGTGATGCGTTATGCGTTATGCGTTATGCGTTATGCGTTATGCGTGATCCGTTATGCGTTATGCGTTATGCGTTATGCGTTATGCGTTATGCGTTATGCGTGATCCGACATGCGTTATGCATTTTGCGTTATGCGTTATTCGTTATGAGTTATGAGTTATAAGTTATGCGTAATGCGGTATGCGTTATACGTTATACGTTATGCGTTATGCGTTATGCGTTGTGCGTTATGCGTTATGCGTTATGCGCTATGCGTTATGCATTATGCGTTATGCGTTATGCGTTATGCGTTAAGCGTTATGCGTTTTGCTTTATTCGTTATGCGTTGTGCATTATGCGTTATGCGTTATGTGTTATGCTTTATGCGTTATGCGTTATGCGTTACGCTTTATGCGTTATGCATTATGCGTTATGCGTTATGCGTAATGCATTATGCGTTATGCGTTATGCGTGATCCGTTATGCGTTAAGCGTTATGCGTTTTGCTGTATTCGTAATGCGTTGTGCATTATGCGTTATGGGTTATGTGTTATGCGTTATGCGTTATGCGTTATACGTTATGCGTTATGCGTTATGCGTGATCCGTTATGTGTTAGGCGATATACGTTTTGCGGTATTCGTTATGCGTTATGCGTTATGCGTTATCCGTTGTTCGTTATGCGTTATGCGTTGTGCGTTATACGTTTGCGTTATGCGTTATGCGTTATACGGTATGCGTTATGCGTTATGCGTTATTCGTTATGCGTTATGCGTTATGCGATATGCGTTATGCGTTATGCGTTATGCTTTATGCGTTATGCGTTATTAGTTACACGTTATGCGTTATGCGTTATGCGTTATGCGTTATGCGTTAGGGGTTATGCGTTATGCGTTATGCGTTAGGCGTTATGCGTTATGCGTTATGCGTTATGAGTTATACGTTATGCGTTATGCGTTAGGGGTTATGCGTTATGCGTTATGCGTTATGCGTTATGCTTTATGCGTTATGCATTATGCGTTATGCGTTATGCGATATGCGTTATCCGTTATGCGTTATGCGTTATGCGTTATTCGTTATGAGTAATGAGTTATAAGTTATGCGTTATGCGTTATGCTTTATGCGTTATGCGTTATGCGTTATGCGTCATGCGTTATGAGTTATGCGTTATGCGTTATGCGTTATGCGTTATGCGTTGTGCGTTATGCGTTATGCGTTATGCGTTATGCGTTACGCGTTATGCTTTATGCGTTATGCATTATGTGTTCTGCGTTATGCGATATGAGTTATGCGTTATGCGTTATTCGTTATGAGTAATGCGTTATAAGTTATGCGTTATGCGTTATGCTTTATGCATTATGCGTTATGCGTTATGCGTTATGCGTTATGCGTTATGCGTTATGCGTTATGCGTTATGCGTTATGCGTTATGCGTTATGCGTTATGCTTTATGCGTTATGCGTTACTGCTTATGAGTTATGAGTTATAAGTTATGAGTAATGAGTTATAAGTTATGCGTTATGCGTTATGCTTTATGCGTTATGCGTTATGCGTTATGCGTTATGCGTTATGCGTTATGCGTTATGCGTTATGCGTTATGCGTGATCCGACATGCGTTATGCATTTTGCGTTATGCGTTATGCGTTATGCGTTATGCGTCATGCGTTATGAGTTATGCGTTATGCGTTATGCGTTATGCGTTATGCGTTATGCGTTATGCGTTATGCGTTATGCGTTACGCGTTATGCTTTATGCGTTATGCATTATGTGTTATGCGTTATGCGATATGCGTTATGCGTTATGCGTTATTCGTTATGAGTAATGCGTTATAAGTTATGCGTTATGCGTTATGCTTTATGCATTATGCGTTATGCGTTATGCGTTATGCGTTATGCGTTATGCGTTATGCGTTATGCGTTATGCGTTATGCGTTATGCGTTATGCTTTATGCGTTATGCGTTACTCCTTATGAGTTATGAGTTATAAGTTATGAGTAATGAGTTATAAGTTATGCGTTATGCTTTATGCGTTATGCGTTATGCGTTATGCGTTATGCGTTATGCGTTATGCGTTATGCGTTATGCGTTATGCGTTATGCGTTATGCGTTATGCGTTATGCGTGATCCGACATGCGTTATGCATTTTGCGTTATGCGTTATGCGTTATGCGTTATGCGTTATGCGTTATGCGTTATGCGTGATCCGACATGCGTTATGCATTTTGCGTTATGCGTTATTCGTTATGAGTAATGAGTTATAAGTTATGCATAATGCGTTATGCGTTATGCGTTATGCATTATGCTTTATCCGTTATGCGTTATGCTTTATGCGTTATGCGTTATGCGTTATGCGTTATGCGTTATGCGTTATGCGTTATGCGTTATGCGTTATGCGTTATGCGTTATGCGTTATGCGTTATGCGTTATGCGTTATGCGTTATACGGTATGAGTTATGCGTTATGCGTTATGCGTTATGCGTTATGCGTTATGCGTTATGCGTTATGCGTTATGCGTTATGCGTTATGCGTTATGCGTTATGCGTTATGCGTTATGCGTTATGCGTTATGCGTTATGCGTTATGCTTTATGCCTTATGCGTTATGCGTTATGCTTTATGCGTTATGCGTTACTCCTTATGAGTTATGAGTTATAAGTTATGCGTAATGCGTTATGCGTTATGCGTTATGCATTATTCTTTATCCGTTATGCGTTATGCGTTATGCTTTATGCGTTATGCGTTATGCGTTATGAGTAATGAGTTATAAGTTATGCGTTATGCGTTATTCGTTATGAGTAATGAGTTATTAGTTATGCGTTATGCGTTATGCTTTATGCGTTATGCGTTATGCGTTATGCTTTATGCGTTATGCGTTACTCCTTATGAGTTATGAGTTATAAGTTATGCGTAATGCGGTATGCGTTATACGATATTCGTTATGCGTTATGCGTTATGCGTTATGCGTTATGCGTTATGCATTATGCTTTATCCGTTATGCGTTATGCGTTATGCTTTATGCGTTATGCGTTATGCGTTATGCGTTATGCGTTATGCGTTATGCGTTATGCGTTATGCTTTATGCGTTATGCGTTATGCGTTATGCGTTATGCGTTATGCGTTATGCCTTATGCGTTATGCGTTATTCGTTATGAGTAATGAGTTATAAGTTATGCGTTATGCGTTATGCTTTATGCGTTATGCGTTATGCGTTATGCGTTATGCGTTATGCGTTATGCGTTATGCGTTATACGGTATGCGTTATGCGTTATGCGTTATGCGTTATGCGTTATGCGTTATGCGTTATGCGTTATGCGTTATGCGTTATTCTTTATGCGTTATGCGTTATGCGTTATTCTTTATGCGTTATGCGTTACTCCTTATGAGTTATGAGTTATAAGTTATGCGTAATGCGTTATGCGTTATGCGTTATGCATTATTCTTTATCCGTTATGCGTTATGCGTTATGCTTTATGCGTTATGCGTTATGCGTTATGAGTAATGAGTTATAAGTTATGCGTTATGCGTTATTCGTTATGAGTAATGAGTTATAAGTTATGCGTTATGCGTTATGCTTTATGCGTTATGCGTTATGCGTTATGCTTTATGCGTTATGCGTTACTCCTTATGAGTTATGAGTTATAAGTTATGCGTAATGCGGTATGCGTTATACGTTATACGTTATGCGTTATGCGTTATGCGTTATGCGTTATGCGTTATGCGTTGTGCGTTATGCGTTATGCGTTATGCGCTATGCGTTATGCATTATGCGTTATGCGTTATGCGTTATGCGTTAAGCGTTATGCGTTTTGCTTTATTCGTTATGCGTTGTGCATTATGCGTTATGCGTTATGTGTTATGCTTTATGCGTTATGCGTTATGCGTTACGCTTTATGCGTTATGCATTATGCGTTATGCGTTATGCGTTATGAATTATGCGTTATGCGTTATGCGTGATCCGTTATGCGTTAAGCGTTATGCGTTTTGCTGTATTCGTAATGCGTTGTGCATTATGCGTTATGCGTTATGTGTTATGCGTTATGCGTTATGCGTTACTCCTTATGAGTTATGAGTTATAAGTTATGCGTAATGCGTTATGCTTTATGCATTATGCGTTATGCGTTATGCGTTATGCTTTATCCGTTATGCGTTATGCGTTATGCTTTATGCGTTATGCGTTATGCGTTATGCGTTATGCGTTATGCGTTATGCGTTATGCGTTATGCGTTATGCGTTAGGCGATATACGTTTTGCGGTATTCGTTATGCGTTATGATTTATGCTTTATGCGTTATGCGTTTTGCGTGATCCGACATGCGTTATGCATTTTGCGTTATGCGTTATTCGTTATGAGTTATGAGTTATAAGTTATGCGTAATGCGTTATGCGTTATGCGTTATGCATTATGCTTTATCCGTTATGCGTTATGCGTTATGCTTTATGCGTTATGCGTTATGCGTTATGCATTTTGCGTTATGCGTTATTCGTTTGAGTTATGAGTTATAAGTTATGCGTAATGCGTTCTGCGTTATCCGTTATGCATTATGCTTTATCCGTTATGCGTTATGCGTTATGCTTTATGCGTTATGCGTTATGCGTTATGCGTTATGCGTTATGCGTTATGCGTTATTCGTTATGAGTAATGAGTTATAAGTTATGCGTTATGCGTAATGCGTTATGCTTTATGCGTTATGCGTTATACGTTATGCGTTATGCGTTATGCTTTATGCGTTATGCTTTATGCGTTATGCGTGATCCGTTATGCGTTAGGCGTTATGCGTTATGCGTTAACGTTATGCGTTATGCCTTATGCGTTATGCGTTATGGGTTATGCGTTATGTGATATGCGATATACGTTATGCGTTATGCGTTATGCGTTATGCGTTATGCGTTATGCGTTATGCGTTATGCGTTATGCTTTATGCGTTATGCGTTAACGTTATGCGTTATGCTTTATCCGTTATGCGTTATGCGTTATGCTTTATGCGTTATGCGTTATGCGTTATGCGTTCTGCGTTATGCGTTATGCGTTATGCGTTATGCGTTAGGCGATATACGTTTTGCGGTATTCGTTATGCGTTATGATTTATGCTTTATGCGTTATGCGTTTTGCGTGATCCGACATGCGTTATGCATTTTGCGTTATGCGTTATTCGTTATGAGTTATGAGTTATAAGTTATGCGTAATGCGTTATGGGTTATGCGTTATGCATTATGCTTTATCCGTTATGCGTTATGCGTTATGCTTTATGCGTTATGCGTTATGCGTTATGCATTTTGCGTTATGCGTTATTCGTTTGAGTTATGAGTTATAAGTTATGCGTAATGCGTTCTGCGTTATCCGTTATGCATTATGCTTTATCCGTTATGCGTTATGCGTTATGCTTTATGCGTTATGCGTTATGCGTTATGCGTTATGCGTTATGCGTTATGCGTTATTCGTTATGAGTAATGAGTTATAAGTTATGCGTTATGCGTTATGCTTTATGCGTTATGCGTTATGCGTTATGCGTTATGCGTTATGCGTTATGCGTTATGCGTTATGCGTTATGCGTTATGCGTTATGCCTTATGCGTTATGCGTTATTCGTTATGAGTAATGAGTTATAAGTTATGCGTTATGCGTTATGCTTTATGCGTTATGCGTTATGCGTTATGCGTTATGCGTTATGCGTTATGCGTTATGCGTTATACGGTATGCGTTATGCGTTATGCGTTATGCGTTATGCGTTATGCGTTATGCGTTATGCTTTATGCGTTATGCGTTATACGTTATGCGTTATGCGTTATGCTTTATGCGTTATGCTTTATGCGTTATGCGTGATCCGTTATGCGTTAGGCGTTATGCGTTATGCGTTAACGTTATGCGTTATGCCTTATGCGTTATGCGTTATGGGTTATGCGTTATGTGATATGCGATATACGTTATGCGTTATGCGTTATGCGTTATGCGTTATGCGTTATGCGTTATGCGTTATGCGTTATACGTTGTACGTTATGCTTTATGCGTTATGTTTTATGCGATATGCGTTATGTGATATGCGATATACGTTATGCGTTATGCGTTATGCGTTATGCGTTATGCGTTATGCGTTATGCGTTATGCGTTATGCGTTATGCGTTATACGTTGTACGTTATGCTTTATGCGTTATGTTTTATGCGATATGCGTCATGCGTTATGCGTTATGCGTTATGCGTTATGCGTGATTCGTTATGCGTTAAGCATTATGCGTTTTGCTGTATTCGTTATGCGTTGTGCGTTATACGTTTGCGTTATGCGTTATGCGTTATACGGTTTGCGTTATGCGTTATGCGTTATGCGTTATGTTTTATGCGATATGCGTTATGTGATATGCGATATACGTTATGCGTTATGCGTTATGCGTTATGCGTTATGCGTTATGCGTTATGCGTTATGCGTTATGCGTTATACGTTGTACGTTATGCTTTATGCGTTATGTTTTATGCGATATGCGTTATGTGATATGCGATATACGTTATGCGTTATGCGTTATGCGTTATGCGATATGCGTTATGCGTTATGCGTTATGCGTTATGCGTTATGCGTTATGCGTTATGCGTTATGCGTTATGCGTTATGCGTTATGCGTTGTGCGTTATAAGTTTGCGTTATGCGTTATGCGTTATGCGTTATGCGGTATGCGTTATGCTTTATGCGTTATGCGTTATGCGTTATGCATTATGCGATATGCGTTTTGCGTTATGCGTTATGCAAAATGCGTTATGCGTTATGCGTTATGCGTTATGCGTTATGCGTTATGCGTTATGCGTTATGCGTTATGCGTTGTGCGTTATAAGTTTGCGTTATGCGTTATGCGTTATGCGTTATGCGGTATGCGTTATGCTTTATGCGTTATGCGTTATGCGTTATGCATTATGCGTTATGCGTTTTGCGTTATACGTTATGCGTTATGCTTTATGCGTTATGCGTTATGCGTTATGCGTTATGCGTTATGCGTTATGCGTTATGCGTTATGCGTTATGCGTTATGCGTTATACGTTATGCGTTGTGCGTTATAAGTTTGCGTTATGCGTTATGCGTTATGCGTTATGCGGTATGCGTTATGCTTTATGCGTTATGCGTTATGCGTTATGCGTTATGCGGTATGCGTTATGCTTTATGCGTTATGCGTTATGCGTTATGCGTTATGCGTTATGCTTTATGCGTTATGCGTTATGCGTTGTGCTTTATGCGTTATGCGTTATGCGTTATGCGTTATGCGTTATGCGTTATGCGTTTTGCGTTATGCGTTATGCGTTATGCGTTATGCATTATGCGTTATGCGTTTTGCGTTATACGTTATGCGTTATACGTTATGCGTTATGCGTTATGCGTGATCCGTTATGTGTTAGGCGATATACGTTTTGCGGTATTCGTTATGCGTTATGCGTTATGCGTTATCCGTTGTTCGTTATGCGTTATGCGTTGTGCGTTATACGTTTGCGTTATGCGTTAGGCGTTATGCGTTATGCGTTAACGTTATGCGTTATGCCTTATGCGTTATGCGTTATGGGTTATGCGTTATGCGTTATGCGTTATGCGTTATGCGTTATGCGTTATGCGTTATGCGTTATGCGTTATGCTTTATGCGTTATGCTTTATGCTTTATGCGTGATCCGTTATGCGTTAGGCGTTATGCGTTATGCGTTAACGTTATGCGTTATGCCTTATGCGTTATGCGTTATGGGTTATGCGTTATGTGATATGCGATATACGTTATGCGTTATGCGTTATGCGTTATGCGTTATGCGTTATGCGTTATGCGTTATGCGTTATGCGTTATGCGTTATGCGTTATACGTTGTACGTTATGCTTTATGCGTTATGTTTTATGCGATATGCGTTATGCGTTATGCGTTATGCGTTATGCGTTATGCGTTATGCGTTATACGTTATGTTTTATGCGATATGCGTTATGCGTTATGCGTTATGCGTTATGCGTTATGCGTTATGCGTTATGCGTTATACGGTATGCGTTATGCGTTATACGTTATGCGTTATGCGTTATGCGTTATGCGATATGCGTTATGTGTTATGCGTTATGCATTATGCTTTATGCGTTATGCGTTATGAGTTACACGTTATGCGTTATTCGATATGCGTTATGCGTTATGGGTCATGCGTTATGCGTTATGCGTTATGCGTTATGCGTGATTCGTTATGCGTTAAGCATTATGCGTTTTGCTGTATTCGTTATGCGTTGTGCGTTATACGTTTGCGTTATGCGTTATGCGTTATACGGTTTGCGTTATGCGTTATACGTTATGCGTTATGCGTTATGCGATATGCGTTATGCGTTATGCGTTATGCGTTATGCGTTATGCTTTATGCGTTATGCGTTATGAGTTACACGTTATGCGTTATTCGATATGCGTTATGCTTTATGCGTTATGCGTTATGTGTTATGCGTTACACGTTATGCGTTATGCGCTATGCGTGATCCGTTATGTGTTAGGCGATATACGTTTTGCGGTATTCGTTATGCGTTATGCGTTATGCGTGATCCGTTATGCGTAATGCGTTATGCGTTATGTGTTATACTTTATGCGTTATGCGTTATGTGTTATACTTTATGCGTTATGCGTAATGCGTTATGCGTTATGCGTTATGCGTTATGCGTTATGCGTTATGCGTTATGCGTTATGCGTTATACGTTGTACGTTCTGCTTTATGCGTTATGTTTTATGCGATATGCGTTATGCGTTATGCGTTATCCGTTATGAATGATGCGTTATGCGTAATGCGTTATGCGTTATGTGTTATACTTTATGCGTTATGCGTTATGTGTTATACTTTATGCGTTATGCGTAATGCGTTATGCGTTATGCGTTATGCGTTATGCGTTATGCGTTATGCGTTATGCGTTATGCGTTATGCGTTATGCGTTATTCGTTATCCGTTGTTCGTTACGCGTTATGCATTATGCTTTATGCGTTATGCGTTATGAGTTACACGTTATGCGTTATTCGATATGCGTTATGCGTTATGCGTTATGCGTTATGCGTTATGCGTGATCCGTTATGCGTTAAGCATTATGCGTTTTGCTGTATTCGTTATGCGTTGTGCGTTATACGTTTGCGTTATGCATTATGCGTTATGCGTTATACGGTATGCGTTATGCGTTATACGTTATGCGTTATGCGTTATGCGATATGCGTTATGCGTTATGCGGTATGCGTTATGCTTTATGCGTTATGCGTTATGCGTTATGCGTTACGCTTTATGCGTTATGCTTTATGCGTTATGCGTGATCCGTTATGCGTTAGGCGTTATGCGTTATGCGTTAACGTTATGCGTTATGCCTTATGCGTTATGCGTTATAGGTTATGCGTTATGTGTTATGCGATATACGTTATGCGTTATGCGTTATGCGTTATGCGTTATGCGTTATACGTTGTACGTTATGCGTGATGCGTTATGTTTTATGCGATATGCGTTATGCGTTATGCGTTATGCGTTATGCGTGATGCGTTATGCGTAATGCGTTATGCGTTATGTGTTATACTTTATGCGTTATGCGTAATGCGTTATGCGTTATGCGTTATGCGTTATGCGTTATGCGTTATGCGTTATGCGTTATGCGTTATGCGTTATGCGTTATGCGTTATGCGTTATGCGTTATGCGTTATGCGTTATGCGTTATGCGTTATGCGTTATGCGTTATGCGTTATGCGTTATGCGTTATGCGTTATGCGTTATGCGTTATGCGTTATGCGTTATGCGTTATGCGTTATGCGTTATGCGTTATGCGTTATGCGTTGTGCGTTATAAGTTTGCGTTATGCGTTATGCGTTATGCGTTATGCGTTATGCGTTGTGCGTTATAAGTTTGCGTTATGCGTTATGCGTTATGCTTTATGCGTGATCCGTTATGCGTTAGGCGTTATGCGTTATGCGTTAACGTTATGCGTTATGCCTTATGCGTTATGCGTTATGGGTTATGCGTTATGTGATATGCGATATACGTTATGCGTTATGCGTTATGCGTTATGCGTTATGCGTTATGCGTTATGCGTTATGCGTTATGCGTTATGCGTTATGCGTTATACGTTGTACGTTATGCTTTATGCGTTATGTTTTATGCGATATGCGTTATGCGTTATGCGTTATGCGTTATGCGTTATGCGTTATGCGTTATACGTTATGTTTTATGCGATATGCGTTATGCGTTATGCGTTATGCGTTATGCGTTATGCGTTATACGGTATGCGTTATGCGTTATACGTTATGCGTTATGCGTTATGCGTTATGCGATATGCGTTATGTGTTATGCGTTATGCATTATGCTTTATGCGTTATGCGTTATGAGTTACACGTTATGCGTTATTCGATATGCGTTATGCGTTATGCGTCATGCGTTATGCGTTATGCGTTATGCGTTATGCGTGATTCGTTATGCGTTAAGCATTATGCGTTTTGCTGTATTCGTTATGCGTTGTGCGTTATACGTTTGCGTTATGCGTTATGCGTTATACGGTTTGCGTTATGCGTTATACGTTATGCGTTATGCGTTATGCGATATGCGTTATGCGTTATGCGTTATGCGTTATGCGTTATGCTTTATGCGTTATGCGTTATGCGTTATGCGTTATGCTTTATGCGTTATGCGTTATGTGTTATACTTTATGCGTTATGCGTAATGCGTTATGCGTTATGCGTTATGCGTTATGCGTTATGCGTTATGCGTTATGCGTTATGCGTTATGCGTTATGCGTTATGCGTTATGCGTTATGCGTTATGCGTTATGCGTTATGCGTTGTGCGTTATAAGTTTGCGTTATGCGTTATGCGTTATGCGTTATGCTTTATGCGTTATGCGTTATGTGTTATGCGTTACACGTTATGCGTTATGCGCTATGCGTGATCCGTTATGTGTTAGGCGATATACGTTTTGCGGTATTCGTTATGCGTTATGCGTTATGCGTGATCCGTTATGCGTAATGCATTATGCGTTATGTGTTATACTTTATGCGTTATGCGTTATGTGTTATACTTTATGCGTTATGCGTAATGCGTTATGCGTTATGCGTTATGCGTTATGCGTTATGCGTTATGCGTTATGCGTTATACGTTGTACGTTCTGCTTTATGCGTTATGTTTTATGCGATATGCGTTATGCGTTATGCGTTATCCGTTATGAATGATGCGTTATGCGTAATGCGTTATGCGTTATGTGTTATACTTTATGCGTTATGCGTTATGTGTTATACTTTATGCGTTATGCGTAATGCGTTATGCGTTATGCGTTATGCGTTATGCCTTATGCGTTATGCGTTATGCGTTATGCGTTATGCGTTATGCGTTATTCGTTATCCGTTGTTCGTTACGCGTTATGCATTATGCTTTATGCGTTATGCGTTATGAGTTACACGTTATGCGTTATTCGATATGCGTTATGCGTTATGCGTTATGCGTTATGCGTTATGCGTTATGCGTGATCCGTTATGCGTTAAGCATTATGCGTTTTGCTGTATTCGTTATGCGTTGTGCGTTATACGTTTGCGTTATGCATTATGCGTTATGCGTTATACGGTATGCGTTATGCGTTATACGTTATGCGTTATGCGTTATGCGATATGCGTTATGCGTTATGCGGTATGCGTTATGCTTTATGCGTTATGCGTTATGCGTTATGCGTTACGCTTTATGCGTTATGCTTTATGCGTTATGCGTGATCCGTTATGCGTTAGGCGTTATGCGTTATGCGTTAACGTTATGCGTTATGCCTTATGCGTTATGCGTTATAGGTTATGCGTTATGTGTTATGCGATATACGTTATGCGTTATGCGTTATGCGTTATGCGTTATGCGTTATACGTTGTACGTTATGCGTGATGCGTTATGTTTTATGCGATATGCGTTATGCGTTATGCGTTATGCGTTATGCGTGATGCGTTATGCGTAATGCGTTATGCGTTATGTGTTATACTTTATGCGTTATGCGTAATGCGTTATGCGTTATGCGTTATGCGTTATGCGTTATGCGTTATGCGTTATGCGTTATGCGTTATGCGTTATGCGTTATGCGTTATGCGTTATGCGTTATGCGTTATGCGTTATGCGTTATGCGTTATGCGTTATGCGTTATGCGTTATGCGTTATGCGTTATACGGTATGCGTTATGCGTTATACGTTATGCGTTATGCGTTATGCGTTATGCGATATGCGTTATGTGTTATGCGTTATGCATTATGCTTTATGCGTTATGCGTTATGAGTTACACGTTATGCGTTATTCGATATGCGTTATGCGTTATGCGTCATGCGTTATGCGTTATGCGTTATGCGTTATGCGTGATTCGTTATGCGTTAAGCATTATGCGTTTTGCTGTATTCGTTATGCGTTGTGCGTTATACGTTTGCGTTATGCGTTATGCGTTATACGGTTTGCGTTATGCGTTATACGTTATGCGTTATGCGTTATGCGATATGCGTTATGCGTTATGCGTTATGCGTTATGCGTTATGCTTTATGCGTTATGCGTTATGCGTTATGCGTTATGCTTTATGCGTTATGCGTTATGTGTTATACTTTATGCGTTATGCGTAATGCGTTATGCGTTATGCGTTATGCGTTATGCGTTATGCGTTATGCGTTATGCGTTATGCGTTATGCGTTATGCGTTATGCGTTATGCGTTATGCGTTATGCGTTGTGCGTTATAAGTTTGCGTTATGCGTTATGCGTTATGCGTTATGCTTTATGCGTTATGCGTTATGTGTTATGCGTTACACGTTATGCGTTATGCGCTATGCGTGATCCGTTATGTGTTAGGCGATATACGTTTTGCGGTATTCGTTATGCGTTATGCGTTATGCGTGATCCGTTATGCGTAATGCGTTATGCGTTATGTGTTATACTTTATGCGTTATGCGTTATGTGTTATACTTTATGCGTTATGCGTTATGCGTTATGCGTTATGCGTTATGCGTTATGCGTTATGCGTTATGCGTTATGCGTTATACGTTGTACGTTCTGCTTTATGCGTTATGTTTTATGCGATATGCGTTATGCGTTATGCGTTATCCGTTATGAATGATGCGTTATGCGTAATGCGTTATGCGTTATGTGTTATACTTTATGCGTTATGCGTTATGTGTTATACTTTATGCGTTATGCGTTATGCGTTATGCGTTATGCGTTATGCGTTATGCGTTATGCGTTATGCGTTATGCGTTATGCGTTATGCGTTATGCGTTATTCGTTATCCGTTGTTCGTTACGCGTTATGCATTATGCTTTATGCGTTATGCGTTATGAGTTACACGTTATGCGTTATTCGATATGCGTTATGCGTTATGCGTTATGCGTTATGCGATATGCGTTATGCGTGATCCGTTATGCGTTAAGCATTATGCGTTTTGCTGTATTCGTTATGCGTTGTGCGTTATACGTTTGCGTTATGCATTATGCGTTATGCGTTATACGGTATGCGTTATGCGTTATACGTTATGCGTTATGCGTTATGCGATATGCGTTATGCGTTATGCGGTATGCGTTATGCTTTATGCGTTATGCGTTATGCGTTATGCGTTACGCTTTATGCGTTATGCTTTATGCGTTATGCGTGATCCGTTATGCGTTAGGCGTTATGCGTTATGCGTTAACGTTATGCGTTATGCCTTATGCGTTATGCGTTATAGGTTATGCGTTATGTGTTATGCGATATACGTTATGCGTTATGCGTTATGCGTTATGCGTTATGCGTTATACGTTGTACGTTATGCGTGATGCGTTATGTTTTATGCGATATGCGTTATGCGTTATGCGTTATGCGTTATGCGTGATGCGTTATGCGTAATGCGTTATGCGTTATGTGTTATACTTTATGCGTTATGCGTAATGCGTTATGCGTTATGCGTTATGCGTTATGCGTTATGCGTTATGCGTTATGCGTTATGCGTTATGCGTTATGCGTTATGCGTTATGCGTTATGCGTTATGCGTTATGCGTTATGCGTTATGCGTTATGCGTTATGCGTTATGCGTTATGCGTTATGCGTTATGCGTTATGCGTTATGCGTTGTGCGTTATAAGTTTGCGTTATGCGTTATGCGTTATGCTTTATGCGTTATGCGTTATGCGTTATGCGTTATGCGTTATGCGTTATGCGTTATGCGTTATGCGTTATGCATTATGCGTTATGCGTTATGCGTTATACGTTATGAGTTATGCGTTATGCGTTACGCGTTATGCGTTATGCGTTATGCGTTATGCGTTATGCGTTATGCGTTATGCGTTATGCGTTATGCGTTATGCGTTATGCGTTATGCGTTATGGGTTATGCGTTATGCGTTATGCGATATGCGTTATGCGTTATACGTTATGCTTTATGCTTTATGCGTTATGCGTTATGCGTTATGCGTTATGCGTTATGCGTTATGCGTTATGCGTTATGCGTTATGCGTTATGCGTTATGCGTTATGCGTTGTGCGTTATAAGTTTGCGTTATGCGTTATGCGTTATGCGTTATGCGGTATGCGTTATGCTTTATGCGTTATGCGTTATGCGTTATGCGTTATGCTTTATGCGTTATGCTTTATGCGTTATGCGTGATCCGTTATGCGTTAGGCGTTATGCGTTATGCGTTAACGTTATGCGTTATGCCTTATGCGTTATGCGTTATGGGTTATGCGTTATGTGTTATGCGTTATACGTTATGCGTTATGCGTTATGCGTTATGCGTTATGCGTTATGCGTTATGCGTTATGCGTTTTGCGTTATGCGTTGTGCGTTATAAGTTTCCGTTATGCGTTATGCGTTATGCGTTATGCGTTATGCGTTATGCGTTATGCGTTATGCGTTATGCGGTATGCGTTATGCTTTATGCGTTATGCGTTATGCGTTATGCGTTATGCTTTATGCGTTATGCGTGATCCGTTATGCGTTAGGCGTTATGCGTTATGCGTTAACGTTATGCGTTATGCCTTATGCGTTATGCGTTATGGGTTATGCGTTATGTGTTATGCGATATACGTTATGCGTTATGCGTTATGCGTTATGCGTTATGCGTTATGCGTTATACGTTGTACGTTATTCGTGATGCGTTATGTTTTATGCGATATGCGTTATGCGTTATGCGTTATGCGTTATGCGTGATGCGTTATGCGTAATGCGTTATGCGTTATGTGTTATACTTTATGCGTTATGCGTAATGCGTTATGCGTTATGCGTTATGCGTTATGCGTTATGCGTTATGCGTTATGCGTTATGCGTTATGCGTTATGCGTTATGCGTTTTGCGTTATGCGTTATGCGTTATGCGTTATGCGTTATGCGTTATGCGTTATGCGTTATGCGTTATGCGTTATGCGTTATGCGTTATGCGTTATGCGTTATGCGTTATGCTTTATGCGTTATGCGTTATGCGTTATGCGTTATGCGTTATGCGTTATGCGTTATGGGTTATGCGTTATGCGTTATGCGTTATGCGTTATGCATTATGCGTTATACGTTATGAGTTATGCGTTATGCGTTATGCGATATGCGTCATGCATCAAGCCTTATGCGGTAACGTTATGCGTTATACGTTATGCGATATGCGTAATGCGTTATGCGTTATGTGTTATACTTTATGCGTTATGCGTTATGTGTTATACTTTATGCGTTATGCGTAATGCGTTATGCGTTATGCGTTATGCGTTATGCGTTATGCGTTATGCGTTATGCGTTATGCGTTATGCGATATGCGTTGTGCGTTATGACTTATGCGTTATGCGTTATGCGTTATGCGTTATGCGTTATGCATTTTGAGTTATGCGCCATGCGTTATGCGTTATGCGTTATGCGTTATGCGATATGCGTTGTGCGTTATGCGTTATGCGTTCTGCGTGATCCGACATGCGTTACGCGTTATGCGTTATGCGTTATGCCTTATGCCTTATGGGTTTGCGTTAGGCATTATGCATTATGCTTTATGCGTTATGCATTATGCGTTATGCGTTGTGCGTTATGCGTTATGCGTTATGCGTTATGCGTTATGCGTTATGCGTTATGCGTTATGCGTTATGCGTTATGCGTTATGGGTTATGCGTTATGCGTTATGCGATATGCGTTATGCGTTATGCGTTATGCGTTATGCCTTATGCCTTATGGGTTTGCGTTAGGCATTATGCATTATGCTTTATGCGTTATGCATTATGCGTTATGCGTTATGCGTTATGCGTTATGCGTTATGCGTTGTGCGTAATGCGTTATGCGTTATGTGTTATGCATTATGCGTTATGCGTTATGCCTGATCCGTTAGGCGTTATGCGTTATGCGTTATGCGTTATGCGTTATGCGTTATGCGTTATGCGTTATGCGTTATGCGTTATGCGTTATGCGTTATGCGCTATGCGTTATGCGTTATGCGTTATGCGTTATGCCTTATGCCTTATGGGTTTGCGTTATGCGTTATGCATTATGCGTTATGCGTTATGCATAATGCGTTATACGTTATGTATTATGCGTTATGCCTTATACGTTATGCGATATGCGTTGTGCGTTATGACTTATGCGTTATGCGTTATGCGTTATGCGTTATGCGTTATGCGTTATACATTTTGAGTTATGCGCCATGCGTTATGCGTTATGCGTTATGCGTTATGCGATATGCGTTGTGCGTTATGCGTTATGCGTTATGCGTTATGCGTTATGCATTTTGCGTTATGCGCCATGCGTTATGCGTTATGCGGTATGCGTTATGCATTATGCGTTGTGCGTTATACGTTATGTGTTATACTTTATGCGTTATGCGTTATGTGTTATACTTTAAGCGTTATGCGTTATGCGTTATGTGTTATGCATTTTGAGTTATGCGCCATGCGTTATGCGTTATGCGTTATGCGTTATGCGTTATGCGTTGTGCGTTATGCGTTATGCGTTATGCGTTATGCGTTATGCGTTATGCATTTTGCGTTTGCGCCATGCGTTATGCGTTATGCGTTATGCGTTATGCATTATGCGTTGTGCGTTATGCGTTATGCGTTATGCGTTATGCATTATGCGTTATACGTTATACGTTATGCGTTATGCGTTATGCGTTATGCGTTGTACGTTATGCTTTATGCGTTATGTTTTATGCGATATGCTTTATGCGTTATGCGTTATCCGTTATGCGTGATGCGTTATGCGTAATGCGTTATGCGTTTTGCGTTATGCGTTATGCTTTATGCGTTATGCGTTATGCGTTATGCGTTATGCTTTATGCGTTATGCTTTATGCGTTATGCGTTATGGGTTATGCGTTATGCGTTATGCGTTATGCGTTATGCGTTATGCGTTATGCGTTATGCGTTATGCGTTATGCGTTATGCGTTATGCGTTATGCGTTATGCGTTATGCGTTATGCGTTGTGCGTTATAAGTTTGCGTTATGCGTTATGCGTTATGCGTTATGCGGTATGCGTTATGCTTTATGCGTTATGCGTTATGCGTTATGCGTTATGCTTTATTCGTTATGCTTTATGCGTTATGCTTGATCCGTTATGCGTTAGGCGTTATGCGTTATTCGTTAACGTTATGCGTTATGCCTTATGCGTTATGCGTTATGGGTTATGCGTTATGTGTTATGCGTTATACGTTATGCGTTATGCGTTATGCGTTATGCGTTATGCGTTATGCGTTATGCGTTATGCGTTTTGCGTTATGCGTTGTGCGTTATAAGTTTCCGTTATGCGTTATGCGTTATGCGTTATGCGTTATGCGTTATGCGTTATGCGGTATGCGTTATGCTTTATGCGTTATGCGTTATGCGTTATGCGTTATGCTTTATGCGTTATGCGTGATCCGTTATGCGTTAGGCGTTATGCGTTATGCGTTAACGTTATGCGTTATGCCTTATGCGTTATGCGTTATGGGTTATGCGTTATGTGTTATGCGATATACGTTATGCGTTATGCGTTATGCGTTATGCGTTATGCGTTATACGTTGTACGTTATTCGTGATGCGTTATGTTTTATGCGATATGCGTTATGCGTTATGCGTTATGCGTTATGCGTGATGCGTTATGCGTAATGCGTTATGCGTTATGTGTTATACTTTATGCGTTATGCGTAATGCGTTATGCGTTATGCGTTATGCGTTATGCGTTATGCGTTATGCGTTATGCGTTATGCGTTATGCGTTATGCGTTATGCGTTATGCGTTATGCGTTATGCGTTATGCGTTATGCGTTATGCGTTATGCGTTATGCGTTATGCGTTATGCGTTATGCGTTATGCGTTATGCGTTATGCTTTATGCGTTATGCGTTATGCGTTATGCGTTATGCGTTATGCGTTATGCGTTATGGGTTATGCGTTATGCGTTATGCGTTATGCGTTATGCATTATGCGTTATACGTTATGAGTTATGCGTTATGCGTTATGCGATATGCGTCATGCATCAAGCCTTATGCGGTAACGTTATGCGTTATACGTTATGCGATATGCGTAATGCGTTATGCGTTATGTGTTATACTTTATGCGTTATGCGTTATGTGTTATACTTTATGCGTTATGCGTAATGCGTTATGCGTTATGCGTTATGCGTTATGCGTTATGCGTTATGCGATATGCGTTGTGCGTTATGACTTATGCGTTATGCGTTATGCGTTATGCGTTATGCGTTATGCATTTTGAGTTATGCGCCATGCGTTATGCGTTATGCGTTATGCGTTATGCGATATGCGTTGTGCGTTATGCGTTATGCGTTCTGCGTGATCCGACATGCGTTATGCGTTATGCGTTATGCGTTATGCCTTATGCCTTATGGGTTTGCGTTAGGCATTATGCATTATGCTTTATGCGTTATGCATTATGCGTTATGCGTTGTGCGTTATGCGTTATGCGTTATGCGTTATGCGTTATGCGTTATGCGTTATGCGTTATGCGTTATGCGTTATGCGTTATGGGTTATGCGTTATGTGTTATGCGATATGCGTTATGCGTTATGCGTTATGCGTTATGCCTTATGCCTTATGGGTTTGCGTTAGGCATTATGCATTATGCTTTATGCGTTATGCCTTATGCGTTATGCGTTATGCGTTATGCGTTATGCGTTATGCGTTGTGCGTAATGCGTTATGCGTTATGTGTTATGCATTATGCGTTATGCGTTATGCCTGATCCGTTAGGCGTTATGCGTTATGCGTTATGCGTTATGCGTTATGCGTTATGCGTTATGCGTTATGCGTTATGCGTTATGCGTTATGCGTTATGCGTTATGCGCTATGCGTTATGCGTTATGCGTTATGCGTTATGCCTTATGCCTTATGGGTTTGCGTTATGCGTTATGCATTATGCGTTATGCGTTATGCATAATGCGTTATACGTTATGTATTATGCGTTATGCCTTATACGTTATGCGATATGCGTTGTGCGTTATGACTTATGCGTTATGCGTTATGCGTTATGCGTTATGCGTTATGCATTTTGAGTTATGCGCCATGCGTTATGCGTTATGCGTTATGCGTTATGCGATATGCGTTGTGCGTTATGCGTTATGCGTTATGCGTTATGCGTTATGCATTTTGCGTTATGCGCCATGCGTTATGCGTTATGCGGTATGCGTTATGCATTATGCGTTGTGCGTTATACGTTATGTGTTATACTTTATGCGTTATGCGTTATGTGTTATACTTTAAGCGTTATGCGTTATGCGTTATGTGTTATGCATTTTGAGTTATGCGCCATGCGTTATGCGTTATGCGTTATGCGTTATGCGTTATGCGTTGTGCGTTATGCGTTATGCGTTATGCGTTATGCGTTATGCGTTATGCATTTTGCGTTTGCGCCATGCGTTATGCGTTATGCGTTATGCGTTATGCATTATGCGTTGTGCGTTATGCGTTATGCGTTATGCGTTATGCATTATGCGTTATACGTTATACGTTATACGTTATGAGTTATGCGTTATGCGTTGTACGTTATGCTTTATGCGTTATGTTTTATGCGATATGCTTTATGCGTTATGCGTTATGCGTTATGCGTGATGCGTTATGCGTAATGCGTTATGCGTTTTGCGTTATGCGTTATGCTTTATGCGTTATGCGTTATGCGTTATGCGTTATGCTTTATGCGTTATGCTTTATGCGTTATGCGTGATCCGTTATGCGTTAGGCGTAATGCGTTATGCGTTATGTGTTATACTTTATGCGTTATGCGTAATGCGTTATGCGTTATGCGTTATGCGTTATGCGTTATGCGTTATGCGTTATGCGTTATGCGTTATGCGTTATGCGTTATGCGTTATGCGATATTCGTTATGAGTTATGAGTTATAAGTTATGCGTTATGCCTTATGCGTTATGCGTTATGGGTTATGCGTTATGTGATATGCGATATACGTTATGCGTTATGCGTTATGCGTTATGCGTTATGCGTTATGCGTTATGCGTTATGCGTTATGCGTTATGCGTTATGCGTTATGCGTTATGCGTTATACGTTGTACGTTATGCTTTATGCGTTATGTTTTATGCGATATGCGTTATGCGTTATGCGTTATGCGTTATGCGTTATGCGTTATGCGTTATACGTTATGTTTTATGCGATATGCGTTATGCGTTATGCGTTATGCGTTATGCGTTATGCGTTATGCGTTATGCGTTATACGGTATGCGTTATGCGTTATACGTTATGCGTTATGCGTTATGCGTTATGCGATATGCGTTATGTGTTATGCGTTATGCATTATGCTTTATGCGTTATGCGTTATGAGTTACACGTTATGCGTTATTCGATATGCGTTATGCGTTATGCGTCATGCGTTATGCGTTATGCGTTATGCGTTATGCGTGATTCGTTATGCGTTAAGCATTATGCGTTTTGCTGTATTCGTTATGCGTTGTGCGTTATACGTTTGCGTTATGCGTTATGCGTTATACGGTTTGCGTTATGCGTTATACGTTATGCGTTATGCGTTATGCGATATGCGTTATGCGTTATGCGTTATGCGTTATGCGTTATGCTTTATGCGTTATGCGTTATGCGTTATGCGTTATGCTTTATGCGTTATGCGTTATGTGTTATACTTTATGCGTTATGCGTAATGCGTTATGCGTTATGCGTTATGCGTTATGCGTTATGCGTTATGCGTTATGCGTTATGCGTTATGCGTTATGCGTTATGAGTTATGCGTTATGAGTTATGCGTTATGCGTTGTGCGTTATAAGTTTGCGTTATGCGTTATGCGTTATGCGTTATGCTTTATGCGTTATGCGTTATGTGTTATGCGTTACACGTTATGCGTTATGCGCTATGCGTGATCCGTTATGTGTTAGGCGATATACGTTTTGCGGTATTCGTTATGCGTTATGCGTTATGCGTGATCCGTTATGCGTAATGCATTATGCGTTATGTGTTATACTTTATGCGTTATGCGTTATGTGTTATACTTTATGCGTTATGCGTTATGCGTTATGCGTTATGCGTTATGCGTTATGCGTTATGCGTTATGCGTTATGCGTTATACGTTGTACGTTCTGCTTTATGCGTTATGTTTTATGCGATATGCGTTATGCGTTATGCGTTATCCGTTATGAATGATGCGTTATGCGTAATGCGTTATGCGTTATGTGTTATACTTTATGCGTTATGCGTTATGTGTTATACTTTATGCGTTATGCGTAATGCGTTATGCGTTATGCGTTATGCGTTATGCGTTATGCGTTATGCGTTATGCGTTATGCGTTATGCGTTATGCGTTATGCGTTATTCGTTATCCGTTGTTCGTTACGCGTTATGCATTATGCTTTATGCGTTATGCGTTATGAGTTACACGTTATGCGTTATTCGATTTGCGTTATGCGTTATGCGTTATGCGTTATGCGTTATGCGTTATGCGTGATCCGTTATGCGTTAAGCATTATGCGTTTTGCTGTATTCGTTATGCGTTGTGCGTTATACGTTTGCGTTATGCATTATGCGTTATGCGTTATACGGTATGCGTTATGCGTTATACGTTATGCGTTATGCGTTATGCGATATGCGTTATGCGTTATGCGGTATGCGTTATGCTTTATGCGTTATGCGTTATGCGTTATGCGTTACGCTTTATGCGTTATGCTTTATGCGTTATGCGTGATCCGTTATGCGTTAGGCGTTATGCGTTATGCGTTAACGTTATGCGTTATGCCTTATGCGTTATGCGTTATAGGTTATGCGTTATGTGTTATGCGATATACGTTATGCGTTATGCGTTATGCGTTATGCGTTATGCGTTATACGTTGTACGTTATGCGTGATGCGTTATGTTTTATGCGATATGCGTTATGCGTTATGCGTTATGCGTTATGCGTGATGCGTTATGCGTAATGCGTTATGCGTTATGTGTTATACTTTATGCGTTATGCGTAATGCGTTATGCGTTATGCGTTATGCATTATGCGTTATGCGTTATGCGTTATGCGTTATGCGTTATGCGTTATGCGTTATGCGTTATGCGTTATGCGTTATGCGTTATGCGTTATGCGTTATGCGTTATGCGTTATGCGTTATGCGATATGCGTTATACGGTATGCGTTATGCGTTATACGTTATGCGTTATGCGTTATGCGTTATGCGATATGCGTTATGTGTTTTGCGTTATGCATTATGCTTTATGCGTTATGCGTTATGAGTTACACGTTATGCGTTATTCGATATGCGTTATGCGTTATGCGTTATGCGTTATGCGTTATGCGTTATGCGTTATGCGTGATTCGTTATGCGTTAAGCATTATGCGTTTTGCTGTATTCGTTATGCGTTGTGCGTTATACGTTTGCGTTATGCGTTATGCGTTATTCGGTTTGCGTTATGCGTTATACGTTATGCGTTATGCGTTATGCGATATGCGTTATGCGTTATGCGTTATGCGTTATGCGTTATGCTTTATGCGTTATGCGTTATGCGTTATGCGTTATGCTTTATGCGTTATGCGTTATGTGTTATACTTTATGCGTTATGCGTAATGCGTTATGCGTTATGCGTTATGCGTTATGCGTTATGCGTTATGCGTTATGCGTTATGCGTTATGCGTTATGCGTTATGCGTTATGCGTTATGCGTTATGCGTTGTGCGTTATAAGTTTGCGTTATGCGTTATGCGTTATGCGTTATGCTTTATGCGTTATGCGTTATGTGTTATGCGTTACACGTTATGCGTTATGCGCTATGCGTGATCCGTTATGTGTTATGCGATATACGTTTTTGCGGTATCGTTATGCGTTATGCGTTATGCGTGATCCGTTATGCGTAATGCGTTATGCGTTATGTGTTATACTTTATGCGTTATGCGTTATGTGTTATACTTTATGCGTTATGCGTAATGCGTTATGCGTTATGCGTTATGCGTTATGCGTTATGCGTTATGCGTTATGCGTTATACGTTGTACGTTCTGCTTTATGCGTTATGTTTTATGCGATATGCGTTATGCGTTATGCGTTATCCGTTATGAATGATGCGTTATGCGTAATGCGTTATGCGTTATGTGTTATACTTTATGCGTTATGCGTTATGTGTTATACTTTATGCGTTATGCGTAATGCGTTATGCGTTATGCGTTATGCGTTATGCGTTATGCGTTATGCGTTATGCGTTATGCGTTATGCGTTATGCGTTATGCGTTATTCGTTATCCGTTGTTCGTTACGCGTTATGCATTATGCTTTATGCGTTATGCGTTATGAGTTACACGTTATGCGTTATTCGATATGCGTTATGCGTTATGCGTTATGCGTTATGCGTTATGCGTGATCCGTTATGCGTTAAGCATTATGCGTTTTGCTGTATTCGTTATGCGTTGTGCGTTATACGTTTGCGTTATGCATTATGCGTTATGCGTTATACGGTATGCGTTATGCGTTATACGTTATGCGTTATGCGTTATGCGATATGCGTTATGCGTTATGCGGTATGCGTTATGCTTTATGCGTTATGCGTTATGCGTTATGCGTTACGCTTTATGCGTTATGCTTTATGCGTTATGCGTGATCCGTTATGCGTTAGGCGTTATGCGTTATGCGTTAACGTTATGCGTTATGCCTTATGCGTTATGCGTTATAGGTTATGCGTTATGTGTTATGCGATATACGTTATGCGTTATGCGTTATGCGTTATGCGTTATGCGTTATACGTTGTACGTTATGCGTGATGCGTTATGTTTTATGCGATATGCGTTATGCGTTATGCGTTATGCGTTATGCGTGATGCGTTATGCGTAATGCGTTATGCGTTATGTGTTATACTTTATGCGTTATGCGTAATGCGTTATGCGTTATGCGTTATGCGTTATGCGTTATGCGTTATGCGTTATGCGTTATGCGTTATGCGTTATGCGTTATGCGTTATGCGTTATGCGTTATGCGTTATGCGTTATGCGTTATGCGTTATGCGTTATGCGTTATGCGTTATGCGTTATGCGTTATGCGTTGTGCGTTATAAGTTTGCGTTATGCGTTATGCGTTATGCTTTATGCGTTATGCGTTATGCGTTATGCGTTATGCGTTATGCGTTATGCGTTATGCGTTATGCATTATGCGTTATGCGTTATGCGTTATACGTTATGAGTTATGCGTTATGCGTTACGCGTTATGCGTTATGCGTTATGCGTTATGCGTTATGCGTTATGCGTTATGCGTTATGCGTTATGCGTTATGCGTTATGCGTTATGCGTTATGCGTTATGCGTTATGCGTTATGCGTTATGCGTTATGGGTTATGCGTTATGCGTTATGCGATATGCGTTATGCGTTATACGTTATGCTTTATGCTTTATGCGTTATGCGTTATGCGTTATGCGTTATGCGTTATGCGTTATGCGTTATGCGTTATGCGTTATGCGTTATGCGTTATGCGTTATGCGTTATGCGTTGTGCGTTATAAGTTTGCGTTATGCGTTATGCGTTATGCGTTATGCGGTATGCGTTATGCTTTATGCGTTATGCGTTATGCGTTATGCGTTATGCTTTATGCGTTATGCTTTATGCGTTATGCGTGATCCGTTATGCGTTAGGCGTTATGCGTTATGCGTTAACGTTATGCGTTAAGCGTTATGCGTTATGCGTTATGGGTTATGCGTTATGTGTTATGCGTTATACGTTATGCGTTATGCGTTATGCGTTATGCGTTATGCGTTATGCGTTATGCGTTTTGCGTTATGCGTTGTGCGTTATAAGTTTGCGTTATGCGTTATGCGTTATGCGTTATGCGTTATGCGTTATGCGTTATGCGTTATGCGGTATGCGTTATGCTTTATGCGTTATGCGTTATGCGTTATGCGTTATGCTTTATGCGTTATGCGTGATCCGTTATGCGTTAGGCGTTATGCGTTATGCGTTAACGTTATGCGTTATGCCTTATGCGTTATGCGTTATGGGTTATGCGTTATGTGTTATGCGATATACGTTATGCGTTATGCGTTATGCGTTATGCGTTATGCGTTATGCGTTATACGTTGTACGTTATTCGTGATGCGTTATGTTTTATGCGATATGCGTTATGCGTTATGCGTTATGCGTTATGCGTGATGCGTTATGCGTAATGCGTTATGCGTTATGTGTTATACTTTATGCGTTATGCGTAATGCGTTATGCGTTATGCGTTATGCGTTATGCGTTATGCGTTATGCGTTATGCGTTATGCGTTATGCGTTATGCGTTATGCGTTATGCGTTATGCGTTATGCGTTATGCGTTATGCGTTATGCGTTATGGGTTATGCGTTATGCGTTATGCGTTATGCGTTATGCATTATGCGTTATACGTTATGAGTTATGCGTTATGCGTTATGCGATATGCGTCATGCATCAAGCCTTATGCGGTAACGTTATGCGTTATACGTTATGCGATATGCGTAATGCGTTATGCGTTATGTGTTATACTTTATGCGTTATGCGTTATGTGTTATACTTTATGCGTTATGCGTAATGCGTTATGCGTTATGCGTTATGCGTTATGCGTTATGCGTTATGCGTTATGCGATATGCGTTGTGCGTTATGACTTATGCGTTATGCGTTATGCGTTATGCGTTATGCGTTATGCATTTTGAGTTATGCGCCATGCGTTATGCGTTATGCGTTATGCGTTATGCGATATGCGTTGTGCGTTATGCGTTCTGCGTGATCCGACATGCGTTACGCGTTATGCGTTATGCGTTATGCCTTATGCCTTATGGGTTTGCGTTAGGCATTATGCATTATGCTTTATGCGTTATGCATTATGCGTTATGCGTTATGCGTTATGCGTTATGCGTTATGCGTTATGCGTTATGCGTTATGCGTTATGCGTTATGCCTTATACGTTATGCGATATGCGTTGTGCGTTATGACTTATGCGTTATGCGTTATGCGTTATGCGTTATGCGTTATGCATTTTGAGTTATGCGCCATGCGTTATGCGTTATGCGTTATGCGTTATGCGATATGCGTTGTGCGTTATGCGTTATGCGTTATGCGTTATGCGTTATGCATTTTGCGTTATGCGCCATGCGTTATGCGTTATGCGGTATGCGTTATGCATTATGCGTTGTGCGTTATACGTTATGTGTTATACTTTATGCGTTATGCGTTATGTGTTATACTTTAAGCGTTATGCGTTATGCGTTATGTGTTATGCATTTTGAGTTATGCGCCATGCGTTATGCGTTATGCGTTATGCGTTATGCGATATGCGTTGTGCGTTATGCGTTATGGGTTATGCGTTGTGCGTTATCCGCTATGCGTTATGCGTTTTGCGTTTGCGCCATGCGTTATGCGTTATGCGTTATGCGTTATGCATTATGCGTTGTGCGTTATGCGTTATGCGTTATGCGTTATGCATTATGCGTTATACGTTATACGTTATACGTTATGAGTTATGCGTTATGCGTTGTACGTTATGCTTTATGCGTTATGTTTTATGCGATATGCTTTATGCGTTATGCGTTATCCGTTATGCGTGATGCGTTATGCGTTATGCGTTATGCGTTTTGCGTTATGCGTTATGCTTTATGCGTTATGCGTTATGCGTTATGCGTTATGCTTTATGCGTTATGCTTTATGCGTTATGCGTTATGGGTTATGCGTTATGCGTTATGCGTTATGCGTTATGCGTTATGCGTTATGCGTTATGCGTTATGCGTTATGCGTTATGCGTTATGCGTTATGCGATATGCGTTATGCGTTATGCGTTATGCGTTATGCGTTGTGCGTTATAAGTTTGCGTTATGCGTTATGCGTTATGCGTTATGCGTTATGCGTTATGCTTTATGCGTTATGCGTTATGCGTTATGCGTTATGCTTTATGCGTTATGCTTTATGCGTTATGCTTGATCCGTTATGCGTTAGGCGTTATGCGTTATGCGTTAACGTTATGCGTTATGCCTTATGCGTTATGCGTTATGGGTTATGCGTTATGTGTTATGCGTTATACGTTATGCGTTATGCGTTATGCGTTATGCGTTATGCGTTATGCGTTATGCGTTATGCGTTTTGCGTTATGCGTTGTGCGTTATAAGTTTCCGTTATGCGTTATGCGTTATGCGTTATGCGTTATGCGTTATGCGTTATGCGTTATGCGTTATGCTTTATGCGTTATGCGTTATGCGTTATGCGTTATGCTTTATGCGTTATGCGTGATCCGTTATGCGTTAGGCGTTATGCGTTATGCGTTAACGTTATGCGTTATGCCTTATGCGTTATGCGTTATGGGTTATGCGTTATGTGTTATGCGATATACGTTATGCGTTATGCGTTATGCGTTATGCGTTATGCGTTATGCGTTATACGTTATGTTTTATGCGATATGCGTTATGCGTTATGCGTTATGCGTTATGCGTTATGCGTTATGCGTTATGCGTTATACGGTATGCGTTATGCGTTATACGTTATGCGTTATGCGTTATGCGTTATGCGATATGCGTTATGTGTTATGCGTTATGCATTATGCTTTATGCGTTATGCGTTATGAGTTACACGTTATGCGTTATTCGATATGCGTTATGCGTTATGCGTCATGCGTTATGCGTTATGCGTTATGCGTTATGCGTGATTCGTTATGCGTTAAGCATTATGCGTTTTGCTGTATTCGTTATGCGTTGTGCGTTATACGTTTGCGTTATGCGTTATGCGTTATACGGTTTGCGTTATGCGTTATACGTTATGCGTTATGCGTTATGCGATATGCGTTATGCGTTATGCGTTATGCGTTATGCGTTATGCTTTATGCGTTATGCGTTATGCGTTATGCGTTATGCGTTATGCGTTATGCGTTATGTGTTATACTTTATGCGTTATGCGTAATGCGTTATGCGTTATGCGTTATGCGTTATGCGTTATGCGTTATGCGTTATGCGTTATGCGTTATGCGTTATGCGTTATGCGTTATGCGTTATGCGTTATGCGTTATGCGTTATGCGTTGTGCGTTATAAGTTTGCGTTATGCGTTATGCGTTATGCGTTATGCTTTATGCGTTATGCGTTATGTGTTATGCGTTACACGTTATGCGTTATGCGCTATGCGTGATCCGTTATGTGTTAGGCGATATACGTTTTGCGGTATTCGTTATGCGTTATGCGTTATGCGTGATCCGTTATGCGTAATGCATTATGCGTTATGTGTTATACTTTATGCGTTATGCGTTATGTGTTATACTTTATGCGTTATGCGTAATGCGTTATGCGTTATGCGTTATGCGTTATGCGTTATGCGTTATGCGTTATGCGTTATACGTTGTACGTTCTGCTTTATGCGTTATGTTTTATGCGATATGCGTTATGCGTTATGCGTTATCCGTTATGAATGATGCGTTATGCGTAATGCGTTATGCGTTATGTGTTATACTTTATGCGTTATGCGTTATGTGTTATACTTTATGCGTTATGCGTAATGCGTTATGCGTTATGCGTTATGCGTTATGCGTTATGCGTTATGCGTTATGCGTTATGGGTTATGCGTTATGCGTTATGCGTTATTCGTTATCCGTTGTTCGTTACGCGTTATGCATTATGCTTTATGCGTTATGCGTTATGAGTTACACGTTATGCGTTATTCGATATGCGTTATGCGTTATGCGTTATGCGTTATGCGTTATGCGTTATGCGTGATCCGTTATGCGTTAAGCATTATGCGTTTTGCTGTATTCGTTATGCGTTGTGCGTTATACGTTTGCGTTATGCATTATGCGTTATGCGTTATACGGTATGCGTTATGCGTTATACGTTATGCGTTATGCGTTATGCGATATGCGTTATGCGTTATGCGGTATGCGTTATGCTTTATGCGTTATGCGTTATGCGTTATGCGTTACGCTTTATGCGTTATGCTTTATGCGTTATGCGTGATCCGTTATGCGTTAGGCGTTATGCGTTATGCGTTAACGTTATGCGTTATGCCTTATGCGTTATGCGTTATAGGTTATGCGTTATGTGTTATGCGATATACGTTATGCGTTATGCGTTATGCGTTATGCGTTATGCGTTATACGTTGTACGTTATGCGTGATGCGTTATGTTTTATGCGATATGCGTTATGCGTTATGCGTTATGCGTTATGCGTGATGCGTTATGCGTAATGCGTTATGCGTTATGTGTTATACTTTATGCGTTATGCGTAATGCGTTATGCGTTATGCGTTATGCATTATGCGTTATGCGTTATGCGTTATGCGTTATGCGTTATGCGTTATGCGTTATGCGTTATGCGTTATGCGTTATGCGTTATGCGTTATGCGTTATGCGTTATGCGTTATGCGTTATGCGTTATACGGTATGCGTTATGCGTTATACGTTATGCGTTATGCGTTATGCGTTATGCGATATGCGTTATGTGTTTTGCGTTATGCATTATGCTTTATGCGTTATGCGTTATGAGTTACACGTTATGCGTTATTCGATATGCGTTATGCGTTATGCGTCATGCGTTATGCGTTATGCGTTATGCGTTATGCGTGATTCGTTATGCGTTAAGCATTATGCGTTTTGCTGTATTCGTTATGCGTTGTGCGTTATACGTTTGCGTTATGCGTTATGCGTTATACGGTTTGCGTTATGCGTTATACGTTATGCGTTATGCGTTATGCGATATGCGTTATGCGTTATGCGTTATGCGTTATGCGTTATGCTTTATGCGTTATGCGTTATGCGTTATGCGTTATGCTTTATGCGTTATGCGTTATGTGTTATACTTTATGCGTTATGCGTAATGCGTTATGCGTTATGCGTTATGCGTTATGCGTTATGCGTTATGCGTTATGCGTTATGCGTTATGCGTTATGCGTTATGCGTTATGCGTTATGCGTTATGCGTTATGCGTTATGCGTTATGCGTTGTGCGTTATAAGTTTGCGTTATGCGTTATGCGTTATGCGTTATGCTTTATGCGTTATGCGTTATGTGTTATGCGTTACACGTTATGCGTTATGCGCTATGCGTGATCCGTTATGTGTTAGGCGATATACGTTTTGCGGTATTCGTTATGCGTTATGCGTTATGCGTGATCCGTTATGCGTAATGCGTTATGCGTTATGTGTTATACTTTATGCGTTATGCGTTATGTGTTATACTTTATGCGTTATGCGTAATGCGTTATGCGTTATGCGTTATGCGTTATGCGTTATGCGTTATGCGTTATGCGTTATACGTTGTACGTTCTGCTTTATGCGTTATGTTTTATGCGATATGCGTTATGCGTTATGCGTTATCCGTTATGAATGATGCGTTATGCGTAATGCGTTATGCGTTATGTGTTATACTTTATGCGTTATGCGTTATGTGTTATACTTTATGCGTTATGCGTAATGCGTTATGCGTTATGCGTTATGCGTTATGCGTTATGCGTTATGCGTTATGCGTTATGCGTTATGCGTTATGCGTTATGCGTTATTCGTTATCCGTTGTTCGTTACGCGTTATGCATTATGCGTTATGCGTTATGCGTTATGAGTTACACGTTATGCGTTATTCGATATGCGTTATGCGTTATGCGTTATGCGTTATGCGTTATGCGTTATGCGTGATCCGTTATGCGTTAAGCATTATGCGTTTTGCTGTATTCGTTATGCGTTGTGCGTTATACGTTTGCGTTATGCATTATGCGTTATGCGTTATACGGTATGCGTTATGCGTTATACGTTATGCGTTATGCGTTATGCGATATGCGTTATGCGTTATGCGGTATGCGTTATGCTTTATGCGTTATGCGTTATGCGTTATGCGTTACGCTTTATGCGTTATGCTTTATGCGTTATGCGTGATCCGTTATGCGTTAGGCGTTATGCGTTATGCGTTAACGTTATGCGTTATGCCTTATGCGTTATGCGTTATAGGTTATGCGTTATGTGTTATGCGATATACGTTATGCGTTATGCGTTATGCGTTATGCGTTATGCGTTATACGTTGTACGTTATGCGTGATGCGTTATGTTTTATGCGATATGCGTTATGCGTTATGCGTTATGCGTTATGCGTGATGCGTTATGCGTAATGCGTTATGCGTTATGTGTTATACTTTATGCGTTATGCGTAATGCGTTATGCGTTATGCGTTATGCGTTATGCGTTATGCGTTATGCGTTATGCGTTATGCGTTATGCGTTATGCGTTATGCGTTATGCGTTATGCGTTATGCGTTATGCGTTATGCGTTATGCGTTATGCGTTATGCGTTATGCGTTATGCGTTATGCGTTATGCGTTGTGCGTTATAAGTTTGCGTTATGCGTTATGCGTTATGCTTTATGCGTTATGCGTTATGCGTTATGCGTTATGCGTTATGCGTTATGCGTTATGCGTTATGCATTATGCGTTATGCGTTATGCGTTATACGTTATGAGTTATGCGTTATGCGTTACGCGTTATGCGTTATGCGTTATGCGTTATGCGTTATGCGTTATGCGTTATGCGTTATGCGTTATGCGTTATGCGTTATGCGTTATGCGTTATGCGTTATGCGTTATGCGTTATGCGTTATGCGTTATGGGTTATGCGTTATGCGTTATGCGATATGCGTTATGCGTTATACGTTATGCTTTATGCTTTATGCGTTATGCGTTATGCGTTATGCGTTATGCGTTATGCGTTATGCGTTATGCGTTATGCGTTATGCGTTATGCGTTATGCGTTATGCGTTATGCGTTATGCGTTGTGCGTTATAAGTTTGCGTTATGCGTTATGCGTTATGCGTTATGCGGTATGCGTTATGCTTTATGCGTTATGCGTTATGCGTTATGCGTTATGCTTTATGCGTTATGCTTTATGCGTTATGCGTGATCCGTTATGCGTTAGGCGTTATGCGTTATGCGTTAACGTTATGCGTTATGCCTTATGCGTTATGCGTTATGGGTTATGCGTTATGTGTTATGCGTTATACGTTATGCGTTATGCGTTATGCGTTATGCGTTATGCGTTATGCGTTATGCGTTTTGCGTTATGCGTTGTGCGTTATAAGTTTCCGTTATGCGTTATGCGTTATGCGTTATGCGTTATGCGTTATGCGTTATGCGTTATGCGTTATGCGTTATGCTTTATGCGTTATGCGTTATGCGTTATGCGTTATGCTTTATGCGTTATGCGTGATCCGTTATGCGTTAGGCGTTATGCGTTATGCGTTAACGTTATGCGTTATGCCTTATGCGTTATGCGTTATGGGTTATGCGTTATGTGTTATGCGATATACGTTATGCGTTATGCGTTATGCGTTATGCGTTATGCGTTATGCGTTATACGTTGTACGTTATTCGTGATGCGTTATGTTTTATGCGATATGCGTTATGCGTTATGCGTTATGCGTTATGCGTGATGCGTTATGCGTAATGCGTTATGCGTTATGTGTTATACTTTATGCGTTATGCGTAATGCGTTATGCGTTATGCGTTATGCGTTATGCGTTATGCGTTATGCGTTATGCGTTATGCGTTATGCGTTATGCGTTATGCGTTATGCGTTATGCGTTATGCGTTATGGGTTATGCGTTATGCGTTATGCGTTATGCGTTATGCATTATGCGTTATACGTTATGAGTTATGCGTTATGCGTTATGCGATATGCGTCATGCATCAAGCCTTATGCGGTAACGTTATGCGTTATACGTTATGCGATATGCGTAATGCGTTATGCGTTATGTGTTATACTTTATGCGTTATGCGTTATGTGTTATACTTTATGCGTTATGCGTAATGCGTTATGCGTTATGCGTTATGCGTTATGCGTTATGCGTTATGCGTTATGCGTTATGCGATATGCGTTGTGCGTTATGACTTATGCGTTATGCGTTATGCGTTATGCGTTATGCGTTATGCATTTTGAGTTATGCGCCATGCGTTATGCGTTATGCGTTATGCGTTATGCGATATGCGTTGTGCGTTATGCGTTATGCGTTCTGCGTGATCCGACATGCGTTACGCGTTATGCGTTATGCGTTATGCCTTATGCCTTATGGGTTTGCGTTAGGCATTATGCATTATGCTTTATGCGTTATGCATTATGCGTTATGCGTTATGCGTTATGCGTTATGCGTTATGCGTTATGCGTTATGCGTTATGCGTTATGCGTTATGCCTTATACGTTATGCGATATGCGTTGTGCGTTATGACTTATGCGTTATGCGTTATGCGTTATGCGTTATGCGTTATGCATTTTGAGTTATGCGCCATGCGTTATGCGTTATGCGTTATGCGTTATGCGATATGCGTTGTGCGTTATGCGTTATGCGTTATGCGTTATGCGTTATGCATTTTGCGTTATGCGCCATGCGTTATGTGTTATGCGGTATGCGTTATGCATTATGCGTTGTGCGTTATACGTTATGTGTTATACTTTATGCGTTATGCGTTATGTGTTATACTTTAAGCGTTATGCGTTATGCGTTATGTGTTATGCATTTTGAGTTATGCGCCATGCGTTATGCGTTATGCGTTATGCGTTATGCGATATGCGTTGTGCGTTATGCGTTATGCGTTATGCGTTATGCGTTATGCGTTATGCATTTTGCGTTTGCGCCATGCGTTATGCGTTATGCGTTATGCGTTATGCATTATGCGTTGTGCGTTATGCGTTATGCGTTATGCGTTATGCATTATGCGTTATACGTTATACGTTATACGTTATGAGTTATGCGTTATGCGTTGTACGTTATGCTTTATGCGTTATGTTTTATGCGATATGCTTTATGCGTTATGCGTTATCCGTTATGCGTGATGCGTTATGCGTAATGCGTTATGCGTTTTGCGTTATGCGTTATGCTTTATGCGTTATGCGTTATGCGTTATGCGTTATGCTTTATGCGTTATGCTTTATGCGTTATGCGTTATGGGTTATGCGTTATGCGTTATGCGTTATGCGTTATGCGTTATGCGTTATGCGTTATGCGTTATGCGTTATGCGTTATGCGTTATGCGTTATGCGATATGCGTTATGCGTTATGCGTTATGCGTTATGCGTTGTGCGTTATAAGTTTGCGTTATGCGTTATGCGTTATGCGTTATGCGGTATGCGTTATGCTTTATGCGTTATGCGTTATGCGTTATGCGTTATGCTTTTTGCGTTATGCTTTATGCGTTATGCTTGATCCGTTATGCGTTAGGCGTTATGCGTTATGCGTTAACGTTATGCGTTATGCCTTATGCGTTATGCGTTATGGGTTATGCGTTATGCGTTATGCGTTATGCGTTATGCGTTATGCGTTATGCGTTATGCGTTATGCGTTATGCGTTATGCGTTATGCGTTTTGCGTTATGCGTTGTGCGTTATAAGTTTCCGTTATGCGTTATGCGTTATGCGTTATGCGTTATGCGTTATGCGTTATGCGGTATGCGTTATGCTTTATGCGTTATGCGTTATGCGTTATGCGTTATGCTTTATGCGTTATGCGTGATCCGTTATGCGTTAGGCGTTATGCGTTATGCGTTAACGTTATGCGTTATGCCTTATGCGTTATGCGTTATGGGTTATGCGTTATGTGTTATGCGATATACGTTATGCGTTATGCGTTATGCGTTATGCGTTATGCGTTATGCGTTATACGTTGTACGTTATTCGTGATGCGTTATGTTTTATGCGATATGCGTTATGCGTTATGCGTTATGCGTTATGCGTGATGCGTTATGCGTAATGCGTTATGCGTTATGTGTTATACTTTATGCGTTATGCGTAATGCGTTATGCGGTATGCGTTATGCGTTATGCGTTATGCGTTATGCGTTATGCGTTATGCGTTATGCGTTATGCGTTATGCGTTATGCGTTATGCGTTATGCGTTATGCGTTATGCGTTATGCGTTATGCGTTATGCGTTATGCGTTATGCGTTATTGTTTATGCTTTATGCGTTATGCGTTATGCGTTATGCGTTATGCGTTATGCGTTATGCGTTATGCGTTATGCGTTATGCGTTATGCGTTATGCGTTATGCATTATGCGTTATGCGTTATGAGTTATGCGTTATGCGTTATGCGATATGCGTCATGCATCAAGCCTTATGCGGTAACGTTATGCGTTATACGTTATGCGATATGCGTAATGCGTTATGCGTTATGTGTTATACTTTATGCGTTATGCGTTATGTGTTATACTTTATGCGTTATGCGTAATGCGTTATGCGTTATGCGTTATGCGTTATGCGTTATGCGTTATGCGTTATGCGTTATGCGTTATGCGTTATGCGTTATGCGATATGCGTTGTGCGTTATGACTTATGCGTTATGCGTTATGCGTTATGCGTTATGCGTTATGCATTTTGAGTTATGCGCCATGCGTTATGCGTTATGCGTTATGCGTTATGCGATATGCGTTGTGCGTTATGCGTTATGCGTTCTGCGTGATCCGACATGCGTTACGCGTTATGCGTTATGCGTTATGCCTTATGCCTTATGGGTTTGCGTTAGGCATTATGCATTATGCTTTATGCGTTATGCATTATGCGTTATGCGTTGTGCGTTATGCGTTATGCGTTATGCGTTATGCGTTATGCGTTATGCGTTATGCGTTATGCGTTATGCGTTATGCGTTATGCGTTATGCGTTATGTGTTATGCGATATGCGTTATGCGTTATGCGTTATGCGTTATGCCTTATGCCTTATGGGTTTGCGTTAGGCATTATGCATTATGCTTTATGCGTTATGCCTTATGCGTTATGCGTTATGCGTTATGCGTTATGCGTTATGCGTTGTGCGTAATGCGTTATGCGTTATGTGTTATGCATTATGCGTTATGCGTTATGCCTGATCCGTTAGGCGTTATGCGTTATACTTTATGCGTTATGCGTTATGTGTTATACTTTATGCGTTATGCGTAATGCGTTATGCGTTATGCGTTATGCGTTATGCGTTATGCGTTATGCGTTATGCGTTATGCGTTATGCGTTATGCGTTATGCGATATGCGTTGTGCGTTATGACTTATGCGTTATGCGTTATGCGTTATGCGTTATGCGTTATGCATTTTGAGTTATGCGCCATGCGTTATGCGTTATGCGTTATGCGTTATGCGATATGCGTTGTGCGTTATGCGTTATGCGTTCTGCGTGATCCGACATGCGTTACGCGTTATGCGTTATGCGTTATGCGTGATGCGTTATGCGTAATGCGTTATGCGTTATGTGTTATACTTTATGCGTTATGCGTAATGCGTTATGCGGTATGCGTTATGCGTTATGCGTTATGCGTTATGCGTTATGCGTTATGCGTTATGCGTTATGCGTTATGCGTTATGCGTTATGCGTTATGCGTTATGCGTTATGCGTTATGCGTTATGCGTTATGCGTTATGCGTTATGCGTTATGCGTTATTGTTTATGCTTTATGCGTTATGCGTTATGCGTTATGCGTTATGCGTTATGCGTTATGCGTTATGCGTTATGCGTTATGCGTTATGCGTTATGCGTTATGCGTTATGCGTTATGCGTTATGAGTTATGCGTTATGCGTTATGCGATATGCGTCATGCATCAAGCCTTATGCGGTAACGTTATGCGTTATACGTTATGCGATATGCGTAATGCGTTATGCGTTATGTGTTATACTTTATGCGTTATGCGTTATGTGTTATACTTTATGCGTTATGCGTAATGCGTTATGCGTTATGCGTTATGCGTTATGCGTTATGCGTTATGCGTTATGCGTTATGCGTTATGCGTTATGCGATATGCGTTGTGCGTTATGACTTATGCGTTATGCGTTATGCGTTATGCGTTATGCGTTATGCATTTTGAGTTATGCGCCATGCGTTATGCGTTATGCGTTATGCGTTATGCGATATGCGTTGTGCGTTATGCGTTATGCGTTCTGCGTGATCCGACATGCGTTACGCGTTATGCGTTATGCGTTATGCCTTATGCCTTATGGGTTTGCGTTAGGCATTATGCATTATGCTTTATGCGTTATGCATTATGCGTTATGCGTTGTGCGTTATGCGTTATGCGTTATGCGTTATGCGTTATGCGTTATGCGTTATGCGTTATGCGTTATGCGTTATGCGTTATGGGTTATGCGTTATGTGTTATGCGATATGCGTTATGCGTTATGCGTTATGCGTTATGCCTTATGCCTTATGGGTTTGCGTTATGCATTATGCATTATGCTTTATGCGTTATGCCTTATGCGTTATGCGTTATGCGTTATGCGTTATGCGTTATGCGTTGTGCGTAATGCGTTATGCGTTATGTGTTATGCATTATGCGTTATGCGTTATGCCTGATCCGTTAGGCGTTATGCGTTATGCGTTATGCGTTATGCGTTATGCGTTATGCGTTATGCGTTATGCGTTATGCGTTATGCGTTATGCGTTATGCGCTATGCGTTATGCGTTATGCGTTATGCGTTATGCCTTATGCCTTATGGGCTTGCGTTATGCGTTATGCATTATGCGTTATGCGTTATGCATAATGCGTTATACGTTATGTATTATGCGTTATGCCTTATACGTTATGCGATATGCGTTGTGCGTTATGCGTTATGCGTTATGCGTTATGCGTTATGCATTTTGCGTTATGCGCCATGCGTTATGCGTTATGCGGTATGCGTTATGCATTATGCGTTGTGCGTTATACGTTATGTGTTATACTTTATGCGTTATGCGTTATGTGTTATACTTTAAGCGTTATGCGTTATGCGTTATGTGTTATGCATTTTGAGTTATGCGCCATGCGTTATGCGTTATGCGTTATGCGTTATGCGATATGCGTTGTGCGTTATGCGTTATGCGTTATGCGTTATGCGTTATGCATTTTGCGTTTGCGCCATGCGTTATGCGTTATGCGTTATGCGTTATGCATTATGCGTTGTGCGTTATGCGTTATGCGTTATGCGTTATGCATTATGCGTTATACGTTATACGTTATACGTTATGAGTTATGCGTTATGCGTTGTACGTTATGCTTTATGCGTTATGTTTTATGCGATATGCTTTATGCGTTATGCGTTATCCGTTATGCGTGATGCGTTATGCGTAATGCGTTATGCGTTTTGCGTTATGCGTTATGCTTTATGCGTTATGCGTTATGCGATATGCGTTATGCGTTTTGCGTTATGCGTTATGCTTTATGCGTTATGCGTTATGCGTTATGCGTTATGCTTTATGCGTTATGCTTTATGCGTTATGCGTGATCCGTTATGCGTTAGGCGTTATACGTTATGCGTTAACGTTATGCGTTATGCCTTATGCGTTATGCGTTATGGGTTATGCGTTATGTGTTATGCGATATACGTTATGCGTTATGCGTTATGCGTTATGCGTTATGCGTTATACGTTGTACGTTATGCTTTATGCGTTATGTTTTATGCGATATGCGTTATGCGTTATGCGTTATCCGTTATGCGTGATGCGTTATGCGTAATGCGTTATGCGTTATGTGTTATACTTTATGCGTTATGCGTTATGTGTTATACTTTATGCGTTATGCGTAATGCGTTATGCGTTATGCGTTATGCGTTATGCGTTATGCGTTATGCGTTATGCGTTATGCGTTATTCGTTATCCGTTGTTCGTTATGCGTTATGCATTATGCTTTATGCGTTATGCGTTATGAGTTACACGTTATGCGTTATTCGATATGCGTTATGCGTTATGCGTTATGCGTTATGCGTGATCCGTTATGCGTTAAGCATTATGCGTTTTGCTGTATTCGTTACGCGTTATGCATTATGCGTTGTGCGTTATGCGTTATGCGTTATGCGTTATGCATTATGCGTTATACGTTATACGTTATGAGTTATGCGTTATGCGTTATGCGATATGCGTCATGCATCAAGCCTTATGCGGTAACGTTATGCGTTATGCGTTTTGCGTTATACGTTATGCGATATGCGTTGTGCATTATGAGTTATACGTTATGCGTTAAGCGTTATGTGTGATCCGTTATGCGTTAGGCGTTATGCGTTTTGCGGTATTCGTTATGCGTTGTGCATTATGCGTTATGCGTGATCCGTTATGCGTTAAGCGTTAAGCGTTATGCGTTTTGCTGTATTCGTTATGCGTTGTGCATTATGCGTTATGTGTTATGTGATATGCGTTATGCGTCATGCGTTATACGTTATGCGTTATGCGTTATGCGTTATGCGATATGCGTTATGCGTTATACGTTATGCTTTATGCTTTATGCGTTATGCATTATGCGTTATGAGTGATCCGACATGCGTTATGCGTTATGCGTTATGCGTTATGCCTTATGCCTTATGAGTTTGCGTTATGCGTTACGCTTTATGCGTTATGCATTATGCGTTATGCGTTATGCGATATGCGTCATGCGTTATGCGTTATGCGTTATATGTTATGCGTTATGCGTTATGCGTTATTCGTTATGCGTTAAGCGTTGGGCGTTATACGTTTGCGTTATGCGTTATGCGTTATACGTTATGCGTTATGCGTTATGCGTTATGCGTTATGCTTTATGCGTTATACGTTATGCGTTATGCGTTATGCGTTATGCGTTATGCGTTATTCGTTATGCGTTAAGCGTTGGGCGTTATACGTTTGCGTTATGCGTTATGCGTTATGCGTTATGCTTTATGCGTTATGCATTATGCGTTATGCGTTATGCGTTATGCGATATTCGTTATGAGTTATGAGTTATAAGTTATGCGTTATGCGTTATGCGTTATGCGTTATGCGTTATGCGTTATGCGATATGCGTTATGCGTTTTGCGTTATGCGGTATGCGTTATGCTTTATGCGTTATGCGTTATGCGTTATGCGTTATGCTTTATGCGTTATGCTTTATGCGTTATGCGTGATCCGTTATGCGTTAGGCGTTATGCGTTATGCGTTAACGTTATGCGTTATGCCTTATGCGTTATGCGTTATAGGTTATGCGTTATGTGTTATGCGATATACGTTATGCGTTATGCGTTATGCGTTATGCGTTATGCGTTATGCGTTATGCGTTATGCGTTATACGTTGTACGTTATGCGTGATGCGTTATGTTTTATGCGATATGCGTTATGCGTTATGCGTTATGCGTTATGCGTGATGCGTTATGCGTAATGCGTTATGCGTTATGTGTTATACTTTATGCGTTATGCGTAATGCGTTATGCGTTATGCGTTATGCGTTATGCGTTATGCGTTATGCGTTATGCGTTATGCGTTATGCGTTATGCGTTATGCGTTATGCGTTATGCGTTATGCGTTATGCGTTATGCGTTATGCGTTATGCGTTATGCGTTATGCGTTATGCGTTATGCGTTATGCGTTATGCGTTATGCGTTATGCGTTATGCGTTATGCGTTATGCGTTATGCGTTATGCGTTATGCGTTATGCGTTATGCGTTATGCGTTATGCGTTATGCATTATGCGTTATGCGTTGTGCGTTATAAGTTTGCGTTATGCGTTATGCGTTATGCGTTATGCTTTATGCGTTATGCGTTATGCGTTATGCGTTATGCGTTATGCGTTATGCGTTATGCATTATGCGTTATGCGTTATGCGTTATACGTTATGAGTTATGCGTTATGCGTTACGCGTTATGCGTTATGCGTTATGCGTTATGCGTTATGCGTTATGCGTTGTGCGTTATAAGTTTGCGTTATGCGTTATGCGTTATGCGTTATGCGGTATGCGTTATGCTTTATGCGTTATGCGTTATGCGTTATGCTTTATGCGTTATGCGTTATGCGTTATGCGTTATGCGTTATGCGTTATGCGTTATGGGTTATGCGTTATGCGTTATGCGTTATGCGTTATGCGTTATGCGTTATGCGTTATGCGTTATGCGTTATACGTTATGAGTTATGCGTTATGCGTTATGCGTTATGCGATATGCGTCATGCATCAAGCCTTATGCGGTAACGTTATGCGTTATGCGTTATGTGTTATACTTTATGCGTTATGCGTAATGCGTTATGCGTTATGCGTTATGCGTTATGCGTTATGCGTTATGCGTTATGCGTTATGCGTTATGCGTTATGCGTTATGGGTTATGCGTTATGTGTTATGCGATATGCGTTATGCGTTATGCGTTATGCGTTCTGCGTGATCCGACATGCGTTACGCGTTATGCGTTATGCGTTATGCCTTATGCCTTATGGGTTTGCGTTAGGCATTATGCATTATGCTTTATGCGTTATGCATTATGCGTTATGCGTTGTGCGTTATGCGTTATGCGTTATGCGTTATGCGTTATGCGTTATGCGTTATGGGTTATGCGTTATGCGTTATGCGATATGCGTTATGCGTTATGCGTTATGCGTTATGCGTTATGCGTTCTGCGTGATCCGACATGCGTTACGAGTTATGCGTTATGCGTTATGCCTTATGCCTTATGGGTTTGCGTTAGGCATTATGCATTATGCTTTATGCGTTATGCATTATGCGTTATGCGTTATGCGTTATGCGTTATGCGTTGTGCGTAATGCGTTATGCGTTATGTGTTATGCATTATGCGTTATGCGTTATGCCTGATCCGTTAGGCGTTATGCGTTATGCGTTATGCGTTATGCGTTATGCGTTATGCGTTATGCGTTATGCGTTATGCGCTATGCGTTATGCGTTATGCGTTATGCGTTATGCGTTATGCGTTATGCGTTATGCGTTATGCGTTATGCGTTATGCGTTATGCGTTATGGGTTATGCGTTATGCGTTATGCGATATGCGTTATGCGTTATACGTTATGCTTTATGCTTTATGCGTTATGCGTTATGCGTTATGAGTGATCCGACATGCGTTATGCGTTATGCGTTATACGGTATGCCTTATGCCTTATGGGTTTGCGTTATGCGTTATGCATTATGCGTTATGCGTTATGCATAATGCGTTATACGTTATGTATTATGCGTTATGTCTTACACGTTATGCGATATGCGTTGTGCGTTATGCGTTATGCGTTATGCGTTCTGCGTGATCCGACATGCGTTACGCGTTATGCGTTATGCGTTATGCCTTATGCCTTATGGGTTTGCGTTAGGCATTATGCATTATGCGTTATGCGTTATGCGTTATGCGTTATGCGTTATGCGTTATGCGTTATGCGTTATGCGTTATGCGTTATGCGTTATGCGTTATGCGTTATGCGTTATGCGCTATGCGTTATGCGTTCTGCGTGATCCGACATGCGTTACGCGTTATGCGTTATGCGTTATGCCTTATGCCTTATGGGTTTGCGTTAGGCATTATGCATTATGCTTTATGCGTTATGCATTATGCGTTATGCGTTATGCGATATGCGTTATGCGTTATGCGTTGTGCGTAATGCGTTATGCGTTATGTGTTATGCATTATGCGTTATGCGTTATGCCTGATCCGTTAGGCGTTATGCGTTATGCGTTATGCGTTATGCGTTATGCGTTATGCGTTATGCGTTATGCGTTATGCGCTATGCGTTATGCGTTATGCGTTATGCGTTATGCGTTATGCGTTATGCGTTATGCGTTATGCGTTATGCGTTATGCGTTATGCGTTATGCGTTATGCGTTATACGTTATGCGTTATGCGTTATGCTTTATGGGTTATGCGTTATGCGTTATGCGATATGCGTTATGCGTTATACGTTATGCTTTATGCTTTATGCGTTATGCGTTATGCGTTATGAGTGATCCGACATGCGTTATGCGTTATGCGTTATGCGTTATGCGTTATGCATTTTGCGTTATGCGCCATGCGTTATGCGTTATGCGTTATGCGTTATGCATTATGCGTTGTGCGTTATACGTTATGTGTTATACTTTATGCGTTATGCGTTATGTGTTATACTTTAAGCGTTATGCGTTATGCGTTATGTGTTATGCATTTTGAGTTATGCGCCATGCGTTATGCGTTATGCGTTATGCGTTATGCGATATGCGTTGTGCGTTATGCGTTATGCGTTATGCGTTATGCGTTATGCATTTTGCGTTATGCGCCATGCGTTATGCGTTATGCGTTATGCGTTATTAATTATGCGTTGTGCGTTATGCGTTATGCGTTATGCGTTATGCGTTGTGCGTAATGCGTTATGCGTTATGCGTTATGCGTTATGCGTTATTGCGTTAGGGGTTATGCGTTATGCGTTATGCGTTATGCGTTATGCGTTATGCGTTATGCGTTATGCGTTATGCTTTATACGTTATGCGTTATGCGTTGTGCGTTATGCGTTATGCGTTATGCGTTATGCGTTATGCGTTATGCGTTATGCGTTATGCGTTATGCGTTATGCGTTATGCGTTATGCGTTATGCGTTATGCGTTGTGCGCTATACGTTTGCGTTATGCGTTATGCGTTATGCGTTATACGGTATGCGTTATGCGTCATACGTTATGCGTTATGCGTTATGCGATATGCGTTATGCGTTATGCGTTATGCGTTATGCATTATGCGTTATGCGTTATGCGTTATACGTTATGAGTTATGCGTTATGCGTTACGCGTTATGCGTTATGCGTTATGCGTTATGCGTTATGCGTTATGCGTTATGCGTTATGCGTTATGCGTTGTGCGTTATAAGTTTGCGTTATGCGTTATGCGTTATGCGTTATGCGGTATGCGTTATGCTTTATGCGTTATGCGTTATGCGTTATGCTTTATGCGTTATGCGTTATGCGTTATGCGTTATGCGTTATGCGTTATGGGTTATGCGTTATGCGTTATGCGTTATGCGTTATGCGTTATGCGTTATGCGTTATGCGTTATGCGTTATACGTTATGAGTTATGCGTTATGCGTTATGCGATATGCGTCATGCATCAAGCCTTATGCGGTAACGTTATGCGTTATGCGTTATGTGTTATACTTTATGCGTTATGCGTAATGCGTTATGCGTTATGCGTTATGCGTTATGCGTTATGCGTTATGCGTTATGCGTTATGCGTTATGCGTTATGCGTTATGGGTTATGCGTTATGTGTTATGCGATATGCGTTATGCGTTATGCGTTATGCGTTATGCGTTATGCGTTCTGCGTGATCCGACATGCGTTACGCGTTATGCGTTATGCGTTATGCCTTATGCCTTATGGGTTTGCGTTAGGCATTATGCATTATGCTTTATGCGTTATGCATTATGCGTTATGCGTTGTGCGTTATGCGTTATGCGTTATGCGTTATGCGTTATGCGTTATGCGTTATGGGTTATGCGTTATGCGTTATGCGATATGCGTTATGCGTTATGCGTTATGCGTTATGCGTTATGCGTTCTGCGTGATCCGACATGCGTTACGCGTTATGCGTTATGCGTTATGCCTTATGCCTTATGGGTTTGCGTTAGGCATTATGCATTATGCTTTATGCGTTATGCATTATGCGTTATGCGTTATGCGTTATGCGTTATGCGTTGTGCGTAATGCGTTATGCGTTATGTGTTATGCATTATGCGTTATGCGTTATGCCTGATCCGTTAGGCGTTATGCGTTATGCGTTATGCGTTATGCGTTATGCGTTATGCGTTATGCGTTATGCGCTATGCGTTATGCGTTATGCGTTATGCGTTATGCGTTATGCGTTATGCGTTATGCGTTATGCGTTATGCGTTATGCGTTATGCGTTATGCGTTATGGGTTATGCGTTATGCGTTATGCGATATGCGTTATGCGTTATACGTTATGCTTTATGCTTTATGCGTTATGCGTTATGCGTTATGAGTGATCCGACATGCGTTATGCGTTATGCGTTATGCGTTATGCCTTATGCCTTATGGGTTTGCGTTATGCGTTATGCATTATGCGTTATGCGTTATGCATAATGCGTTATACGTTATGTATTATGCGTTATGCGTTATGCGTTATGCGTTATGCGTTATGCGTTATGCGTTATGCGTTATGCGTTATGCGTTATGCGTTATGCGTTATACGTTATGCGTTATGCGTTATGCTTTATGGGTTATGCGTTATGCGTTATGCGATATGCGTTATGCGTTATACGTTATGCTTTATGCTTTATGCGTTATGCGTTATGCGTTATGAGTGATCCGACATGCGTTATGCGTTATGCGTTATGCGTTATGCCTTATGCCTTATGGGTTTGCGTTATGCGTTATGCATTATGCGTTATGCGTTATGCATAATGCGTTATACGTTATGTATTATGCGTTATGCCTTATACGTTATGCGATATGCGTTGTGCGTTATGACGTATGCGTTATGCGTTATGCGTTATGCGTTATGCATTTTGAGTTATGCGCCATGCGTTATGCGTTATGCGTTATGCGTTATGCGATATGCGTTGTGCGTTATGCGTTATGCGTTATGCGTTATGCGTTATGCATTTTGCGTTATGCGCCATGCGTTATGCGTTATGCGTTATGCGTTATGCATTATGCGTTGTGCGTTATACGTTATGTGTTATACTTTATGCGTTATGCGTTATGTGTTATACTTTAAGCGTTATGCGTTATGCGTTATGTGTTATGCATTTTGAGTTATGCGCCATGCGTTATGCGTTATGCGTTATGCGTTATGCGATATGCGTTGTGCGTTATGCGTTATGCGTTATGCGTTATGCGTTATGCATTTTGCGTTATGCGCCATGCGTTATGCGTTATGCGTTATGCGTTATTAATTATGCGTTGTGCGTTATGCGTTATGCGTTATGCGTTATGCGTTATGCGTTATGCGTTATGCGTTATGCGTTATGCGTTATGCGTTATTGCGTTAGGGGTTATGCGTTATGCGTTATGCGTTATGCGTTATGCGTTATGCGTTATGCGTTATGCGTTATGCTTTATACGTTATGCGTTATGCGTTGTGCGTTATGCGTTATGCGTTATGCGTTATGCGTTATGCGTTATGCGTTATGCGTTATGCGTTATATGTTATGCGTTATGCGTTATGCGTTATGCGTTGTGCGTTATACGTTTGCGTTATGCGTTATGCGTTATGCGTTATACGGTATGCGTTATGCGTTATACGTTATGCGTTATGCGTTATGCGATATGCGTTATGCGTTATGCGTTATGCGTTATGCGTTACGCTTTATGCGTTATGCGTTATGAGTTACACGTTATGCGTTATGCGTTATGCGTTATGCGTTTTGCGTTATTGCGTTAGGGGTTATGCGTTATGCGTTATGCGTTATGCTTTAAGCGTTATGCATTATGCGTTATGCGTTATGTGTTATGCGTTATGCGTTATGCTTTATGCGTTATGCCTTATGCCTTATGGGTTTGCGTTAGGCATTATGCATTATGCTTTATGCGTTATGCATTATGCGTTATGCGTTATGCGTTATGCGTTATGCGTTATGCGTTATGCGTTATGCGTTATGCGTTCTGCGTGATCCGACATGCGTTACGCGTTATGCGTTATGCGTTATGCCTTATGCCTTATGGGTTTGCGTTAGGCATTATGCATTATGCGTTATGCGTTATGCGTTATGCGTTATGCGTTATGCGTTATGCGTTATGCGTTATGCGTTATGCGTTATGCGTGATGCGTTATGCGTAATGCGTTATGCGTTATGTGTTATACTTTATGCGTTATGCGTAATGCGTTATGCGTTATGCGTTATGCGTTATGCGTTATGCGTTATACGTTGTACGTTATGCGTGATGCGTTATGTTTTATGCGATATGCGTTATGCGTTATGCGTTATGCGTTATGCGTGATGCGTTATGCGTTATGCGTTATGCGTTATGCGTTATGCGTTATGCGTTATGCGTTATGCGTTATGCGTTATGCGTTATGCGTTATGCGTTATGCGTTATGCGTTATGCGTTATGCGTTATGCGTTATGCGTTATGCGTTATGCGTTATGCGTTATGCGTTATGCGTTATGCGTTATGCGTTATGCGTTATGCGTTATGCGTTATGCGTTATGCGTTATGCGTTATGCGTTATGCGTTATGCGTTATGCGTTATGCGTTATGCGTTATGCGTTATGCGTTGTGCGTTATAAGTTTGCGTTATGCGTTATGCGTTATGCGTTATGCGTTATGCGTTATGCGTTATGCGTTATGCGTTATGCGTTATGCGTTATGCGTTATGCGTTATGCGTTATGCGTTATGCGTTATGCGTTATGCGTTATGCGTTATGCGTTATGCGTTGTGCGTTATAAGTTTGCGTTATGCGTTATGCGTTATGCGTTATGCTTTATGCGTTATGCGTTATGCGTTATGCGTTATGCGTTATGCGTTATGCGTTATGCATTATGCGTTATGCGTTATGCGTTATACGTTATGAGTTATGCGTTATGCGTTACGCGTTATGCGTTATGCGTTATGCGTTATGCGTTATGCGTTATACGTTATGCGTTGTGCGTTATAAGTTTGCGTTATGCGTTATGCGTTATGCGTTATGCGGTATGCGTTATGCTTTATGCGTTATGCGTTATGCGTTATGCTTTATGCGTTATGCGTTATGCGTTATGCGTTATGCGTTATGCGTTATGCGTTATGGGTTATGCGTTATGCGTTATGCGTTATGCGTTATGCGTTATGCGTTATGCGTTATGCGTTATGCGTTATACGTTATGAGTTATGCGTTATGCGTTATGCGATATGCGTCATGCATCAAGCCTTATGCGGTAACGTTATGCGTTATGCGTTATGTGTTATACTTTATGCGTTATGCGTAATGCGTTATGCGTTATGCGTTATGCGTTATGCGTTATGCGTTATGCGTTATGCGTTATGCGTTATGCGTTATGCGTTATGCGTTATGGGTTATGCGTTATGTGTTATGCGATATGCGTTATGCGTTATGCGTTATGCGTTCTGCGTGATCCGACATGCGTTACGCGTTATGCGTTATGCGTTATGCCTTATGCCTTATGGGTTTGCGTTAGGCATTATGCATTATGCTTTATGCGTTATGCATTATGCGTTATGCGTTGTGCGTTATGCGTTATGCGTTATGCGTTATGCGTTATGCGTTATGCGTTATGGGTTATGCGTTATGCGTTATGCGATATGCGTTATGCGTTATGCGTTATGCGTTATGCGTTATGCGTTCTGCGTGATCCGACATGCGTTACGAGTTATGCGTTATGCGTTATGCCTTATGCCTTATGGGTTTGCGTTAGGCATTATGCATTATGCTTTATGCGTTATGCATTATGCGTTATGCGTTATGCGTTATGCGTTATGCGTTGTGCGTAATGCGTTATGCGTTATGTGTTATGCATTATGCGTTATGCGTTATGCCTGATCCGTTAGGCGTTATGCGTTATGCGTTATGCGTTATGCGTTATGCGTTATGCGTTATGCGTTATGCGCTATGCGTTATGCGTTATGCGTTATGCGTTATGCGTTATGCGTTATGCGTTATGCGTTATGCGTTATGCGTTATGCGATATACGTTATGCGTTATGCGTTATGCGTTATGCGTGATGCGTTATACGTTGTACGTTATGCTTTATGCTTTATGCGTTATGCGTTATGCGTTATGAGTGATCCGACATGCGTTATGCGTTATGCGTTATACGTTATGCCTTATGCCTTATGGGTTTGCGTTATGCGTTATGCATTATGCGTTATGCGTTATGCATAATGCGTTATACGTTATGTATTATGCGTTATGTCTTACACGTTATGCGATATGCGTTGTGCGTTATGCGTTATGCGTTATGCGTTCTGCGTGATCCGACATGCGTTACGCGTTATGCGTTATGCGTTATGCCTTATGCCTTATGGGTTTGCGTTAGGCATTATGCATTATGCGTTATGCGTTATGCGTTATGCGTTATGCGTTATGCGTTATGCGTTATGCGTTATGCGTTATGCGTTATGCGTTATGCGTTATGCGTTATGCGTTATGCGCTATGCGTTATGCGTTCTGCGTGATTCGACATGCGTTACGCGTTATGCGTTATGCGTTATGCGTTATGCGTTATGGGTTTGCGTTAGGCATTATGCATTATGCTTTATGCGTTATGCATTATGCGTTATGCGTTATGCGATATGCGTTATGCGTTATGCGTTGTGCGTAATGCGTTATGCGTTATGTGTTATGCATTATGCGTTATGCGTTATGCCTGATCCGTTAGGCGTTATGCGTTATGCGTTATGCGTTATGCGTTATGCGTTATGCGTTATGCGTTATGCGTTATGCGCTATGCGTTATGCGTTATGCGTTATGCGTTATGCGTTATGCGTTATGCGTTATGCGTTATGCGTTATGCGTTATGCGTTATGCGTTATGCGTTATGCGTTATACGTTATGCGTTATGCGTTATGCTTTATGGGTTATGCGTTATGCGTTATGCGATATGCGTTATGCGTTATACGTTATGCTTTATGCTTTATGCGTTATGCGTTATGCGTTATGAGTGATCCGACATGCGTTATGCGTTATGCGTTATGCGTTATGCCTTATGCCTTATGGGTTTGCGTTATGCGTTATGCATTATGCGTTATGCGTTATGCATAATGCGTTATACGTTATGTATTATGCGTTATGCCTTATACGTTATGCGATATGCGTTGTGCGTTATGACGTATGCGTTATGCGTTATGCGTTATGCGTTATGCGTTATGCATTTTGAGTTATGCGCCATGCGTTATGCGTTATGCGTTATGCGTTATGCGATATGCGTTGTGCGTTATGCGTTATGCGTTATGCGTTATGCGTTATGCATTTTGCGTTATGCGCCATGCGTTATGCGTTATGCGTTATGCGTTATGCATTATGCGTTGTGCGTTATACGTTATGTGTTATACTTTATGCGTTATGCGTTATGTGTTATACTTTAAGCGTTATGCGTTATGCGTTATGTGTTATGCATTTTGAGTTATGCGCCATGCGTTATGCGTTATGCGTTATGCGTTATGCGATATGCGTTGTGCGTTATGCGTTATGCGTTATGCGTTATGCGTTATGCATTTTGCGTTATGCGCCATGCGTTATGCGTTATGCGTTATGCGTTATTAATTATGCGTTGTGCGTTATGCGTTATGCGTTATGCGTTATGCGTTGTGCGTAATGCGTTATGCGTTATGCGTTATGCGTTATGCGTTATTGCGTTAGGGGTTATGCGTTATGCGTTATGCGTTATGCGTTATGCGTTATGCGTTATGCGTTATGCGTTATGCGTTATACGTTATGCGTTATGCGTTGTGCGTTATGCGTTATGCGTTATGCGTTATGCGTTATGCGTTATGCGTTATGCGTTATGCGTTATATGTTATGCGTTATGCGTTATGCGTTATGCGTTATGCGTTGTGCGTTATACGTTTGCGTTATGCGTTATGCGTTATGCGTTATACGGTATGCGTTATGCGTTATACGTTATGCGTTATGCGTTATGCGATATGCGTTATGCGTTATGCGTTATGCGTTATGCATTATGCGTTATGCGTTATGCGTTATACGTTATGAGTTATGCGTTATGCGTTACGCGTTATGCGTTATGCGTTATGCGTTATGCGTTATGCGTTATGCGTTATGCGTTATGCGTTATGCGTTGTGCGTTATACGTTTGCGTTATGCGTTATGCGTTATGCGTTATGCGGTATGCTTTATGCTTTATGCGTTATGCGTTATGCGTTATGCTTTATGCGTTATGCGTTATGCGTTATGCGTTATGCGTTATGCGTTATGGGTTATGCGTTATGCGTTATGCGTTATGCGTTATGCGTTATGCGTTATGCGTTATGCGTTATGCGTTATACGTTATGAGTTATGCGTTATGCGTTATGCGATATGCGTCATGCATCAAGCCTTATGCGGTAACGTTATGCGTTATGCGTTATGTGTTATACTTTATGCGTTATGCGTAATGCGTTATGCGTTATGCGTTATGCGTTATGCGTTATGCGTTATGCGTTATGCGTTATGCGTTATGCGTTATGCGTTATGCGTTATGGGTTATGCGTTATGTGTTATGCGATATGCGTTATGCGTTATGCGTTATGCGTTATGCGTTCTGCGTGATCCGACATGCGTTACGCGTTATGCGTTATGCGTTATGCCTTATGCCTTATGGGTTTGCGTTAGGCATTATGCATTATGCTTTATGCGTTATGCATTATGCGTTATGCGTTGTGCGTTATGCGTTATGCGTTATGCGTTATGCGTTATGCGTTATGCGTTATGGGTTATGCGTTATGCGTTATGCGATATGCGTTATGCGTTATGCGTTATGCGTTATGCGTTATGCGTTCTGCGTGATCCGACATGCGTTACGCGTTATGCGTTATGCGTTATGCCTTATGCCTTATGGGTTTGCGTTAGGCATTATGCATTATGCTTTATGCGTTATGCATTATGCGTTATGCGTTATGCGTTATGCGTTATGCGTTGTGCGTAATGCGTTATGCGTTATGTGTTATGCATTATGCGTTATGCGTTATGCCTGATCCGTTAGGCGTTATGCGTTATGCGTTATGCGTTATGCGTTATGCGTTATGCGTTATGCGCTATGCGTTATGCGTTATGCGTTATGCGTTATGCGTTATGCGTTATGCGTTATGCGTTATGCGTTATGCGTTATGCGTTATGCGTTATGGGTTATGCGTTATGCGTTATGCGATATGCGTTATGCGTTATACGTTATGCTTTATGCTTTATGCGTTATGCGTTATGCGTTATGAGTGATCCGACATGCGTTATGCGTTATGCGTTATGCGTTATGCCTTATGCCTTATGGGTTTGCGTTATGCGTTATGCATTATGCGTTATGCGTTATGCATAATGCGTTATACGTTATGTATTATGCGTTATGTCTTACACGTTATGCGATATGCGTTGTGCGTTATGCGTTATGCGTTATGCGTTCTGCGTGATCCGACATGCGTTACGCGTTATGCGTTATGCGTTATGCCTTATGCCTTATGGGTTTGCGTTAGGCATTATGCATTATGCGTTATGCGTTATGCGTTATGCGTTATGCGTTATGCGTTATGCGTTATGCGTTATGCGTTATGCGTTATGCGTTATGCGTTATGCGCTATGCGTTATGCGTTCTGCGTGATTCGACATGCGTTACGCGTTATGCGTTATGCGTTATGCCTTATGCCTTATGGGTTTGCGTTAGGCATTATGCATTATGCGTTATGCGTTATGCGTTATGCGTTATGCGTTATGCGTTATGCGTTATGCGTTATGCGTTATGCGTTATGCGTTATGCGTTATGCGTTATGCGTTATGCGTTATGCGTTATGCGTTATGCGTTATACGTTATGCGTTATGCGTTATGCTTTATGGGTTATGCGTTATGCGTTATGCGATATGCGTTATGCGTTATACGTTATGCTTTATGCTTTATGCGTTATGCGTTATGCGTTATGAGTGATCCGACATGCGTTATGCGTTATGCGTTATGCGTTATGCCTTATGCCTTATGGGTTTGCGTTATGCGTTATGCATTATGCGTTATGCGTTATGCATAATGCGTTATACGTTATGTATTATGCGTTATGCCTTATACGTTATGCGATATGCGTTGTGCGTTATGACGTATGCGTTATGCGTTATGCGTTATGCGTTATGCATTTTGAGTTATGCGCCATGCGTTATGCGTTATGCGTTATGCGTTATGCGATATGCGTTGTGCGTTATGCGTTATGCGTTATGCGTTATGCATTTTGCGTTATGCGCCATGCGTTATGCGTTATGCGTTATGCGTTATGCATTATGCGTTGTGCGTTATACGTTATGTGTTATACTTTATGCGTTATGCGTTATGTGTTATACTTTAAGCGTTATGCGTTATGCGTTATGTGTTATGCATTTTGAGTTATGCGCCATGCGTTATGCGTTATGCGTTATGCGTTATGCGATATGCGTTTTGCGTTATGCGTTATGCGTTATGCGTTATGCGTTATGCATTTTGCGTTATGCGCCATGCGTTATGCGTTATGCGTTATGCGTTATTAATTATGCGTTGTGCGTTATGCGTTATGCGTTATGCGTTATGCGTTGTGCGTAATGCGTTATGCGTTATGCGTTATGCGTTATGCGTTATTGCGTTAGGGGTTATGCGTTATGCGTTATGCGTTATGCGTTATGCGTTATGCGTTATGCGTTATGCTTTATACGTTATGCGTTATGCGTTGTGCGTTATGCGTTATGCGTTATGCGTTATGCGTTATGCGTTATGCGTTATGCGTTATGCGTTATATGTTATGCGTTATGCGTTATGCGTTATGCGTTGTGCGTTATACGTTTGCGTTATGCGTTATGCGTTATGCGTTATACGGTATGCGTTATGCGTTATACGTTATGCGTTATGCGTTATGCGATATGCGTTATGCGTTATGCGTTATGCGTTATGCGTTACGCTTTATGCGTTATGCGTTATGAGTTACACGTTATGCGTTATGCGTTATGCGTTATGCGTTTTGCGTTATTGCGTTAGGGGTTATGCGTTATGCGTTATGCGTTATGCTTTAAGCGTTATGCATTATGCGTTATGCGTTATGTGTTATGCGTTATGCGTTATGCTTTATGCGTTATGCCTTATGCCTTATGGGTTTGCGTTAGGCATTATGCATTATGCTTTATGCGTTATGCATTATGCGTTATGCGTTGTGCGTTATGCGTTATGCGTTATGCGTTATGCGTTATGCGTTCTGCGTGATCCGACATGCGTTACGCGTTATGCGTTATGCGTTATGCCTTATGCCTTATGGGTTTGCGTTAGGCATTATGCATTATGCGTTATGCGTTATGCGTTATGCGTTATGCGTTATGCGTTATGCGTTATGCGTTATGCGTTATGCGTTATGCGTTATGCGTTATGCGTTATGCGTTATGCGTTATGCGTTATGGGTTATGCGTTATGTGTTATGCGATATGCGTTATGCGTTATGCGTTATGCGTTATGCGTTCTGCGTGATCCGACATGCGTTACGCGTTATGCGTTATGCGTTATGCCTTATGCCTTATGGGTTTGCGTTAGGCATTATGCATTATGCTTTATGCGTTATGCATTATGCGTTATGCGTTGTGCGTTATGCGTTATGCGTTATGCGTTATGCGTTATGCGTTATGCGTTATGCGTTATGGGTTATGCGTTATGCGTTATGCGTTATGCGTTATGCGTTATGCGTTATGCGTTATGCGTTATGCGTTCTGCGTGATCCGACATGCGTTACGCGTTATGCGTTATGCGTTATGCCTTATGCCTTATGGGTTTGCGTTAGGCATTATGCATTATGCTTTATGCGTTATGCATTATGCGTTATGCGTTATGCGTTATGCGTTATGCGTTGTGCGTAATGCGTTATGCGTTATGTGTTATGCATTATGCGTTATGCGTTATGCCTGATCCGTTAGGCGTTATGCGTTATGCGTTATGCGTTATGCGTTATGCGTTATGCGTTATGCGTTATGCGCTATGCGTTATGCGTTATGCGTTATGCGTTATGCGTTATGCGTTATGCGTTATGCGTTATGCGTTATGCGTTATGCGTTATGCGTTATGGGTTATGCGTTATGCGTTATGCGATATGCGTTATGCGTTATACGTTATGCTTTATGCTTTATGCGTTATGCGTTATGCGTTATGAGTGATCCGACATGCGTTATGCGTTATGCGTTATGCGTTATGCCTTATGCCTTATGGGTTTGCGTTATGCGTTATGCATTATGCGTTATGCGTTATGCATAATGCGTTATACGTTATGTATTATGCGTTATGTCTTATACGTTATGCGATATGCGTTGTGCGTTATGCGTTATGCGTTCTGCGTGATCCGACATGCGTTACGCGTTATGCGTTATGCGTTATGCCTTATGCCTTATGGGTTTGCGTTAGGCATTATGCATTATGCGTTATGCGTTATGCGTTATGCGTTATGCGTTATGCGTTATGCGTTATGCGTTATGCGTTATGCGTTATGCGTTATGCGTTATGCGTTATGCGTTATGCGTTATGCGTTATGCGCTATGCGTTATGCGTTCTGCGTGATTCGACATGCGTTACGCGTTATGCGTTATGCGTTATGCCTTATGCCTTATGGGTTTGCGTTAGGCATTATGCATTATGCTTTATGCGTTATGCATTATGCGTTATGCGTTATGCGATATGCGTTATGCGTTATGCGTTGTGCGTAATGCGTTATGCGTTATGTGTTATGCATTATGCGTTATGCGTTATGCCTGATCCGTTAGGCGTTATGCGTTATGCGTTATGCGTTATGCGTTATGCGTTATGCGTTATGCGTTATGCGTTATGCGTTATGCGTTATGCGCTATGCGTTATGCGTTATGCGTTATGCGTTATGCGTTATGCGTTATGCGTTATGCGTTATGCGTTATGCGTTATGCGTTATGCGTTATGCGTTATGCGTTATACGTTATGCGTTATGCGTTATGCTTTATGGGTTATGCGTTATGCGTTATGCGATATGCGTTATGCGTTATACGTTATGCTTTATGCTTTATGCGTTATGCGTTATGCGTTATGAGTGATCCGACATGCGTTATGCGTTATGCGTTATGCGTTATGCCTTATGCCTTATGGGTTTGCGTTATGCGTTATGCATTATGCGTTATGCGTTATGCATAATGCGTTATACGTTATGTATTATGCGTTATGCCTTATACGTTATGCGATATGCGTTGTGCGTTATGACGTATGCGTTATGCGTTATGCGTTATGCGTTATGCGTTATGCATTTTGAGTTATGCGCCATGCGTTATGCGTTATGCGTTATGCGTTATGCGATATGCGTTGTGCGTTATGCGTTATGCGTTATGCGTTATGCGTTATGCATTTTGCGTTATGCGCCATGCGTTATGCGCCATGCGTTATGCGTTATGCGTTATGCCTTATGCATTATGCGTTGTGCGTTATACGTTATGTGTTATACTTTATGCGTTATGCGTTATGTGTTATACTTTAAGCGTTATGCGTTATGCGTTATGTGTTATGCATTTTGAGTTATGCGCCATGCGTTATGCGTTATGCGTTATGCGTTATGCGATATGCGTTGTGCGTTATGCGTTATGCGTTATGCGTTATGCGTTATGCATTTTGCGTTATGCGCCATGCGTTATGCGTTATGCGTTATGCGTTATTAATTATGCGTTGTGCGTTATGCGTTATGCGTTATGCGTTATGCGTTGTGCGTAATGCGTTATGCGTTATGCGTTATGCGTTATGCGTTATTGCGTTAGGGGTTATGCGTTATGCGTTATGCGTTATGCGTTATGCGTTATGCGTTATGCGTTATGCGTTATGCTTTATACGTTATGCGTTATGCGTTGTGCGTTATGCGTTATGCGTTATGCGTTATGCGTTATGCGTTATGCGTTATGCGTTATATGTTATGCGTTATGCGTTATGCGTTATGCGTTATGCGTTGTGCGTTATACGTTTGCGTTATGCGTTATGCGTTATGCGTTATACGGTATGCGTTATGCGTTATACGTTATGCGTTATGCGTTATGCGATATGCGTTATGCGTTATGCGTTATGCGTTATGCGTTACGCTTTATGCGTTATGCGTTATGAGTTACACGTTATGCGTTATGCGTTATGCGTTATGCGTTTTGCGTTATTGCGTTAGGGGTTATGCGTTATGCGTTATGCGTTATGCTTTAAGCGTTATGCATTATGCGTTATGCGTTATGTGTTATGCGTTATGCGTTATGCTTTATGCGTTATGCGTTATGCGTTATGCGTTATGCGTTATGCGTTATGCGTTATGCGTTATGCGTTATATGTTATGCGTTATGCGTTATGTGTTGTGCGTTATACGTTTGCGTTATACGTTCTGCGTTATGCGTTTGTTACGAGCCAAGGCCGCGAGCAGCACGAGTGGCCGGCGAAGGGTTATTACCCTAGGAATAAGGAATGAATTTGATAGAAGAAGGTAAGCGGACGAACCCAATGTGAAATTGGGGAGCCGCTAGGATGATAGACGACGAGGACGAACCCGATCGGAGTTCGGGGAGCCTCTAAGGATAGAGTCAAGCGCAGACGAACCTGATGCGAAATCAGGGAGCTGCTAGGAAGGTGGAACTTCGTGAACGAACCCAATGCGAAATTGGGGAGTCACTAGGAGAAAGACCCACAGACGAACCCAATGCGAAATCGGGGAGCTGCTAGGAAGTTGTAGCAAGACACGGACGAACCCAATGTGAAATTGGGGAGCCGTTAGGAGGTTGGAAAGAATGCAGACGAACCTGATGCGAAATCAGGGAGCTGCAAGGATACGGACGAACCTGATGTGTAATCAGGGAGCCGCTAGGAGGGTGAAGTTGCGTGGACGAACCCAATCGGAATTGGGGAGCCACTAGGTAGTGTGAATCTTGTTTGGGAAAGGTAGAAAGGATGCGAACGAACCTGATGCGAAATCAGGGAGTCGCAAGGTGGTTAAGGCCTCGTAACTATTATAATCTAATTGATACAACCTGAGCGGTAAGGTTGTATCTTGTGGGAACGTTCAACTATTAGATTAGGATATAGGACGATAATTAAGGGTATACGCAAGATTATCGTGTAACACAAATATATTCTAGTATAAAGATCTGTGGTACAAATGTACTTGTCGCGATAACGCATGTGTAAAAGAATAGTGAATGAAAGAAAATTACCTCTGTTAACGCAATGGTAATGCGGGGGCTCGGAAGCTACTTTAATAATGCCTAACAGAGTTTATGCCGAACACGCGGAATCCGTATGGTTAACTTTGACTCGAAAGGGATCTTTAGCCCGATCTAACTGAAAGTCGACTTCTCGAAAGTACAGCAAGATGTGACGCGATTCGTGTCTACTGAAGTACTAGCCCCCGAGAGCAAGAATCAGAGGGTTTATATACCCTTATCATGAATGGGCTGCTTTGTCCATAATCTAATCAGGCACTTAGGGCCAGACTAATAACTCTAGTTTTTTGTGACTTTCAATTAAATCAGAGCCAGAGCTCAGTCCCAATGAAAGGGTTCAACCAAGATATCAAAGGTTATCTAGGACGCTTCCCTCCAGAGACGATCTGGAAGAGATTCCAGTGAGGAAATGAACGGAAGATTTTCTGTATCCGTAACATCTCCCCACCAAGAAGAAACATCGCGGTTTGCGTGATGCTTTCTCAACAGGAAGGGAACGTCCTAGATAATATGGACTTGAGAGAAAAAAATTTGATCGGAATACTATGACAAACAAAAGCAAACAAGAGGGGGAAGAGCGCGCGAAATAAGAGAAATGTCTATATATATACATGTACTTCGCGGAAGAAAAAGAAAAAGAGAGAGAGAAAGAAAAATTGACGGGTGTAGTGTAGTGTGGGTGTAGTGTGTGTACTTATTCTATGGTGACGCTTAGATTGAGACGACGAATCCCTGTTGTAGCCATCCCTCAATCACATCGTGCGGTGGTTGCCCCGGCAGCCTGTCCAGGAGAAGGCGCCCCTCGATGCGTCCGTCCTCTGCCCTTGAAATACTAGTGACACAGCCTCTCCTGCTGCCCATCACGTGCTTTGCAAAGTTTATGATATTTGCAATGGGGCGCGTGTTTCGAGGACGAACGCCCTCCAGGTCCAACCGGATCGCACGCCAAGGTAGAGTGCGGAAGCGTGGCGGGAGGATCCGCAGCCGACCGACTTCTAGCTCCTCCGTCAGGCCGTAATCTTATCGGCGAATGCTGTACCCTATCCAGGGTGGGCTCTCCCATTTCGTCTGAACTGCTTGTATCCTGATACTGCGGTCGTTTTTCTTGGTCCCGACGTAGCTATTTGATACGTTGACCTATTGAACTTGTGTTGACAACTGCTTTTGGTATGGGAATCTTAAATTCAGTGTCTTTAAAGTTGTATATCTCTTTTCCCCGTCCTTTACAATTGATGGATCCGAACGATAGGCGGGGAGTGCGAGGGGCTCCTATGACGTAAGGTCCAAGCGGACGCTCGTCCTTCTTTTTCCTCCTCGAGGCCAAATGGCCTGGAGCGACGATCCCTATGTCTATCGTATCTGCTCGGATATAAAGGGTATGACACCTCACGCTCGCGATAACGAGAATCCTCATATGAATCTCGGCGCGACCATCTCGACGGTGATTCGTTCCGCGGCGACTGTCGTCGGTTTCTAAGTTTTTTGTCTATTTGTAGCACGACGTCGTAAGCATTTTCTAGATTTTTTACATCCTTCAAAGATGCCGACACCTTCAGGGAAATTCGATCGGGTAGTCCGTCGATGAAATTCTCGATAACGTCCTTTTCCATTGATTCGATGAAATCTTCGGCACGTTCTTCCTCGTATTTTTCCCTAATGGCTCCGCGCGTACAATGTACCAAATGACTTGTCCTATCGATATATTGTCGTAGACTCTCTCCATCGCGGATGTGTAACCTAGCGATTTCCACTTGATAGTTCGACAGGCTCTTACCGGGAGCGAACCGTTTCTTTAACTGTTTAACTAATGCCTTTACGCTAGTAAACCTGTGCTCTAACGTGCATCTACGTGCTGGCCCGACAAGCTTAGTAAGAACAATTGCTAAATACTCGGCTTCCGTACCTTCCGGAATCAACGTTAACCCGTCCTCTAAGGTTTGCGCAAAACGAATTAAGGATGGGTCTTCCCCGTCAAAGATCGGAATTGTCGAGGTAATATTTTGTAGACATGTCTTTTGTGTCAACAGTGACATAGAATTTGCAAGTGAAACCGTTAAATTCATTATGTCAACGGAAGAGGTATTTGCAGTTGAATTCGGCATTTCCCCTTTTTTTTTTTTCCTAAGAAAATGTAACTAGAGAAAACTAGTATATAAGAAACGTAACTAGCGAAAACTAGTATATTGTAACCTTTTAACTAGGAAAACTAGTATATTATTGATATAAAAGCGTGACTAGCGAAAACTAGTATATTGCTAATAATATCGAGACGTAACTAGCGAAAACTAGTATATTGTCTGTACTCAGCTACGAGTAATTTAATATAGTAAACCCAAAATTAAAGTGATCCTAAAATAATTGAACATCCCACCGCTGTCACCAGTTCTGTTACGAGCCAAGGCCGCGAGCAGCACGAGTGGCCGGCGAAGGGTTATTACCCTAGGAATAAGGAATGAATTTGATAGAAGAAGGTAAGCGGACGAACCCAATGTGAAATTGGGGAGCCGCTAGGATGATAGACGACGAGGACGAACCCGATCGGAGTTCGGGGAGCCTCTAAGGATAGAGTCAAGCGCAGACGAACCTGATGCGAAATCAGGGAGCTGCTAGGAAGGTGGAACTTCGTGAACGAACCCAATGCGAAATTGGGGAGTCACTAGGAGAAAGACCCACAGACGAACCCAATGCGAAATCGGGGAGCTGCTAGGAAGTTGTAGCAAGACACGGACGAACCCAATGTGAAATTGGGGAGCCGTTAGGAGGTTGGAAAGAATGCAGACGAACCTGATGCGAAATCAGGGAGCTGCAAGGATACGGACGAACCTGATGTGTAATCAGGGAGCCGCTAGGAGGGTGAAGTTGCGTGGACGAACCCAATCGGAATTGGGGAGCCACTAGGTAGTGTGAATCTTGTTTGGGAAAGGTAGAAAGGATGCGAACGAACCTGATGCGAAATCAGGGAGTCGCAAGGTGGTTAAGGCCTCGTAACTATTATAATCTAATTGATACAACCTGAGCGGTAAGGTTGTATCTTGTGGGAACGTTCAACTATTAGATTAGGATATAGGACGATAATTAAGGGTATACGCAAGATTATCGTGTAACACAAATATATTCTAGTATAAAGATCTGTGGTACAAATGTACTTGTCGCGATAACGCATGTGTAAAAGAATAGTGAATGAAAGAAAATTACCTCTGTTAACGCAATGGTAATGCGGGGGCTCGGAAGCTACTTTAATAATGCCTAACAGAGTTTATGCCGAACACGCGGAATCCGTATGGTTAACTTTGACTCGAAAGGGATCTTTAGCCCGATCTAACTGAAAGTCGACTTCTCGAAAGTACAGCAAGATGTGACGCGATTCGTGTCTACTGAAGTACTAGCCCCCGAGAGCAAGAATCAGAGGGTTTATATACCCTTATCATGAATGGGCTGCTTTGTCCATAATCTAATCAGGCACTTAGGGCCAGACTAATAACTCTAGTTTTTTGTGACTTTCAATTAAATCAGAGCCAGAGCTCAGTCCCAATGAAAGGGTTCAACCAAGATATCAAAGGTTATCTAGGACGCTTCCCTCCAGAGACGATCTGGAAGAGATTCCAGTGAGGAAATGAACGGAAGATTTTCTGTATCCGTAACACGTTATACGGTATGCGTTATGCGTTATACGTTATGCGTTATGCGTTATGCGATATGCGTTATGCGTTATGCCTTATGCGTTATGCTTTATGCGTTATGCGTTATGAGTTACAAGTTATGCGTTATGCGGTATGCGTTATGCGTTATATGTTATGCGTTATGCGTTATGCGTTATGCGTTATGCGTTGTGCGTTATAAGTTTGCGTTATGCGTTATGCGTTATACGGTATGCGTTATGCGTTATACGTTATGCGTTATGCGTTATGCGATATGCGTTATGCGTTATGCGTTATACGTTATGAGTTAGGCGTTATGCGTTATGGGTTATGCTTCATGCGTTATGCGTTATGCGTTATGCGTTATTGCGTTAGGGGTTATACGTTATGCGTTATGCGTTATGCGTTATACGGTATGCGTTATGCGTTATACGTTATGCGTTATGCGTTATGCGTTATGCGATATGCGTTATGCGTTATGCGTTATGCGTTATGCGTTATGCGTTATGCTTTATGCGTTATGCGTTATGCGTTATGAGTTACACGTTATGCGTTATGCGTTATGCGTTATGCGTTATTGCGTTAGGGGTTATGCGTTATGCGTTATACTTTATGCGTTATGCATTATGCGTTATACGTGATCCGTTATGCGTTAGGCGTTATGGGTTTTCCGGTGTTCGATATGCGTTGTGCATTATGCGTTATGCGTTATGAAGTATGGGTTATGGTTTATGCATTATGCGTTGTGCGCTATACGTTTGCGTTATACGGTATGCGTTATGCGTTATACGTTATGCGTTATGCGTTATGCGTTATGGGTTATGCTTCATGCGTTATGCGTTATGCTTTATGCGTTATGCGTTATGCGTTATGCGTTATGCGTTATGCGTTATGCGTTATGCGTTATGCGTTATACGGTATGCGTTATGCGTTATGCGTTATGCGTTATGCGTTATACGGTATGCGTTATGCGTTATACGTTATGCGTTATGCGTTATGCGTTATGGGTTATGCGTTATGCGTTATGGTTATGCGTTATGCGTTATGCGTTATGCGATATGCGTCATGCATCAAGCCTTATGCGTTATGTGATATGCGATATTCGTCATGAATCAAGCCTTATGCGTTATGGGTTATGCGTTAACGTTATGCGTTTTGCGTTATGCGTGATGCGTTATGCGTGATCCGTTATGTGTTAGGCGATATACGTTTTGCGGTATTAGTTATGCGTTATGCGTTATGCGTTATCCGTTGTTCATTATGCGTTATGCGTTGTGCGTTATACGTTTGCGTTATGCGGCATGCGTTATGCGTTATACGGTATGCGTTATGCGTTATGCTTTATGCGTTATGCGTTATGCGTTATGCGTTATGCGTTACGCTTTATGCGTTATGCGTTATGAGTTACACGTTATGCGTTATGCGTTATGCGTTATGCGTTATGCGTTTTGCGTTATTGCGTTAGGGGTTATGCGTTATGCGTTATGCGTTATGCTTTAAGCGTTATGCATTATGCGTTATGCGTTATGTGTTATGCGTTATGCGTTATGCGTTATGCTTTATGCGTTATGCGTTATGCGTTATGCGTTATGCGTTATATGTTATGCGTTATGCGTTATGCGTTGTGCGTTATACGTTTGCGTTATGCGTTATGCGTTATGCGTTATACGGTATGCGTTATGCGTTATACGTTATGCGTTATGCGTTATGCGATATGCGTAATGCGTTATGCCTTATGCGTTATGCTTTATGCGTTATGCGTTATGAGTTACAAGTTATGCGTTATGCGTTATGCGTTATTGCGTTAGGGTTTATGCGGTTTGCGTTATGCGTTATGCGTTATGCTTTATAAGTTATGCGTTATGCGTTATGCGTTATGCGTTATGCGTTATGCGTTATGCATTTTGAGTTATGCGCCATGCGTTATGCGTTATGCGTTATGCGTTATGCGATATGCGTTATGCGTTATGCGTTATGCGTGATCCGTTATGCGTTAAGCATTATGCGTTTTGCAGTATTCGTTATGCGTTGTGCGTTATACGTTTGCGTTATGCGTTATGCGTTATGCGTTATGCATTTTGAGTTATGCGCCATGCGTTATGCATTATGCGTTATGCGTTATGCGATATGCGTTGTGCGTTATGCGTTATGCGTTATGCGTTATGCGTTATGCGTTATGCTTTAAGCGTTATGCATTATGCGTTATGCGTTATGCGTTATGCGTTATGCGATATGCGTTGTGCGTTATGCGTTATGCGATATGCGTTGTGCGTTATGCGTTATGCGTTATGCGTTATGCGTTATGCGTTATGGGTTATGCGTTATGCGTTATGCGTTATGCGTTATGCATTTTGAGTTATGCGTTATGCGTTATGCGTTATGCGTTATGCGATATGCGTTATGCGTTATGCGTTATGCGTTATGCGTTATGCGTGATCCGTTATGCGTTAAGCATTATGCGTTTTGCTGTATTCGTTATGCGTTGTGCGTTATACGTTTGCGTTATGCGTTATGCGTTATGCGTTTTGCATTTTGAGTTATGCGCCATGCGTTATGCGTTATGCGTTATGCGTTATGCGATATGCGTTGTGCGTTATGCGTTATGCGTTATGCGTTATGTGTTATATGTTATGCGTTATGCGTTATGCGTTATGCATTTTGAGGTATGCGCCATGCGTTATGCGTTATGCGTTATGCGTCATGCGATATGCGTTGTGCGTTATGCGTTATGCGATATGCGTTGTGCATTATGCGTTATGCGTTATGCGTTATGCGTTATGCGTTATGCGTTATGCGTTATGCGTTATGCGTTATGCGTTATGCATTTTGAGTTATGCGCCATGCGTTTTGCGTTATGCGTTATGCGTTATGCGATATGCGTTGTGCGTTATGCGTTATGCGTTCTGCGTTATGCGTTATGCGTTATGCGTTATGCGTTATGCGTTATGCGTTATGCGTTATGCGTTATGCGTTATGCGTTATGCGTTATGCGTTATGCGTTATGCGTTATGCGTTATGCGTTATGCGTTATGCGTTATGCGTTATGCGTTATGCGATATGCGTTATGCGTTATACGTTATGCTTTATGCTTTATGCGTTATGCGTTATGCGTTATGAGTGATCCGACATGCGTTATGCGTTATGGGTTATGCGTTATGCGTTATGCGTTTTGCGTTATACGTTATGCGATATGCGTTGTGCGTTATGCGTTATGCGTTATGCGTTATGCGTTATGCGTTATGCGTTATGTGTTATGCGATATGCGTTATGCGTTATGCGTCATGCGTTATGCGTTATGCGTTATGCGTTATGCGTTATGCGTTATGCGTTATGCGTTATGCGTTATGCGTTATGCGTTATGCGTTATGCGTTATGCGTTGTGCGTTATACGTTTGCGTTATGCATTATGCGTTATGCGTTATACGGTATGCGTTATGCGTTATACGTTATGCGTTATGCGTTATGCGATAAGCGTTATGCGTTATGCGTTAAGCATTATGCTTTATGCGTTATGCGTTATGAGTTACACGTTATGCGTTATTCGATATGCGTTATGCGTTATGCGTTATGCGTTATGCGTTATGCGTGATCCGTTATGCGTTAAGCATTATGCGTTTTGCTGTATTCGTTATGCGTTGTGCGTTATACGTTTGCGTTATGCGTTATGCGTTATGCGTTATGCATTTTGAGTTATGCGCAATGCGTTATGCATTATGCGTTATGCGTTATGCGATATGCGTTGTGCGTTATGCGTTATGCGTTATACGTTATGCGTTATGCGTTTTGCGTTATGCGTTATGCGTTATGCGTTATGCGTTATGCGTTATGCGTTATGCGTTATGCGTTATGCGTTATGCGTTATGCGTTATGCGTTATGCGTTATGCGTTATGCGTTATGCGTTATGCGTTATGCGTTATGCGTTATGTGTTATGCATTTTGAGTTATGCGCCATGCGTTATGCGTTATGCGTTATGCGATATGCGTTGTGCGTTATGCGTTATGCGATATGCGTTGTGCGTTATGCGTTATGCGTTATGCGTTATGCGTTATGCGTTATGCGTTATGCGTTATGCGTTATGCGTTATGCGTTATGCATTTTGAGTTATGCGCCATGCGTTATGCGTTATGCGTTATGCGTTATGCGATATGCGTTATGCGTTATGCGTTATGCGTTATGCGTTATGCGTGATCCGTTATGCGTTAAGCATTATGCGTTTTGCTGTATTCGTTATGCGTTGTGCGTTATACGTTTGCGTTATGCGTTATGCGTTATGCGTTATGCATTTTGAGTTATGCGCCATGCGTTATGCGTTATGCGTTATGCGTTTTGCGTTATGCGTTATGCGTTATGCGTGATCCGTTATGTGTTAGGCGATATACGTTTTGCGGTATTAGTTATGCGTTATGCGTTATGCGTTATCCGTTGTTCATTATGCGTTATGCGTTGTGCGTTATACGTTTGCGTTATGCGGCATGCGTTATGCGTTATACGGTATGCGTTATGCGTTATGCTTTATGCGTTATGCGTTATGCGTTATGCGTTATGCGTTATGCGTTACGCTTTATGCGTTATGCGTTATGAGTTACACGTTATGCGTTATGCGTTATGCGTTATGCGTTTTGCGTTATTGCGTTAGGGGTTATGCGTTATGCGTTATGCGTTATGCTTTAAGCGTTATGCATTATGCGTTATGCGTTATGTGTTATGCGTTATGCGTTATGCGTTATGCTTTATGCGTTATGCGTTATGCGTTATGCGTTATGCGTTATGCGTTATGCGTTATATGTTATGCGTTATGTGTTATGCGTTGTGCGTTATACGTTTGCGTTATGCGTTATGCGTTATGCGTTATGCGTTATGCGATATGCGTTATGCGTTATGCGTTATGCGTGATCCGTTATGCGTTAAGCATTATGCGTTTTGCAGTATTCGTTATGCGTTGTGCGTTATACGTTTGCGTTATGCGTTATGCGTTATGCGTTATACATTTTGAGTTATGCGCCATGCGTTATGCATTATGCGTTATGCGTTATGCGATATGCGTTGTGCGTTATGCGTTATGCGTTATGCGTTATGCGTTATGCGTTATGCTTTAAGCGTTATGCGTTATGCGTTATGCGTTATGCGTTATGCGTTATGCGATATGCGTTGTGCGTTATGCGTTATGCGATATGCGTTGTGCGTTATGCGTTATGCGTTATGCGTTATGCGTTATGCGTTATGCGTTATGCGTTATGCGTTATGCGTTATGCGTTATGCGTTATGCGTTATGCGTTATGCGTTATGCGTTATGCGTTATGCGTTATGCATTTTGAGTTATGCGCCATGCGTTATGCTTTATGCGTTATGCGTTATGAGTTACAAGTTATGCGTTATGCGTTATGCGTTATTGCGTTAGGGTTTATGCGTTTTGCGTTATGCGTTATGCGTTATGCTTTATAAGTTATGCGTTATGCGTTATGCGTTATGCGTTATGCGTTATGCGTTATGCGTTATGCATTTTGAGTTATGCGCCATGCGTTATGCGTTATGCGTTATGCGTTATGCGATATGCGTTATGCGTTATGCGTTATGCGTGATCCGTTATGCGTTAAGCATTATGCGTTTTGCAGTATTCGTTATGCGTTGTGCGTTATACGTTTGCGTTATGCGTTATGCGTTATGCGTTATACATTTTGAGTTATGCGCCATGCGTTATGCATTATGCGTTATGCGTTATGCGATATGCGTTATGCGTTATGCGTTATGCGTTATGCGTTATGCGTTATGCGTTATGCTTTATGCGTTATGCATTATGCGTTATGCGTTATGCGTTATGCGTTATGCGATATGCGTTGTGCGTTATGCGTTATGCGATATGCGTTGTGCGTTATGCGTTATGCGTTATGCGTTATGCGTTATGCGTTATGCGTTATGCGTTATGCGTTATGCGTTATGCGTTATGCGTTATGCGTTATGCGTTATGCGTTATGCGTTATGCATTTTGAGTTATGGGCCATGCGTTATGCGTTATGCGTTATGCGTTATGCGATATGCGTTATGCGTTATGCGTTATGCGTTATGCGTTATGCGTGATCCGTTATGCGTTAAGCATTATGCGTTTTGCTGTATTCGTTATGCGTTGTGCGTTATACGTTTGCGTTATGCGTTATGCGTTATGCGTTTTGCATTTTGAGTTATGCGCCATGCGTTATGCGTTATGCGTTATGCGTTATGCGATATGCGTTGTGCGTTATGCGTTATGCGTTATGCGTTATGTGTTATATGTTATGCGTTATGCGTTATGCGTTATGCATTTTGAGGTATGCGCCATGCGTTATGCGTTATGCGTTATGCGTCATGCGATATGCGTTGTGCGTTATGCGTTATGCGATATGCGTTGTGCATTATGCGTTATGCGTTATGCGTTATGCGTTATGCGTTATGCGTTATGCGTTATGCGTTATGCGTTATGCGTTATGCGTTATGCGTTATGCATTTTGAGTTATGCGCCATGCGTTTTGCGTTATGCGTTATGCGTTATGCGATATGCGTTGTGCGTTATGCGTTATGCGTTCTGCGTTATGCGTTATGCGTTATGCGTTATGCGTTATGCGTTATGCGTTATGCGTTATGCGTTATGCGTTATGCGTTATGCGTTATGCGTTATGCGTTATGCGTTATGCGTTATGCGTTATGGGTTATGCGTTATGCGTTATGCGATATGCGTTATGCGTTATACGTTATGCTTTATGCTTTATGCGTTATGCGTTATGCGTTATGAGTGATCCGACATGCGTTATGCGTTATGGGTTATGCGTTATGCGTTATGCGTTTTGCGTTATACGTTATGCGATATGCGTTGTGCGTTATGCGTTATGCGTTATGCGTTATGCGTTATGCGTTATGTGTTATGCGATATGCGTTATGCGTTATGCGTCATGCGTTATGCGTTATGCGTTATGCGTTATGCGTTATGCGTTATGCGTTATGCGTTATGCGTTATGCGTTATGCGTTATGCGTTATGCGTTATGCGTTGTGCGTTATACGTTTGCGTTATGCATTATGCGTTATGCGTTATACGGTATGCGTTATGCGTTATACGTTATGCGTTATGCGTTATGCGATAAGCGTTATGCGTTATGCGTTAAGCATTATGCTTTATGCGTTATGCGTTATGAGTTACACGTTATGCGTTATTCGATATGCGTTATGCGTTATGCGTTATGCGTTATGCGTTATGCGTTATGCGTGATCCGTTATGCGTTAAGCATTATGCGTTTTGCTGTATTCGTTATGCGTTGTGCGTTATACGTTTGCGTTATGCGTTATGCGTTATGCGTTATGCATTTTGAGTTATGCGCCATGCGTTATGCATTATGCGTTATGCGTTATGCGATATGCGTTGTGCGTTATGCGTTATGCGTTATACGTTATGCGTTATGCGTTTTGCGTTATGCGTTATGCGTTATGCGTTATGCGTTATGCGTTATGCGTTATGCGTTATGCGTTATGCGTTATGCGTTATGCGTTATGCGTTATGCGTTATGCGTTATGCGTTATGCGTTATGCGTTATGCGTTATGCGTTATGCGTTATGTGTTATGCATTTTGAGTTATGCGCCATGCGTTATGCGTTATGCGTTATGCGATATGCGTTGTGCGTTATGCGTTATGCGATATGCGTTGTGCGTTATGCGTTATGCGTTATGCGTTATGCGTTATGCGTTATGCGTTATGCGTTATGCGTTATGCGTTATGCGTTATGCATTTTGAGTTATGCGCCATGCGTTATGCGTTATGCGTTATGCGTTATGCGTTATGCGTTATGCGTTATGCGTTATGCGTTATGCGTTATGCGTTATGCGTGATCCGTTATGCGTTAAGCATTTTCGTTTTGCTGTATTCGTTATGCGTTGTGCGTTATACGTTTGCGTTATGCGTTATGCGTTATGCGTTATGCATTTTGAGTTATGCGCCATGCGTTATGCGTTATGCGTTATGCGTTTTGCGTTATGCGTTATGCGTTATGCGTGATCCGTTATGTGTTAGGCGATATACGTTTTGCGGTATTAGTTATGCGTTATGCGTTATGCGTTATCCGTTGTTCATTATGCGTTATGCGTTGTGCGTTATACGTTTGCGTTATGCGGCATGCGTTATGCGTTATACGGTATGCGTTATGCGTTATGCTTTATGCGTTATGCGTTATGCGTTATGCGTTATGCGTTATGCGTTACGCTTTATGCGTTATGCGTTATGAGTTACACGTTATGCGTTATGCGTTATGCGTTATGCGTTTTGCGTTATTGCGTTAGGGGTTATGCGTTATGCGTTATGCGTTATGCTTTAAGCGTTATGCATTATGCGTTATGCGTTATGTGTTATGCGTTATGCGTTATGCGTTATGCTTTATGCGTTATGCGTTATGCGTTATGCGTTATGCGTTATGCGTTATGCGTTATGCGTTATATGTTATGCGTTATGCGTTATGCGTTGTGCGTTATACGTTTGCGTTATGCGTTATGCGTTATGCGTTATACGGTATGCGTTATGCGTTATACGTTATGCGTTATGCGTTATGCGATATGCGTTATGCGTTATGCCTTATGCGTTATGCTTTATGCGTTATGCGTTATGAGTTACAAGTTATGCGTTATGCGTTATGCGTTATTGCGTTAGGGTTTATGCGTTTTGCGTTATGCGTTATGCGTTATGCTTTATAAGTTATGCGTTATGCGTTATGCGTTATGCGTTATGCGTTATGCGTTATGCATTTTGAGTTATGCGCCATGCGTTATGCGTTATGCGTTATGCGTTATGCGATATGCGTTATGCGTTATGCGTTATGCGTGATCCGTTATGCGTTAAGCATTATGCGTTTTGCTGTATTCGTTATGCGTTGTGCGTTATACGTTTGCGTTATGCGTTATGCGTTATGCGTTATGCATTTTGAGTTATGCGCCATGCGTTATGCATTATGTGTTATGCGTTATGCGATATGCGTTCTGCGTTATGCGTTATGCGTTATGCCTTATGCGTTATGCGTTATGCGTTATGCTTTAAGCGTTATGCATTATGCGTTATGCGTTATGTGTTATGCGTTATGCGTTATGCGTTATGCGTTATGCGTTATGCGTTATGCGTTATGCGTTATGCGTTATGCGTTATGCGTTATGCGTTATGCGTTATGCGTTATGCGTTATGCGTTATGCGTTATGCGTTATGCGTTATGCGTTATGCGTTATGCGTTATGCGTTATGCGTTATGCGTTATGCGTTATGCGTTATGCGTTATGCGTTATGCGTTATGCGTTATGCGTTATGCGTTATGCGTTATGCATTTTGAGTTATGCGCCATGCGTTATGCGTTATGCGTTATGCGTTATGCGATATGCGTTATGCGTTATGCGTTATGCGTTATGCGTTATGCGTGATCCGTTATGCGTTAAGCATTATGCGTTTTGCTGTATTCGTTATGCGTTGTGCGTTATACGTTTGCGTTATGCGTTATGCGTTATGCGTTATGCATTTTGAGTTATGCGCCATGCGTTATGCGTTATGCGATATGCGTTTTGCGTTATGCGTTATGCGTTATGCGTGATCCGTTATGTGTTAGGCGATATACGTTTTGCGGTATTAGTTATGCGTTATGCGTTATGCGTTATCCGTTGTTCATTATGCGTTATGCGTTGTGCGTTATACGTTTGCGTTATGCGGCATGCGTTATGCGTTATACGGTATGCGTTATGCGTTATGCTTTATGCGTTATGCGTTATGCGTTATGCGTTATGCGTTATGCGTTACGCTTTATGCGTTATGCGTTATGAGTTACACGTTATGCGTTATGCGTTATGCGTTATGCGTTTTGCGTTATTGCGTTAGGGGTTATGCGTTATGCGTTATGCGTTATGCTTTAAGCGTTATGCATTATGCGTTATGCGTTATGTGTTATGCGTTATGCGTTATGCGTTATGCTTTATGCGTTATGCGTTATGCGTTATGCGTTATGCGTTATGCGTTATGTGTTATGCGATATGCGTTATGCGTTATGCGTCATGCGTTATGCGTTATGCGTTATGCGTTATGCGTTATGCGTTATGCGTTATGCGTTATGCGTTATGCGTTATGCGTTATGCGTTATGCGTTATGCGTTGTGCGTTATACGTTTGCGTTATGCATTATGCGTTATGCGTTATACGGTATGCGTTATGCGTTATACGTTATGCGTTATGCGTTATGCGATAAGCGTTATGCGTTATGTGTTAAGCATTATGCTTTATGCGTTATGCGTTATGAGTTACACGTTGTGCGTTATTCGATATGCGTTATGCGTTATGCGTTATGCGTTATGCGTTATGCGTTATGCGTGATCCGTTATGCGTTAAGCATTATGCGTTTTGCTGTATTCGTTATGCGTTGTGCGTTATACGTTTGCGTTATGCGTTATGCGTTATGCGTTATGCATTTTGAGTTATGCGCCATGCGTTATGCATTATGCGTTATGCGTTATGCGATATGCGTTGTGCGTTATGCGTTATGCGTTATACGTTATGCGTTATGCGTTTTGCGTTATGCGTTATGCGTTATGCGTTATGCGTTATGCGTTATGCGTTATGCGTTATGCGTTATGCGTTATGCGTTATGCGTTATGCGTTATGCGTTATGCGTTATGCGTTATGCGTTATGCGTTATGCGTTATGCGTTATGCGTTATGCGTTATGTGTTATGCATTTTGAGTTATGCGCCATGCGTTATGCGTTATGCGTTATGCGATATGCGTTGTGCGTTATGCGTTATGCGATATGCGTTGTGCGTTATGCGTTATGCGTTATGCGTTATGCGTTATGCGTTATGCGTTATGCGTTATGCGTTATGCGTTATGCGTTATGCATTTTGAGTTATGCGCCATGCGTTATGCGTTATGCGTTATGCGTTATGCGTTATGCGATATGCGTTATGCGTTATGCGTTATGCGTTATGCGTTATGCGTTATCCGTTATGCGTTAAGCATTTTCGTTTTGCTGTATTCGTTATGCGTTGTGCGTTATACGTTTGCGTTATGCGTTATGCGTTATGCGTTATGCATTTTGAGTTATGCGCCATGCGTTATGCGTTATGCGATATGCGTTTTGCGTTATGCGTTATGCGTTATGCGTGATCCGTTATGTGTTAGGCGATATACGTTTTGCGGTATTAGTTATGCGTTATGCGTTATGCGTTATCCGTTGTTCATTATGCGTTATGCGTTGTGCGTTATACGTTTGCGTTATGCGGCATCATTATGCGTTATACGGTATGCGTTATGCGTTATGCTTTATGCGTTATGCGTTATGCGTTATGCGTTATGCGTTATGCGTTACGCTTTATGCGTTATGCGTTATGAGTTACACGTTATGCGTTATGCGTTATGCGTTATGCGTTTTGCGTTATTGCGTTAGGGGTTATGCGTTATGCGTTATGCGTTATGCTTTAAGCGTTATGCATTATGCGTTATGCGTTATGTGTTATGCGTTATGCGTTATGCGTTATGCTTTATGCGTTATGCGTTATGCGTTATGCGTTATGCGTTATGCGTTATGCGTTATGCGTTATATGTTATGCGTTATGCGTTATGCGTTGTGCGTTATACGTTTGCGTTATGCGTTATGCGTTATGCGTTATACGGTATGCGTTATGCGTTATACGTTATGCGTTATGCGTTATGCGATATGCGTTATGCGTTATGCCTTATGCGTTATGCTTTATGCGTTATGCGTTATGAGTTACAAGTTATGCGTTATGCGTTATGCGTTATTGCGTTAGGGTTTATGCGTTTTGCGTTATGCGTTATGCGTTATGCTTTATAAGTTATGCGTTATGCGTTATGCGTTATGCGTTATGCGTTATGCGTTATGCATTTTGAGTTATGCGCCATGCGTTATGCGTTATGCGTTATGCGTTATGCGATATGCGTTATGCGTTATGCGTTATGCGTGATCCGTTATGCGTTAAGCATTATGCGTTTTGCTGTATTCGTTATGCGTTGTGCGTTATACGTTTGCGTTATGCGTTATGCGTTATGCGTTATGCATTTTGAGTTATGCGCCATGCGTTATGCATTATGTGTTATGCGTTATGCGATATGCGTTCTGCGTTATGCGTTATGCGTTATGCCTTATGCGTTATGCGTTATGCGTTATGCTTTAAGCGTTATGCATTATGCGTTATGCGTTATGTGTTATGCGTTATGCGTTATGCGTTATGCGTTATGCGTTATGCGTTATGCGTTATGCGTTATGCGTTATGCGTTATGCGTTATGCGTTATGCGTTATGCGTTATGCGTTATGCGTTATGCGTTATGCGTTATGCGTTATGCGTTATGCGTTATGCGTTATGCGTTATGCGTTATGCGTTATGCGTTATGCGTTATGCGTTATGCGTTATGCGTTATGCGTTATGCGTTATGCGTTATGCGTTATGCGTTATGCATTTTGAGTTATGCGCCATGCGTTATGCGTTATGCGTTATGCGTTATGCGATATGCGTTATGCGTTATGCGTTATGCGTTATGCGTTATGCGTGATCCGTTATGCGTTAAGCATTATGCGTTTTGCTGTATTCGTTATGCGTTGTGCGTTATACGTTTGCGTTATGCGTTATGCGTTATGCGTTATGCATTTTGAGTTATGCGCCATGCGTTATGCGTTATGCGATATGCGTTTTGCGTTATGCGTTATGCGTTATGCGTGATCCGTTATGTGTTAGGCGATATACGTTTTGCGGTATTAGTTATGCGTTATGCGTTATGCGTTATCCGTTGTTCATTATGCGTTATGCGTTGTGCGTTATACGTTTGCGTTATGCGGCATGCGTTATGCGTTATACGGTATGCGTTATGCGTTATGCTTTATGCGTTATGCGTTATGCGTTATGCGTTATGCGTTATGCGTTACGCTTTATGCGTTATGCGTTATGAGTTACACGTTATGCGTTATGCGTTATGCGTTTTGCGTTATTGCGTTAGGGGTTATGCGTTATGCGTTATGCGTTATGCTTTAAGCGTTATGCATTATGCGTTATGCGTTATGTGTTATGCGTTATGCGTTATGCGTTATGCTTTATGCGTTATGCGTTATGCGTTATGCGTTATGCGTTATGCGTTATGCGTTATATGTTATGCGTTATGCGTTATGCGTTGTGCGTTATACGTTTGCGTTATGCGTTATGCGTTATGCGTTATACGGTATGCGTTATGCGTTATACGTTATGCGTTATGCGTTATGCGATATGCGTTATGCGTTATGCCTTATGCGTTATGCTTTATGCGTTATGCGTTATGAGTTACAAGTTATGCGTTATGCGTTATGCGTTATTGCGTTAGGGTTTATGCGTTTTGCGTTATGCGTTATGCGTTATGCTTTATAAGTTATGCGTTATGCGTTATGCGTTATGCGTTATGCGTTATGCGTTATGCGTTATGCATTTTGAGTTATGCGCCATGCGTTATGCGTTATGCGTTATGCGTTATGCGATATGCGTTATGCGTTATGCGTTATGCGTGATCCGTTATGCGTTAAGCATTATGCGTTTTGCTGTATTCGTTATGCGTTGTGCGTTATACGTTTGCGTTATGCGTTATGCGTTATGCGTTATGCATTTTGAGTTATGCGTCATGCGTTATGCATTATGCGTTATGCGTTATGCGATATGCGTTGTGCGTTATGCGTTATGCGTTATGCGTTATGCGTTATGCGTTATGCTTTAAGCGTTATGCATTATGCGTTATGCGTTATGTGTTATGCGTTATGCGTTATGCGTTATGCGTTATGCGTTATGCGTTATGCGTTATGCGTTATGCGTTATGCGTTATGCGTTATGCGTTATGCGTTATGCCTTATGCGTTATGCGATAAGCGTTATGCGTTATGCGTTAAGCATTATGCTTTATGCGTTATGCGTTATGAGTTACACGTTATGCGTTATGCGTTATGCGTTATGCGTTATGCGTTATGCGTTATGCGTTATGCGTTATGCGTTATGGGTTATGCGTTATGCGTTATGCGATATGCGTTATTCGTTATACGTTATGCTTTATGCTTTATGCGTATGCGTTATGCGTTATGAGTGATCCGACATGCGTTATGCGTTATGGGTTATGCGTTATGCGTTATGCGTTTTGCGTTATACGTTATCCGATATGCGTTGTGCGTTATGCGTTATGCGTTATGCGTTATGCGTTATGCATTTTGAGTTATGCGCCATGCGTTATGCGTTATGCGTTATGCGTTATGCGATATGCGTTATGCGTTATGCGTTATGCGTTATGCGTGATCCGTTATGCGTTAAGCTTTATGCGTTATGCTGTATTCGTTATGCGTTGTGCGTTATACTTTTGCGTTATGCGTTATGCGTTATGAGTTATGCATTTTGAGTTATGCGTTATGCGATAAGCGTTATGCGTTATGCGTTAAGCATTATGCTTTATGCGTTATGCGTTATGAGTTACACGTTATGCGTTATTCGATATGCGTTATGCGTTATGCGTTATGCCTTATGCGTTATGCGTGATCCGTTATGCGTTAGGCATTATGCGTTTTGCTGTATTCGTTATGCGTTGTGCGTTATACGTTTGCGTTATGCGTTATGCGTTATGCGTTATGCGTTATGCATTTTGAGTTATGCGCCATGCGTTATGCGTTATGCGATGTGCGTTGTGCGTTATGCGTTATGCGTTATGCGTTATGCGTTATGCGTTATGCGTTATGCGTTATGCGTTATGCGTTATGCGTTATGCGTTATGCATTTTGAGTTATGCGCCATGCGTTATGCGTTATGCGTTATGCGTTATGCGATATGCGTTGTGCGTTATGCGTTATGCGTGATCCGTTATGCGTTAAGCATTATGCGTTTTGCTGTATTCGTTATGCGTTCTGCGTTATACGTTTGCGTTATGCGTTATGCGTTATGCATTTTGAGTTATGCGCCATGCGTTATGCATTATGCGTTATGCGTTATGCGATATGCGTTGTGCGTTATGCGTTATGCGTTATGCGTTATGCGTTATGCGATATGCGTTGTGCGTTATGCGTTATGCGTGATCCGTTATGCGTTAAGCATTATGCGTTTTGCTGTATTCGTTATGCGTTGTGCGTTATACGTTTGCGTTATGCGTTATGCGTTATGCGTTATGCATTTTGAGTTATGCGCCATGCGTTATGCATTATGCGTTATGCGTTATGCGATATGCGTTGTGCGTTACGCGTTATGCGTTATTCGTTATGCTATACGTTATACGTTATGTGTTATGCGTTATGCGTTATGCGTTATGCGTTATGCGTTATGCGTTATGCGATATGCGTTGTGAGTTATGAGTTATACGTTATGCGTTATGCGTTATGCGTTATGCGTTATGCGTTATGCGTTATGCGTTATGCGTTATGCGTTATGCGTTATGCGTTATGCGTTATGCGTTATGCGTTATGCGTTATGCGTTATGCGTTATGCGTTATGCGTTATGCGTTATGCGTTATGCGTTATGCGTTATGCGTTATGCGTTATGCGTTATGCGTTATGCGTTATGTGTTATGCATTTTGAGTTATGCGCCATGCGTTATGCGTTATGCGTTATGCGATATGCGTTGTGCGTTATGCGTTATGCGATATGCGTTGTGCGTTATGCGTTATGCGTTATGCGTTATGCGTTATGCGTTATGCGTTATGCGTTATGGGTTATGCGTTATGCGTTATGCGATATGCGTTATTCGTTATACGTTATGCTTTATGCTTTATGCGTTATGCGTTATGCGTTATGAGTGATCCGACATGCGTTATGCGTTATGGGTTATGCGTTATGCGTTATGCGTTTTGCGTTATACGTTATCCGATATGCGTTGTGCGTTATGCGTTATGCGTTATGCGTTATGCGTTATGCATTTTGAGTTATGCGCCATGCGTTATGCGTTATGCGTTATGCGTTATGCGATATGCGTTATGCGTTATGCCTTATGCGTTATGCGTGATCCGTTATGCGTTAAGCATTATGCGTTTTGCTGTATTCGTTATGCGTTGTGCGTTATACGTTTGCGTTATGCGTTATGCGTTATGCGTTATGCATTTTGAGTTATGCGTTATGCGATAAGCGTTATGCGTTATGCGTTAAGCATTATGCTTTATGCGTTATGCGTTATGAGTTACACGTTATGCGTTATTCGATATGCGTTATGCGTTATGCGTTATGCCTTATGCGTTATGCGATAAGCGTTATGCGTTATGCGTTAAGCATTATGCTTTATGCGTTATGCGTTATGAGTTACACGTTATGCGTTATTCGATATGCGTTATGCGTTATGCGTTATGCCTTATGCGTTATGCGTGATCCGTTATGCGTTAGGCATTATGCGTTTTGCTGTATTCGTTATGCGTTGTGCGTTATACGTTTGCGTTATGCGTTATGCGTTATGCGTTATGCGTTATGCATTTTGAGTTATGCGCCATGCGTTATGCGTTATGCGATGTGCGTTGTGCGTTATGCGTTATGCGTTATGCGTTATGCGTTATGCGTTATGCGTTATGCGTTATGCGTTATGCGTTATGCGTTATGCGTTATGCATTTTGAGTTATGCGCCATGCGTTATGCGTTATGCGTTATGCGTTATGCGATATGCGTTGTGCGTTATGCGTTATGCGTGATCCGTTATGCGTTAAGCATTATGCGTTTTGCTGTATCCGTTATGCGTTGTGCGTTATACGTTTGCGTTATGCGTTATGCGTTATGCGTTATGCATTTTGAGTTATGCGCCATGCGTTATGCATTATGCGTTATGCGTTATGCGATATGCGTTGTGCGTTATGCGTTATGCGTTATGCGTTATGCGTTATGCGTTATGCGATATGCGTTGTGCGTTATGCGTTATGCGTGATCCGTTATGCGTTAAGCATTATGCGTTTTGCTGTATTCGTTATGCGTTGTGCGTTATACGTTTGCGTTATGCGTTATGCGTTATGCGTTATGCATTTTGAGTTATGCGCCATGCGTTATGCATTATGCGTTATGCGTTATGCGATATGCGTTGTGCGTTATGCGTTATGCGTTATGCGTTATGCGTTATGCGTTATGCGTTATGCGTTATGCGTTATGCGTTATGCGTTATGCGTTATGCGATATGCGTTGTGCGTTATGCGTTATACGTTATGCGTTATGCGTTATGCGTTATGCGTTATGCGTTATGCGTTATGCGTTATGCGTTATGCGTTATGCGTTATGCGTTATGCGTTATGCGTTATGCGTTATGCGTTATGCGTTATGCGTTATGCGTTATGCGTTATGCGTTATGCGTTATGCGTTATGCGTTATGCGTTATGCGTTATGTGTTATGCATTTTGAGTTATGCGCCATGCGTTATGCGTTATGCGTTATGCGATATGCGTTGTGCGTTATGCGTTATGCGATATGCGTTGTGCGTTATGCGTTATGCGTTATGCGTTATGCGTTATGCGTTATGCGTTATGCGTTATGCGTTATGCGTTATGCGTTATGCGTTATGCGTAATGCATTTTGAGTATTGCGCCATGCGTTATGCGTTAAGCATTATGCGTTTTGCTGTATTCGTTATGCGTTGTGCGTTATACGTTTGCGTTATGCGTTATGCGTTATGCGTTATGCGTTATGCATTTTGAGTTATGCGCCATGCGTTATGCGTTATGCGATATGCGTTGTGCGTTATGCGTTATGCGTTATGCGATATGCGTTGTGCGTTATGCGTTATGCGTGATCCGTTATGCGTTAAGCATTATGCGTTTTGCTGTATTCGTTATGCGTTGTGCGTTATACGTTTGCGTTATGCGTTATGCGTTATGCGTTATGCATTTTGAGTTATGCGCCATGCGTTATGCATTATGCGTTATGCGTTATGCGATATGCGTTGTGCGTTATGCGTTATGCGTTATGCGTTATTCGTTATGCGATATGCGTTGTGCGTTATGCGTTATGCGTTATGCGTTATGCGTTATGCGTTATGCGTTATGCGTTATGCGTTATGCGTTATGCATTTTGAGTTATGCGCCATGCGTTATGCGTTATGCGTTATGCGTTATGCGATATGCGTTATGCGTTATGCGTTATGCGTTATGCGTTATGCGTTATGCGTGATCCGTTATGCGTTAAGCATTATGCGTTTTGCTGTATTCGTTATGCGTTGTGCGTTATACGTTTGCGTTATGCGTTATGCGTTATGCGTTATGCATTTTGAGTTATGCGCCATGCGTTATGCGTTATGCGATATGCGTTGTGCGTTATGCGTTATGCGTTATGCGATATGCGTTGTGCGTTATGCGTTATGCGTGATCCGTTATGCGTTAAGCATTATGCGTTTTGCTGTATTCGTTATGCGTTGTGCGTTATACGTTTGCGTTATGCGTTATGCGTTATGCGTTATGCATTTTGAGTTATGCGCCATGCGTTATGCATTATGCGTTATGCGTTATGCGATATGCGTTGTGCGTTATGCGTTATGCGTTATGCGTTATGCGTTATGCGTTATGCGTTATGCGTTATGCATTTTGAGTTATGCGCCATGCGTTATGCGTTATGCGTTATGCGATATGCGTTGTGCGTTATGCGTTATGCGATATGCGTTGTGCGTTATGCGTTATGCGTTATGCGTTATGCGTTATGCGTTATGCGTTATGCGTTATGCGTTATGCGTTATGCGTTATGCGTTATGCGTAATGCATTTTGAGTATTGCGCCATGCGTTATGCGTTAAGCATTATGCGTTTTGCTGTATTCGTTATGCGTTGTGCGTTATACGTTTGCGTTATGCGTTATGCGTTATGCGTTATGCGTTATGCATTTTGAGTTATGCGCCATGCGTTATGCGTTATGCGATATGCGTTGTGCGTTATGCGTTATGCGTTATGCGATATGCGTTGTGCGTTATGCGTTATGCGTGATCCGTTATGCGTTAAGCATTATGCGTTTTGCTGTATTCGTTATGCGTTGTGCGTTATACGTTTGCGTTATGCGTTATGCGTTATGCGTTATGCATTTTGAGTTATGCGCCATGCGTTATGCATTATGCGTTATGCGTTATGCGATATGCGTTGTGCGTTATGCGTTATGCGTTATGCGTTATGCGTTATGCGATATGCGTTATGCGTTATGCGTTATGCGTTATGCGTTATGCGTTATGCGTTATGCATTATGCGTTATGCGTTATGCGTTATGCATTTTGAGTTATGCGCCATGCGTTATGCGTTATGCGTTATGCGTTATGCGATATGCGTTATGCGTTATGCGTTATGCGTTATGCGTTATGCGTTATGCGTGATCCGTTATGCGTTAAGCATTATGCGTTTTGCTGTATTCGTTATGCGTTGTGCGTTATACGTTTGCGTTATGCGTTATGCGTTATGCGTTATGCATTTTGAGTTATGCGCCATGCGTTATGCGTTATGCGATATGCGTTGTGCGTTATGCGTTATGCGTTATGCGATATGCGTTGTGCGTTATGCGTTATGCGTGATCCGTTATGCGTTAAGCATTATGCGTTTTGCTGTATTCGTTATGCGTTGTGCGTTATACGTTTGCGTTATGCGTTATGCGTTATGCGTTATGCATTTTGCGTTATGCGCCATGCGTTATGCATTATGCGTTATGCGTTATGCGATATGCGTTGTGCGTTATGCGTTATGCGTTATGCGTTATGCGTTATGCGTTATGCGTTATGCGTTATGCGTTATGCGATATGCGTTGTGCGTTATGCGTTATACGTTATGCGTTATGCGTTATGCGTTATGCGTTATGCGTTATGCGTTATGCGTTATGCGTTATGCGTTATGCGTTATGCGTTATGCGTTATGCGTTATGCGTTATGCGTTATGCGTTATGCGTTATGCGTTATGCGTTATGCGTTATGCGTTATGCGTTATGCGTTATGCGTTATGCGTTATGCGTTATGCGTTATGCGTTATGCGTTATGCGTTATGCGTTATGCGTTATGCGTTATGCGTTATGTGTTATGCATTTTGAGTTATGCGCCATGCGTTATGCGTTATGCGTTATGCGATATGCGTTGTGCGTTATGCGTTATGCGATATGCGTTGTGCGTTATGCGTTATGCGTTATGCGTTATGCGTTATGCGTTATGCCTTATGCGTTATGCGTGATCCGTTATGCGGTAAGCATTATGCGTTTTGCTGTATTCGTTATGCGTTGTGCGTTATACGTTTGCGTTATGCGTTATGCGTTATGCGTTATGCGTTATGCATTTTGAGTTATGCGTTATGCGATAAGCGTTATGCGTTATGCGTTAAGCATTATGCTTTATGCGTTATGCGTTATGAGTTACACGTTATGCGTTATTCGATATGCGTTATGCGTTATGCGTTATGCCTTATGCGTTATGCGATAAGCGTTATGCGTTATGCGTTAAGCATTATGCTTTATGCGTTATGCGTTATGAGTTACACGTTATGCGTTATTCGATATGCGTTATGCGTTATGCGTTATGCCTTATGCGTTATGCGTGATCCGTTATGCGTTAGGCATTATGCGTTTTGCTGTATTCGTTATGCGTTGTGCGTTATACGTTTGCGTTATGCGTTATGCGTTATGCGTTATGCATTTTGAGTTATGCGCCATGCGTTATGCGTTATGCGATGTGCGTTGTGCGTTATGCGTTATGCGTTATGCGTTATGCGTTATGCGTTATGCGTTATGCGTTATGCGTTATGCGTTATGCGTTATGCATTTTGAGTTATGCGCCATGCGTTATGCGTTATGCGTTATGCGTTATGCGATATGCGTTGTGCGTTATGCGTTATGCGTGATCCGTTATGCGTTAAGCATTATGCGTTTTGCTGTATTCGTTATGCGTTGTGCGTTATACGTTTGCGTTATGCGTTATGCGTTATGCGTTATGCATTTTGAGTTATGCGCCATGCGTTATGCATTATGCGTTATGCGTTATGCGTTATGCGTTATGCGTTATGCGTTATGCGTTATGCGTTATGCGTTATCCGTTGTTCATTATGCGTTATGCGTTGTGCGTTATACGTTTGCGTTATGCGGCATGCGTTATGCGTTATACGGTATGCGTTATGCGTTATGCTTTATGCGTTATGCGTTATGCGTTATGCGTTATGCGTTATGCGTTACGCTTTATGCGTTATGCGTTATGAGTTACACGTTATGCGTTATGCGTTATGCGTTATGCGTTTTGCGTTATTGCGTTAGGGGTTATGCGTTATGCGTTATGCGTTATGCGTTATGCGTGATCCGTTATGCGTTAAGCATTATGCGTTTTGCTGTATTCGTTATGCGTTGTGCGTTATACGTTTGCGTTATGCGTTATGCGTTATGCGTTATGCATTTTGAGTTATGCGCCATGCGTTATGCATTATGCGTTATGCGTTATGCGATATGCGTTGTGCGTTATGCGTTATGCGTTATGCGTTATGCGTTATGCGTTATGCGTTATGCGTTATGCGTTATGCGATATGCGTTGTGCGTTATGCGTTATACGTTATGCGTTATGCGTTATGCGTTATGCGTTATGCGTTATGCGTTATGCGTTATGCGTTATACGTTATGCGTTATGCGTTATGCGTTATGCGTTATGCGTTATGCGTTATGCGTTATGCGTTATGCGTTATGCGTTATGCGTTATGCGTTATGCGTTATGCGTTATGCGTTATGCGTTATGCGTTATGCGTTATGCGTTATGCGTTATGCGTTATGCGTTATGTGTTATGCATTTTGAGTTATGCGCCATGCGTTATGCGTTATGCGTTATGCGATATGCGTTGTGCGTTATGCGTTATGCGATATGCGTTGTGCGTTATGCGTTATGCGTTATGCGTTATGCGTTATGCGTTATGCGTTATGCGTTATGCGTTATGCGTGATCCGTTATGCGGTAAGCATTATGCGTTTTGCTGTATTCGTTATGCGTTGTGCGTTATACGTTTGCGTTATGCGTTATGCGTTATGCGTTATGCGTTATGCATTTTGAGTTATGCGTTATGCGATAAGCGTTATGCGTTATGCGTTAAGCATTATGCTTTATGCGTTATGCGTTATGAGTTACACGTTATGCGTTATTCGATATGCGTTATGCGTTATGCGTTATGCCTTATGCGTTATGCGATAAGCGTTATGCGTTATGCGTTAAGCATTATGCTTTATGCGTTATGCGTTATGAGTTACACGTTATGCGTTATTCGATATGCGTTATGCGTTATGCGTTATGCCTTATGCGTTATGCGTGATCCGTTATGCGTTAGGCATTATGCGTTTTGCTGTATTCGTTATGCGTTGTGCGTTATACGTTTGCGTTATGCGTTATGCGTTATGCGTTATGCATTTTGAGTTATGCGCCATGCGTTATGCGTTATGCGATGTGCGTTGTGCGTTATGCGTTATGCGTTATGCGTTATGCGTTATGCGTTATGCGTTATGCGTTATGCGTTATGCGTTATGCGTTATGCATTTTGAGTTATGCGCCATGCGTTATGCGTTATGCGTTATGCGTTATGCGATATGCGTTGTGCGTTATGCGTTATGCGTGATCCGTTATGCGTTAAGCATTATGCGTTTTGCTGTATTCGTTATGCGTTGTGCGTTATACGTTTGCGTTATGCGTTATGCGTTATGCGTTATGCATTTTGAGTTATGCGCCATGCGTTATGCATTATGCGTTATGCGTTATGCGATATGCGTTGTGCGTTATGCGTTATGCGTTATGCGTTATGCGTTATCCGTTGTTCATTATGCGTTATGCGTTGTGCGTTATACGTTTGCGTTATGCGGCATGCGTTATGCGTTATACGGTATGCGTTATGCGTTATGCTTTATGCGTTATGCGTTATGCGTTATGCGTTATGCGTTATGCGTTACGCTTTATGCGTTATGCGTTATGAGTTACACGTTATGCGTTATGCGTTATGCGTTATGCGTTTTGCGTTATTGCGTTAGGGGTTATGCGTTATGCGTTATGCGTTATGCGTTATGCGTTATGCGTTATGCGTTATATGTTATGCGTTATGCGTTATGCGTTGTGCGTTATACGTTTGCGTTATGCGTTATGCGTTATGCGTTATACGGTATGCGTTATGCGTTATACGTTATGCGTTATGCGTTATGCGATATGCGTTATGCGTTATGCGTTATGCGTTATGCGTTATGCGTTATGCGTTATGAGTTACAAGTTATGCGTTATGCGTTATGCGTTATTGCGTTAGGGTTTATGCGTTTTGCGTTATGCGTTATGCGTTATGCTTTATAAGTTATGCGTTATGCGTTATGCGTTATGCGTTATGCGTTATGCGTTATGCGTTATGCATTTTGAGTTATGCGCCATGCGTTATGCGTTATGCGTTATGCGTTATGCGATATGCGTTATGCGTTATGCGTTATGCGTGATCCGTTATGCGTTAAGCATTATGCGTTTTGCTGTATTCGTTATGCGTTGTGCGTTATACGTTTGCGTTATGCGTTATGCGTTATGCGTTATGCATTTTGAGTTATGCGCCATGCGTTATGCATTATGCGTTATGCGTTATGCGATATGCGTTGTGCGTTATGCGTTATGCGTTATGCCTTATGCGTTATGCGTTATGCGTTATGCTTTAAGCGTTATGCATTATGCGTTATGCGTTATGTGTTATGCGTTATGCGTTATGCGTTATGCGTTATGCGTTATGCGTTATGCGTTATGCGTTATGCGTTATGCGTTATGCGTTATGCGTTATGCGTTATGCGTTATGCGATATGCGTTGTGCGTTATGCGTTATGCGTTATACGTTATGCGTTATGCGTTATGCGTTATGCGTTATGCGTTATGCGTTATGCGTTATGCGTTATGCGTTATGCGTTATGCGATATGCGTTGTGCGTTATGCGTTATACGTTATGCGTTATGCGTTATGCGTTATGCGTTATGCGTTATGCGTTATGCGTTATGCGTTATGCGTTATGCGTTATGCGTTATGCGTTATGCGTTATGCGTTATGCGTTATGCGTTATGCGTTATGCGTTATGCGTTATGCGTTATGCGTTATGCGTTATGCGTTATGCGTTATGCGTTATGTGTTATGCATTTTGAGTTATGCGCCATGCGTTATGCGTTATGCGTTATGCGATATGCGTTGTGCGTTATGCGTTATGCGATATGCGTTGTGCGTTATGCGTTATGCGTTATGCGTTATGCGTTATGCGTTATGCGTTATGCGTTATGCGTTATGCATTTTGAGTTATGCGCCATGCGTTATGCGTTATGCGTTATGCGTTATGCGATATGCGTTATGCGTTATGCGTTATGCGTTATGCGTTATGCGTTATGCGTGATCCGTTATGCGTTAAGCATTATGCGTTTTGCTGTATTCGTTATGCGTTGTGCGTTATACGTTTGCGTTATGCGTTATGCGTTATGCGTTATGCATTTTGAGTTATGCGCCATGCGTTATGCGTTATGCGATATGCGTTTTGCGTTATGCGTTATGCGTTATGCGTGATCCGTTATGTGTTAGGCGATATACGTTTTGCGGTATTAGTTATGCGTTATGCGTTATGCGTTATCCGTTGTTCATTATGCGTTATGCGTTGTGCGTTATACGTTTGCGTTATGCGGCATGCGTTATGCGTTATACGGTATGCGTTATGCGTTATGCTTTATGCGTTATGCGTTATGCGTTATGCGTTATGCGTTATGCGTTACGCTTTATGCGTTATGCGTTATGAGTTACACGTTATGCGTTATGCGTTATGCGTTATGCATTATGCGTTATGCGTTATGCGTTATGCGTTATGCGTTATGCGTTATGCGTTATGCGTTATGCGTTATGCATTTTGAGTTATGCGCCATGCGTTATGCGTTATGCGTTATGCGTTATGCGATATGCGTTATGCGTTATGCGTTATGCGTTATGCGTTATGCGTGATCCGTTATGCGTTAAGCATTATGCGTTTTGCTGTATTCGTTATGCGTTGTGCGTTATACGTTTGCGTTATGCGTTTTGCATTTTGAGTTATGCGCCATGCGTTACGCGTTATGCGTTATGCGTTATGCGATATGCGTTGTGCGTTATGCGTTATGCGTTATGTGTTATGCTTTATGCGTTATGCGTTATGCGTTACGCTTTATGCGTTATACATTATGCGTTATGCGTTATGCGTTATGCATTATGCGTTATGCGTTATGCATTTTGAGTTGTGCGCCATGCGTTATGCGTTATGCGTTATGCGTTATGCGATATGCGTTATGCGATATGCGTTGTGCGTTATGCGTTATGCGTTATGCGATATGCGTTGTGCGTTATGCGTTATGCGTGATCCGTTATGCGTTAAGCATTATGCGTTTTGCTGTATTCGTTATGCGTTGTGCGTTATACGTTTGCGTTATGCGTTATGCGTTATGCGTTTTGCATTTTGAGTTATGCGCCATGCGTTACGCGTTATGCGTTATGCGTTATGCGATATGCGTTGTGCGTTATGCGTTATGCGTTATGCGTTATGCGTTATGCGTTATGCGTTAAGCGTTATGCGTTTTGCTTTATTCGTTATACGTTGTGCATTATGCGTTATGCGTTATGTGTTATGCTTTATGCGTTATGCGTTATGCGTTATGCTTTAAGCGTTATGCATTATGCGTTATGCGTTATGTGTTATGCGTTATGCGTTATGCGTTATGCTTTATGCGTTATGCGTTATGCGTTATGCGTTATGCGTTATGCGTTATGCGTTATATGTTATGCGTTATGCGTTATGCGTTGTGCGTTATACGTTTGCGTTATGCGTTATGCGTTATATACGGTATGTTTTATGCGTTATACGTTATGCGTTATGCGTTATGCGATATGCGTTATGCGTTATGCCTTATGCGTTATGCTTTATGCGTTATGCGTTATGAGTTACAAGTTATGCGTTATGCGTTATGCGTTATTGCGTTAGGGTTTATGCGTTTTGCGTTATGCGTTATGCGTTATGCTTTATAAGTTATGCGTTATGCGTTATGCGTTATGCGTTATGCGTTATGCGTTATGCGTTATGCATTTTGAGTTATGCGCCATGCGTTATGCGTTATGCGTTATGCGTTATGCGATATGCGTTATGCGTTATGCGTTATGCGTGATCCGTTATGCGTTAAGCATTATGCGTTTTGCTGTATTCGTTATGCGTTGTGCGTTATACGTTTGCGTTATGCGTTATGCGTTATGCGTTATGCATTTTGAGTTATGCGCCATGCGTTATGCATTATGCGTTATGCGTTATGCGATATGCGTTGTGCGTTATGCGTTATGCGTTATGCGTTATGCGTTATGCGTTATGCGTTATGCTTTAAGCGTTATGCATTATGCGTTATGCGTTATGTGTTATGCGTTATGCGTTATGCGTTATGCGTTATGCGTTATGCGTTATGCGTTATGCGTTATGCGTTATGCGTTATGCGTTATGCGTTATGCGTTATGCGTTATGCGTTATGCATTTTGAGTTATGCGCCATGCGTTATGCGTTATGCGTTATGCGTTATGCGATATGCGTTGTGCGTTATGCGTTATGCGATATGCGTTGTGCGTTATGCGTTATGCGTTATGCGTTATGCGTTATGCGTTATGCGTTATGCGTTATGCGTTATGCGTTATGCGTTATGCGTTATGCGTTATGCGTTATGCGTTATGCGTTATGCGTTATGCGTTATGCGTTATGCGTTATGGGTTATGCGTTATGCGTTATGCGTTATGCGTTATGCGTTATACGTTATGCTTTATGCTTTATGCTTTATGCGTTATGCGTTATGCGTTATGAGTGATCCGACATGCGTTATGCGTTATGGGTTATGCGTTATGCGTTATGCGTTTTGCGTTATACGTTATCCGATATGCGTTGTGCGTTATGCGTTATGCGTTATGCGTTATGCGTTATGCATTTTGAGTTATGCGCCATGCGTTATGCGTTATGCGTTATGCGTTATGCGATATGCGTTATGCGTTATGCCTTATGCGTTATGCGTGATCCGTTATGCGTTAAGCATTATGCGTTTTGCTGTATTCGTTATGCGTTGTGCGTTATACGTTTGCGTTATGCGTTATGCGTTATGCGTTATGCATTTTGAGTTATGCGTTATGCGATAAGCGTTATGCGTTATGCGATATGCGTTATGCGTTATGCGTTTTGCGTTATACGTTATCCGATATGCGTTGTGCGTTATGCGTTATGCGTTATGCGTTATGCGTTATGCATTTTGAGTTATGCGCCATGCGTTATGCGTTATGCGTTATGCGTTATGCGATATGCGTTATGCGTTATGCCTTATGCGTTATGCGTGATCCGTTATGCGTTAAGCATTATGCGTTTTGCTGTATTCGTTATGCGTTGTGCGTTATACGTTTGCGTTATGCGTTATGCGTTATGCGTTATGCATTTTGAGTTATGCGTTATGCGATAAGCGTTATGCGTTATGCGTTAAGCATTATGCTTTATGCGTTATGCGTTATGAGTTACACGTTATGCGTTATTCGATATGCGTTATGCGTTATGCGTTATGCCTTATGCGTTATGCGATAAGCGTTATGCGTTATGCGTTAAGCATTATGCTTTATGCGTTATGCGTTATGAGTTACACGTTATGCGTTATTCGATATGCGTTATGCGTTATGCGTTATGCCTTATGCGTTATGCGTGATCCGTTATGCGTTAGGCATTATGCGTTTTGCTGTATTCGTTATGCGTTGTGCGTTATACGTTTGCGTTATACGTTATGCGTTATGCGTTATGCGTTATGCATTTTGAGTTATGCGCCATGCGTTATGCGTTATGCGATGTGCGTTGTGCGTTATGCGTTATGCGTTATGCGTTATGCGTTATGCGTTATGCGTTATGCGTTATGCGTTATGCGTTATGCGTTATGCATTTTGAGTTATGCGCCATGCGTTATGCGTTATGCGTTATGCGTTATGCGATATGCGTTGTGCGTTATGCGTTATGCGTGATCCGTTATGCGTTAAGCATTATGCGTTTTGCTGTATTCGTTATGCGTTGTGCGTTATACGTTTGCGTTATGCGTTATGCGTTATGCGTTATGCATTTTGAGTTATGCGCCATGCGTTATGCATTATGCGTTATGCGTTATGCGATATGCGTTATGCGTTATGCGTTATGCGTTATGCGTTATGCGTTATGCGATATGCGTTGTGCGTTATGCGTTATGCGTTATGCGTTATGCGTTATGCGTTATGCGTTATGCGTTATGCGTTATGCATTTTTAGTTATGCGCCATGCGTTATGCGTTATGCGTTATGCGTTATGCGATATGCGTTATGCGTTATGCGTTATGCGTTATGCGTTATGCGTGATCCGTTATGCGTTAAGCATTATGCGTTTTGCTGTATTCGTTATGCGTTGTGCGTTATACGTTTGCGTTATGCGTTATGCGTTATGCGTTATGCGTTATGCATTTTGAGTTATGCGCCATGCGTTATGCGTTATGCGATATGCGTTGTGCGTTATGCGTTATGCGTTATGCGATATGCGTTGTGCGTTATGCGTTATGCGTGATCCGTTATGCGTTAAGCATTATGCGTTTTGCTGTATTCGTTATGCGTTGTGCGTTATACGTTTGCGTTATGCGTTATGCGTTATGCGTTATGCATTTTGAGTTATGCGCCATGCGTTATGCATTATGCGTTATGCGTTATGCGATATGCGTTGTGCGTTATGCGTTATGCGTTATACGTTATGCGTTATGCGTTATGCGTTATGCGTTATGCGTTATGCGTTATGCGTTATGCGTTATGCGTTATGCGTTATGCGTTATGCGTTATGCGTTATGCGTTATGCGTTATGCGTTATGCGTTATCCGTTATGCGTTATGCGTTATGCGTTATGCGTTATGTGTTATGCATTTTGAGTTATGCGCCATGCGTTATGCGTTATGCGTTATGCGATATGCGTTGTGCGTTATGCGTTATGCGATATGCGTTGTGCGTTATGCGTTATGCGTTATGCGTTATGCGTTATGCGTTATGCGTTATGCGTTATGCGTTATGCGTTATGCGTTATGCATTTTGAGTATTGCGCCATGCGATATGCGTTAAGCATTATGCGTTTTGCTGTATTCGTTATGCGTTGTGCGTTATACGTTTGCGTTATGCGTTATGCGTTATGCGTTATGCGTTATGCATTTTGAGTTATGCGCCATGCGTTATGCGTTATGCGATATGCGTTGTGCGTTATGCGTTATGCGTTATGCGATATGCGTTGTGCGTTATGCGTTATGCGTGATCCGTTATGCGTTAAGCATTATGCGTTTTGCTGTATTCGTTATGCGTTGTGCGTTATACGTTTGCGTTATGCGTTATGCGTTATGCATTTTGAGTTATGCGCCATGCGTTATGCATTATGCGTTATGCGTTATGCGATATGCGTTGTGCGTTATGCGTTATGCGTTATGCGTTATGCGTTATGCGATATGCGTTGTGCGTTATGCGTTATGCGTTATGCGTTATGCGTTATGCGTTATGCGTTATGCGTTATGCGTTATGCGTTATGCGTTATGCATTTTGAGTTATGCGCCATGCGTTATGCGTTATGCGTTATGCGTTATGCGATATGCGTTATGCGTTATGCGTTATGCGTTATGCGTTATGCGTGATCCGTTATGCGTTAAGCATTATGCGTTTTGCTGTATTCGTTATGCGTTGTGCGTTATACGTTTGCGTTATGCGTTATGCGTTATGCGTTATGCATTTTGAGTTATGCGCCATGCGTTATGCGTTATGCGATATGCGTTGTGCGTTATGCGTTATGCGTTATGCGATATGCGTTGTGCGTTATGCGTTATGCGTGATCCGTTATGCGTTAAGCATTATGCGTTTTGCTGTATTCGTTATGCGTTGTGCGTTATACGTTTGCGTTATGCGTTATGCGTTATGCGTTATGCATTTTGAGTTATGCGCCATGCGTTATGCATTATGCGTTATGCGTTATACGATATGCGTTGTGCGTTATGCGTTATGCGTTATGCGTTATGCGTTATGCGTTATGCGTTATGCGATATGCGTTGTGCGTTATGCGTTATGCGTTATGCGTTATGCGTTATGCGATATGCGTTGTGCGTTATGCGTTATGCGTTATGCGATATGCGTTGTGCGTTATGCGTTATACGTTATGCGTTATGCGTTATGCGTTATGCGTTATGCGTTATGCGTTATGCGTTATGCGTTATGCGTTATGCGTTATGCGTTATGCGTTATGCGTTATGCGTTATGCGTTATGCGTTATGCGTTATGCGTTATGCGTTATGCGTTATGCGTTATGCGTTATGCGTTATGCGTTATGCGTTATGCGTTATGCGTTATGCGTTATGTGTTATGCATTTTGAGTTATGCGCCATGCGTTATGCGTTATGCGTTATGCGATATGCGTTGTGCGTTATGCGTTATGCGATATGCGTTGTGCGTTATGCGTTATGCGTTATGCGTTATGCGTTATGCGTTATGCGTTATGCGTTATGCGTTATGCGTTATGCGTTATGCGTTATGCGTTATGCATTTTGAGTTATGCGCCATGCGTTATGCGTTATGCGTTATGCGTTATGCTTTATGCGTTATGCGTTATGCGTTATGCGTTATGCGTTATGCGTTATGCGTTATGCGTTATGCGTTATGCGTTATGCGTTATGCGTTATGCATTTTGAGTTATGCGCCATGCGTTATGCGTTATGCGTTATGCGTTATGCGATATGCGTTATGCGTTATGCGTTATGCGTTATGCGTTATGCGTGATCCGTTATGCGTTAAGCATTATGCGTTTTGCTGTATTCGTTATGCGTTGTGCGTTATACGTTTGCGTTATGCGTTATGCGTTATGCGTTATGCGTTATGCATTTTGAGTTATGCGCCATGCGTTATGCGTTATGCGATATGCGTTGTGCGTTATGCGTTATGCGTTATGCGATATGCGTTGTGCGATATGCGTTATGCGTGATCCGTTATGCGTTAAGCATTATGCGTTTTGCTGTATTCGTTATGCGTTATACGTTTGCGTTATGCGTTATGCGTTTTGCATTTTGAGTTATGCGCCATGCGTTACGCGTTATGCGTTATGCGTTATGCGATATGCGTTGTGCGTTATGCGTTATGCGTTATGCGTTATGTGTTATGCGTTATGCGTTATGCGTTATGCGTTATGCATTTTGAGGTATGCGCCATGCGTTATGCGTTATGCGTTATGCGTTATGCGATATGCGTTGTGCGTTATGCGTTATGCGTTGTGCGTTATGCGTTATGCGTTATGCGATATGCGTTGTGCGATATGCGTTATGCGTGATCCGTTATGCGTTAAGCATTATGCGTTTTGCTGTATTCGTTATGCGTTATACGTTTGCGTTATGCGTTATGCGTTTTGCATTTTGAGTTATGCGCCATGCGTTACGCGTTATGCGTTATGCGTTATGCGATATGCGTTGTGCGTTATGCGTTATGCGTTATGCGTTATGTGTTATGCGTTATGCGTTATGCGTTATGCGTTATGCATTTTGAGGTATGCGCCATGCGTTATGCGTTATGCGTTATGCGTTATGCGATATGCGTTGTGCGTTATGCGTTATGCGTTATGCGTTATGCGTTATGTGTTATGCATTATGCGTTATGCGTTATGCCTGATCCGTAAGGCGTTATGCGTTATGCGTTATGCGTTATGCGTTATCCGTTATGCGTTATGCGTTATGCGTTATGCGTTATGCGTTATGCGTTATGTGTTATGCATTATGCGTTATGCGTTATGCCTGATCCGTTAGGCGTTATGCGTTATGCGTTATGCGTTATTCGTTATGCGTTATGCGTTATGCGTTATGCGCTATGCGTTATGCGTTATGCGTTATGTGTTATGCATTATGCGTTATGCGTTATGCCTGATCCGTTAGGCGTTATGCGTTATGCGTTATGCGTTATGCGTTATGCGTTATGCGTTATGCGTTATGCGTTATGCGTTATGCGTTATGCGTTATGCGTTATGCGTTATGCGTTATGCGTTATGCGTTATGCGTTATGCGTTATGCGTTATGCGTTATGCGTTATGGGTTATGCGTTATGCGTTATGCGATATGCGTTATGCGTTATACGTTATGCTTTATGCTTTATGCGTTATGCGTTATGCGTTATGAGTGATCCGACATGCGTTATGCGTTATGGGTTATGCGTTATGCGTTTTGCGTTATACGTTATCCGATATGCGTTGTGCGTTATGCGTTATGCGTTATGCGTTATGCGTTATGCGTTATGCATTTTGAGTTATGCGCCCATGCGTTATGCGTTATGCGATATGCGTTATGCGTTATGCCTTATGCGTTATGCGTGATCCGTTATGCGTTAAGCATTATGCGTTTTGCTGTATTCGTTATGCGTTGTGCGTTATACGTTTGCGTTATGCGTTATGCGTTATGCGTTATGCGTTATGCATTTTGAGTTATGCGTTATGCGATAAGCGTTATGCGTTATGCGTTAAGCATTATGCTTTATGCGTTATGCGTTATGAGTTACACGTTATGCGTTATTCGATATGCGTTATGCGTTATGCGTTATGCCTTATGCGTTATACGATAAGCGTTATGCGTTATGCGTTAAGCATTATGCTTTATGCGTTATGCGTTATGAGTTACACGTTATGCGTTATTCGATATGCGTTATGCGTTATGCGTTATGCCTTATGCGTTATGCGTGATCCGTTATGCGTTAGGCATTATGCGTTTTGCTGTATTCGTTATGCGTTGTGCGTTATACGTTTGCGTTATGCGTTATGCGTTATGCGTTATGCGTTATGCATTTTGAGTTATGCGCCATGCGTTATGCGTTATGCGATGTGCGTTGTGCGTTATGCGTTATGCGTTATGCGTTATGCGTTATGCGTTATGCGTTATGCGTTATGCGTTATGAATTTTGAGTTATGCGCCATGCGTTATGCGTTATGCGTTATGCGTTATGCGATATGCGTTGTGCGTTATGCGTTATGCGTGATGCGTTATGCGTTAAGCATTATGCGTTTTGCTGTATTCGTTATGCGTTGTGCGTTATACGTTTGCGTTATGCGTTATGCGTTATGCGTTATGCATTTTGAGTTATGCGCCATGCGTTATGCATTATGCGTTATGCGTTATGCGATATGCGTTGTGCGTTATGCGTTATGCGTTATGCGTTATGCGTTATGCGTTATGCGTTATGCGTTATGCGTTATGCGTTATGCTTTATGCGTTATGCGTTATGCGTTATGCATTTTGAGTTATGCGCCATGCGTTATGCGTTATGCGTTATGCGTTATGCGATATGCGTTGTGCGTTAGGCGTTATGCGATATGCGTTGTGCGTTATGCGTTATGCGTTATGCGTTATGCGTTATGCGTTATGCGTTATGCGTTATGCGTCATGCGTTATGCGTTATGCGTTATGCGTTATGCGTTATGCGTTATGCATTTTGAGTTATGCGCCATGCGTTATGCGTTATGCGTTATGCGTTATGCGATATGCGTTATGCGTTATGCGTTATGCGTTATGCGTTATGCGTGATCCGTTATGCGTTAAGCATTATGCGTTTTGCTGTATTCGTTATGCGTTGTGCGTTATACGTTTGCGTTATGCGTTATGCGTTATGCGTTTTGCATTTTGAGTTATGCGCCATGCGTTATGCGTTATGCGTTATGCGTTATGCGATATGCGTTGTGCGTTATGCGTTATGCGTTATGCGTTATGTGTTATGCGTTATGCGTTATGCGTTATGCGTTATGCATTTTGAGGTATGCGCCATGCGTTATGCGTTATGCGTTATGCGTTATGCGATATGCGTTGTGCGTTATGCGTTATGCGATATGCGTTATGCATTATGCGTTATGCGTTATGCGTTATGCGTTATGCGTTATGCGTTATGCGTTATGCGTTATGCGTTATGCGTTATGCGTTATGCGTTATGCGTTATGCGTTTTGCATTTTGAGTTATGCGCCATGCGTTTTGCGTTATGCGTTATGCGTTATGCGATATGCGTTGTGCGTTATGCGTTATGCGTTATGCGTTATGCGTTATGCGTTATGCGTTATACGTTATGCTTTATGCTTTATGCGTTATGCGTTATGAGCTATGAGTGATCCGACATGCGTTATGCGTTATGCGTTATGCGTTATGCGTTATGCGTTATGCGTTATGTGTTATGCGTTATGCGTTATGCGTTATGCGTTATGCGTTATGCGTTATGCGTTATGCGTTATGCGTTATGTGTTATGCATTATGCGTTATGCGTTATGCCTGATCCGTAAGGCGTTATGCGTTATGCGTTGTGCGTTATGCGATGTGCGTTGTGCGTTATGCGTTATGCGTTATGCGTTATGCGTTATGCGTTATGCGTTATGCGTTATGCGTTATGCATTTTGAGTTATGCGCCATGCGTTATGCGTTATGCGTTATGCGTTATGCGATATGCGTTGTGCGTTATGCGTTATGCGTGATCCGTTATGCGTTAAGCATTATGCGTTTTGCTGTATTCGTTATGCGTTGTGCGTTATACGTTTGCGTTATGCGTTATGCGTTATGCGTTATGCGTTATGCGTTATGCGTTATGCATTTTGAGTTATGCGCCATGCGTTATGCGTTATGCGTTATGCGTTATGCGATATGCGTTGTGCGTTATGCGTTATGCGATATGCGTTGTGCGTTATGCGTTATGCGTTATGCGTTATGCGTTATGCGTTATGCGTTATGCGTTATGCGTTATGCGTTATGCGTTATGCGTTATGCGTTATGCGTTATGCGTTATGCATTTTGAGTTATGCGCCATGCGTTATGCGTTATGCGTTATGCGTTATGCGATATGCGTTATGCGTTATGCGTTATGCGTTATGCGTTATGCGTGAACCGTTATGCGTTAAGCATTATGCGTTTTGCTGTATTCGTTATGCGTTGTGCGTTATACGTTTGCGTTATGCGTTATGCTTTATGCGTTTTGCATTTTGAGTTATGCGCCATGCGTTATGCGTTATGCGTTATGCGATATGCGTTGTGCGTTATGCGTTATGCGTTATGCGTTATGCGTTATGTGTTATATGTTATGCGTTATGCGTTATGCGTTATGCATTTTGAGGTATGCGCCATGCGTTATGCGTTATGCGTTATGCGTTATGCGTTATGCGTTATGCGTTATGCGTTATGCGATATGCGTTGTGCATTATGCGTTATGCGTTATGCGTTATCCGTTATGCGTTATGCGTTATGCGTTATGCGTTATGCGTTATGCGTTATGCGTTATGCGTTATGCATTTTGAGTTATGCGCCATGCGTTTTGCGTTATGCGTTATGCGTTATGCGATATGCGTTGTGCGTTATGCGTTATGCGTTATGCGTTATGCGTTATGCGTTATGCGTTATACGTTATGCTTTATGCTTTATGCGTTATGCGTTATGCGCTATGAGTGATCCGACATGCGTTATGCGTTATGCGTTATGCGTTATGCGTTATGCGTTATGCGTTATGCGTTATGTGTTATGCGTTATGCGTTATGCGTTATGCGTTATGCGTTATGCGTTATGCGTTATGCGTTATGTGTTATGCATTATGCGTTATGCGTTATGCCTGATCCGTAAGGCGTTATGCGTTATGCGTTGTGCGTTATGCGTGATGCGTTATGCGTTATGCGTTATGCGTTATGCGTTATGCGTTATGCGTTATGCGTTATGCGTTATGCGTTATGCGTTATGCGTTATACGTTATGCGTTATGCGTTATGCGTTATGCGTTATGCGTTATGCGTTATGCGTTATGCGTTATGCGTTATGCGTTATGCGTTATGCGTTATGCGTTATGCGTTATGCGTTATGCGTTATGCGTTATGCGTTATGCGTTATGGGTTATGCGTTATGCGTTATGCGATATGCGTTATGCGTTATACGTTATGCTTTATGCTTTATGCGTTATGCGTTATGCGTTATGAGTGATCCGACATGCGTTATGCGTTATGGGTTATGCGTCATGCGTTATGCGTTTTGCGTTATACGTTATCCGATATGCGTTGTGCGTTATGCGTGATGCGTTATGCGTTATGCGTTATGCGATGTGCGTTGTGCGTTATGCGTTATGCGTTATGCGTTATGCGTTATGCGTTATGCGTTATGCGTTATGCGTTATGCGTTATGCGTTATGCGTTATGCATTTTGAGTTATGCGCCATGCGTTATGCGTTATGCGTTATGCGTTATGCGATATGCGTTGTGCGTTATGCGTTATGCGTGATCCGTTATGCGTTAAGCATTATGCGTTATGCTTTATGCTTTATGCGTTATGCGTTATGCGTTATGAGTGATCCGACATGCGTTATGCGTTATGCGTTATACGTTTGCGTTATGCGTTATGCGTTATGCGTTATGCGTTATGCGTTATGCGTTATGCGTTATGCGTTATGCGTTATGCGTTATGCGTTATGGGTTATGCGTTATGCGTTATGCGATATGCGTTATGCGTTATACGTTATGCTTTATGCTTTATGCGTTATGCGTTATGCGTTATGAGTGATCCGACATGCGTTATGCGTTATGCGTTATGCGTTATGCGTTATGCGTTATGCGTTATGCGTTATGCGATATGCGTTATGCGTTATGCGTTATGCATTTTGAGTTATGCGCCATGCGTTTTGCGTTATGCGTTATGCGTTATGCGTTATGCGTTATGCGTTATGCGTTATGCGTTATGCGTTATGCATTTTGAGTTATGCGCCATGCGTTATGCGTTATGCGTTATGCGTTATGCGATATGCGTTGTGCGTTATGCGTTATGCGTTATGCGTTATGCCGTATGCGTTATGCGTTATGCGTTATGCGTTATGCGTTATGCATTTTGCGTTATGCGCCATGCGTTATGCGTTATGCGTTATGCGTTATGCGTTATGCATTATGCGTTGTGCGTTATACGTTTGCGTTGTGCGTTATGCGTTATGCGTTATGCGTTATGCATTATGCGTTATGCGTTATACGTTATGAGTTATGCGTTATGCGTTATGCGTTATGCGTTATGCGTTATGCGTTATGCGTTATGCGATATGCGTTGTGCGTTATGCGTTATGCGTTATGCGTTATGTGTTATGCGTTGTGCGTTATGCATTTTGAGGTATGCGCCATGCGTTATGCGTTAAGCGTTATGCGTTATGCGATATGCGTTGTGCGTTATGCGTTATGCGATATGCGTTGTGCATTATGCGTTATGCGTTATGCGTTATCCGTTATGCGATATGCGTTATGCGTTATGCGTTATGCGTTATGCGTTATGCGTTATGCGTTATGCATTTTGAGTTATGTGCCATGCGTTTTGCGTTATGCGTTATGCGTTATGCGATATGCGTTGTGCGTTATGCGTTGTGCGTTATGCGTTATGCGTTATGCGTTATGCGTTATGCGTTATGCGTTATACGTTATGCTTTATGCTTTATGCGTTATGCGTTATGCGCTATGAGTGATCCGACATGCGTTATGCGTTATGCGTTATGCGTTATGCGTTATGCGTTATGCGTTATGCGTTATGCGTTATGCGTTATGTGTTATGCGTTATGCGTTATGCGTTATGCGTTATGCGTTATGCGTTATGCGTTATGCGTTATGCGTTATGTGTTATGCATTATGCGTTATGCGTTATGCCTGATCCGTAAGGCGTTATGCGTTATGCGTTGTGCGTTATGCGTGATGCGTTATGCGTTATGCGTTATGCGTTATGCGTTATGCGTTATGCGTTATGCGTTATGCGTTATGCGTTATGCGTTATGCGTTATGCGTTATGCGTTATGCGTTATGCGTTATGCGTTATGCGTTATGCGTTATGCGTTATGCGTTATGCGTTATGCGTTATGCGTTATGCGTTATGCGTTATGCGTTATGCGTTATGCGTTATGCGTTATGCGTTATGGGTTATGCGTTATGCGTTATGCGATATGCGTTATGCGTTATACGTTATGCTTTATGCTTTATGCGTTATGCGTTATGCGTTATGAGTGATCCGACATGCGTTATGCGTTATGGGTTATGCGTTATGCGATATGCGTTGTGCGTTATGCGTTATGCGTGAACCGTTATGCGTTAAGCATTATGCGTTTTGCTGTATTCGTTATGCGTTATACGTTTGCGTTATGCGTTATGCGTTATGCGTTATGCGTTATGCGTTATGCGTTATGCGTTATGGGTTATGCGTTATGCGTTATGCGATATGCGTTATGCGTTATACGTTATGCTTTATGCTTTATGCTTTATGCGTTATGCGTTATGCGTTATGAGTGTTCCGACATGCGTTATGCGTTATGGGTTATGCGTTATGCGTTATGCGTTTTGCGTTATACGTTATGCGATATGCGTTGTGCGTTATGCGTTATGCGTTATGCGTTATGCGTTATGCGTTATGCGTTATGCGTTATGCGTTATGCGTTATGCGTTATGCGTTATGCGTTATGCGTTATGCGTTATGCGTTATGCGTTATGCGTTATGCATTTTGAGTTATGCGCCATGCGTTATGCGTTATGCGTTATGCGTTATGCGATATGCGTTGTGCGTTATGCGTTATGCGTTATGCGTTATGCCGTATGCGTTATGCGTTATGCGTTATGCGTTATGCATTTTGCGTTATGCGCCATGCGTTATGCGTTATGCGTTATGCGTTATGCGTTATGCATTATGCGTTGTGCGTTATACGTTTGCGTTGTGCGTTATGCGTTATGCGTTATGCGTTATGCATTATGCGTTATGCGTTATACGTTATGAGTTATGCGTTATGCGTTATGCGTTATGCGTTATGCGTTATGCGTTATGCGATATGCGTTGTGCGTTATGCGTTATGCGTTATGCGTTATGTGTTATGCGTTGTGCGTTATGCGTTATGCATTTTGAGGTATGCGCCATGCGTTATGCGTTAAGCGTTATGCGTTATGCGATATGCGTTGTGCGTTATGCGTTATGCGATATGCGTTGTGCATTATGCGTTATGCGTTATGCGTTATCCGTTATGCGTTATGCGTTATGCGTTATGCGTTATGCGTTATGCGTTATGCGTTATGCGTTATGCATTTTGAGTTATGTGCCATGCGTTTTGCGTTATGCGTTATGCGTTATGCGATATGCGTTGTGCGTTATGCGTTGTGCGTTATGCGTTATGCGTTATGCGTTATGCGTTATGCGTTATGCGTTATGCGTTATGCGTTATGCGTGAACCGTTATGCGTTAAGCATTATGCGTTTTGCTGTATTCGTTATGCGTTATACGTTTGCGTTATGCGTTATGCGTTATGCGTTTTGCATTTTGAGTTATGCGCCATGCGTTACGCGTTATGCGTTATGCGTTATGCGATATGCGTTGTGCGTTATGCGTTATGCGTTATGCGTTATGTGTTATGCGTTATGCGTTATGCGTTATGCGTTATGCATTTTGAGTTATGCGCCATGCGTTATGCGTTATGCGTTATGCGTTATGCGATATGCGTTGTGCGTTATGCGTTATGCGTTATACGTTATGCTTTATGCTTTATGCGTTATGCGTTATGCGTTATGAGTGATCCGACATGCGTTATGCGTTATGGGTTATGCGTTATGCGATATGCGTTGTGCGTTATGCGTTATGCGTGAACCGTTATGCGTTAAGCATTATGCGTTTTGCTGTATTCGTTATGCGTTATACGTTTGCGTTATGCGTTATGCGTTATGCGTTTTGCATTTTGAGTTATGCGCCATGCGTTACGCGTTATGCGTTATGCGTTATGCGATATGCGTTGTGCGTTATGCGTTATGCGTTATGCGTTATGTGTTATGCGTTATGCGTTATGCGTTATGCGTTATGCATTTTGAGGTATGCGCCATGCGTTATGCGTTATGCGTTATGCGTTATGCGATATGCGTTGTGCGTTATGCGTTATGCGTTATGCGTTATGTGTTATGCATTATGCGTTATGCGTTATGCCTGATCCGTAAGGCGTTATGCGTTATGCGTTATGCGTTATGCGTTATGCGTTATGCGTTATGCGTTATGCGTTATGCGTTATGCGTTATGCGTTATGCGTTATGCGTTATGCGTTATGCATTTTGAGTTATGCGCCATGCGTTATGCGTTATGCGTTATGCGTTATGCGATATGCGTTGTGCGTTATGCGTTATGCGTTATGCGTTATGCCGTATGCGTTATGCGTTATGCGTTATGCGTTATGCATTTTGCGTTATGCGCCATGCGTTATGCGTTATGCGTTATGCGTTATGCGTTATGCATTATGCGTTGTGCGTTATACGTTTGCGTTGTGCGTTATGCGTTATGCGTTATGCGTTATGCATTATGCGTTATGCGTTATACGTTATGAGTTATGCGTTATGCGTTATGCGTTATGCGATATGCATCATGCATAAAGCCTTATGCGGTAACGTTATGCGTTATGCGTTTTGCGTTATACGTTATGCGTTATGCGTTATGCGTTATGCATTATGCGATATGCGTTATGCGTTATGCGTTATGCGTTATGCGTTATGCGTTATGCGTTATGCGTTATGCGTTATGCGTTATGCGTTATGTTATGCGTTATGCGTTATGCGTTATGCGTTATACGTTGTAAGTTATGCGATATGCGTTATGCATTTTGAGTTATGCGCCATGCGTTATGCGTTATGCGTTATGCGTTATGCGATATGCGTTGTGCGTTATGCGTTATGCGTGATCCGTTATGCGTTAAGCATTATGCGTTTTGCTGTATTCGTTATGCGTTGTGCGTTATACGTTTGCGTTATGCGTTATGCGTTATGCGTTATGCATTTTCAGTTATGCGCCATTCGTTATGCGTTATGCGTTATGCGTTATGCGATTTGCGTTGTGCGTTATGCGTTATGCGTTATGCGTTATGCGTTATGCGTTATGCGTTATGCGTTATGCGTTATGCGTTATGCATTTTGAGTTATGCGCCATGCGTTATGCGTTATGCGTTATGCGTTATGCGATATGCGTTGTGCGTTATGCGTTATGCGTTATGCGATATGCGTTGTGCGTTATGCGTTATGCGTTATGCGTTATGCGTTATGCGTTATGCGTTATGCGTTATGCGTTATGCGTTATGCGTTATGCGTTATGCGTTATGCGTTATGCGTTATGCATTTTGAGTTATGCGCCATGCGTTATGCGTTATGCGTTATGCGTTATGCGATATGCGTTGTGCGTTATGCGTTATGCGTTATGCGTTATGCGTTATGCGTTATGCGTTATGCATTATGCTTTATGCGTTATGCGTTATGAGTCACACGTTATGCGTTATTCGATATGCGTTATGCATTATGCGTTATGCGTTATGCGTTATGCGTTATGCGTTATGCGATATGCGTTGTGCGTTATGCGTTATGCGTTATGCGTTATGCGTTATGCGTTATGCGTTATGCGATATGCGTTGTGCGTTATGCGTTATGCGTTATGCGTTATGCGTTATGCGTTATGCGTTATGCGATATGCGTTGTGCGTTATGCGTTATGCGTTATGCGTTATGCGTTATGCGTTATGCGTTATGCGTTATGCGTTATGCGTTATGCGTTATGCGTTATGCGTTATGCGTTATGGGTTATGCGTTATGTGTTATGCGATATGCGTTATGCGTTATGCGTCATGCGTTATGCGTTATGCGTTATGCGTTATGCGTTATGCGTTATGCGTTATGCGTTGTGCGTTATACGTTTGCGTTATGCATTATGCGTTATGCGTTATACGGTATGCGTTATGCGTTATACGTTATGCGTTATGCGTTATGCGATAAGCGTTATGCGTTATGCGTTAAGCATTATGCTTTATGCGTTATGCGTTATGAGTTACACGTTATGCGTTATTCGATATGCGTTATGCGTTATGCGTTATGCCTTATGCGTTATGCGTTATGCGTTATGCGTTATGCGTTATGCGTTATGCGTTATGCGTTATGCGTTATGCGTTATGGGTTATGCGTTATGTGTTATGCGATATGCGTTATGCGTTATGCGTCATGCGTTATGCGTTATGCGTTATGCGTTATGCATTATGCGATATGCGTTATGCGTTATGCGTTATGCGTTATGCGTTATGCGTTATGCGTTATGCGTTATGCGTTATGCGTTATGCGTTATGCGTTATGTTATGCGTTATGCGTTATGAGTTATGCGTTATACGTTGTAAGTTATGCGATATGCGTTATGCATTTTGAGTTATGCGCCATGCGTTATGCGTTATGCGTTATGCGTTATGCGATATGCGTTGTGCGTTATGCGTTATGCGTGATCCGTTATGCGTTAAGCATTATGCGTTTTGCTGTATTCGTTATGCGTTGTGCGTTATACGTTTGCGTTATGCGTTATGCGTTATGCGTTATGCATTTTCAGTTATGCGCCATTCGTTATGCGTTATGCGTTATGCGTTATGCGATTTGCGTTGTGCGTTATGCGTTATGCGTTATGCGTTATGCGTTATGCGTTATGCGTTATGCGTTATGCGTTATGCATTTTGAGTTATGCGCCATGCGTTATGCGTTATGCGTTATGCGTTATGCGTTATGCGATATGCGTTGTGCGTTATGCGTTATGCGTTATGCGATATGCGTTGTGCGTTATGCGTTATGCGTTATGCGTTATGCGTTATGCGTTATGCGTTATGCGTTATGCGTTATGCGTTATGCGTTATGCGTTATGCGTTATGCGTTATGCGTTATGCGTTATGCGTTATGCATTTTGAGTTATGCGCCATGCGTTATGCGTTATGCGTTATGCGATATGCGTTGTGCGTTATGCGTTATGCGTTATGCGTTATGCGTTATGCGTTATGCGTTATGCATTATGCTTTATGCGTTATGCGTTATGAGTCACACGTTATGCGTTATTCGATATGCGTTATGCATTATGCGTTATGCGTTATGCGTTATGCGTTATGCGTTATGCGATATGCGTTATGCGTTATGCGTTATGCGTTATGCGTTATGCGTTATGCGTTATGCGTTATGCGATATGCGTTGTGCGTTATGCGTTATGCGTTATGCGTTATGCGTTATGCGTTATGCGTTATGCGATATGCGTTGTGCGTTATGCGTTATGCGTTATGCGTTATGCGTTATGCGTTATGCGTTATGCGTTATGCGTTATGCGTTATGCGTTATGCGTTATGCGTTATGGGTTATGCGTTATGTGTTATGCGATATGCGTTATGCGTTATGCGTCATGCGATATGCGTTATGCGTTATGCGTTATGCGTTATGCGTTATGCGTTATGCGTTGTGCGTTATACGTTTGCGTTATGCATTATGCGTTATGCGTTATACGGTATGCGTTATGCGTTATACGTTATGCGTTATGCGTTATGCGATAAGCGTTATGCGTTATGCGTTAAGCATTATGCTTTATGCGTTATGCGTTATGAGTTACACGTTATGCGTTATTCGATATGCGTTATGCGTTATGCGTTATGCCTTATGCGTTATGCGTGATCCGTTATGCGTTAAGCATTATGCGTTTTGCTGTATTCGTTATGCGTTGTGCGTTATACGTTTGCGTTATGCGTTATGCGTTATGCATTTTGAGTTATGCGCCATGCGTTATGCATTATGCGTTATGCGTTATGCGATATGCGTTGTGCGTTATGCGTTATGCGTTATACGTTATTCGTTATGCGTTATGCGTTATGCGTTATGCGTTATGCGTTATGCGTTATGCGTTATGCGTTGTGCGTTATGCGTTATACGTTATGCGTTATGCGTTATGCGTTATGCGTTATGCGTTGTGCGTTATGCGTTATGCGTTATGCGTTATGCGTTATGCGTTATGCGTTATGCGTTATGCGTTATGCATTTTGAGTTATGCGCCATGCGTTATGCGTTATGCGTTATGCGTTATGCGATATGCGTTGTGCGTTATGCGTTATGCGTTACGCGATATGCGTTGTGCGTTATGCGTTATGCGTTATGCGTTATGCGTTATGCGTTATGCGTTATGCGTTATGCGTTATGCGTTATGCGTTATGCGTTATGCGTTATGCGTTATGCGTTATGCGTTATGCGTTATGCGTTATGCATTTTGAGTTATGCGCCATGCGTTATGCGTTATGCGTTATGCGTTATGCGTTATGCGTTATGCGTTATGCGTTATGCGTTATGCGTTATGCGTTATGCGTTATGCGTTATGCGTTATGCGTTATGCGTTATGCGTTATGCGTTATGCGTTATGCGTTATGGGTTATGCGTTATGCGTTATGCGATATGCGTTATGCGTTATACGTTATGCTTTATGCTTTATGCGTTATGCGTTATGCGTTATGCGTTATGCGTTATGCGTTATGCGATATGCGTTGTGCGTTATGCGTTATGCGTGAACCGTTATGCGTTAAGCATTATGCGTTTTGCTGTATTCGTTATGCGTTATACGTTTGCGTTATGCGTTATGCGTTATGCGTTATGCGTTATGCGTTATGCGTTATGCGTTATGGGTTATGCGTTATGCGTTATGCGATATGCGTTATGCGTTATACGTTATGCTTTATGCTTTATGCGTTATGCGTTATGCGTTATGAGTGATCCGACATGCGTTATGCGTTATGGGTTATGCGTTATGCGTTTTGCGTTATACGTTATGCGATATGCGTTGTGCGTTATGCGTTATGCGTTATGCGTTATGCGTTATGCGTTATGCGTTATGCGTTATGCGTTATGCGTTATGCGTTATGCGTTATGCGTTATGCGTTATGCATTTTGAGTTATGCGCCATGCGTTATGCGTTATGCGTTATGCGTTATGCGATATGCGTTGTGCGTTATGCGTTATGCGTTATGCGTTATGCCGTATGCGTTATGCGTTATGCGTTATGCGTTATGCATTTTGCGTTATGCGCCATGCGTTATGCGTTATGCGTTATGCGTTATGCGTTATGCATTATGCGTTGTGCGTTATACGTTTGCGTTGTGCGTTATGCGTTATGCGTTATGCATTATGCGTTATGCGTTATACGTTATGAGTTATGCGTTATGCGTTATGCGTTATGCGTTATGCGTTATGCGTTATGCGTTATGCGATATGCGTTGTGCGTTATGCGTTATGCGTTATGCGTTATGTGTTATGCGTTGTGCGTTATGCGTTATGCATTTTGAGGTATGCACCATGCGTTATGCGTTAAGCGTTATGCGTTATGCGATATGCGTTGTGCGTTATGCGTTATGCGATATGCGTTGTGCATTATGCGTTATGCGTTATGCGTTATCCGTTATGCGTTATGCGTTATGCGTTATGCGTTATGCGTTATGCGTTATGCGTTATGCGTTATGCATTTTGAGTTATGTGCCATGCGTTTTGCGTTATGCGTTATGCGTTATGCGATATGCGTTGTGCGTTATGCGTTGTGCGTTATGCGTTATGCGTTATGCGTTATGCGTTATGCGTTATGCGTTATGCGTTATGCGTGAACCGTTATGCGTTAAGCATTATGCGTTTTGCTGTATTCGTTATGCGTTATACGTTTGCGTTATGCGTTATGCGTTATGCGTTTTGCATTTTGAGTTATGCGCCATGCGTTACGCGTTATGCGTTATGCGTTATGCGATATGCGTTATGCGTTATACGTTATGCTTTATGCTTTATGCGTTATGCGTTATGCGTTATGAGTGATCCGACATGCGTTATGCGTTATGCGTTATGCGATATGCGTTGTGCGTTATGCGTTATGCGTTATGCGTTATGCGTTATGCGTTATGCGTTATGCGTTATGCGTTATGCATTTTGAGTTATGCGCCATGCGTTATGCGTTATGCGTTATGCGTTATGCGTTATGCGTTATGCGTTGTGCGTTATGCGTTATGCGTTATGCGATATGCGTTGTGCGTTATGCGTTATGCGTTATGCGTTATGCGTTATGCGTTATGCGTTATGCGTTATGCGTTATGCGTTATGCGTTATGCGTTATGCGTTATGCGTTATGCGTTATGCGTTATGCATTTTGAGTTATGCGCCATGCGTTATGCGTTATGCGTTATGCGATATGCGTTGTGCGTTATGCGTTATGCGTTATGCGTTATGCGTTATGCGTTATGCGTTATGCATTATGCTTTATGCGTTATGCGTTATGAGTCACACGTTATGCGTTATTCGATATGCGTTATGCATTATGCGTTATGCGTTATGCGTTATGCGTTATGCGTTATGCGATATGCGTTGTGCGTTATGCGTTATGCGTTATGCGTTATGCGTTATGCGTTATGCGTTATGCGATATGCGTTGTGCGTTATGCGTTATGCGTTATGCGTTATGCGTTATGCGTTATGCGTTATGCGATATGCGTTGTGCGTTATGCGTTATGCGTTATGCGTTATGCGTTATGCGTTATGCGTTATGCGTTATGCGTTATGCGTTATGCGTTATGCGTTATGCGTTATGGGTTATGCGTTATGTGTTATGCGATATGCGTTATGCGTTATGCGTCATGCGATATGCGTTATGCGTTATGCGTTATGCGTTATGCGTTATGCGTTATGCGTTGTGCGTTATACGTTTGCGTTATGCATTATGCGTTATGCGTTATACGGTATGCGTTATGCGTTATTCGTTATGCGTTATGCGTTATGCGATAAGCGTTATGCGTTATGCGTTAAGCATTATGCTTTATGCGTTATGCGTTATGAGTTACACGTTATGCGTTATTCGATATGCGTTATGCGTTATGCGTTATGCCTTATGCGTTATGCGTGATCCGTTATGCGTTAAGCATTATGCGTTTTGCTGTATTCGTTATGCGTTGTGCGTTATACGTTTGCGTTATGCGTTATGCGTTATGCATTTTGAGTTATGCGCCATGCGTTATGCATTATGCGTTATGCGTTATGCGATATGCGTTGTGCGTTATGCGTTATGCGTTATACGTTATGCGTTATGCGTTATGCGTTATGCGTTATGCGTTATGCGTTATGCGTTATGCGTTATGCGTTGTGCGTTATGCGTTATACGTTATGCGTTATGCGTTATGCGTTATGCGTTATGCGTTGTGCGTTATGCGTTATGCGTTATGCGTTATGCGTTATGCGTTATGCGTTATGCGTTATGCGTTATGCATTTTGAGTTATGCGCCATGCGTTATGCGTTATGCGTTATGCGTTATGCGATATGCGTTGTGGGTTATGCGTTATGCGTTATGCGATATGCGTTGTGCGTTATGCGTTATGCGTTATGCGTTATGCGTTATGCGTTATGCGTTATGCGTTATGCGTTATGCGTTATGCGTTATGCGTTATGCGTTATGCGTTATGCGTTATGCGTTATGCGTTATGCGTTATGCGTTATGCGTTATGCATTTTGAGTTATGCGCCATGCGTTATGCGTTATGCGTTATGCGTTATGCGTTATGCGTTATGCGTTATGCGTTATGCGTTATGCGTTATGCGTTATGCGTTATGCGTTATGCGTTATGCGTTATGCGTTATGCGTTATGCGTTATGCGTTATGCGTTATGCGTTATGCGTTATGGGTTATGCGTTATGCGTTATGCGATATGCGTTATGCGTTATACGTTATGCTTTATGCTTTATGCGTTATGCGTTATGCGTTATGAGTGATCCGACATGCGTTATGCGTTATGGGTTATGCGTTATGCGATATGCGTTGTGCGTTATGCGTTATGCGTGAACCGTTATGCGATATGCGTTGTGCGTTATGCGTTATGCGTTATGCGTTATGCGTTATGCGTTATGCGTTATGCGTTATGCGTTATGCGTTATGCGTTATGCGTTATGCGTTATGCGTTATGCGTTATGCGTTATGCGTTATGCGTTATGCGTTATGCGTTATGCATTTTGAGTTATGCGCCATGCGTTATGCGTTATGCGTTATGCGTTATGCGTTATGCGTTATGCGTTATGCGTTATGCGTTATGCGTTATGCGTTATGCGTTATGCGTTATGCGTTATGCGTTATGCGTTATGCGTTATGCGTTATGCGTTATGCGTTATGCGTTATGCGTTATGGGTTATGCGTTATGCGTTATGCGATATGCGTTATGCGTTATACGTTATGCTTTATGCTTTATGCGTTATGCGTTATGCGTTATGAGTGATCCGACATGCGTTATGCGTTATGGGTTATGCGTTATGCGATATGCGTTGTGCGTTATGCGTTATGCGTGAACCGTTATGCGTTAAGCATTATGCGTTTTGCTGTATTCGTTATGCGTTATACGTTTGCGTTATGCGTTATGCGTTATGCGTTATGCGTTATGCGTTATGCGTTATGCGTTATGCGTTATGCGTTATGCGTTATGCGATATGCGTTATGCGTTATACGTTATGCTTTATGCTTTATGCGTTATGCGTTATGCGTTATGAGTGATCCGACATGCGTTATGCGTTATGGGTTATGCGTTATGCGTTTTGCGTTATACGTTATGCGATATGCGTTGTGCGTTATGCGTTATGCGTTATGCGTTATGCGTTATGCGTTATGCGTTATGCGTTATGCGTTATGCGTTATGCGTTATGCGTTATGCATTTTGAGTTATGCGCCATGCGTTATGCGTTATGCGTTATGCGTTATGCGATATGCGTTGTGCGTTATGCGTTATGCGTTATGCGTTATGCCGTATGCGTTATGCGTTATGCGTTATGCGTTATGCATTTTGCGTTATGCGCCATGCGTTATGCGTTATGCGTTATGCGTTATGCGTTATGCATTATGCGTTGTGCGTTATACGTTTGCGTTGTGCGTTATGCGTTATGCGTTATGCATTATGCGTTATGCGTTATACGTTATGAGTTATGCGTTATGCGTTATGCGTTATGCGTTATGCGTTATGCGTTATGCGTTATGCGTTATGCGTTGTGCGTTATGCGTTATGCGTTATGCGTTATGTGTTATGCGTTGTGCGTTATGCGTTATGCATTTTGAGGTATGCGCCATGCGTTATGCGTTAAGCGTTATGCGTTATGCGATATGCGTTGTGCGTTATGCGTTATGCGATATGCGTTGTGCATTATGCGTTATGCGTTATGCGTTATCCGTTATGCGTTATGCGTTATGCGTTATGCGTTATGCGTTATGCGTTATGCGTTATGCGTTATGCATTTTGAGTTATGTGCCATGCGTTTTGCGTTATGCGTTATGCGTTATGCGATATGCGTTGTGCGTTATGCGTTGTGCGTTATGCGTTATGCGTTATGCGTTATGCGTTATGCGTTATGCGTTATGCGTTATGCGTGAACCGTTATGCGTTAAGCATTATGCGTTTTGCTGTATTCGTTATGCGTTATACGTTTGCGTTATGCGTTATGCGTTATGCGTTTTGCATTTTGAGTTATGCGCCATGCGTTACGCGTTATGCGTTATGCGTTATGCGATATGCGTTGTGCGTTATGCGTTATGCGTTATGCGTTATGTGTTATGCGTTATGCGTTATGCGTTATGCGTTATGCATTTTGAGGTATGCGCCATGCGTTATGCGTTATGCGTTATGCGTTATGCGATATGCGTTGTGCGTTATGCGTTATGCGTTATACGTTATGCTTTATGCTTTATGCGTTATGCGTTATGCGTTATGCGTTATGCGTTATGCGTTATGCGTTATGCGTTATGCGTTATGCGTTATGCGTTATGCGTTATGGGTTATGCGTTATGTGTTATGCGATATGCGTTATGCGTTATGCGTCATGCGTTATGCGTTATGCGTTATGCGTTATGCGTTATGCGTTATGCGTTATGCGTTATGCGTTGTGCGTTATACGTTTGCGTTATGCATTATGCGTTATGCGTTATACGGTATGCGTTATGCGTTATACGTTATGCGTTATGCGTTATGCGATAAGCGTTATGCGTTATGCGTTAAGCATTATGCTTTATGCGTTATGCGTTATGAGTTACACGTTATGCGTTATTCGATATGCGTTATGCGTTATGCGTTATGCCTTATGCGTTATGCGTTATGCGTTATGCGTTATGCGTTATGCGTTATGCGTTATGCGTTATGGGTTATGCGTTATGTGTTATGCGATATGCGTTATGCGTTATGCGTCATGCGTTATGCGTTATGCGTTATGCGTTATGCATTATGCGATATGCGTTATGCGTTATGCGTTATGCGTTATGCGTTATGCGTTATGCGTTATGCGTTATGCGTTATGCGTTATGCGTTATGCGTTATGCGTTATGTTATGCGTTATGCGTTATGCGTTATGCGTTATACGTTGTAAGTTATGCGATATGCGTTATGCATTTTGAGTTATGCGCCATGCGTTATGCGTTATGCGTTATGCGTTATGCGATATGCGTTGTGCGTTATGCGTTATGCGTGATCCGTTATGCGTTAAGCATTATGCGTTTTGCTGTATTCGTTATGCGTTGTGCGTTATACGTTTGCGTTATGCGTTATGCGTTATGCGTTATGCATTTTCAGTTATGCGCCATTCGTTATGCGTTATGCGTTATGCGTTATGCGATTTGCGTTGTGCGTTATGCGTTATGAGTTATGCGTTATGCGTTATGCGTTATGCGTTATGCGTTATGCGTTATGCGTTATGCATTTTGAGTTATGCGCCATGCGTTATGCGTTATGCGTTATGCGTTATGCGTTATGCGATATGCGTTGTGCGTTATGCGTTATGCGTTATGCGATATGCGTTGTGCGTTATGCGTTATGCGTTATGCGTTATGCGTTATGCGTTATGCGTTATGCGTTATGCGTTATGCGTTATGCGTTATGCGTTATGCGTTATGCGTTATGCGTTATGCGTTATGCGTTATGCATTTTGAGTTATGCGCCATGCGTTATGCGTTATGCGTTATGCGATATGCGTTGTGCGTTATGCGTTATGCGTTATGCGTTATGCGTTATGCGTTATGCGTTATGCATTATGCTTTATGCGTTATGCTTTATGAGTCACACGTTATGCGTTATTCGATATGCGTTATGCATTATGCGTTATGCGTTATGCGTTATGCGTTATGCGTTATGCGATATGCGTTGTGCGTTATGCGTTATGCGTTATGCGTTATGCGTTATGCGTTATGCGTTATGCGATATGCGTTGTGCGTTATGCGTTATGCGTTATGCGTTATGCGTTATGCGTTATGCGTTATGCGATATGCGTTGTGCGTTATGCGTTATGCGTTATGCGTTATGCGTTATGCGTTATGCGTTATGCGTTATGCGTTATGCGTTATGCGTTATGCGTTATGGGTTATGCGTTCTGTGTTATGCGATATGCGTTATGCGTTATGCGTCATGCGATATGCGTTATGCGTTATGCGTTATGCGTTATGCGTTATGCGTTATGCGTTGTGCGTTATACGTTTGCGTTATGCATTATGCGTTATGCGTTATACGGTATGCGTTATGCGTTATACGTTATGCGTTATGCGTTATGCGATAAGCGTTATGCGTTATGCGTTAAGCATTATGCTTTATGCGTTATGCGTTATGAGTTACACGTTATGCGTTATTCGATATGCGTTATGCGTTATGCGTTATGCCTTATGCGTTATGCGTGATCCGTTATGCGTTAAGCATTATGCGTTTTGCTGAATTCGTTATGCGTTGTGCGTTATACGTTTGCGTTATGCGTTATGCGTTATGCATTTTGAGTTATGCGCCATGCGTTATGCATTATGCGTTATGCGTTATGCGATATGCGTTGTGCGTTATGCGTTATGCGTTATACGTTATGCGTTATGCGTTATGCGTTATGCGTTATGCGTTATGCGTTATGCGTTATGCGTTATGCGTTGTGCGTTATGCGTTATACGTTATGCGTTATGCGTTATGCGTTATGCGTTATGCGTTGTGCGTTATGCGTTATGCGTTATGCGTTATGCGTTATGCGTTATGCGTTATGCGTTATGCGTTATGCGTTATGCATTTTGAGTTATGCGCCATGCGTTATGCGTTATGCGTTATGCGTTATGCGATATGCGTTGTGCGTTATGCGTTATGCGTTATGGGTTATGCGTTATGCGTTATGCGTTATGCGTTATGCGTTATGCGTTATGCGTTATGCGTTATGCGTTATGCGTTATGCGTTATGCGTTATGCGTTATGCGTTATGCGTTATGCGTTATGCGTTATGCGTTATGCATTTTGAGTTATGCGCCATGCGTTATGCGTTATGCGTTATGCGTTATGCGTTATGCGTTATGCGTTATGCGATATGCGTTGTGCGTTATGCGTTATGCGTTATGCGTTATGCGTTATGCGTTATGCGTTATGCGTTATACGTTGTAAGTTATGCGATATGCGTTATGCATTTTGAGTTATGCGCCATGCGTTATGCGTTATGCGTTATGCGTTATGCGATATGCGTTGTGCGTTATGCGTTATGCGTGATCCGTTATGCGTTAAGCATTATGCGTTTTGCTGTATTCGTTATGCGTTGTGCGTTATACGTTTGCGTTATGCGTTATGCGTTATGCGTTATGCATTTTCAGTTATGCGCCATTCGTTATGCGTTATGCGTTATGCGTTATGCGATTTGCGTTGTGCGTTATGCGTTATGCGTTATGCGTTATGCGTTATGCGTTATGCGTTATGCGTTATGCATTTTGAGTTATGCGCCATGCGTTATGCGTTATGCGTTATGCGTTATGCGATATGCGTTGTGCGTTATGCGTTATGCGTTATGCGATATGCGTTGTGCGTTATGCGTTATGCGTTATGCGTTATGCGTTATGCGTTATGCGTTATGCGTTATGCGTTATGCGTTATGCGTTATGCGTTATGCGTTATGCGTTATGCGTTATGCGTTATGCGATATGCGTTGTGCGTTATGCGTTATGCGTTATGCGTTATGCGTTATGCGTTATGCGTTATGCGTTATGCATTATGCTTTATGCGTTATGCGTTATGAGTCACACGTTATGCGTTATTCGATATGCGTTATGCGTTATGCGTTATGCGTTATGCGTTATGCGTTATGCGATATGCGTTGTGCGTTATAGGTTATGCGTTACGCGTTATGCGTTATGCGTTATGCGTTATGCGATATGCGTTGTGCGTTATGCGTTATGCGTTATGCGTTATGCGTTATGCGTTATGCGTTATGCGATATGCGTTGTGCGTTATGCGTTATGCGTTATGCGTTATGCGTTATGCGTTATGCGTTATGCGTTATGCGTTATGCGTTATGCGTTATGCGTTATGCGTTATGCGTTATGCGTTATGCGTTATGCGTTATGGGTTATGCGTTATGTGTTATGCGATATGCGTTATGCGTTATGCGTCATGCGTTATGCGTTATGCATTATGCGTTATGCGTTATGCGTTATGCGTTATGCGTTATGCGTTGTGCGTTATACGTTTGCGTTATGCATTATGCGTTATGCGTTATACGGTATGCGTTATGCGTTATACGTTATGCGTTATGCGTTATGCGATAAGCGTTATGCGTTATGCGTTAAGCATTATGCTTTATGCGTTATGCGTTATGAGTTACACGTTATGCGTTATTCGATATGCGTTATGCGTTATGCGTTATGCGTTATGCGTTATGCATTTTGAGTTATGCGCCATGCGTTATGCATTATGCGTTATGCGTTATGCGATATGCGTTGTGCGTTATGCGTTATGCGTTATACGTTATGCGTTATGCGTTATGCGTTATGCGTTATGCGTTATGCGTTATGCGTTATGCGTTATGCGTTATGCGATATGCGTTGTGCGTTATGCGTTATACGTTATGCGTTATGCGTTATGCGTTATGCGTTATGCGTTATGCGTTATGCGTTAAGCATTATGCGTTTTGCTGTATTCGTTATGCGTTGTGCGTTATACTTTTGCGTTATGCGTTATGCGTTATGCATTTTGAGTTATGCGCCATGCGTTATGCGTTATGCGTTATGCGTTATGCGATATGCGTTGTGCGTTATGCGTTATGCGTTATACGTTATGCGTTATGCGTTATGCGTTATGCGTTATGCGTTATGCGTTGTGCGTTATGCGTTATACGTTATGCGTTATGCGTTATGCGTTATGCGTTATGCGTTGTGCGTTATGCGTTATGCGTTATGCGTTATGCGTTATGCGTTATGCGTTATGCGTTATGCGTTATGCGTTATGCATTTTGAGTTATGCGCCATGCGTTATGCGTTATGCGTTATGCGTTATGCGATATGCGTTGTGCGTTATGCGTTATGCGTTATGCGATATGCGTTGTGCGTTATGCGTTATGCGTTATGCGTTATGCGTTATGCGTTATGCGTTATGCGTTATGCGTTATGCGTTATGCGTTATGCGTTATGCGTTATGCGTTATGCGTTATGCGTTATGCGTTATGCGTTATGCGTTATGCGTTATGCGTTATGCGTTATGCGTTATGCGTTATGCATTTTGAGTTATGCGCCATGCGTTATGCGTTATGCGTTATGCGTTATGCGTTATGCGATATGCGTTGTGCGTTATGCGTTATGCGTTATGCGTTATGCGTTATGCGTTATGCGTTATGCGTTATGCGTTATGCGTTATGCGTTATGCGTTATGCGTTATGCGTTATGGGTTATGCGTTATGTGTTATGCGATATGCGTTATGCGTTATGCGTTATGCGTTATGCGTTATGCCTTATGCGTTATGCGTTATGCGTTATGCGTTATGCGTTATGCGTTGTGCGTTATACGTTTGCGTTATGCATTATGCGTTATGCGTTATACGGAATGCGTTATGCGTTATACGTTATGCGTTATGCGTTATGCGATAAGCGTTATGCGTTATGCGTTAAGCATTATGCTTTATGCGTTATGCGTTATGAGTTACACGTTATGCGTTATTCGATATGCGTTATGCGTTATGCGTTATGCCTTATGCGTTATGCGTGATCCGTTATGCGTTAAGCATTATGCGTTTTGCTGTATTCGTTATGCGTTGTGCGTTATACGTTTGCGTTATGCGTTATGCGTTATGCGTTATGCATTTTGAGTTATGCGCCATGCGTTATGCATTATGCGTTATACGTTATACGTTGTACGTTGTACGTTATACGTTATACGTTATACGTTATGCGTTATGCGTTATACGTTATGCGTTATGCGTTATGCGTTATGCGTTATGCGTTATGCGTTATGCGTTATGCGTTATGCGTTATGCGTTATGCGTTATGCGTTATGCGTTATGCGTTATGCGTTATGCGTTATGCATTTTGAGTTATGCGCCATGCGTTATGCATTATGCGTTATGCGATATGCGTTGTGCGTTATGCGTTATGCGATATGCGTTGTGCGTTATGCGTTATGCGTTATGCATTATGCGTTATGCGTTATGCGTTATGCGTTATGCGTTATGCGTTATGCGTTATGCGTTATGCGTTATGCATTTTGAGTTATGCGCCATGCGTTATGCGTTATGCGTTATGCGTTATGCGATATGCGTTATGCGTTATGCGTTATGCGTTATGCGTTATGCGTGATCCGTTATGCGTTAAGCATTATGCGTTTTGCTGTATTCGTTATGCGTTGTGCGTTATACGTTTGCGTTATGCGTTTTGCATTTTGAGTTATGCGCCATGCGTTACGCGTTATGCGTTATGCGTTATGCGATATGCGTTGTGCGTTATGCGTTATGCGTTATGCGTTATGTGTTATGCTTTATGCGTTATGCGTTATGCGTTACGCATTATGCGTTATACATTATGCGTTATGCGTTATGCGTTATGCATTATGCGTTATGCGTTATGCATTTTGAGTTATGCGCCATGCGTTATGCGTTATGCGTTATGCGTTATGCGTTATGCGTTATGCGATATGCGTTGTGCGTTATGCGTTATGCGTTATGCGATATGCGTTGTGCGTTATGCGTTATGCGTGATCCGTTATGCGTTAAGCATTATGCGTTTTGCTGTATTCGTTATGCGTTGTGCGTTATACGTTTGCGTTATGCGTTATGCGTTATGCGTTTTGCATTTTGAGTTATGCGCCATGCGTTACGCGTTATGCGTTATGCGTTATGCGATATGCGTTGTGCGTTATGCGTTATGCGTTATGCGTTATGCGTTATGCGTTATGCGTTAAGCGTTATGCGTTTTGCTTTATTCGTTATACGTTGTGCATTATGCGTTATGCGTTATGTGTTATGCTTTATGCGTTATGCGTTATGCGTTACGCTTTATGCGTTATACATTATGCGTAATGCGTTATGCGTTATGCATTATGCGTTATGCGTTATGCGTGATCCGTTATGCGTTAAGCGTTATGCGTTTTGCTGTATTCGTAATGCGTTGTGCATTATGCGTTATGCGTTATGTGTTATGCGTTATGCGTTATGCGTTACTCCTTATGAGTTATGAGTTATAAGTTATGCGTAATGCGTTATGCTTTATGCGTTATGCGTTATGCGTTATGCGTTATGCGTTATGCGTTATGCGTTATGCGTTATTCGTTATGCGTTATGCTTTATGCGTTATGCGTTATGCGTTATGCGTTATGCGTTATGCGTTATGCGTTATGCGTTATGCGTTATGCGTTATGCGTTATGCGTTATGCGTTATGCGTGATCCGACATGCGTTATGCATTTTGCGTTATGCGTTATGCGTTATGCGTTATGCGTTATGCGTTATGCGTGATCCGACATGCGTTATGCATTTTGCGTTATGCGTTATTCGTTATGAGTAATGAGTTATAAGTTATGCATAATGCGTTATGCGTTATGCATTATGCTTTATCCGTTATGCGTTATGCTTTATGCGTTATGCGTTATGCGTTATGCGTTATGCGTTATGCGTTATGCGTTATGCGTTATGCGTTATGCGTTATGCGTTATGCGTTATGCGTTATACGGTATGCGTTATGCGTTATGCGTTCTGCGTTATGCGTTATGCGTTATGCGTTATGCGTTATGCGTTATGCGTTATGCGTTATGCGTTATGCGTTATGCGTTATGCGTTATGCTTTATGCCTTATGCGTTATGCGTTATGCTTTATGCGTTATGCGTTACTCCTTATGAGTTATGAGTTATAAGTTATGCGTAATGCATTATGCGTTATGCGTTATGTGTTATGCATTTTGCGTTATGCGTTATTCGTTTGAGTTATGAGTTATAAGTTATGCGTAATGCGTTATGCGTTATCCGTTATGCATTATGCTTTATCCGTTATGCGTTATGCGTTATGCGTTATGCTTTATGCGTTATGCGTTATGCGTTATGCGTTATGCGTTATGCGTTATGCGTTATTCGTTATGCGTTTTGCTTTATTCGTTATACGTTGTGCATTATGCGTTATGCGTTATGTGTTATGCTTTATGCGTTATGCGTTATGCGTTACGCTTTATGCGTTATACATTATGCGTTATGCGTTATGCGTTATGCGTTATGCGTTAAGCGTTATGCGTTTTGCTTTATTCGTTATACGTTGTGCATTATGCGTTATGCGTTATGTGTTATGCTTTATGCGTTATGCGTTATGCGTTACGCTTTATGCGTTATACATTATGCGTTATGCGTTATGCGTTATGCATTATGCGTTATGCGTTATGCGTGATCCGTTATGCGTTAAGCGTTATGCGTTTTGCTGTATTCGTAATGCGTTGTGCATTATGCGTTATGCGTTATGTGTTATGCGTTATGCGTTATGCGTTACTCCTTATGAGTTATGAGTTATAAGTTATGCGTAATGCGTTATGCTTTATGCGTTATGCGTTATGCGTTATGCGTTATGCGTTATGCGTTATGCGTTATGCGTTATTCGTTATGCGTTATGCTTTATGCGTTATGCGTTATGCGTTATGCGTTATGCGTTATGCGTTATGCCTTATGCGTTATGCGTTATTCGTTATGAGTAATGAGTTATAAGTTATGCGTTATGCGTTATGCTTTATGCGTTATGCGTTATGCGTTATGCGTTATGCGTTATGCGTTATGCGTTATGCGTTATGCGTTATGCGTTATGCGTTATGCGTTATGCGTTATGCGTTATGCGTGATCCGACATGCGTTATGCATTTTGCGTTATGCGTTATGCGTTATGCGTTATGCGTTATGCGTTATGCGTGATCCGACATGCGTTATGCATTTTGCGTTATGCGTTATTCGTTATGAGTAATGAGTTATAAGTTATGCATAATGCGTTATGCGTTATGCATTATGCTTTATCCGTTATGCGTTATGCTTTATGCGTTATGCGTTATGCGTTATGCGTTATGCGTTATGCGTTATGCGTTATGCGTTATGCGTTATGCGTTATGCGTTATGCGTTATACGGTATGCGTTATGCGTTATGCGTTATGCGTTCTGCGTTATGCGTTATGCGTTATGCGTTATGCGTTATGCGTTATGCGTTATGCGTTATGCGTTATGCGTTATGCGTTATGCGTTATGCTTTATGCCTTATGCGTTATGCGTTATGCTTTATGCGTTATGCGTTACTCCTTATGAGTTATGAGTTATAAGTTATGCGTAATGCATTATGCGTTATGCGTTATGTGTTATGCGTTATGCGTTATGCGTTACTCCTTATGAGTTATGAGTTATAAGTTATGCGTAATGCGTTATGCTTTATGCGTTATGCGTTATGCGTTATGCGTTATGCTTTATCCGTTATGCGTTATGCGTTATGCTTTATGCGTTATGCGTTATGCGTTATGCGTTATGCGTTATGCGTTATGCGTTATGCGTTATGCGTTATGCGTTAGGCGATATACGTTTTGCGGTATTCGTTATGCGTTATGATTTATGCTATATGCGTTATGCGTTATGCGTGATCCGACATGCGTTATGCATTTTGCGTTATGCGTTATTCGTTATGAGTTATGAGTTATAAGTTATGCGTAATGCGTTATGCGTTATGCGTTATGCATTATGCTTTATCCGTTATGCGTTATGCGTTATGCTTTATGCGTTATGCGTTATGCGTTATGCATTTTGCGTTATGCGTTATTCGTTTGAGTTATGAGTTATAAGTTATGCGTAATGCGTTATGCGTTATCCGTTATGCATTATGCTTTATCCGTTATGCGTTATGCGTTATGCTTTATGCGTTATGCGTTATGCGTTATGCGTTATGCGTTATGCGTTATGCGTTATTCGTTATGAGTAATGAGTTATAAGTTATGCGTTATGCGTAATGCGTTATGCGTTATGCGTTATGCGTTATGCTTTATGCGTTATGCTTTATGCGTTATGCGTTATGCGTTATGCGTTATGCGTTATGCTTTATGCGTTATGCGTTATGCGTTATGAGTAATGAGTTATAAGTTATGCGTTATGCGTTATTCGTTATGAGTAATGAGTTATAAGTTATGCGTTATGCGTTATGCTTTATGCGTTATGCGTTATGCGTTATGCGTTATGCGTTATGCTTTATGCGTTATGCGTTACTCCTTATGAGTTATGAGTTATAAGTTATGCGTAATGCGGTATGCGTTATACGTTATACGTTATGCGTTATGCGTTATGCGTTATGCGTTATGCGTTATTCGTTATGAGTAATGAGTTATAAGTTATGCGTTATGCGTAATGCGTTATGCGTTATGCGTTATGCGTTATGCTTTATGCGTTATGCTTTATGCGTTATGCGTTATGCGTTATGCGTTATGCGTTATGCGTTATGCATTATGCTTTATCCGTTATGCGTTATGCGTTATGCTTTATGCGTTATGCGTTATGCGTTATGCATTTTGCGTTATGCGTTATTCGTTTGAGTTATGAGTTATAAGTTATGCGTAATGCGTTATGCGTTATCCGTTATGCATTATGCTTTATCCGTTATGCGTTATGCGTTATGCTTTATGCGTTATGCGTTATGCGTTATGCGTTATGCGTTATGCGTTATTCGTTATGAGTAATGAGTTATAAGTTATGCGTTATGCGTAATGCGTTATGCGTTATGCGTTATGCGTTATGCTTTATGCGTTATGCTTTATGCGTTATGCGTTATGCGTTATGCGTTATGCGTTATGCTTTATGCGTTATGCGTTATGCGTTATGAGTAATGAGTTATAAGTTATGCGTTATGCGTTATTCGTTATGAGTAATGAGTTATAAGTTATGCGTTATGCGTTATGCTTTATGCGTTATGCGTTATGCGTTATGCGTTATGCGTTATGCTTTATGCGTTATGCGTTACTCCTTATGAGTTATGAGTTATAAGTTATGCGTAATGCGGTATGCGTTATACGTTATACGTTATGCGTTATGCGTTATGCGTTATGCGTTATGCGTTATGCTTTATGCGTTATGCGTTATTAGTTACACGTTATGCGTTATACGTTATGCGTTATGCGTTATGCGTTAGGGGTTATGCGTTATGCGTTATGCGTTAGGCGTTATGCGTTATGCGTTATGCGTTATGCGTTATGAGTTATACGTTATGCGTTATGCGTTAGGGGTTATGCGTTATGCGTTATGCGTTATGCTTTATGCGTTATGCATTATGCGTTATGCGTTATGCGATATGCGTTATCCGTTATGCGTTATGCGTTATGCGTTATTCGTTATGAGTAATGAGTTATAAGTTATGCGTTATGCGTTATGCTTTATGCGTTATGCGTTATGCGTTATGCTTTATGCGTTATGCGTTATGCGTTATGAGTAATGAGTTATAAGTTATGCGTTATGCGTTATTCGTTATGAGTAATGAGTTATAAGTTATGCGTTATGCGTTATGCTTTATGCGTTATGCGTTATGCGTTATGCTTTATGCGTTATGCGTTACTCCTTATGAGTTATGAGTTATGCGTTATGCGTTATGCGTTATGCGTTATGCGTTATGCGCTATGCGTTATGCATTATGCGTTATGCGTTATACGTTATGCGTTAAGCGTTATGCGTTTTGCTGTATTCGTTATGCGTTGTACATTATGCGTTATGCGTTATGTGTTATGCTTTATGCGTTATGCGTTATGCGTTACGCTTTATGCGTTATGCATTATGCGTTATGCGTTATGCGTTATGCGTTATGCATTATGCGTTATGCGTTATGCGTGATCCGTTATGCGTTAAGCGTTATGCGTTTTGCTGTATTCGTAATGCGTTGTGCATTATGCGTTATGCGTTATGTGTTATGCGTTATGCGTTATGCGTTATGCGTTATACGTTATGCGTTATGCGTTATGCGTGATCCGTTATGTGCTAGGCGATATACGTTTTGCGGTATTCGTTATGCGTTATGCGTTATGCTTTGTGCGTTATGCGTTACTCCTTATGAGTTATGAGTTATAAGTTATGCGTAATGCGTTATGCGTTATGCGTTATGCTTTATGCGTTATGCGTTACTCCTTATGAGTTATGAGTTATAAGTTATGCGTAATGCGTTATGCTTTATGCGTTATGCGTTATGCGTTATGCGTTATGCGTTATGCGTTATGCGTTATGCGTTATGCGTTATGCGTTATGCTTTATGCGTTATGCGTTACTCCTTATGAGTTATGAGTTATAAGTTATGCGTAATGCGTTATGCGTTATGCGTTATGCTTTATGCGTTATGCGTTATGCGTTATGCTTTATGCGTTATGCGTTATGCGTTATGAGTAATGAGTTATAAGTTATGCGTTATGCGTTATTCGTTATGAGTAATGAGTTATAAGTTATGCGTTATGCGTTATGCTTTATGCGTTATGCGTTATGCGTTATGCGTTATGCGTTATGCTTTATGCGTTATGCGTTATGCGTTATGAGTAATGAGTTATAAGTTATGCGTTATGCGTTATTCGTTATGAGTAATGAGTTATAAGTTATGCGTTATGCGTTATGCTTTATGCGTTATGCGTTATGCGTTATGCGTTATGCGTTATGCTTTATGCGTTATGCGTTACTCCTTATGAGTTATGAGTTATAAGTTATGCGTAATGCGGTATGCGTTATACGTTATACGTTATGCGTTATGCGTTATGCGTTATGCGTTATGCGTTATTCGTTATGAGTAATGAGTTATAAGTTATGCGTTATGCGTTATGCGTTATGCGTTATGCGTTATGCGTTATGCTTTATGCGTTATGCTTTATGCGTTATGCGTTATGCGTTATGCGTTATGCGTTATGCGTTATGCATTATGCTTTATCCGTTATGCGTTATGCGTTATGCTTTATGCGTTATGCGTTATGCGTTATGCATTTTGCGTTATGCGTTATTCGTTTGAGTTATGAGTTATAAGTTATGCGTAATGCGTTATGCGTTATCCGTTATGCATTATGCTTTATCCGTTATGCGTTATGCGTTATGCTTTATGCGTTATGCGTTATGCGTTATGCGTTATGCGTTATGCGTTATTCGTTATGAGTAATGAGTTATAAGTTATGCGTTATGCGTTATGCGTTATGCGTTATGCGTTATGCGTTATGCTTTATGCGTTATGCTTTATGCGTTATGCGTTATGCGTTATGCGTTATGCGTTATGCTTTATGCGTTATGCGTTATGCGTTATGAGTAATGAGTTATAAGTTATGCGTTATGCGTTATTCGTTATGAGTAATGAGTTATAAGTTATGCGTTATGCGTTATGCTTTATGCGTTATGCGTTATGCGTTATGCGTTATGCGTTATGCTTTATGCGTTATGCGTTACTCCTTATGAGTTATGAGTTATAAGTTATGCGTAATGCGGTATGCGTTATGCGTTATACGTTATGCGTTATGCGTTATGCGTTATGCGTTATGCGTTATGCTTTATGCGTTATGCGTTATTAGTTACACGTTATGCGTTATACGTTATGCGTTATGCGTTATGCGTTAGGGGTTATGCGTTATGCGTTATGCGTTAGGCGTTATGCGTTATGCGTTATGCGTTATGCGTTATGAGTTATACGTTATGCGTTATGCGTTAGGGGTTATGCGTTATGCGTTATGCGTTATGCTTTATGCGTTATGCATTATGCGTTATGCGTTATGCGTTATGCGTTATCCGTTATGCGTTATGCGTTATGCGTTATTCGTTATGAGTAATGAGTTATAAGTTATGCGTTATGCGTTATGCTTTATGCGTTATGCGTTATGCGTTATGCTTTATGCGTTATGCGTTATGCGTTATGAGTAATGAGTTATAAGTTATGCGTTATGCGTTATTCGTTATGAGTAATGAGTTATAAGTTATGCGTTATGCGTTATGCTTTATGCGTTATGCGTTATGCGTTATGCTTTATGCGTTATGCGTTACTCCTTATGAGTTATGAGTTATGCGTTATGCGTTATGCGTTATGCGTTATGCGTTATGCGTTATGCGTTATGCATTATGCGTTATGCGTTATACGTTATGCGTTAAGCGTTATGCGTTTTGCTGTATTCGTTATGCGTTGTACATTATGCGTTATGCGTTATGTGTTATGCTTTATGCGTTATGCGTTATGCGTTACGCTTTATGCGTTATGCATTATGCGTTATGCGTTATGCGTTATGCGTTATGCATTATGCGTTATGCGTTATGCGTGATCCGTTATGCGTTAAGCGTTATGCGTTTTGCTGTATTCGTAATGCGTTGTGCATTATGCGTTATGCGTTATGTGTTATGCGTTATGCGTTATGCGTTATGCGTTATACGTTATGCGTTATGCGTTATGCGTGATCCGTTATGTGCTAGGCGATATACGTTTTGCGGTATTCGTTATGCGTTATGCGTTATGCTTTGTGCGTTATGCGTTACTCCTTATGAGTTATGAGTTATAAGTTATGCGTAATGCGTTATGCGTTATGCGTTATGCTTTATGCGTTATGCGTTACTCCTTATGAGTTATGAGTTATAAGTTATGCGTAATGCGTTATGCTTTATGCGTTATGCGTTATGCGTTATGCGTTATGCGTTATGCGTTATGCGTTATGCGTTATGCGTTATGCGTTATGCTTTATGCGTTATGCGTTACTCCTTATGAGTTATGAGTTATAAGTTATGCGTAATGCGTTATGCGTTATGCGTTATGCTTTATGCGTTATGCGTTATGCGTTATGCGTTATGCGTTATGCGTTATGCGTTATGCGTTATACGTGATCCGTTATGCGTTATGCGTTATGCGTTATGCGTTATGCGTTATGCGTTATGCGTGATCCGACATGCGTTATGCATTTTGCGTTATGCGTTATTCGTTATGAGTTTTGAGTTATTCGTTATGCGTTGTGCGTTATACGTTTGCGTTATGCGTTATGCGTTATGCGTTATGCGTTATGCGTCATGCGTTATGCGTTATGCGTTATGCGTTATGCGTTATGCGTTATGCGTTATGCGTTATGCGTTATGCGTTATGCGTTATGCGTTATGCGTTATGCGTTATGCTTTATGCGTTATGCATTATGCGTTATGCGTTATGCGATATGCGTTATGTGTTATTCGTTATGAGTAATGAGTTATAAGTTATGCGTTATGCGTTATGCTTTATGCATTATGCGTTATGCGTTATGCGTTATGCGTTATGCGTTATGCGTTATGCGTTATGCGTTATGCGTTATGCGTTATGCTTTATGCGTTATGCGTTACTCCTTACGAGTTATGAGTTATAAGTTATGCGTAATGCGTTATGCGTTATGCGTTATGCTTTATGCGTTATGCGTTATGCGTTATGCGTTATGCGTTATGCGTGATCCGTTATGCGTTATGCGTTATGCGTTATGCGTTATGCGTTATGCGTTATGCGTTATGCGTTATGCGTTATGCGTTATGCGTTATGCGTTATGCGTTATGCGTTATGCGTTATGCTTTATGCGTTATGCGTTACTCCTTATGAGTTATGAGTTATAAGTTATGCGTAATGCGTTATGCTTTATGCGTTATGCGTTATGAGTTAAGCGGTATGCGTTATGCGTTATGCGTTTTGCGGTATTCGTTATGCGTTGTGCATTATGCGTTATGCGTTGTGCGTTATGGGTTATGATTTATGCGTTATGCGATATGAGTTATGCGTTATGCGTTATGCGTTATGCGTTATGCTTTATGCGTCATGCGTGATCCGTTATGCGTTAGGCGTTATGCGATTTGCGGTATTCGTTAAGCGTTGTGCATTATGCGTTATGCGTTATGCGTTATGGGTTATGGGTTATGCGTTATGCTTTATGCGTTATTCATTTTGCGTTATGCGTTATTCGTTATGAGTTATGAGTTATAAGTTATGCGTAATTTGTTATGCCTTATGAGTTATGCATTATGCGTTATGCGTTATGCATAATGCGTTATACGTTATGTATTATGCGTAATACCTTATGCGTTATGCGATATGCGTCATGCATCAAGCCTTATGCGATATGCGATATGCGTCATATATCAAGCCTTATGCGATATGCGATATGCGTCATGCATCAAGCCTTATGCGTTATGGGTTATGCGTTAACGTTATGCGTTATGCGTTATGCGTTATGCGTTATGCGTTATGCGTTATGCGTTATGCGTTATGCTTTATGCGTTATGCGTTACTCCTTATGAGTAATGAGTTATAAGTTATGCGTAATGCGTTATGCGTTATGCGTTATGCGTTATGCGTTATGCGTATTGCGTTATGCCTTATGCGTTATGCGTTGTGCGTTATACGTTTGCGTTATGCGTTATGCGTTATGCGTTATGCGTTATGCGTCATGCGTTATGAGTTATGCGTTATGCGTTATGCGTTATGCGTTATGCGTTATGCGTTATGCGTTATGCGTTATGCGTTATGCGTTATGCGTTACGCGTTATGCTTTATGCGTTATGCATTATGTGTTATGCGTTATGCGATATGCGTTATGCGTTATGCGTTATTCGTTATGAGTAATGCGTTATAAGTTATGCGTTATGCGTTATGCTTTATGCATTATGCGTTATGCGTTATGCGTTATGCGTTATGCGTTATGCGTTATGCGTTATGCGTTATGCGTTATGCTTTATGCGTTATGCGTTACTCCTTATGAGTTATGAGTTATAAGTTATGCGTAATGCGTTATGCGTTATGCGTTATGCTTTATGCGTTATGCGTTATGCGTTATGCGTTATGCGTTATGCGTTATGCGTTATGCGTTATGCGTTATACGTGATCCGTTATGCGTTATGCGTTATGCGTTATGCGTTATGCGTTATGCGTGATCCGACATGCGTTATGCATTTTGCGTTATGCGTTATTCGTTATGAGTTTTGAGTTATTCGTTATGCGTTGTGCGTTATACGTTTGCGTTATGCGTTATGCGTTATGCGTTATGCGTTATGCGTCATGCGTTATGCGTTATGCGTTATGCGTTATGCGTTATGCGTTATGCGTTATGCGTTATGCGTTATGCGTTATGCGTTATGCGTTATGCGTTATGCGTCATGCGTTATGAGTTATGCGTTATGCGTTATGCGTTATGCGTTATGCGTTATGCGTTATGCGTTATGCGTTATGCGTTATGCGTTATGCGTTACGCGTTATGCTTTATGCGTTATGCATTATGTGTTATGCGTTATGCGATATGCGTTATGCGTTATGCGTTATTCGTTATGAGTAATGCGTTATAAGTTATGCGTTATGCGTTATGCTTTATGCATTATGCGTTATGCGTTATGCGTTATGCGTTATGCGTTATGCGTTATGCGTTATGCGTTATGCGTTATGCTTTATGCGTTATGCGTTACTCCTTATGAGTTATGAGTTATAAGTTATGCGTAATGCGTTATGCGTTATGCGTTATGCTTTATGCGTTATGCGTTATGCGTTATGCGTTATGCGTTATGCGTTATGCGTTATGCGTTATGCGTTATACGTGATCCGTTATGCGTTATGCGTTATGCGTTATGCGTTATGCGTTATGCGTGATCCGACATGCGTTATGCATTTTGCGTTATGCGTTATTCGTTATGAGTTTTGAGTTATTCGTTATGCGTTGTGCGTTATACGTTTGCGTTATGCGTTATGCGTTATGCGTTATGCGTTATGCGTCATGCGTTATGCGTTATGCGTTATGCGTTATGCGTTATGCGTTATGCGTTATGCGTTATGCGTTATGCGTTATGCGTTATGCGTTATGCGTTATGCGTTATGCGTTATGCATTATGCGTTATGCGTTATGCGATATGCGTTATGCGTTATTCGTTATGAGTAATGAGTTATAAGTTATGCGTTATGCGTTATGCTTTATGCATTATGCGTTATGCGTTATGCGTTATGCGTTATGCGTTATGCGTTATGCTTTATGCGTTATGCGTTACTCCTTACGAGTTATGAGTTATAAGTTATGCGTAATGCGTTATGCGTTATGCGTTATGCTTTATGCGTTATGCGTTATGCGTTATGCGTTATGCGTTATGCGTGATCCGTTATGCGTTATGCGTTATGCGTTATGCGTTATGCGTTATGCGTTATGCGTTATGCGTTATGCGTTATGCGTTATGCGTTATGCGTTATGCGTTATGCGTTATGCGTTATGCGTTATGCGTTATGCGTTATGCGTTATGCGTTATGCTTCATGCGTTATGCGTTACTCCTTATGAGTTATGAGTTATAAGTTATGCGTAATGCGTAATGCTTTATGCGTTATGCGTTATGAGTTAAGCGGTATGCGTTATGCGTTATGCGTTTTGCGGTATTCGTTATGCGTTGTGCATTATGCGTTATGCGTTGTGCGTTATGGGTTATGATTTATGCGTTATGCGATATGCGTTATGCGTTATGCGTTATGCGTTATGCGTTATGCTTTATGCGTCATGCGTGATCCGTTATGCGTTAGGCGTTATGCGATTTGCGGTATTCGTTAAGCGTTGTGCATTATGCGTTATGCGTTATGCGTTATGGGTTATGGGTTATGCGTTACGCTTTATGCGTTATTCATTTTGCGTTATGCGTTATTCGTTATGAGTTATGAGTTATAAGTTATGCGTAATTTGTTATGCCTTATGAGTTATGCATTATGCGTTATGCGATATGCGTCATGCATCAAGCCTTATGCGATATGCGATATGCGTCATATATCAAGCCTTATGCGATATGCGATATGCGTCATGCATCAAGCCTTATGCGTTATGGGTTATGCGTTAACGTTATGCGTTATGCGTTATGCGTTATGCGTTATGCGTTATGCGTTATGCGTTATGCGTAATGCGTTATGCGTTATGCGTTATGCGTTATGCTTTATGCGTTATGCGTTACTCCTTATGAGTTATGAGTTATAAGTTATGCGTAATGCGTTATGCGTTATGCGTTATGCTTTATGCGTTATGCGTTATGCGTGATGCGTTATGCGTTATGCGTTATGCGTTATGCGTTATGCGTGATCCGTTATGCGTTATGCGTTATGCGTTATGCGTTATGCGTTATGTGTTATGCGTGATCCGACATGCGTTATGCATTTTGCGTTATGCGTTATTCGTTATGAGTTATGAGTTATAAGTTATGCGTAATGCGGTATGCGTTATACGTTATACGTTATGCGTTATGCGTTATGCGTTATGCGTTATGCGTTATGCGTTGTGCGTTATGCGTTATGCGTTATGCGCTATGCGTTATGCATTATGCGTTATGCGTTATGCGTTATGCGTTAAGCGTTATGCGTTTTGCTTTATTCGTTATGCGTTGTGCATTATGCGTTATGCGTTATGTGTTATGCTTTATGCGTTATGCGTTATGCGTTACGCTTTATGCGTTATGCATTATGCGTTATGCGTTATGCGTAATGCATTATGCGTTATGCGTTATGCGTGATCCGTTATGCGTTAAGCGTTATGCGTTTTGCTGTATTCGTAATGCGTTGTGCATTATGCGTTATGGGTTATGTGTTATGCGTTATGCGTTATGCGTTATACGTTATGCGTTATGCGTTATGCGTGATCCGTTATGTGTTAGGCGATATACGTTTTGCGGTATTCGTTATGCGTTATGCGTTATGCGTTATCCGTTGTTCGTTATGCGTTATGCGTTGTGCGTTATACGTTTGCGTTATGCGTTATGCGTTATACGGTATGCGTTATGCGTTATGCGTTATACGTTATGCGTTATGCGTTATGCGATATGCGTTATGCGTTATGCGTTATGCTTTATGCGTTATGCGTTATTAGTTACACGTTATGCGTTATGCGTTATGCGTTATGCGTTATGCGTTATGCGTTAGGGGTTATGCGTTATGCGTTATGCGTTAGGCGTTATGCGTTATGCGTTATGCGTTATGAGTTATACGTTATGCGTTATGCGTTAGGGGTTATGCGTTATGCGTTATGCGTTATGCGTTATGCTTTATGCGTTATGCATTATGCGTTATGCGATATGCGTTATCCGTTATGCGTTATGCGTTATGCGTTATTCGTTATGAGTAATGAGTTATAAGTTATGCGTTATGCGTTATGCTTTATGCGTTATGCGTTATGCGTTATGCGTCATGCGTTATGAGTTATGCGTTATGCGTTATGCGTTATGCGTTATGCGTTATGCGTTATGCGTTATGCGTTATGCGTTACGCGTTATGCTTTATGCGTTATGCATTATGTGTTATGCGTTATGCGATATGCGTTATGCGTTATGCGTTATTCGTTATGAGTAATGCGTTATAAGTTATGCGTTATGCGTTATGCTTTATGCATTATGCGTTATGCGTTATGCGTTATGCGTTATGCGTTATGCGTTATGCGTTATGCGTTATGCGTTATGCGTTATGCGTTATGCGTTATGCGTTATGCGTTATGCGTTATGCTTTATGCGTTATGCGTTACTCCTTATGAGTTATGAGTTATAAGTTATGAGTAATGAGTTATAAGTTATGCGTTATGCGTTATGCTTTATGCGTTATGCGTTATGCGTTATGCGTTATGCGTTATGCGTTATGCGTTATGCGTTATGCGTTATGCGTTATGCGTTATGCGTTATGCGTTATGCGTTATGCGTTATGCGTTATGCGTTATGCGTGATCCGACATGCGTTATGCATTTTGCGTTATGCGTTATGCGTTATGCGTTATGCGTTATGCGTTATGCGTTATGCGTGATCCGACATGCGTTATGCATTTTGCGTTATGCGTTATTCGTTATGAGTAATGAGTTATAAGTTATGCGTTATGCGTTATGCTTTATGCGTTATGCGTTATGCGTTATGCTTTATGCGTTATGCGTTACTCCTTATGAGTTATGAGTTATAAGTTATGCGTAATGCGGTATGCGTTATACGATATACGTTATGCGTTATGCGTTATGCGTTATGCGTTATGCGTTATGCATTATGCTTTATCCGTTATGCGTTATGCGTTATGCTTTATGCGTTATGCGTTATGCGTTATGCGTTATGCGTTATGCGTTATGCGTTATACGTTATGCGTTATGCTTTATGCGTTATGCGTTATGCGTTATGCGTTATGCGTTATGCGTTATGCCTTATGCGTTATGCGTTATTCGTTATGAGTAATGAGTTATAAGTTATGCGTTATGCGTTATGCTTTATGCGTTATGCGTTATGCGTTATGCGTTATGCGTTATGCGTTATGCGTTATGCGTTATGCGTTATACGGTATGCGTTATGCGTTATGCGTTATGCGTTATGCGTTATGCGTTATGCGTTATGCGTTATGCGTTATGCGTTATTCTTTATGCGTTATGCGTTATGCGTTATGCTTTATGCGTTATGCGTTACTCCTTATGAGTTATGAGTTATAAGTTATGCGTAATGCGTTATGCGTTATGCGTTATGCATTATTCTTTATCCGTTATGCGTTATGCGTTATGCGTTATGCGTTATGCGTTATGCGTTATGCGTTATGCTTTATGCGTTATGCGTTACTCCTTATGAGTTATGAGTTATAAGTTATGAGTAATGAGTTATAAGTTATGCGTTATGCGTTATGCTTTATGCGTTATGCGTTATGCGTTATGCGTTATGCGTTATGCGTTATGCGTTATGCGTTATGCGTTATGCGTTATGCGTTATGCGTTATGCGTTATGCGTGATCCGACATGCGTTATGCATTTTGCGTTATGCGTTATGCGTTATGCGTTATGCGTCATGCGTTATGAGTTATGCGTTATGCGTTATGCGTTATGCGTTATGCGTTATGCGTTATGCGTTATGCGTTATGCGTTATGCGTTATGCGTTACGCGTTATGCTTTATGCGTTATGCATTATGTGTTATGCGTTATGCGATATGCGTTATGCGTTATGCGTTATTCGTTATGAGTAATGCGTTATAAGTTATGCGTTATGCGTTATGCTTTATGCATTATGCGTTATGCGTTATGCGTTATGCGTTATGCGTTATGCGTTATGCGTTATGCGTTATGCTTTATGCGTTATGCGTTACTCCTTATGAGTTATGAGTTATAAGTTATGAGTAATGAGTTATAAGTTATGCGTTATGCGTTATGCTTTATGCGTTATGCGTTATGCGTTATGCGTTATGCGTTATGCGTTATGCGTTATGCGTTATGCGTTATGCGTTATGCGTTATGCGTTATGCGTTATGCGTGATCCGACATGCGTTATGCATTTTGCGTTATGCGTTATGCGTTATGCGTTATGCGTTATGCGATATGCGTTATGCGTTATTCGTTATGAGTAATGAGTTATAAGTTATGCGTTATGCGTTATGCTTTATGCATTATGCGTTATGCGTTATGCGTTATGCGTTATGCGTTATGCGTTATGCGTTATGCGTTATGCTTTATGCGTTATGCGTTACTCCTTACGAGTTATGAGTTATAAGTTATGCGTAATGCGTTATGCGTTATGCGTTATGCTTTATGCGTTATGCGTTATGCGTTATGCGTTATGCGTTATGCGTGATCCGTTATGCGTTATGCGTTATGCGTTATGCGTTATGCGTTATGCGTTATGCGTTATGCGTTATGCGTTATGCGTTATGCGTTATGCGTTATGCGTTATGCGTTATGCGTTATGCGTTATGCGTTATGCTTTATGCGTTATGCGTTACTCCTTATGAGTTATGAGTTATGAGTTATGCGTAATGCGTAATGCTTTATGCGTTATGCGTTATGAGTTAAGCGGTATGCGTTATGCGTTATGCGTTTTGCGGTATTCGTTATGCGTTGTGCATTATGCGTTATGCGTTGTGCGTTATGGGTTATGATTTATGCGTTATGCGATATGCGTTATGCGTTATGCGTTATGCGTTATGCGTTATGCTTTATGCGTCATGCGTGATCCGTTATGCGTTAGGCGTTATGCGATTTGCGGTATTCGTTAAGCGTTGTGCATTATGCGTTATGCGTTATGCGTTATGGGTTATGGGTTATGCGTTACGCTTTATGCGTTATTCATTTTGCGTTATGCGTTATTCGTTATGAGTTATGAGTTATAAGTTATGCGTAATTTGTTATGCCTTATGAGTTATGCATTATGCGTTATGCGATATGCGTCATGCATCAAGCCCTATGCGATATGCGATATGCGTCATATATCAAGCCTTATGCGATATGCGATATGCGTCATGCATCAAGCCTTATGCGTTATGGGTTATGCGTTAACGTTATGCGTTATGCGTTATGCGTTATGCGTTATGCGTTATGCGTTATGCGTTATGCGTTATGCTTTATGCGTTATGCGTTACTCCTTATGAGTTATGAGTTATAAGTTATGCGTAATGCGTTATGCGTTATGCGTTATGCTTTATGCGTTATGCGTTATGCGTGATGCGTTATGCGTTATGCGTTATGCGTTATGCGTTATGCGTGATCCGTTATGCGTTATGCGTTATGCGTTATGCGTTATGCGTTATGCGTTATGCGTGATCCGACATGCGTTATGCATTTTGCGTTATGCGTTATTCGTTATGAGTTATGAGTTATAAGTTATGCGTAATGCGGTATGCGTTATACGTTATACGTTATGCGTTATGCGTTATGCGTTATGCGTTATGCGTTATGCGTTGTGCGTTATGCGTTATGCGTTATGCGTTATGCGTTATGCATTATGCGTTATGCGTTATGCGTTATGCGTTAAGCGTTATGCGTTTTGCTTTATTCGTTATGCGTTGTGCATTATGCGTTATGCGTTATGTGTTATGCTTTATGCGTTATGCGTTATGCGTTACGCTTTATGCGTTATGCATTATGCGTTATGCGTTATGCGTAATGCATTATGCGTTATGCGTTATGCGTGATCCGTTATGCGTTAAGCGTTATGCGTTTTGCTGTATTCGTAATGCGTTGTGCATTATGCGTTATGGGTTATGTGTTATGCGTTATGCGTTATGCGTTATACGTTATGCGTTATGCGTTATGCGTGATCCGTTATGTGTTAGGCGATATACGTTTTGCGGTATTCGTTATGCGTTATGCGTTATGCGTTATCCGTTGTTCGTTATGCGTTATGCGTTGTGCGTTATACGTTTGCGTTATGCGTTATGCGTTATACGGTATGCGTTATGCGTTATGCGTTATACGTTATGCGTTATGCGTTATGCGTTATGCGTTATGCGTTATGCGTTATGCTTTATGCGTTATGCGTTATTAGTTACACGTTATGCGTTATGCGTTATGCGTTATGCGTTATGCGTTATGCGTTAGGGGTTATGCGTTATGCGTTATGCGTTAGGCGTTATGCGTTATGCGTTATGCGTTATGAGTTATACGTTATGCGTTATGCGTTAGGGGTTATGCGTTATGCGTTATGCGTTATGCGTTATGCTTTATGCGTTATGCATTATGCGTTATGCGTTATGCGATATGCGTTATCCGTTATGCGTTATGCGTTATGCGTTATTCGTTATGAGTAATGAGTTATAAGTTATGCGTTATGCGTTATGCTTTATGCGTTATGCGTTATGCGTTACGCGTTATGCTTTATGCGTTATGCATTATGTGTTATGCGTTATGCGATATGCGTTATGCGTTATGCGTTATTCGTTATGAGTAATGCGTTATAAGTTATGCGTTATGCGTTATGCTTTATGCATTATGCGTTATGCGTTATGCGTTATGCGTTATGCGTTATGCGTTATGCGTTATGCGTTATGCGTTATGCGTTATGCGTTATGCTTTATGCGTTATGCGTTACTCCTTATGAGTTATGAGTTATAAGTTATGAGTAATGAGTTATAAGTTATGCGTTATGCGTTATGCTTTATGCGTTATGCGTTATGCGTTATGCGTTATGCGTTATGCGTTATGCGTTATGCGTTATGCGTTATGCGTTATGCGTTATGCGTGATCCGACATGCGTTATGCATTTTGCGTTATGCGTTATGCGTTATGCGTTATGCGTTATGCGTTATGCGTTATGCGTGATCCGACATGCGTTATGCATTTTGCGTTATGCGTTATTCGTTATGAGTAATGAGTTATAAGTTATGCATAATGCGTTATGCGTTATGCGTTATGCATTATGCTTTATCCGTTATGCGTTATGCTTTATGCGTTATGCGTTATGCGTTATGCTTTATGCGTTATGCGTTATGCGTTATGCGTTATGCGTTATGCGTTATGCGTTATGCGTTATGCGTTATGCGTTATGCGTTATACGGTATGCGTTATGCGTTATGCGTTATGCGTTATGCGTTATGCGTTATGCGTTATGCGTTATGCGTTATGCGTTATGCGTTATGCGTTATGCGTTATGCGTTATGCGTTATGCGTTATGCGTTATGCTTTATGCCTTATGCGTTATGCGTTATGCTTTATGCGTTATGCGTTACTCCTTATGAGTTATGAGTTATAAGTTATGCGTAATGCGTTATGCGTTATGCGTTATGCATTATTCTTTATCCGTTATGCGTTATGCGTTATGCTTTATGCGTTATGCGTTATGCGTTATGAGTAATGAGTTATAAGTTATGCGTTATGCGTTATTCGTTATGAGTAATGAGTTATAAGTTATGCGTTATGCGTTATGCTTTATGCGTTATGCGTTATGCGTTATGCTTTATGCGTTATGCGTTACTCCTTATGAGTTATGAGTTATAAGTTATGCGTAATGCGGTATGCGTTATACGATATACGTTATGCGTTATGCGTTATGCGTTATGCGTTATGCGTTATGCATTATGCTTTATCCGTTATGCGTTATGCGTTATGCTTTATGCGTTATGCGTTATGCGTTATGCGTTATGCGTTATGCGTTATGCGTTATGCGTTATGCGTTATGCTTTATGCGTTATGCGTTATGCGTTATGCGTTATGCGTTATGCGTTATGCGTTATGCGTTATGCGTTATTCGTTATGAGTAATGAGTTATAAGTTATGCGTTATGCGTTATGCTTTATGCGTTATGCGTTATGCGTTATGCGTTATGCGTTATGCGTTATACGGTATGCGTTATGCGTTATGCGTTATGCGTTATGCGTTATGCGTTATGCGTTATGCGTTATGCGTTATGCGTTATGCGTTATGCGTTATTCTTTATGCGTTATGCGTTATGCGTTATGCTTTATGCGTTATGCGTTACTCCTTATGAGTTATGAGTTATAAGTTATGCGTAATGCGTTATGCGTTATGCGTTATGCATTATTCTTTATCCGTTATGCGTTATGCGTTATGCTTTATGAGTTATGCGTTATGCGTTATGAGTAATGAGTTATAAGTTATGCGTTATGCGTTATTCGTTATGAGTAATGAGTTATAAGTTATGCGTTATGCGTTATGCTTTATGCGTTATGCGTTATGCGTTATGCTTTATGCGTTATGCGTTACTCCTTATGAGTTATGAGTTATAAGTTATGCGTAATGCGGTATGCGTTATACGTTATACGTTATGCGTTATGCGTTATGCGTTATGCGTTATGCGTTATGCGTTGTGCGTTATGCGTTATGCGTTATGCGCTATGCGTTATGCATTATGCGTTATGCGTTATGCGTTATGCGTTAAGCGTTATGCGTTTTGCTTTATTCGTTATGCTTTGTGCATTATGCGTTATGCGTTATGTGTTATGCTTTATGCGTTATGCGTTATGCGTTACGCTTTATGCGTTATGCATTATGCGTTATGCGTTATGCGTTATGAATTATGCGTTATGCGTTATGCGTGATCCGTTATGCGTTAAGCGTTATGCGTTTTGCTGTATTCGTAATGCGTTGTGCATTATGCGTTATGCGTTATGTGTTATGCGTTATGCGTTATGCGTTACTCCTTATGAGTTATGAGTTATAAGTTATGCGTAATGCGTTATGCTTTATGCGTTATGCGTTATGCGTTATGCGTTATGCTTTATCCGTTATGCGTTATGCGTTATGCCTTATGCGTTATGCGTTATGCGTTATGCGTTATGCGTTATGCGTTATGCGTTATGCGTTATGCGTTAGGCGATATACGTTTTGCGGTATTCGTTATGCGTTATGATTTATGCTTTATGCGTTATGCGTTATGCGTGATCCGACATGCGTTATGCATTTTGCGTTATGCGTTATTCGTTATGAGTTATGAGTTATAAGTTATGCGTAATGCGTTATGCGTTATGCGTTATGCATTATGCTTTATCCGTTATGCGTTATGCGTTATGCTTTATGCGTTATGCGTTATGCGTTATGCATTTTGCGTTATGCGTTATTCGTTTGAGTTATGAGTTATAAGTTATGCGTAATGCGTTCTGCGTTATCCGTTATGCATTATGCTTTATCCGTTATGCGTTATGCGTTATGCGTTATGCGTTATGCGTTATGCGTTATGCGTTATGCGTTATGCGTTATTCGTTATGAGTAATGAGTTATAAGTTATGCGTTATGCGTAATGCGTTATGCGTTATGCGTTATGCGTTATGCTTTATGCGTTATGCTTTATGCGTTATGCGTTATGCGTTATGCGTTATGCTTTATGCGTTATGCGTTATGCGTTATGAGTAATGAGTTATAAGTTATGCGTTATGCGTTATTCGTTATGAGTAATGAGTTATAAGTTATGCGTTATGCGTTATGCTTTATGCGTTATGCGTTATGCGTTATGCGTTATGCTTTATGCGTTATGCGTTATTCGTTATGAGTAATGAGTTATAAGTTATGCGTTATGCGTAATGCTTTATGCGTTATGCGTTATGCGTTATGCTTTATGCGTTATGCGTTATGCGTTATTCGTTATGAGTAATGAGTTATAAGTTATGCGTTATGCGTTATGCTTTATGCGTTATGCTTTATGCGTTATGCGTTATGCGTTATGCTTTATGCGTTATGCGTTACTCCTTATGAGTTATGAGTTATGCGTTATGCGTTATGCGTTATGCGTTATGCGTTATGCGCTATGCGTTATGCATTATGCGTTATGCGTTATACGTTATGCGTTAAGCGTTATGCGTTTTGCTGTATTCGTTATGCGTTGTACATTATGCGTTATGCGTTATGTGTTATGCTTTATGCGTTATGCGTTATGCGTTACGCTTTATGCGTTATGCATTATGCGTTATGCGTTATGCGTTATGCGTTATGCATTATGCGTTATGCGTTATGCGTGATCCGTTATGCGTTAAGCGTTATGCGTTTTGCTGTATTCGTAATGCGTTGTGCATTATGCGTTATGCGTTATGTGTTATGCGTTATGCGTCATGCGTTATGCTTTATGCGTTATGCGTTATGCGTTATGCGTTATGCGTTATGCGTTATGCGTTATGCGTTATGCGTTATGCGTTATGCGTTATGCGTGATCCGTTATGCGTTATGCGTTATGCGTTATGCGTTATGCGTTATGCGTTATGCGTGATCCGACATGCGTTATGCATTTTGCGTTATGCGTTATTCGTTATGAGTTTTGAGTTATTCGTTATGCGTTCTGCGTTATACGTTTGCGTTATGCGTTATGCGTTATGCGTTATGCGTTATGCGTTATGCGTTATGCGTTATGCGTTATGCGTTATGCGTTATGCGTTATGCGTTATGCGTTATGCGTTATGCGTTATGCGTTATGCGTTATGCTTTATGCGTTATGCATTATGCGTTATGCGTTATGCGATATGCGTTATGCGTTATTCGTTATGAGTAATGAGTTATAAGTTATGCATTATGCGTTATGCTTTATGCATTATGCGTTATGCGTTATGCGTTATGCGTTATGCGTTATGCGTTATGCGTTATGCTTTATGCGTCATGCGTGATCCGTTATGCGTTAGGCGTTATGCGATTTGCGGTATTCGTTAAGCGTTGTGCATTATGCGTTATGCGTTATGCGTTATGGGTTATGGGTTATGCGTTACGCTTTATGCGTTATTCATTTTGCGTTATGCGTTATTCGTTATGAGTTATGAGTTATAAGTTATGCGTAATTTGTTATGCCTTATGAGTTATGCATTATGCGTTATGCGATATGCGTCATGCATCAAGCCTTATGCGATATGCGATATGCGTCATATATCAAGCCTTATGCGATATGCGATATGCGTCATGCATCAAGCCTTATGCGTTATGGGTTATGCGTTAGCGTTATGCGTTATGCGTTATGCGTTATGCGTTATGCGTTATGCGTTATGCGTTATGCGTTATGCGTTATGCTTTATGCGTTATGCGTTACTCCTTATGAGTTATGAGTTATAAGTTATGCGTAATGCGTTATGCGTTATGCGTTATGCTTTATGCGTTATGCGTTATGCGTGATGCGTTATGCGTTATGCGTTATGCGTTATGCGTTATGCGTGATCCGTTATGCGTTATGCGTTATGCGTTATGCGTTATGCGTTATGCGTTATGCGTGATCCGACATGCGTTATGCATTTTGCGTTATGCGTTATTCGTTATGAGTTATGAGTTATAAGTTATGCGTAATGCGGTATGCGTTATACGTTATACGTTATGCGTTATGCGTTATGCGTTGTGCGTTATGCGTTATGCGTTATGCGCTATGCGTTATGCATTATGCGTTATGCGTTATGCGTTATGCGTTAAGCGTTATGCGTTTTGCTTTATTCGTTATGCGTTGTGCATTATGCGTTATGCGTTATGTGTTATGCTTTATGCGTTATGCGTTATGCGTTACGCTTTATGCGTTATGCATTATGCGTTATGCGTTATGCGTAATGCATTATGCGTTATGCGTTATGCGTGATCCGTTATGCGTTAAGCGTTATGCGTTTTGCTGTATTCGTAATGCGTTGTGCATTATGCGTTATGGGTTATGTGTTATGCGTTATGCGTTATGCGTTATACGTTATGCGTTATGCGTTATGCGTGATCCGTTATGTGTTAGGCGATATACGATTTGCGGTATTCGTTATGCGTTATGCGTTATGCGTTATCCGTTGTTCGTTATGCGTTATGCGTTGTGCGTTATACGTTTGCGTTATGCGTTATGCGTTATACGGTATGCGTTATGCGTTATGCGTTATACGTTATGCGTTATGCGTTATGCGATATGCGTTATGCGTTATGCGTTATGCTTTATGCGTTATGCGTTATTAGTTACACGTTATGCGTTATGCGTTATGCGTTATGCGTTATGCGTTAGGGGTTATGCGTTATGCGTTATGCGTTAGGCGTTATGCGTTATGCGTTATGCGTTATGAGTTATACGTTATGCGTTATGCGTTAGGGGTTATGCGTTATGCGTTATGCGTTATGCGTTATGCTTTATGCGTTATGCATTATGCGTTATGCGTTATGCGATATGCGTTATCCGTTATGCGTTATGCGTTATGCGTTATTCGTTATGAGTAATGAGTTATAAGTTATGCGTTATGCGTTATGCTTTATGCGTTATGCGTTATGCGTTATGCGTCATGCGTTATGAGTTATGCGTTATGCGTTATGCGTTATGCGTTATGCGTTGTGCGTTATGCGTTATGCGTTATGCGTTATGCGTTACGCGTTATGCTTTATGCGTTATGCATTATGTGTTCTGCGTTATGCGATATGAGTTATGCGTTATGCGTTATTCGTTATGAGTAATGCGTTATAAGTTATGCGTTATGCGTTATGCTTTATGCATTATGCGTTATGCGTTATGCGTTATGCGTTATGCGTTATGCGTTATGCGTTATGCGTTATGCGTTATGCGTTATGCGTTATGCGTTATGCTTTATGCGTTATGCGTTACTGCTTATGAGTTATGAGTTATAAGTTATGAGTAATGAGTTATAAGTTATGCGTTATGCGTTATGCTTTATGCGTTATGCGTTATGCGTTATGCGTTATGCGTTATGCGTTATGCGTTATGCGTTATGCGTTATGCGTTATGCGTGATCCGACATGCGTTATGCATTTTGCGTTATGCGTTATGCGTTATGCGTTATGCGTCATGCGTTATGAGTTATGCGTTATGCGTTATGCGTTATGCGTTATGCGTTATGCGTTATGCGTTATGCGTTATGCGTTACGCGTTATGCTTTATGCGTTATGCATTATGTGTTATGCGTTATGCGATATGCGTTATGCGTTATGCGTTATTCGTTATGAGTAATGCGTTATAAGTTATGCGTTATGCGTTATGCTTTATGCATTATGCGTTATGCGTTATGCGTTATGCGTTATGCGTTATGCGTTATGCGTTATGCGTTATGCGTTATGCGTTATGCGTTATGCGTTATGCGTTATGCGTTATGCTTTATGCGTTATGCGTTACTCCTTATGAGTTATGAGTTATAAGTTATGAGTAATGAGTTATAAGTTATGCGTTATGCTTTATGCGTTATGCGTTATGCGTTATGCGTTATGCGTTATGCGTTATGCGTTATGCGTTATGCGTTATGCGTTATGCGTTATGCGTTATGCGTTATGCGTGATCCGACATGCGTTATGCATTTTGCGTTATGCGTTATGCGTTATGCGTTATGCGTTATGCGTTATGCGTTATGCGTGATCCGACATGCGTTATGCATTTTGCGTTATGCGTTATTCGTTATGAGTAATGAGTTATAAGTTATGCATAATGCGTTATGCGTTATGCGTTATGCATTATGCTTTATCCGTTATGCGTTATGCTTTATGCGTTATGCGTTATGCGTTATGCGTTATGCGTTATGCGTTATGCGTTATGCGTTATGCGTTATGCGTTATGCGTTATGCGTTATGCGTTATGCGTTATGCGTTATACGGTATGCGTTATGCGTTATGCGTTATGCGTTATGCGTTATGCGTTATGCGTTATGCGTTATGCGTTATGCGTTATGCTTTATGCGTTATGCGTTATGCGTTATGCGTTATGCGTTATGCGTTATGCGTTATGCTTTATGCCTTATGCGTTATGCGTTATGCTTTATGCGTTATGCGTTACTCCTTATGAGTTATGAGTTATAAGTTATGCGTAATGCGTTATGCGTTATGCGTTATGCATTATTCTTTATCCGTTATGCGTTATGCGTTATGCTTTATGCGTTATGCGTTATGCGTTATGAGTAATGAGTTATAAGTTATGCGTTATGCGTTATTCGTTATGAGTAATGAGTTATAAGTTATGCGTTATGCGTTATGCTTTATGCGTTATGCGTTATGCGTTATGCTTTATGCGTTATGCGTTACTCCTTATGAGTTATGAGTTATAAGTTATGCGTAATGCGGTATGCGTTATACGATATACGTTATGCGTTATGCGTTATGCGTTATGCGTTATGCGTTATGCATTATGCTTTATCCGTTATGCGTTATGCGTTATGCTTTATGCGTTATGCGTTATGCGTTATGCGTTATGCGTTATGCGTTATGCGTTATGCGTTATGCTTTATGCGTTATGCGTTATGCGTTATGCGTTATGCGTTATGCGTTATGCCTTATGCGTTATGCGTTATTCGTTATGAGTAATGAGTTATAAGTTATGCGTTATGCGTTATGCTTTATGCGTTATGCGTTATGCGTTATGCGTTATGCGTTATGCGTTATGCGTTATGCGTTATACGGTATGCGTTATGCGTTATGCGTTATGCGTTATGCGTTATGCGTTATGCGTTATGCGTTATGCGTTATGCGTTATTCTTTATGCGTTATGCGTTATGCGTTATGCTTTATGCGTTATGCGTTACTCCTTATGAGTTATGAGTTATAAGTTATGCGTAATGCGTTATGCGTTATGCGTTATGCATTATTCTTTATCCGTTATGCGTTATGCGTTATGCTTTATGCGTTATGCGTTATGCGTTATGAGTAATGAGTTATAAGTTATGCGTTATGCGTTATTCGTTATGAGTAATGAGTTATAAGTTATGCGTTATGCGTTATGCTTTATGCGTTATGCGTTATGCGTTATGCTTTATGCGTTATGCGTTACTCCTTATGAGTTATGAGTTATTAGTTATGCGTAATGCGGTATGCGTTATACGTTATTCGTTATGCGTTATGCGTTATGCGTTATGCGTTATGCGTTATGCGTTGTGCGTTATGCGTTATGCGTTATGCGCTATGCGTTATGCATTATGCGTTATGCGTTATGCGTTATGCGTTAAGCGTTATGCGTTTTGCTTTATTCGTTATGCGTTGTGCATTATGCGTTATGCGTTATGTGTTATGCTTTATGCGTTATGCGTTATGCGTTACGCTTTATGCGTTATGCATTATGCGTTATGCGTTATGCGTTATGAATTATGCGTTATGCGTTATGCGTGATCCGTTATGCGTTAAGCGTTATGCGTTTTGCTGTATTCGTAATGCGTTGTGCATTATGCGTTATGCGTTATGTGTTATGCGTTATGCGTTATGCGTTACTCCTTATGAGTTATGAGTTATAAGTTATGCGTAATGCGTTATGCTTTATGCATTATGCGTTATGCGTTATGCGTTATGCTTTATCCGTTATGCGTTATGCGTTATGCTTTATGCGTTATGCGTTATGCGTTATGCGTTATGCGTTATGCGTTATGCGTTATGCGTTATGCGTTAGGCGATATACGTTTTGCGGTATTCGTTATGCGTTATGCGTTATGCGTTATGCGTTATGCGTTTTGCGTGATCCGACATGCGTTATGCATTTTGCGTTATGCGTTATTCGTTATGAGTTATGAGTTATAAGTTATGCGTAATGCGTTATGCGTTATGCGTTATGCATTATGCTTTATCCGTTATGCGTTATGCGTTATGCTTTATGCGTTATGCGTTATGCGTTATGCGTTATGCGTTATGCGTTATGCGTTATTCGTTATGAGTAATGAGTTATAAGTTATGCGTTATGCGTAATGCGTTATGCGTTATGCGTTATGCGTTATGCTTTATGCGTTATGCTTTATGCGTTATGCGTTATGCGTTATGCGTTATGCTTTATGCGTTATGCGTTATGCGTTATGAGTAATGAGTTATAAGTTATGCGTTATGCGTTATTCGTTATGAGTAATGAGTTATAAGTTATGCGTTATGCGTTATGCTTTATGCGTTATGCGTTATGCGTTATGCTTTATGCGTTATGCGTTATTCGTTATGAGTAATGAGTTATAAGTTATGCGTTATGCGTAATGCTTTATGCGTTATGCGTTATGCGTTATGCTTTATGCGTTATGCGTTATGCGTTATGAGTAATGAGTTATAAGTTATGCGTTATGCGTTATTCGTTATGAGTAATGAGTTATAAGTTATGCGTTATGCGTTATGCTTTATGCGTTATGCGTTATGCGTTATGCTTTATGCGTTATGCGTTACTCCTTATGAGTTATGAGTTATGCGTTATGCGTTATGCGTTATGCGTTATGCGTTATGCGCTATGCGTTATGCATTATGCGTTATGCGTTATACGTTATGCGTTAAGCGTTATGCGTTTTGCTGTATTCGTTATGCGTTGTACATTATGCGTTATGCGTTATGTGTTATGCTTTATGCGTTATGCGTTATGCGTTACGCTTTATGCGTTATGCATTATGCGTTATGCGTTATGCGTTATGCGTTATGCATTATGCGTTATGCGTTATGCGTGATCCGTTATGCGTTAAGCGTTATGCGTTTTGCTGTATTCGTAATGCGTTGTGCATTATGCGTTATGCGTTATGTGTTATGCGTTATGCGTCATGCGTTATGCTTTATGCGTTATGCGTTATGCGTTATGCGTTATGCGTTATGCGTTATGCGTTATGCGTTATGCGTTATGCGTTATGCGTTATGCGTTATGCGTGATCCGTTATGCGTTATGCGTTATGCGTTATGCGTTATGCGTTATGCGTTATGCGTGATCCGACATGCGTTATGCATTTTGCGTTATGCGTTATGTGTTATGCTTTATGCGTTATGCGTTATGCGTTACGCTTTATGCGTTATGCATTATGCGTTATGCGTTATGCGTAATGCATTATGCGTTATGCGTTATGCGTGATCCGTTATGCGTTAAGCGTTATGCGTTTTGCTGTATTCGTAATGCGTTGTGCATTATGCGTTATGGGTTATGTGTTATGCGTTATGCGTTATGCGTTATACGTTATGCGTTATGCGTTATGCGTGATCCGTTATGTGTTAGGCGATATACGTTTTGCGGTATTCGTTATGCGTTATGCGTTATGCGTTATCCGTTGTTCGTTATGCGTTATGCGTTGTGCGTTATACGTTTGCGTTATGCGTTATGCGTTATACGTTATGCGTTATGCGTTATGCGTTATACGTTATGCGTTATGCGTTATGCGATATGCGTTATGCGTTATGCGTTATGCTTTATGCGTTATGCGTTATTAGTTACACGTTATGCGTTATGCGTTATGCGTTATGCGTTATGCGTTATGCGTTATGGGTTATGCGTTATGCGTTATGCGTTAGGCGTTATGCGTTATGCGTTATGCGTTATGAGTTATACGTTATGCGTTATGCGTTAGGGGTTATGCGTTATGCGTTATGCGTTATGCGTTATGCTTTATGCGTTATGCATTATGCGTTATGCGTTATGCGATATGCGTTATCCGTTATGCGTTATGCGTTATGCGTTATTCGTTATGAGTAATGAGTTATAAGTTATGCGTTATGCGTTATGCTTTATGCGTTATGCGTTATGCGTTATGCGTCATGCGTTATGAGTTATGCGTTATGCGTTATGCGTTATGCGTTATGCGTTATGCGTTATGCGTTATGCGTTACGCGTTATGCTTTATGCGTTATGCATTATGTGTTATGCGTTATGCGATATGCGTTATGCGTTATGCGTTATTCGTTATGAGTAATGCGTTATAAGTTATGCGTTATGCGTTATGCTTTATGCATTATGCGTTATGCGTTATGCGTTATGCGTTATGCGTTATGCGTTATGCGTTATGCGTTATGCGTTATGCGTTATGCGTTATGCGTTATGCTTTATGCGTTATGCGTTACTCCTTATGAGTTATGAGTTATAAGTTATGAGTAATGAGTTATAAGTTATGCGTTATGCGTTATGCTTTATGCGTTATGCGTTATGCGTTATGCGTTATGCGTTATGCGTTATGCGTTATGCGTTATGCGTTATGCGTTATGCGTTATGCGTGATCCGACATGCGTTATGCATTTTGCGTTATGCGTTATGCGTTATGCGTTATGCGTTATGCGTTATGCGTTATGCGTGATCCGACATGCGTTATGCATTTTGCGTTATGCGTTATTCGTTATGAGTAATGAGTTATAAGTTATGCATAATGCGTTATGCGTTATGCGTTATGCATTATGCTTTATCCGTTATGCGTTATGCTTTATGCGTTATGCGTTATGCGTTATGCGTTATGCGTTATGCGTTATGCGTTATGCGTTATGCGTTATGCGTTATGCGTTATGCGTTATGCGTTATGCGTTATGCGTTATGCGTTATGCGTTATACGGTATGCGTTATGCGTTATGCGTTATGCGTTATGCGTTATGCGTTATGCGTTATGCGTTATGCGTTATGCGTTATGCGTTATGCGTTATGCGTTATGCGTTATGCTTTATGCCTTATGCGTTATGCGTTATGCTTTATGCGTTATGCGTTACTCCTTATGAGTTATGAGTTATAAGTTATGCGTAATGAGTTATGCGTTATGCGTTATGCATTATTCTTTATCCGTTATGCGTTATGCGTTATGCTTTATGCGTTATGCGTTATGCGTTATGAGTAATGAGTTATAAGTTATGCGTTATGCGTTATTCGTTATGAGTAATGAGTTATAAGTTATGCGTTATGCGTTATTCGTTATGAGTAATGAGTTATAAGTTATGCGTTATGCGTTATGCTTTATGCGTTATGCGTTATGCGTTATGCTTTATGCGTTATGCGTTATTCGTTATGAGTAATGAGTTATAAGTTATGCGTTATGCGTAATGCTTTATGCGTTATGCGTTATGCGTTATGCTTTATGCGTTATGCGTTATGCGTTATGAGTAATGAGTTATAAGTTATGCGTTATGCGTTATTCGTTATGAGTAATGAGTTATAAGTTATGCGTTATGCGTTATGCTTTATGCGTTATGCGTTATGCGTTATGCTTTATGCGTTATGCGTTACTCCTTATGAGTTATGAGTTATGCGTTATGCGTTATGCGTTATGCGTTATGCGTTATGCGCTATGCGTTATGCATTATGCGTTATGCGTTATACGTTATGCGTTAAGCGTTATGCGTTTTGCTGTATTCGTTATGCGTTGTACATTATGCGTTATGCGTTATGTGTAAATGCTTTATGCGTTATGCGTTATGCGTTACGCTTTATGCGTTATGCATTATGCGTTATGCGTTATGCGTTATGCGTTATGCATTATGCGTTATGCGTTATGCGTGATCCGTTATGCGTTAAGCGTTATGCGTTTTGCTGTATTCGTAATGCGTTGTGCATTATGCGTTATGCGTTATGTGTTATGCGTTATGCGTCATGCGTTATGCTTTATGCGTTATGCGTTATGCGTTATGCGTTATGCGTTATGCGTTATGCGTTATGCGTTATGCGTTATGCGTTATGCGTGATCCGTTATGCGTTATGCGTTATGCGTTATGCGTTATGCGTTATGCGTTATGCGTGATCCGACATGCGTTATGCATTTTGCGTTATGCGTTATGTGTTATGCTTTATGCGTTATGCGTTATGCGTTACGCTTTATGCGTTATGCATTATGCGTTATGCGTTATGCGTTATGCATTATGCGTTATGCGTTATGCGTGATCCGTTATGCGTTAAGCGTTATGCGTTTTGCTGTATTCGTAATGCGTTGTGCATTATGCGTTATGGGTTATGTGTTATGCGTTATGCGTTATGCGTTATACGTTATGCGTTATGCGTTATGCGTGATCCGTTATGTGTTAGGCGATATACGTTTTGCGGTATTCGTTATGCGTTATGCGTTATGCGTTATCCGTTGTTCGTTATGCGTTATGCGTTGTGCGTTATACGTTTGCGTTATGCGTTATGCGTTATACGGTATGCGTTATGCGTTATGCGTTATACGTTATGCGTTATGCGTTATGCGATATGCGTTATGCGTTATGCGTTATGCTTTATGCGTTATGCGTTATTAGTTACACGTTATGCGTTATGCGTTATGCGTTATGCGTTATGCGTTATGCGTTAGGGGTTATGCGTTATGCGTTATGCGTTAGGCGTTATGCGTTATGCGTTATGCGTTATGAGTTATACGTTATGCGTTATGCGTTAGGGGTTATGCGTTATGCGTTATGCGTTATGCGTTATGCTTTATGCGTTATGCATTATGCGTTATGCGTTATGCGATATGCGTTATCCGTTATGCGTTATGCGTTATGCGTTATTCGTTATGAGTAATGAGTTATAAGTTATGCGTTATGCGTTATGCTTTATGCGTTATGCGTTATGCGTTATGCGTCATGCGTTATGAGTTATGCGTTATGCGTTATGCGTTATGCGTTATGCGTTATGCGTTATGCGTTATGCGTTACGCGTTATGCTTTATGCGTTATGCATTATGTGTTATGCGTTATGCGATATGCGTTATGCGTTATGCGTTATTCGTTATGAGTAATGCGTTATAAGTTATGCGTTATGCGTTATGCTTTATGCATTATGCGTTATGCGTTATGCGTTATGCGTTATGCGTTATGCGTTATGCGTTATGCGTTATGCGTTATGCGTTATGCGTTATGCGTTATGCTTTATGCGTTATGCGTTACTCCTTATGAGTTATGAGTTATAAGTTATGAGTAATGAGTTATAAGTTATGCGTTATGCGTTATGCTTTATGCGTTATGCGTTATGCGTTATGCGTTATGCGTTATGCGTTATGCGTTATGCGTTATGCGTTATGCGTTATGCGTTATGCGTTATGCGTGATCCGACATGCGTTATGCATTTTGCGTTATGCGTTATGCGTTATGCGTTATGCTTTATGCGTTATGCGTTATGCGTGATCCGACATGCGTTATGCATTTTGCGTTATGCGTTATTCGTTATGAGTAATGAGTTATAAGTTATGCATAATGCGTTATGCGTTATGCGTTATGCATTATGCTTTATCCGTTATGCGTTATGCTTTATGCGTTATGCGTTATGCGTTATGCGTTATGCGTTATGCGTTATGCGTTATGCGTTATGCGTTATGCGTTATGCGTTATGCGTTATGCGTTATGCGTTATGCGTTATACGGTATGCGTTATGCGTTATGCGTTATGCGTTATGCGTTATGCGTTATGCGTTATGCGTTATGCGTTATGCGTTATGCGTTATGCGTTATGCGTTATGCGTTATGCGTTATGCGTTATGCGTTATGCTTTATGCCTTATGCGTTATGCGTTATGCTTTATGCGTTATGCGTTACTCCTTATGAGTTATGAGTTATAAGTTATGCGTAATGCGTTATGCGTTATGCGTTATGCATTATTCTTTATCCGTTATGCGTTATGCGTTATGCTTTATGCGTTATGCGTTATGCGTTATGAGTAATGAGTTATAAGTTATGCGTTATGCGTTATTCGTTATGAGTAATGAGTTATAAGTTATGCGTTATGCGTTATGCTTTATGCGTTATGCGTTATGCGTTATGCTTTATGCGTTATGCGTTACTCCTTATGAGTTATGAGTTATAAGTTATGCGTAATGCGGTATGCGTTATACGATATACGTTATGCGTTATGCGTTATGCGTTATGCGTTATGCGTTATGCATTATGCTTTATCCGTTATGCGTTATGCGTTATGCTTTATGCGTTATGCGTTATGCGTTATGCGTTATGCGTTATGCGTTATGCGTTATGCGTTATGCGTTATGCTTTATGCGTTATGCGTTATGCGTTATGCGTTATGCGTTATGCGTTATGCGTTATGCCTTATGCGTTATGCGTTATTCGTTATGAGTAATGAGTTATAAGTTATGCGTTATGCGTTATGCTTTATGCGTTATGCGTTATGCGTTATGCGTTATGCGTTATGCGTTATGCGTTATGCGTTATACGGTATGAGTTATGCGTTATGCGTTATGCGTTATGCGTTATGCGTTATGCGTTATGCGTTATGCGTTATGCGTTATTCTTTATGCGTTATGCGTTATGCGTTATGCTTTATGCGTTATGCGTTACTCCTTATGAGTTATGAGTTATAAGTTATGCGTAATGCGTTATGCGTTATGCGTTATGCATTATTCTTTATCCGTTATGCGTTATGCGTTATGCTTTATGCGTTATGCGTTATGCGTTATGAGTAATGAGTTATAAGTTATGCGTTATGCGTTATTCGTTATGAGTAATGAGTTATAAGTTATGCGTTATGCGTTATGCTTTATGCGTTATGCGTTATGCGTTATGCTTTATGCGTTATGCGTTACTCCTTATGAGTTATGAGTTATAAGTTATGCGTAATGCGGTATGCGTTATACGTTATACGTTATGCGTTATGCGTTATGCGTTATGCGTTATGCGTTATGCGTTGTGCGTTATGCGTTATGCGTTATGCGCTATGCGTTATGCATTATGCGTTATGCGTTATGCGTTATACGTTAAGCGTTATGCGTTTTGCTTTATTCGTTATGCGTTGTGCATTATGCGTTATGCGTTATGTGTTATGCTTTATGCGTTATGCGTTATGCGTTACGCTTTATGCGTTATGCATTATGCGTTATGCGTTATGCGTTATGAATTATGCGTTATGCGTTATGCGTGATCCGTTATGCGTTAAGCGTTATGCGTTTTGCTGTATTCGTAATGCGTTGTGCATTATGCGTTATGCGTTATGTGTTATGCGTTATGCGTTATGCGTTACTCCTTATGAGTTATGAGTTATAAGTTATGCGTAATGCGTTATGCTTTATGCGTTATGCGTTATGCGTTATGCGTTATGCTTTATCCGTTATGCGTTATGCGTTATGCTTTATGCGTTATGCGTTATGCGTTATGCGTTATGCGTTATGCGTTATGCGTTATGCGTTATGCGTTATGCGTTAGGCGATATACGTTTTGCGGTATTCGTTATGCGTTATGATTTATGCTTTATGCGTTATGCGTTTTGCGTGATCCGACATGCGTTATGCATTTTGCGTTATGCGTTATTCGTTATGAGTTATGAGTTATAAGTTATGCGTAATGCGTTATGCGTTATGCGTTATGCATTATGCTTTATCCGTTATGCGTTATGCGTTATGCTTTATGCGTTATGCGTTATGCGTTATGCATTTTGCGTTATGCGTTATTCGTTTGAGTTATGAGTTATAAGTTATGCGTAATGCGTTCTGCGTTATCCGTTATGCATTATGCTTTATCCGTTATGCGTTATGCGTTATGCTTTATGCGTTATGCGTTATGCGTTATGCGTTATGCGTTATGCGTTATTCGTTATGAGTAATGAGTTATAAGTTATGCGTTATGCGTAATGCGTTATGCGTTATGCGTTATGCGTTATGCTTTATGCGTTATGCTTTATGCGTTATGCGTTATGCATTATTCTTTATCCGTTATGCGTTATGCGTTATGCTTTATGCGTTATGCGTTATGCTTTATGCGTTATGCGTTACTCCTTATGAGTTATGAGTTATAAGTTATGCGTAATGCGGTATGCGTTATACGATATACGTTATGCGTTATGCGTTATGCGTTATGCGTTATGCGTTATGCATTATGCTTTATCCGTTATGCGTTATGCGTTATGCTTTATGCGTTATGCGTTATGCGTTATGCGTTATGCGTTATGCGTTATGCGTTATGCGTTATGCGTTATGCGTTATGCGTTATGCGTTATGCGTTATGCGTTATGCGTTATGCGTTATGCGTTATGCGTTATGCGTTATGCTTTATGCCTTATGCGTTATGCGTTATGCTTTATGCGTTATGCGTTACTCCTTATGAGTTATGAGTTATAAGTTATGCGTAATGCGTTATGCGTTATGCGTTATGCATTATTCTTTATCCGTTATGCGTTATGCGTTATGCTTTATGCGTTATGCGTTATGCGTTATGAGTAATGAGTTATAAGTTATGCGTTATGCGTTATTCGTTATGAGTAATGAGTTATAAGTTATGCGTTATGCGTTATGCTTTATGCGTTATGCGTTATGCGTTATGCTTTATGCGTTATGCGTTACTCCTTATGAGTTATGAGTTATAAGTTATGCGTAATGCGGTATGCGTTATACGATATACGTTATGCGTTATGCGTTATGCGTTATGCGTTATGCGTTATGCATTATGCTTTATCCGTTATGCGTTATGCGTTATGCTTTATGCGTTATGCGTTATGCGTTATGCGTTATGCGTTATGCGTTATGCGTTATGCGTTATGCGTTATGCTTTATGCGTTATGCGTTATGCGTTATGCGTTATGCGTTATGCGTTATGCGTTATGCCTTATGCGTTATGCGTTATTCGTTATGAGTAATGAGTTATAAGTTATGCGTTATGCGTTATGCTTTATGCGTTATGCGTTATGCGTTATGCGTTATGCGTTATGCGTTATGCGTTATGCGTTATGCGTTATACGGTATGCGTTATGCGTTATGCGTTATGCGTTATGCGTTATGCGTTATGCGTTATGCGTTATGCGTTATGCGTTATGCGTTATTCTTTATGCGTTATGCGTTATGCGTTATGCTTTATGCGTTATGCGTTACTCCTTATGAGTTATGAGTTATAAGTTATGCGTAATGCGTTATGCGTTATGCGTTATGCATTATTCTTTATCCGTTATGCGTTATGCGTTATGCTTTATGCGTTATGCGTTATGCGTTATGAGTAATGAGTTATAAGTTATGCGTTATGCGTTATTCGTTATGAGTAATGAGTTATAAGTTATGCGTTATGCGTTATGCTTTATGCGTTATGCGTTATGCGTTATGCTTTATGCGTTATGCGTTACTCCTTATGAGTTATGAGTTATAAGTTATGCGTAATGCGGTATGCGTTATACGTTATACGTTATGCGTTATGCGTTATGCGTTATGCGTTATGCGTTATGCGTTGTGCGTTATGCGTTATGCGTTATGCGCTATGCGTTATGCATTATGCGTTATGCGTTATGCGTTATGCGTTAAGCGTTATGCGTTTTGCTTTATTCGTTATGCGTTGTGCATTATGCGTTATGCGTTATGGGTTATGCTTTATGCGTTATGCGTTATGCGTTACGCTTTATGCGTTATGCATTATGCGTTATGCGTTATGCGTTATGAATTATGCGTTATGCGTTATGCGTGATCCGTTATGCGTTATGCGTTATGCGTTTTGCTGTATTCGTAATGCGTTGTGCATTATGCGTTATGCGTTATGTGTTATGCGTTATGCGTTATGCGTTACTCCTTATGAGTTATGAGTTATAAGTTATGCGTAATGCGTTATGCTTTATGCGTTATGCGTTATGCGTTATGCGTTATGCTTTATCCGTTATGCGTTATGCGTTATGCTTTATGCGTTATGCGTTATGCGTTATGCGTTATGCGTTATGCGTTATGCGTTATGCGTTATGCGTTAGGCGATATACGTTTTGCGGTATTCGTTATGCGTTATGATTTATGCTTTATGCGTTATGCGTTTTGCGTGATCCGACATGCGTTATGCATTTTGCGTTATGCGTTATTCGTTATGAGTTATGAGTTATAAGTTATGCGTAATGCGTTATGCGTTATGCGTTATGCATTATGCTTTATCCGTTATGCGTTATGCGTTATGCTTTATGCGTTATGCGTTATGCGTTATGCATTTTGCGTTATGCGTTATTCGTTTGAGTTATGAGTTATAAGTTATGCGTAATGCGTTCTGCGTTATCCGTTATGCATTATGCTTTATCCGTTATGCGTTATGCGTTATGCTTTATGCGTTATGCGTTATGCGTTATGCGTTATGCGTTATGCGTTATGCGTTATTCGTTATGAGTAATGAGTTATAAGTTATGCGTTATGCGTAATGCGTTATGCGTTATGCGTTATGCGTTATGCTTTATGCGTTATGCTTTATGCGTTATGCGTTATGCGTTATGCGTTATGCTTTATGCGTTATGCGTTATGCGTTATGAGTAATGAGTTATAAGTTATGCGTTATGCGTTATTCGTTATGAGTAATGAGTTATAAGTTATGCGTTATGCGTTATGCTTTATGCGTTATGCGTTATGCGTTATGCTTTATGCGTTATGCGTTATTCGTTATGAGTAATGAGTTATAAGTTATGCGTTATGCGTAATGCGTTATGCGTTATGCGTTATGCGTTATGCTTTATGCGTTATGCTTTATGCGTTATGCGTTATGCATTATTCTTTATCCGTTATGCGTTATGCGTTATGCTTTATGCGTTATGCGTTATGCTTTATGCGTTATGCGTTACTCCTTATGAGTTATGAGTTATAAGTTATGCGTAATGCGGTATGCGTTATACGATATACGTTATGCGTTATGCGTTATGCGTTATGCGTTATGCGTTATGCATTATGCTTTATCCGTTATGCGTTATGCGTTATGCTTTATGCGTTATGCGTTATGCGTTATGCGTTATGCGTTATGCGTTATGCGTTATGCGTTATGCGTTATGCTTTATGCGTTATGCATTATGCGTTATGCGTTATGCGTTATGCGTTATGCGTTATGCGTTATGCGTTATGCGTTATGCTTTATGCGTTATGCTTTATGCGTTATGCGTTATGCATTATTCTTTATCCGTTATGCGTTATGCGTTATGCTTTATGCGTTATGCGTTATGCTTTATGCGTTATGCGTTACTCCTTATGAGTTATGAGTTATAAGTTATGCGTAATGCGGTATGCGTTATACGATATACGTTATGCGTTATGCGTTATGCGTTATGCGTTATGCGTTATGCATTATGCTTTATCCGTTATGCGTTATGCGTTATGCTTTATGCGTTATGCGTTATGCGTTATGCGTTATGCGTTATGCGTTATGCGTTATGCGTTATGCGTTATGCGTTATGCGTTATGCGTTATGCGTTATGCGTTATGCGTTATGCGTTATGCGTTATGCTTTATGCCTTATGCGTTATGCGTTATGCTTTATGCGTTATGCGTTACTCCTTATGAGTTATGAGTTATAAGTTATGCGTAATGCGTTATGCGTTATGCGTTATGCATTATTCTTTATCCGTTATGCGTTATGCGTTATGCTTTATGCGTTATGCGTTATGCGTTATGCGTTATGAGTAATGAGTTATAAGTTATGCGTTATGCGTTATTCGTTATGAGTAATGAGTTATAAGTTATGCGTTATGCGTTATGCTTTATGCGTTATGCGTTATGCGTTATGCTTTATGCGTTATGCGTTACTCCTTATGAGTTATGAGTTATAAGTTATGCGTAATGCGGTATGCGTTATACGATATACGTTATGCGTTATGCGTTATGCGTTATGCGTTATGCGTTATGCATTATGCTTTATCCGTTATGCGTTATGCGTTATGCTTTATGCGTTATGCGTTATGCGTTATGCGTTATGCGTTATGCGTTATGCGTTATGCGTTATGCGTTATGCTTTATGCGTTATGCGTTATGCGTTATGCGTTATGCGTTATGCGTTATGCGTTATGCCTTATGCGTTATGCGTTATTCGTTATGAGTAATGAGTTATAAGTTATGCGTTATGCGTTATGCTTTATGCGTTATGCGTTATGCGTTATGCGTTATGCGTTATGCGTTATGCGTTATGCGTTATGCGTTATACGGTATGCGTTATGCGTTATGCGTTATGCGTTATGCGTTATGCGTTATGCGTTATGCGTTATGCGTTATGCGTTATTCTTTATGCGTTATGCGTTATGCGTTATGCTTTATGCGTTATGCGTTACTCCTTATGAGTTATGAGTTATAAGTTATGCGTAATGCGTTATGCGTTATGCGTTATGCATTATTCTTTATCCGTTATGCGTTATGCGTTATGCTTTATGCGTTATGCGTTATGCGTTATGAGTAATGAGTTATAAGTTATGCGTTATGCGTTATTCGTTATGAGTAATGAGTTATAAGTTATGCGTTATGCGTTATGCTTTATGCGTTATGCGTTATGCGTTATGCTTTATGCGTTATGCGTTACTCCTTATGAGTTATGAGTTATAAGTTATGCGTAATGCGGTATGCGTTATACGTTATACGTTATGCGTTATGCGTTATGCGTTATGCGTTATGCGTTATGCGTTGTGCGTTATGCGTTATGCGTTATGCGCTATGCGTTATGCATTATGCGTTATGCGTTATGCGTTATGCGTTAAGCGTTATGCGTTTTGCTTTATTCGTTATGCGTTGTGCATTATGCGTTATGCGTTATGTGTTATGCTTTATGCGTTATGCGTTATGCGTTAAGCTTTATGCGTTATGCATTATGCGTTATGCGTTATGCGTTATGAATTATGAGTTATGCGTTATGCGTGATCCGTTATGCGTTAAGCGTTATGAGTTTTGCTGTATTCGTAATGCGTTGTGCATTATGCGTTATGCGTTATGTGTTATGCGTTATGCGTTATGCGTTACTCCTTATGAGTTATGAGTTATAAGTTATGCGTAATGCGTTATGCTTTATGCGTTATGCGTTATGCGTTATGCGTTATGCTTTATCCGTTATGCGTTATGCGTTATGCTTTATGCGTTATGCGTTATGCGTTATGCGTTATGCGTTATGCGTTATGCGTTATGCGTTATGCGTTAGGCGATATACGTTTTGCGGTATTCGTTATGCGTTATGATTTATGCTTTATGCGTTATGCGTTTTGCGTGATCCGACATGCGTTATGCATTTTGCGTTATGCGTTATTCGTTATGAGTTATGAGTTATAAGTTATGCGTAATGCGTTATGCGTTATGCGTTATGCATTATGCTTTATCCGTTATGCGTTATGCGTTATGCTTTATGCGTTATGCGTTATGCGTTATGCATTTTGCGTTATGCGTTATTCGTTTGAGTTATGAGTTATAAGTTATGCGTAATGCGTTCTGCGTTATCCGTTATGCATTATGCTTTATCCGTTATGCGTTATGCGTTATGCTTTATGCGTTATGCGTTATGCGTTATGCGTTATGCGTTATGCGTTATGCGTTATTCGTTATGAGTAATGAGTTATAAGTTATGCGTTATGCGTAATGCGTTATGCGTTATGCGTTATGCGTTATGCTTTATGCGTTATGCTTTATGCGTTATGCGTTATGCGTTATGCGTTATGCTTTATGCGTTATGCGTTATGCGTTATGAGTAATGAGTTATAAGTTATGCGTTATGCGTTATTCGTTATGAGTAATGAGTTATAAGTTATGCGTTATGCGTAATGCGTTATGCGTTATGCTTTATGCGTTATGCGTTATTCGTTATGAGTAATGAGTTATAAGTTATGCGTTATGCGTAATGCGTTATGCGTTATGCGTTATGCGTTATGCTTTATGGGTTATGCTTTATGCGTTATGCGTTATGCATTATTCTTTATCCGTTATGCGTTATGCGTTATGCTTTATGCGTTATGCGTTATGCTTTATGCGTTATGCGTTACTCCTTATGAGTTATGAGTTATAAGTTATGCGTAATGCGGTATGCGTTATACGATATACGTTATGCGTTATGCGTTATGTGTTATGCGTTATGCGTTATGCGTTATGCATTATGCTTTATCCGTTATGCGTTATGCGTTATGCTTTATGCGTTATGCGTTATGCGTTATGCGTTATGCGTTATGCGTTATGCGTTATGCGTTATGCGTTATGCGTTATGCGTTATGCGTTATGCGTTATGCGTTATGCGTTATGCGTTATGCGTTATGCTTTATGCCTTATGCGTTATGCGTTATGCTTTATGCGTTATGCGTTACTCCTTATGAGTTATGAGTTATAAGTTATGCGTAATGCGTTATGCGTTATGCGTTATGCATTATTCTTTATCCGTTATGCGTTATGCGTTATGCTTTATGCGTTATGCGTTATGCGTTATGAGTAATGAGTTATAAGTTATGCGTTATGCGTTATTCGTTATGAGTAATGAGTTATAAGTTATGCGTTATGCGTTATGCTTTATGCGTTATGCGTTATGCGTTATGCTTTATGCGTTATGCGTTACTCCTTATGAGTTATGAGTTATAAGTTATGCGTAATGCGGTATGCGTTATACGATATACGTTATGCGTTATGCGTTATGCGTTATGCGTTATGCGTTATGCATTATGCTTTATCCGTTATGCGTTATGCGTTATGCTTTATGCGTTATGCGTTATGCGTTATGCGTTATGCGTTATGCGTTATGCGTTATGCGTTATGCGTTATGTTTTATGCGTTATGCGTTATGCGTTATGCGTTATGCGTTATGCGTTATGCGTTATGCCTTATGCGTTATGCGTTATTCGTTATGAGTAATGAGTTATAAGTTATGCGTTATGCGTTATGCTTTATGCGTTATGCGTTATGCGTTATGCGTTATGCGTTATGCGTTATGCGTTATGCGTTATGCGTTATACGGTATGCGTTATGCGTTATGCGTTATGCGTTATGCGTTATGCGTTATGCGTTATGCGTTATGCGTTATGCGTTATGCGTTATTCTTTATGCGTTATGCGTTATGCGTTATGCTTTATGAGTTATGCGTTACTCCTTATGAGTTATGAGTTATAAGTTATGCGTAATGCGTTATGCGTTATGCGTTATGCATTATTCTTTATCCGTTATGCGTTATGCGTTATGCTTTATGCGTTATGCGTTATGCGTTATGAGTAATGAGTTATAAGTTATGCGTTATGCGTTATTCGTTATGAGTAATGAGTTATAAGTTATGCGTTATGCGTTATGCTTTATGCGTTATGCGTTATGCGTTATGCTTTATGCGTTATGCGTTACTCCTTATGAGTTATGAGTTATAAGTTATGCGTAATGCGGTATGCGTTATACGTTATACGTTATGCGTTATGCGTTATGCGTTATGCGTTATGCGTTATGCGTTGTGCGTTATGCGTTATGCGTTATGCGCTATGCGTTATGCATTATGCGTTATGCGTTATGCGTTATGCGTTAAGCGTTATGCGTTTTGCTTTATTCGTTATGCGTTGTGCATTATGCGTTATGCGTTACGTGTTATGCTTTATGCGTTATGCGTTATGCGTTACGCTTTATGCGTTATGCATTATGCGTTATGCGTTATGCGTTATGAATTATGCGTTATGCGTTATGCGTGATCCGTTATGCGTTAAGCGTTATGCGTTTTGCTGTATTCGTAATGCGTTGTGCATTATGCGTTATGCGTTATGTGTTATGCGTTATGCGTTATGCGTTACTCCTTATGAGTTATGAGTTATAAGTTATGCGTAATGCGTTATGCTTTATGCGTTATGCGTTATGCGTTATGCGTTATGCTTTATCCGTTATGCGTTATGCGTTATGCTTTATGCGTTATGCGTTATGCGTTATGCGTTATGCGTTATGCGTTATGCGTTATGCGTTATGCATTATTCTTTATCCGTTATGCGTTATGCGTTATGCTTTATGCGTTATGCGTTATGCGTTATGCGTTATGCGTTATGCGTTATGCGTTATGCGTTATGCGTTATGCGTTATGTTTTATGCGTTATGCGTTATGCGTTATGCGTTATGCGTTATGCGTTATGCGTTATGCCTTATGCGTTATGCGTTATTCGTTATGAGTAATGAGTTATAAGTTATGCGTTATGCGTTATGCTTTATGCGTTATGCGTTATGCGTTATGCGTTATGCGTTATGCGTTATGCGTTATGCGTTATGCGTTATACGGTATGCGTTATGCGTTATGCGTTATGCGTTATGCGTTATGCGTTATGCGTTATGCGTTATGCGTTATGCGTTATGCGTTATTCTTTATGCGTTATGCGTTATGCGTTATGCTTTATGCGTTATGCGTTACTCCTTATGAGTTATGAGTTATTAGTTATGCGTTATGCGTTATGCGTTATGCGTTATGCATTATTCTTTATCCGTTATGCGTTATGCGTTATGCTTTATGCGTTATGCGTTATGCGTTATGAGTAATGAGTTATAAGTTATGCGTTATGCGTTATTCGTTATGAGTAATGAGTTATAAGTTATGCGTTATGCGTTATGCTTTATGCGTTATGCGTTATGCGTTATGCTTTATGCGTTATGCGTTACTCCTTATGAGTTATGAGTTATAAGTTATGCGTAATGCGGTATGCGTTATACGTTATACGTTATGCGTTATGCGTTATGCGTTATGCGTTATGCGTTATGCGTTGTGCGTTATGCGTTATGCGTTATGCGTTATGCGTTATGCATTATGCGTTATGCGTTATGCGTTATGCGTTAAGCGTTATGCGTTTTGCTTTATTCGTTATGCGTTGTGCATTATGCGTTATGCGTTACGTGTTATGCTTTATGCGTTATGCGTTATGCGTTACGCTTTATGCGTTATGCATTATGCGTTATGCGTTATGCGTTATGAATTATGCGTTATGCGTTATGCGTGATCCGTTATGCGTTAAGCGTTATGCGTTTTGCTGTATTCGTAATGCGTTGTGCATTATGCGTTATGCGTTATGTGTTATGCGTTATGCGTTATGCGTTACTCCTTATGAGTTATGAGTTATAAGTTATGCGTAATGCGTTATGCTTTATGCGTTATGCGTTATGCGTTATGCGTTATGCTTTATCCGTTATGCGTTATGCGTTATGCTTTATGCGTTATGCGTTATGCGTTATGCGTTATGCGTTATGCGTTATGCGTTATGCGTTATGCGTTATGCGTTAGGCGATATACGTTTTGCGGTATTCGTTATGCGTTATGATTTATGCTTTATGCGTTATGCGTTTTGCGTGATCCGACATGCGTTATGCATTTTGCGTTATGCGTTATTCGTTATGAGTTATGAGTTATAAGTTATGCGTAATGCGTTATGCGTTATGCGTTATGCATTATGCTTTATCCGTTATGCGTTATGCGTTATGCTTTATGCGTTATGCGTTATGCGTTATGCATTTTGCGTTATGCGTTATTCGTTTGAGTTATGAGTTATAAGTTATGCGTAATGCGTTCTGCGTTATCCGTTATGCATTATGCTTTATCCGTTATGCGTTATGCGTTATGCTTTATGCGTTATGCGTTATGCGTTATGCCTTATGCGTTATGCGTTATTCGTTATGAGTAATGAGTTATAAGTTATGCGTTATGCGTAATGCGTTATGCGTTATGCGTTATGCGTTATGCTTTATGCGTTATGCTTTATGCGTTATGCGTTATGCGTTATGCGTTATGCTTTATGCGTTATGCGTTATGCGTTATGAGTAATGAGTTATAAGTTATGCGTTATGCGTTATTCGTTATGAGTAATGAGTTATAAGTTATGCGTTATGCGTTATGCTTTATGCGTTATGCGTTATGCGTTATGCTTTATGCGTTATGCGTTATTCGTTATGAGTAATGAGTTATAAGTTATGCGTTATGCGTTATGCTTTATGCGTTATGCGTTATGCGTTATGCTTTATGCGTTATGCGTTATGCGTTATGAGTAATGAGTTATAAGTTATGCGTTATGCGTTATTCGTTATGAGTAATGAGTTATAAGTTATGCGTTATGCGTTATGCTTTATGCGTTATGCGTTATGCGTTATGCTTTATGCGTTATGCGTTACTCCTTATGAGTTATGAGTTATGCGTTATGCGTTATGCGTTATGCGTTATGCGTTATGCGTTATGCGTTATGCATTATGCGTTATGCGTTATACGTTATGCGTTAAGCGTTATGCGTTTTGCTGTATTCGTTATGCGTTGTACATTATGCGTTATGCGTTATGTGTTATGCTTTATGCGTTATGCGTTATGCGTTACGCTTTATGCGTTATGCATTATGCGTTATGCGTTATGCGTTATGCGTTATGCATTATGCGTTATGCGTTATGCGTGATCCGTTATGCGTTAAGCGTTATGCGTTTTGCTGTATTCGTAATGCGTTGTGCATTATGCGTTATGCGTTATGTGTTATGCGTTATGCGTCATGCGTTATGCTTTATGCGTTATGCGTTATGCGTTATGCGTTATGCGTTATGCGTTATGCGTTATGCGTTATGCGTGATCCGTTATGCGTTATGCGTTATGCGTTATGCATTATGCGTTATGCGTTATGCGTTATGCGTTATGCGTTATGCGTTATGCGTTATGCGTCATGCGTTATGCGTTATGCGTTATGCGTTATGCGTTATGCGTTATGCGTTATGCGTTATGCTTTATGCGTTATGCATTATGCGTTATGCGTTATGCGATATGCGTTATGCGTTATTCGTTATGAGTAATGAGTTATAAGTTATGCGTTATGCGTTATGCGTTATGCGTTATGCTTTATGCATTATGCGTTATGCGTTATGCGTTATGCGTTATGCGTTATGCGTTATGCGTTATGCGTTATGCGTTATGCGTTATGCGTTATGCTTTATGCGTTATGCGTTACTCCTTACGAGTTATGAGTTATAAGTTATGCGTAATGCGTTATGCGTTATGCGTTATGCTTTATGCGTTATGCGTTATGCGTTATGCGTTATGCGTTATGCGTGATCCGTTATGCGTTATGCGTTATGCGTTATGCGTTATGCGTTATGCGTTATGCGTTATGCGTTATGCGTTATGCGTTATGCGTTATGCGTTATGCGTTATGCGTTATGCGTTATGCGTTATGCTTTATGCGTTATGCGTTACTCCTTATGCGTTATGCGTTATGCGTTATGCGTTATGCGTTGTGCATTATGCGTTATGCGTTATGCGTTATGGGTTATGGGTTATGCGTTATGCTTTATGCGTTATTCATTTTGCGTTATGCGTTATTCGTTATGAGTTTTGAGTTATAAGTTATGCGTAATTTGTTATGCCTTATGAGTTATGCATTATGCGTTATGCGTTATGCATAATGCGTTATACGTTATGTATTATGCGTAATACCTTATGCGTTATGCGATATGCGTCATGCATCAAGCCTTATGCGATATGCGATATGCGTCATATATCAAGCCTTATGCGATATGCGATATGCGTCATGCATCAAGCCTTATGCGTTATGGGTTATGCGTTAACGTTATGCGTTATGCGTTATGCGTTATGCGTTATGCGTTATGCGTTACGCGTTATGCTTTATGCGTTATGCATTATGTGTTATGCGTTATGCGATATGCGTTATGCGTTATGCGTTATTCGTTATGAGTAATGCGTTATAAGTTATGCGTTATGCGTTATGCTTTATGCATTATGCGTTATGCGTTATGCGTTATGCGTTATGCGTTATGCGTTATGCGTTATGCGTTATGCTTTATGCGTTATGCGTTACTCCTTATGAGTTATGAGTTATAAGTTATGCGTAATGCATTATGCGTTATGCGTTATGCTTTATGCGTTATGCGTTATGCGTTATGCGTTATGCGTTATGCGTTATGCGTTATGCGTGATCCGTTATGCGTTATGCGTTATGCGTTATGCGTTATGCGTTATGCGTGATCCGACATGCGTTATGCATTTTGCGTTATGCGTTATTCGTTATGAGTTTTGAGTTATTCGTTATGCGTTGTGCGTTATACGTTTGCGTTATGCGTTATGCGTTATGCGTTATGCGTCATGCGTTATGCGTTATGCGTTATGCGTTATGCGTTATGCGTTATGCGTTATGCGTTATGCGTTATGCGTTATGCGTTATGCGTTATGCTTTATGCGTTATGCATTATGCGTTATGCGTTATGCGATATGCGTTATGCGTTATTCGTTATGAGTAATGAGTTATAAGTTATGCGTTATGCCTTATGCTTTATGCATTATGCGTTATGCGTTATGGGTTATGCGTTATGCGTTATGCGTTATGCGTTATGCGTTATGCTTTATGTGTTATGCGTTACTCCTTACGAGTTATGAGTTATAAGTTATGCGTAATGCGTTATGCGTTATGCGTTATGCTTTATGCGTTATGCGTTATGCGTTATGCGTTATGCGTTATGCGTGATCCGTTATGCGTTATGCGTTATGCTTTATGCGTTATGCATTATGCGTTATGCGTTATGCGATATGCGTTATGCGTTATTCGTTATGAGTAATGAGTTATAAGTTATGCGTTATGCGTTATGCGTTATGCGTTATGCGTTATGCGTTATGCGTTATGCGTTATGCGTTATGCGTTATGCGTTATGCGTTATGCGTTATGCGTTATGCGTTATGCGTTATGCGTTATGCGTTATGCGTTATGCGTTATGCGTTATGCGTTATGCGTTATGCGTTATGCGTTATGCTTTATGCGTTATGCGTTACTCCTTATGAGTTATGAGTTATAAGTTATGCGTAATGCGTTATGCTTTATGCGTTATGCGTTATGAGTTAAGCGGTATGCGTTATGCGTTATGTGTTTTGCGGTATTCGTTATGCGTTGTGCATTATGCGTTATGCGTTGTGCGTTATGGGTTATGATTTATGCGTTATGCGATATGAGTTATGCGTTATGCGTTATGCGTTATGCGTTATGCTTTATGCGTCATGCGTGATCCGTTATGCGTTAGGCGTTATGCGATTTGCGGTATTCGTTAAGCGTTGTGCATTATGCGTTATGCGTTATGCGTTATGGGTTATGGGTTATGCGTTATGCTTTATGCGTTATTCATTTTGCGTTATGCGTTATTCGTTATGAGTTATGAGTTATAAGTTATGCGTAATTTGTTATGCCTTATGGGTTATGCATTATGCGTTATGCGATATGCGTCATGCATCAAGCCTTATGCGATATGCGATATGCGTCATATATCAAGCCTTATGCGATATGCGATATGCGTCATGCATCAAGCCTTATGCGTTATGGGTTATGCGTTAACGTTATGCGTTATGCGTTATGCGTTATGCTTTATGCGTTATGCGTTATGCGTTATGCGTTATGCGTTATGCGTTATGCGTGATCCGTTATGCGTTACGCGTTATGCGTTATGCGTTATGCGTTATGCGTTATGCGTGATCCGACATGCGTTATGCATTTTGCGTTATGCGTTATTCGTTATGAGTTATGAGTTATAAGTTATGCGTAATGCGGTATGCGTTATGCGTTATACGTTATGCGTTATGCGTTATGCGTTATGCGTTATGCGTTGTGCGTTATGCGTTATGCGTTATGCGCTATGCGTTATGCATTATGCGTTATGCGTTATGCGTTATGCGTTAAGCGTTATGCGTTTTGCTTTATTCGTTATGCGTTGTGCATTATGCGTTATGCGTTATGTGTTATGCTTTATGCGTTATGCGTTATGCGTTACGCTTTATGCGTTATGCATTATGCGTTATGCGTTATGCGTTATGCATTATGCGTTATGCGTTATGCGTGATCCGTTATGCGTTAAGCGTTATGCGTTTTGCTGTATTCGTAATGCGTTGTGCATTATGCGTTATGGGTTATGTGTTATGCGTTATGCGTTATGCGTTATACGTTATGTGTTATGCGTTATACGTGATCCGTTATGTGTTAGGCGATATACGTTTTGCGGTATTCGTTATGCGTTATGCGTTATGCGTTATCCGTTGTTCGTTATGCGTTATGCGTTGTGCGTTATACGTTTGCGTTATGCGTTATGCGTTATACGGTATGCGTTATGCGTTTTGCGGTATTCGTTATGCGTTGTGCATTATGCGTTATGCGTTGTGCGTTATGGGTTATGATTTATGCGTTATGCGATATGAGTTATGCGTTATGCGTTATGCGTTATGCTTTATGCGTCATGCGTGATCCGTTATGCGTTAGGCGTTATGCGATTTGCGGTATTCGTTAAGCGTTGTGCATTATGCGTTATGCGTTATGCGTTATGGGTTATGGGTTATGCGTTATGCTTTATGCGTTATTCATTTTGCGTTATGCGTTATTCGTTATGAGTTATGAGTTATAAGTTATGCGTAATGCGTTATGCCTTATGAGTTATGCATTATGCGTTATGCGTTATGCATAATGCGTTATACGTTATGTATTATGCGTTATGCCTTATGCGTTATGCGATATGCGTCATGCATCAAGCCTTATGCGATATGCGATATGCGTCATGCATCAAGCCTTATGCGTTAACTTTATGCGTTATGCGTTATGATTTATGCTTTATGCGTTATGCGTTATGCGTTATGCGTAATGCGTTATGCGTTATGCGTTATGCGTTATGCTTTATGCGTTATGCGTTATGCGTTATGCGTTATGCGTTATGCGTTATGCGTTATGCGTTATGCGTTATGCTTTATGCGTTATGCGTCATGCGTTATGCGTTATGCGTTATGCGTTATGCGTTATGCGTTATGCGTTATGCGTTATGCGTTATGCGTTATGCGTTATGCGTTATGCGTTATGCGTTATGCGTTATGCGTTATGCTTTATGCGTTATGCATTATGCGTTATGCGTTATGCGTTATGCGTTATGCTTTATGCGTTATGCATTATGCGTTATGCGTTATGCGATATGCGTTAGGCGTTATGCGTTATGCGTTATGCGTTATGCGTTATGCGTTATGCGTGATCCGTTATGCGTTATGCGTTATGCGTTATGCGTTATGCGTTATGCGTTATGCGTTACTCCTTACGAGTTATGAGTTATAAGTTATGCGTAATGCGTTATGCGTTATGCGTTATGCTTTATGCGTTATGCGTTATGCGTTATGCGTTATGCGTTATGCTTTATGCGTTATGCGTTATGAGTTAAGCGGTATGCGTTATGCGTTATGCGTTTTGCGGTATTCGTTATGCGTTGTGCATTATGCGTTATGCGTTGTTCGTTATGGGTTATGATTTATGCTTATGCGATATGAGTTATGCGTTATGCGTTATGCGTTATGCGTTATGCTTTATGCGTCATGCGTGATCCGTTATGCGTTAGGCGTTATGCGATTTGCGGTATTCGTTAAGCGTTGTGCATTATGCGTTATGCGCTATGCGTTATGGGTTATGGGTTATGCGTTATGCTTTATGCGTTATTCATTTTGCGTTCTGCGTTATTCGTTATGAGTTATGAGTTATAAGTTATGCGTAATGCGTTATGCCTTATGAGTTATGCATTATGCGTTATGCGTTATGCATAATGCGTTATACGTTATGTATTATGCGTTATGCCTTATGCGTTATGCGATATGCGTCATGCATCAAGCCTTATGCGATATGCGATATGCGTCATGCATCAAGCCTTATGCGTTATGGGTTATGCGTTAACGTTATGCGTTATGCGTTATGATTTATGCTTTATGCGTTATGCGTTATGCGTGATCCGACATGCGTTATGCATTTTGCGTTATGCGTTATTCGTTATGAGTTATGAGTTATAAGTTATGCGTAATGCGTTATGCGTTATGCGTTATGCTTTATGCGTTATGCGTTATGCGTTATGCGTTATTCGTTATGCGTTATGCTTTATGCGTTATGCGTTATGCGTTATGCGTTGTGCGTTATGCGTTATGCGTTATGCGTTATGCGTTATGCTTTATGCGTTATGCGTTACTCCTTATGAGTTATGAGTTATAAGTTATGCGTAATGCGTTATGCTTTATGCGTTATGCGTTATGAGTTAAGCGGTATGCGTTATGCGTTATGCGTTATGCGTTTTGCGGTATTCGTTATGCGTTGTGCATTATGCGTTATGCGTTGTGCGTTATGGGTTATGATTTATGCGTTATGCGATATGAGTTATGCGTTATGCGTTATGCGTTATGCGTTATGCTTTATGCGTCATGCGTGATCCGTTATGCGTTAGGCGTTATGCGATTTGCGGTATTCGTTAAGCGTTGTGCATTATGCGTTATGCGTTATGCGTTATGGGTTATGGGTTATGCGTTATGCTTTATGCGTTATTCATTTTGCGTTATGCGTTATTCGTTATGAGTTATGAGTTATAAGTTATGCGTAATTTGTTATGCCTTATGAGTTATGCATTATGCGTTATGCGTTATGCATAATGCGTTATACGTTATGTATTATGCGTAATGCCTTATGCGTTATGCGATATGCGTCATGCATCAAGCCTTATGCGATATGCGATATGCGTCATGCATCAAGCCTTATGCGATATGCGATATGCGTCATGCATCAAGCCTTATGCGTTATGGGTTATGCGTTAACGTTATGCGTTATGCGTTATGCGTTATGCGTTATGCGTTATGCGTTATGCGTTATGCGTTAACGTTATGCGTTATGCGTTATGCGTTATGCGTTATGCGTTATGCGTTATGCGTTATGCTTTATGCGTTATGCGTTACTCCTTATGAGTTATGAGTTATAAGTTATGCGTAATGCGTTATGCGTTATGCGTTATGCTTTATGCGTTATGCGTTATGCGTTATGCGTTATGCGTTATGCGTTATGCGTTATGCCTGATCCGTTATGCGTTATGCGTTATGCGTTATGCGTTATGCGTTATGCGTTATGCGTGATCCGACATGCGTTATGCATTTTGCGTTATGCGTTATTCGTTATGAGTTATGAGTTATGCGTTATGCGTTGTGCGTTATACGTTTGTGTCATGCATCAAGCCTTATGCGATATGCGATATGCGTCATGCATCAAGCCTTATGCGTTATGGGTTATGCGTTAACGTTATGCGTTATGCGTTATGCGTTATGCGTTATGCGTTATGCGTTATGCGTTATGCGTTATGCTTTATGCGTTATGCGTTACTCCTTATGAGTTATGAGTTATAAGTTATGCGTAATTCGTTATGCGTTATGCGTTATGCGTTATGCTTTATGCGTTATGCGTTATGCGTTATGCGTTATGCGTTATGCGTTATGCGTTATGCGTTATGCGTTATGCGTTATGCTTTATGCGTTATGCGTTACTCCTTATGAGTTATGAGTTATAAGTTATGCGTTATGCGTTATGCGTTATGCGTTATGCGTTATGCGTTATGCGTGATCCGTTATGCGTTATGCGTTATGCGTTATGCGTTATGCGTTATGCGTGATCCGACATGCATTATGCATTTTGCGTTATGCGTTATTCGTTATGAGTTATGAGTTATGCGTTATGCGTTGTGCGTTATACGTTTGCGTTATGCGTTATGCGTTATGCGTTATGCGTTATGCGTCATGCGTTATGCGTTATGCGTTATGCGTTATGCGTTATGCGTTATGCGTTATGCGTTATGCGTTATGCGTTATGCGTTATGCGTTATGCGTTATGCGTTATGCGTTATGCTTTATGCGTTATGCATTATGCGTTATGCGTTATGCGATATGCGTTATGCGTTATGCGTTATGCGTTATGCGTTATGCGTTATGCGTTATGCGTGATCCGTTATGCGTTATGCGTTATGCGTTATGCGTTATGCGTTATGCGTTATGCGTTATGCGTGATCCGACATGCGTTATGCATTTTGCGTTATGCGTTATGCGTTATGCGTTATGCGTTATGCGTTACTCCTTATGAGTTATGAGTTATAAGTTATGCGTTATGCGTTATGCGTTATGCGTTATGCGTTATGCGTTATGCGTGATCCGTTATGCGTTATGCGTTATGCGTTATGCGTTATGCGTGATCCGACATGCATTATGCATTTTGCGTTATGCGTTATTCGTTATGAGTTATGAGTTATGCGTTATGCGTTGTGCGTTATACGTTTGCGTTATGCGTTATGCGTTATGCGTTATGCGTTATGCGTCATGCGTTATGCGTTATGCGTTATGCGTTATGCGTTATGCGTTATGCGTTATGCGTTATGCGTTATGCGTTATGCGTTATGCGTTATGCGTTATGCGTTATGCGTTATGCGTTATGCGTTATGCGTTATGCGTTATGCGTTATGCGTTATGCGTTATGCGTTATGCGTTATGCGTTATGCGTTATGCGTTATGCTTTATGCGTTATGCATTATGCGTTATGCGTTATGCGATATGCGTTATGCGTTATGCGTTATGCGTTATGCGTTATGCGTTATGCGTTATGCGTTATGCGTTATGCGTTATGCGTGATCCGTTATGCGTTATGCGTTATGCGTTATGCGTTATGCGTTATGCGTTGTGCGTTATGCGTTATGCGTTATGCGTTATGCGTGATCCGTTATGCGTTATGCGTTATGCGTTATGCGTTATGCGTTATGCGTTATGCGTTATGCGTTATGCGTTATGCTTTATGCGTTATGCGTTACTCCTTACGAGTTATGAGTTATAAGTTATGCGTAATGCGTTATGCGTTATGCGTTATGCGTTATGCGTTATGCGTTATGCGTTATGCTTTATGCGTTATGCGTTACTCCTTATGAGTTATGAGTTATAAGTTATGCGTATTTCGTTATGCGTTATGCGTTATGCGTTATGCTTTATGCGTTATGCGTGATCCGTTATGCGTTATGCGTTATGCGTTATGCGTTATGCGTTATGCGTTATGCGTTATGCTTTATGCGTTATGCGTTACTCCTTATGAGTTATGAGTTATAAGTTATGCGTTATGCGTTATGCGTTATGCGTTATGCGTTATGCGTTATGCGTGATCCGTTATGCGTTATGCGTTATGCGTTATGCGTTATGCGTTATGCGTGATCCGACATGCATTATGCATTTTGCGTTATGCGTTATTCGTTATGAGTTATGAGTTATGCGTTATGCGTTGTGCGTTATACGTTTGCGTTATGCGTTATGCGTTATGCGTTATGCGTTATGCGTCATGCGTTATGCGTTATGCGTTATGCGTTATGCGTTATGCGTTATGCGTTATGCGTTATGCGTTATGCGTTATGCGTTATGCGTTATGCGTTATGCGTTATGCTTTATGCGTTATGCATTATGCGTTATGCGTTATGCGATATGCGTTATGCGTTACGCGTTATGCGTTATGCGTTATGCGTTATGCGTTATGCGTTATGCGTTATGGGTTATGGGTTATGCGTTATGCTTTATGCGTTATTCATTTTGCGTTATGCGTTATTCGTTATGAGTTATGAGTTATAAGTTATGCGTAATTTGTTATGCCTTATGAGTTATGCATTATGCGTTATGCGTTATGCATAATGCGTTATACGTTATGTATTATGCGTAATGCCTTATGCGTTATGCGATATGCGTCATGCATCAAGCCTTATGCGATATGCGATATGCGTCATGCATCAAGCCTTATGCGATATGCGATATGCGTCATGCATCAAGCCTTATGCGTTATGGGTTATGCGTTAACGTTATGCGTTATGCGTTATGCGTTATGCGTTATGCGTTATGCGTTATGCGTTATGCGTTAACGTTATGCGTTATGCGTTATGCGTTATGCGTTATGCGTTATGCGTTATGCGTTATGCTTTATGCGTTATGCGTTACTCCTTATGAGTTATGAGTTATAAGTTATGCGTAATGCGTTATGCGTTATGCGTTATGCTTTATGCGTTATGCGTTATGCGTTATGCGTTATGCGTTATGCGTTATGCGTTATGCCTGATCCGTTATGCGTTATGCGTTATGCGTTATGCGTTATGCGTTATGCGTTATGCGTGATCCGACATGCGTTATGCATTTTGCGTTATGCGTTATTCGTTATGAGTTATGAGTTATGCGTTATGCGTTGTGCGTTATACGTTTGTGTCATGCATCAAGCCTTATGCGATATGCGATATGCGTCATGCATCAAGCCTTATGCGTTATGGGTTATGCGTTATGCGTTATGCGTTATGCGTTATGCGTTATGCGTTATGCGTTATGCTTTATGCGTTATGCGTTACTCCTTATGAGTTATGAGTTATAAGTTATGCGTAATTCGTTATGCGTTATGCGTTATGCGTTATGCTTTATGCGTTATGCGTGATCCGTTATGCGTTATGCGTTATGCGTTATGCGTTATGCGTTATGCGTTATGCGTTATGCTTTATGCGTTATGCGTTACTCCTTATGAGTTATGAGTTATAAGTTATGCGTTATGCGTTATGCGTTATGCGTTATGCGTTATGCGTTATGCGTGATCCGTTATGCGTTATGCGTTATGCGTTATGCGTTATGCGTTATGCGTGATCCGACATGCATTATGCATTTTGCGTTATGCGTTATTCGTTATGAGTTATGAGTTATGCGTTATGCGTTGTGCGTTATACGTTTGCGTTATGCGTTATGCGTTATGCGTTATGCGTTATGCGTCATGCGTTATGCGTTATGCGTTATGCGTTATGCGTTATGCGTTATGCGTTATGCGTTATGCGTTATGCGTTATGCGTTATGCGTTATGCGTTATGCGTTATGCTTTATGCGTTATGCATTATGCGTTATGCGTTATGCGATATGCGTTATGCGTTATGCGTTATGCGTTATGCGTTATGCGTTATGCGTTATGCGTGATCCGTTATGCGTTATGCGTTATGCGTTATGCGTTATGCGTTATGCGTTATGCGTTATGCGTGATCCGACATGCGTTATGCATTTTGCGTTATGCGTTATGCGTTATGCGTTATGCGTTATGCGTTACTCCTTATGAGTTATGAGTTATAAGTTATGCGTTATGCGTTATGCGTTATGCGTTATGCGTTATGCGTTATGCGTGATCCGTTATGCGTTATGCGTTATGCGTTATGCGTTATGCGTGATCCGACATGCATTATGCATTTTGCGTTATGCGTTATTCGTTATGAGTTATGAGTTATGCGTTATGCGTTATGCGTTATACGTTTGCGTTATGCGTTATGCGTTATGCGTTATGCGTTATGCGTCATGCGTTATGCGTTATGCGTTATGCGTTATGCGTTATGCGTTATGCGTTATGCGTTATGCGTTATGCGTTATGCGTCATGCGTTATGCGTTATGCGTTATGCGTTATGCGTTATGCGTTATGCGTTATGCGTTATGCGTTATGCGTTATGCGTTATGCGTTATGCGTTATGCGTTATGCGTTATGCGTTATGCGTTATGCGTTATGCTTTATGCGTTATGCATTATGCGTTATGCGTTATGCGATATGCGTTATGCGTTATGCGTTATGCGTTATGCGTTATGCGTTATGCGTTATGCGTTATGCGTTATGCGTTATGCGTTATGCGTGATCCGTTATGCGTTATGCGTTATGCGTTATGCGTTATGCGTTATGCGTTGTGCGTTATGCGTTATGCGTTATGCGTTATGCGTGATCCGTTATGCGTTATGCGTTATGCGTTATGCGTTATGCGTTATGCGTTATGCGTTATGCGTTATGCGTTATGCTTTATGCGTTATGCGTTACTCCTTACGAGTTATGAGTTATAAGTTATGCGTAATGCGTTATGCGTTATGCGTTATGCTTTATGCGTTATGCGTTATGCGTTATGCGTTATGCGTTATGCGTTATGCGTTATGCGTTATGCGTTATGCGTTATGCGTTATGCGTTATGCGTTATGCGTTATGCGTTATGCTTTATGCGTTATGCGTTACTCCTTATGAGTTATGAGTTATAAGTTATGCGTAATGCGTTATGCGTTATGCGTTATGCGTGATCCGACATGCGTTATGCATTTTGCGTTATGCGTTATTCGTTATGAGTTTTGAGTTATTCGTTATGCGTTGTGCGTTATACGTTTGCGTTATGCGTTATGCGTTATGCGTTATGCGTGATCCGTTATGCGTTATGCGTTATGCGTTATGCGTTATGCGTTATGCGTGATCCGACATGCATTATGCATTTTGCGTTATGCGTTATTCGTTATGAGTTATGAGTTATGCGTTATGCGTTGTGCGTTATACGTTTGCGTTATGCGTTATGCGTTATGCGTTATGCGTTATGCGTCATGCGTTATGCGTTATGCGTTATGCGTTATGCGTTATGCGTTATGCGTTATGCGTTATGCGTTATGCGTTATGCGTTATGCGTTATGCGTTATGCGTTATGCTTTATGCGTTATGCATTATGCGTTATGCGTTATGCGATATGCGTTATGCGTTATGCGTTATGCGTTATGCGTTATGCGTTATGCGTGATCCGTTATGCGTTATGCGTTATGCGTTATGCGTTATGCGTTATGCGTTATGCGTTATGCGTTATGCGTGATCCGACATGCGTTATGCATTTTGCGTTATGCGTTATGCGTTATGCGTTATGCGTTATGCGTTATGCGTTATGCGTTATGCGTTATGCGTTACTCCTTATGAGTTATGAGTTATAAGTTATGCGTTATGCGTTATGCGTTATGCGTTATGCGTTATGCGTTATGCGTTATGCGTGATCCGTTATGCGTTATGCGTTATGCGTTATGCGTTATGCGTTATGCGTGATCCGACATGCATTATGCATTTTGCGTTATGCGTTATTCGTTATGAGTTATGAGTTATGCGTTATGCGTTGTGCGTTATACGTTTGCGTTATGCGTTATGCGTTATGCGTTATGCGTTATGCGTCATGCGTTATGCGTTATGCGTTATGCGTTATGCGTTATGCGTTATGCGTTATGCGTTATGCGTTATGCGTTATGCGTTATGCGTTATGCGTGATCCGACATGCGTTATGCATTTTGCGTTATGCGTTATGCGTTATGCGTTATGCGTTATGCGTTATGCGTTATGCGTTATGCGTTACTCCTTATGAGTTATGAGTTATAAGTTATGCGTTATGCGTTATGCGTTATGCGTTATGCGTTATGCGTTATGCGTTATGCGTGATCCGTTATGCGTTATGCGTTATGCGTTATGCGTTATGCGTTATGCGTGATCCGACATGCATTATGCATTTTGCGTTATGCGTTATGCGTTATGCGTTATGCGTTATGCGTTATGCGTTATGCGTTATGCGTTATGCGTTATGCGTTATGCGTTATGCGTTATGCGTTATGCGTTATGCGTTATGCGTTATGCGTTATGCGTTATGCGTTATGCGTTATGCGTTATGCGTTATGCTTTATGCGTTATGCATTATGCGTTATGCGTTATGCGATATGCGTTATGCGTTATGCGTTATGCGTTATGCGTTATGCGTTATGCGTTATGCGTTATGCGTTATGCGTTATGCGTTATGCGTGATCCGTTATGCGTTATGCGTTATGCGTTATGCGTTATGCGTTATGCGTTGTGCGTTATGCGTTATGCGTTATGCGTTATGCGTGATCCGTTATGCGTTATGCGTTATGCGTTATGCGTTATGCGTTATGCGTTATGCGTTATGCGTTATGCGTTATGCTTTATGCGTTATGCGTTACTCCTTACGAGTTATGAGTTATAAGTTATGCGTAATGCGTTATGCGTTATGCGTTATGCTTTATGCGTTATGCGTTATGCGTTATGCGTTATGCGTTATGCGTTATGCGTTATGCGTTATGCGTTATGCGTTATGCGTTATGCGTTATGCGTTATGCGTTATGCGTTATGCTTTATGCGTTATGCGTTACTCCTTATGAGTTATGAGTTATAAGTTATGCGTAATGCGTTATGCGTTATGCGTTATGCTTTATGCGTTATGCGTTATGCGTTATGCGTTATGCGTTATGCGTTATGCGTTATGCGTGATCCGTTATGCGTTATGCGTTATGCGTTATGCGTTATGCGTTATGCGTTATGCGTTATGCGTTATGCGTGATCCGACATGCGTTATGCATTTTGCGTTATGCGTTATTCGTTATGAGTTTTGAGTTATTCGTTATGCGTTGTGCGTTATACGTTTGCGTTATGCGTTATGCGTTATGCGTTATGCGTTATGCGTCATGCGTTATGCGTTATGCGTTATGCGTTATGCGTTATGCGTTATGCGTTATGCGTTATGCGTTATGCGTTATGCGTTATGCGTTATGCTTTATGCGTTATGCTTTATGCGTTATGCATTATGCGTTATGCGTTATGCGATATGCGTTATGCGTTATGCGTTATGAGTAATGAGTAATGAGTTATAAGTTATGCGTTATGCGTTATGCTTTATGCATTATGCGTTATGCGTTATGCGTTATGCGTTATGCGTTATGCGTTATGCGTTATGCGTCATGCTTTATGCGTTATGCGTTACTCCTTACGAGTTATGAGTTATAAGTTATGCGTAATGCGTTATGCGTTATGCGTTATGCTTTATGCGTTATGCGTTATGCGTTATGCGTTATGCGTTATGCGTGATCCGTTATGCGTTATGCGTTATGCATTATGCGTTATGCGTTATGCGTTATGCGTTATGCGTTATGCGTTATGCGTTATGCGTTATGCGTTATGCGTTATGCGTTATGCGTTATGCGTTATGCGTTATGCTTTATGCGTTATGCATTATGCGTTATGCGTTATGCGATATGCGTTATGCGTTATTCGTTATGAGTAATGAGTTATAAGTTATGCGTTATGCGTTATGCTTTATGCATTATGCGTTATGCGTTATGCGTTATGCGTTATGCGTTATGCGTTATGCGTTATGCGTTATGCTTTATGTGTTATGCGTTACTCCTTACGAGTTATGAGTTATAAGTTATGCGTAATGCGTTATGCGTTATGCGTTATGCTTTATGCGTTATGCGTTATGCGTTATGCGTTATGCGTTATGCGTGATCCGTTATGCGTTATGCGTTATGCGTTATGCGTTATGCGTTATGCGTTATGCGTTATGCGTTATGCGTTATGCGTTATGCGTTATGCGTTATGCGTTATGCGTTATGCGTTATGCGTTATGCGTTATGCGTTATGCGTTATGCGTTATGCGTTATGCGTTATGCGTTATGCGTTATGCGTTATGCGTTATGCTTTATGCGTTATGCGTTACTCCTTATGAGTTATGAGTTATAAGTTATGCGTAATGCGTTATGCTTTATGCGTTATGCGTTATGAGTTAAGCGGTATGCGTTATGCGTTATGCGTTTTGCGGTATTCGTTATGCGTTGTGCATTATGCGTTATGCGTTGCGCGTTATGGGTTATGATTTATGCGTTATGCGATATGAGTTATGCGTTATGCGTTATGCGTTATGCGTTATGCTTTATGAGTCATGCGTGATCCGTTATGCGTTAGGCGTTATGCGATTTGCGGTATTCGTTAAGCGTTGTGCATTATGCGTTATGCGTTATGCGTTATGGGTTATGGGTTATGCGTTATGCTTTATGCGTTATTCATTTTGCGTTATGCGTTATTCGTTATGAGTTATGAGTTATAAGTTATGCGTAATTTGTTATGCCTTATGGGTTATGCATTATGCGTTATGCGATATGCGTCATGCATCAAGCCTTATGCGATATGCGATATGCGTCATATATCAAGCCTTATGCGATATGCGATATGCGTCATGCATCAAGCCTTATGCGTTATGGGTTATGCGTTAACGTTATGCGTTATGCGTTATGCGTTATGCTTTATGCGTTATGCGTTATGCGTTATGCGTTATGCGTTATGCGTTATGCGTTATGCGTGATCCGTTATGCGTTACGCGTTATGCGTTATGCGTTATGCGTTATGCGTTATGCGTGATCCGACATGCGTTATGCATTTTGCGTTATGCGTTATTCGTTATGAGTTATGAGTTATAAGTTATGCGTAATGCGGTATGCGTTATACGTTATACGTTATGCGTTATGCGTTATGCGTTATGCGTTATGCGTTGTGCGTTATGCGTTATGCGTTATGCGTTATGCGTTATGCATTATGCGTTATGCGTTATGCGTTATGCGTTAAGCGTTATGCGTTTTGCTTTATTCGTTATGCGTTGTGCATTATGCGTTATGCGTTATGTGTTATGCTTTATGCGTTATGCGTTATGCGTTACGCTTTATGCGTTATGCATTATGCGTTATGCGTTATGCGTTATGCGTTATGCATTATGCGTTATGCGTTATGCGTGATCCGTTATGCGTTAAGCGTTATGCGTTTTGCTGTATTCGTAATGCGTTGTGCATTATGCGTTATGGGTTATGTGTTATGCGTTATGCGTTATGCGTTATACGTTATGCGTTATGCGTTATACGTGATCCGTTATGTGTTAGGCGATATACGTTTTGCGGTATTCGTTATGCGTTATGCGTTATGCGTTATCCGTTGTTCGTTATGCGTTATGCGTTGTGCGTTATACGTTTGCGTTATGCGTTATGCGTTATACGGTATGCGTTATGCGTTTTGCGGTATTCGTTATGCGTTGTGCATTATGCGTTATGCGTTGTGCGTTATGGGTTATGCTTTATGCGTTATGCGTTATGCGTTATGCTTTATGCGTTATGCGTTACTCCTTACGAGTTATGAGTTATAAGTTATGCGTAATGCGTTATGCGTTATGCGTTATGCTTTATGCGTTATGCGTTATGCGTTATGCGTTATGCGTTATGCGTGATCCGTTATGCGTTATGCGTTATGCGTTATGCGTTATGCGTTATGCGTTATGCGTTATGCGTTATGCGTTATGCGTTATGCGTTATGCGTTATGCGTTATGCGTTATGCTTTATGCGTTATGCATTATGCGTTATGCGTTATGCGATATGCGTTATGCGTTATTCGTTATGAGTAATGAGTTATAAGTTATGCGTTATGCGTTATGCTTTATGCATTATGCGTTATGCGTTATGCGTTATGCGTTATGCGTTATGCGTTATGCGTTATGCGTTATGCGTTATGCTTTATGTGTTATGCGTTACTCCTTACGAGTTATGAGTTATAAGTTATGCGTAATGCGTTATGCGTTATGCGTTATGCTTTATGCGTTATGCGTTATGCGTTATGCGTTATGCGTTATGCGTGATCCGTTATGCGTTATGCGTTATGCGTTATGCGTTATGCGTTATGCGTTATGCGTTATGCGTTATGCGTTATGCGTTATGCGTTATGCGTTATGCGTTATGCGTTATGCGTTATGCGTTATGCGTTATGCGTTATGCGTTATGCGTTATGCGTTATGCGTTATGCGTTATGCGTTATGCGTTATGCGTTATGCGTTATGCGTTATGCTTTATGCGTTATGCGTTACTCCTTATGAGTTATGAGTTATAAGTTATGCGTAATGCGTTATGCTTTATGCGTTATGCGTTATGAGTTAAGCGGTATGCGTTATGCGTTATGCGTTTTGCGGTATTCGTTATGCGTTGTGCATTATGCGTTATGCGTTGTGCGTTATGGGTTATGATTTATGCGTTATGCGATATGAGTTATGCGTTATGCGTTATGCGTTATGCGTTATGCTTTATGCGTCATGCGTGATCCGTTATGCGTTAGGCGTTATGCGATTTGCGGTATTCGTTAAGCGTTGTGCATTATGCGTTATGCGTTATGCGTTATGGGTTATGGGTTATGCGTTATGCTTTATGCGTTATTCATTTTGCGTTATGCGTTATTCGTTATGAGTTATGAGTTATAAGTTATGCGTAATTTGTTATGCCTTATGGGTTATGCATTATGCGTTATGCGATATGCGTCATGCATCAAGCCTTATGCGATATGCGATATGCGTCATATATCAAGCCTTATGCGATATGCGATATGCGTCATGCATCAAGCCTTATGCGTTATGGGTTATGCGTTAACGTTATGCGTTATGCGTTATGCGTTATGCTTTATGCGTTATGCGTTATGCGTTATGCGTTATGCGTTATGCGTTATGCGTTATGCGTGATCCGTTATGCGTTATGCGTTATGCGTTATGCGTTATGCGTTATGCGTTATGCGTGATCCGACATGCGTTATGCATTTTGCGTTATGCGTTATTCGTTATGAGTTATGAGTTATTAGTTATGCGTAATGCGTTATGCGTTATACGTTATACGTTATGCGTTATGCGTTATGCGTTATGGGTTATGCGTTGTGCGTTATGCGTTATGCGTTATGCGCTATGCGTTATGCATTATGCGTTATGCGTTATGCGTTATGCGTTAAGCGTTATGCGTTTTGCTTTATTCGTTATGCGTTGTGCATTATGCGTTATGCGTTATGTGTTATGCTTTATGCGTTATGCGTTATGCGTTACGCTTTATGCGTTATGCATTATGCGTTATGCGTTATGCGTTATGCATTATGCGTTATGCGTTATGCGTGATCCGTTATGCGTTAAGCGTTATGCGTTTTGCTGTATTCGTAATGCGTTGTGCATTATGCGTTATGGGTTATGTGTTATGCGTTATGCGTTATGCGTTATACGTTATGCGTTATGCGTTATACGTGATCCGTTATGTGTTAGGCGATATACGTTTTGCGGTATTCGTTATGCGTTATGCGTTATGCGTTATCCGTTGTTCGTTATGCGTTATGCGTTGTGCGTTATACGTTTGCGTTATGCGTTATGCGTTATACGGTATGCGTTATGCGTTTTGCGGTATTCGTTATGCGTTGTGCATTATACGTTATGCGTTGTGCGTTATGGGTTATGATTTATGCGTTATGCGATATGAGTTATGCGTTATGCGTTATGCGTTATGCTTTATGCGTCATGCGTGATCCGTTATGCGTTAGGCGTTATGCGATTTGCGGTATTCGTTAAGCGTTGTGCATTATGCGTTATGCGTTATGCGTTATGGGTTATGGGTTATGCGTTATGCTTTATGCGTTATTCATTTTGCGTTATGCGTTATTCGTTATGAGTTATGAGTTATGCGTTATGCGTTATGCGTTATGCGTGATCCGTTATGCGTTATGCGTTATGCGTTATGCGTTATGCGTTATGCGTTATGCGTTACTCCTTACGAGTTATGAGTTATAAGTTATGCGTAATGCGTTATGCGTTATGCGTTATGCTTTATGCGTTATGCGTTATGCGTTATGCGTTATGCGTTATGCTTTATGCGTTATGCGTTATGAGTTAAGCGGTATGCGTTATGCGTTATGCGTTTTGCGGTATTCGTTATGCGTTGTGCATTATGCGTTATGCGTTGTTCGTTATGGGTTATGATTTATGCGTTATGCGATATGAGTTATGCGTTATGCGTTATGCGTTATGCGTTATGCTTTATGCGTCATGCGTGATCCGTTATGCGTTAGGCGTTATGCGATTTGCGGTATTCGTTAAGCGTTGTGCATTATGCGTTATGCGTTATGCGTTATGGGTTATGGGTTATGCGTTATGCTTTATGCGTTATTCATTTTGCGTTCTGCGTTATTCGTTATGAGTTATAAGTTATGCGTAATGCGTTATGCCTTATGAGTTATGCATTATGCGTTATGCGTTATGCATAATGCGTTATACGTTATGTATTATGCGTTATGCCTTATGCGTTATGCGATATGCGTCATGCATCAAGCCTTATGCGATATGCGATATGCGTCATGCATCAAGCCTTATGCGTTATGGGTTATGCGTTAACGTTATGCGTTATGCGTTATGATTTATGCTTTATGCGTTATGCGTTATGCGTGATCCGACATGCGTTATGCATTTTGCGTTATGCGTTATTCGTTATGAGTTATGAGTTATAAGTTATGCGTAATGCGTTATGCGTTATGCGTTATGCTTTATGCGTTATGCGTTATGCCTTATGCGTTATGCGTTATTCGTTATGAGTAATGAGTTATAAGTTATGCGTTATGCGTTATGCTTTATGCGTTATGCGTTATGCGTTATGCGTTATGCGTTATGCGTTATGCGTTATGCGTTATGCGTTATGCGTTATGCGTTATGCGTTATGCGTTATGCGTTATTCGTTATGAGTAATGAGTTATAAGTTATGCGTTATGCGTTATGCTTTATGCGTTATGCGTTATGCGTTATGCGTTATGCGTTATGCGTTATGCGTTATGCGTTATGCGTTATGCGTTATGCGTTATGCGTTATGCGTTATGCGTTATGCGTGATCCGACATGCGTTATGCATTTTGCGTTATGCGTTATTCGTTATGAGTTATGAGTTATAAGTTATGCATAATGCGTTATGCGTTATGCGTTATGCATTATGCTTTATCCGTTATGCGTTATGCGTTATGCTTTATGCGTTATGCGTTATGCGTTATGCGTTATACGGTATGCGTTATGCGTTATGCGTTATGCGTTATGCGTTATGCGTTATGCGTTATGCGTTATGCGTTATGCGTTATGCGTTATGCGTTATGCGTTATGCGTTATGCGTTATGCGTTATGCGTTATGCGTTATGCGTTATGCGTTATGCGTTATGCGTTATGCGTTATGCGTTATGCGTTATGCTTTATGCGTTATGCGTTACTCCTTATGAGTTATGAGTTATAAGTTATGCGTAATGCGTTATGCTTTATGCGTTATGCGTTATGAGTTAAGCGGTATGCGTTATGCGTTATGCGTTATGCGTTTTGCGGTATTCGTTATGCGATGTGCATTATGCGTTATGCGTTGTGCGTTATGGGTTATGATTTATGCGTTATGCGATATGAGTTATGCGTTATGCGTTATGCGTTATGCGTTATGCGTTATGCGTCATGCGTGATCCGTTATGCGTTAGGCGTTATGCGATTTGCGGTATTCGTTAAGCGTTGTGCATTATGCGTTATGCGTTATGCGTTATGGGTTATGGGTTATGCGTTATGCTTTATGCGTTATTCATTTTGCGTTATGCGTTATTCGTTATGAGTTATGAGTTATAAGTTATGCGTAATTTGTTATGCCTTATGAGTTATGCATTATGCGTTATGCGTTATGCATAATGCGTTATACGTTATGTATTATGCGTAATGCCTTATGCGTTATGCGATATGCGTCATGCATCAAGCCTTATGCGATATGCGATATGCGTCATGCATCAAGCCTTATGCGATATGCGATATGCGTCATGCATCAAGCCTTATGCGTTATGGGTTATGCGTTAACGTTATGCGTTATGCGTTATGCGTTATGCGTTATGCGTTATGCGTTATGCGTTATGCTTTATGCGTTATGCGTTACTCCTTATGAGTTATGAGTTATAAGTTATGCGTTATGCGTTATGCGTTATGCGTTATGCTTTATGCGTTATGCGTTATGCGTTATGCGTTATGCGTTATGCGTTATGCGTTATGCCTGATCCGTTATGCGTTATGCGTTATGCGTTATGCGTTATGCGTGATCCGACATGCGTTATGCATTTTGCGTTATGCGTTATTCGTTATGAGTTATGAGTTATGCGTTATGCGTTATACGTTTGTGTCATGCATCAAGCCTTATGCGATATGCGATATGCGTCATGCATCAAGCCTTATGCGTTATGGGTTATGCGTTAACGTTATGCGTTATGCGTTATGCGTTATGCGTTATGCGTTATGCGTTATGCGTTATGCGTTATGCGTTATGCTTTATGCGTTATGCGTTACTCCTTATGAGTTATGAGTTATAAGTTATGCGTAATTCGTTATGCGTTATGCGTTATGCGTTATGCTTTATGCGTTATGCGTGATCCGTTATGCGTTATGCGTTATGCGTTATGCGTTATGCGTTATGCGTTATGCGTTATGCGTTATGCTTTATGCGTTATGCGTTACTCCTTATGAGTTATGAGTTATAAGTTATGCGTTATGCGTTATGCGTTATGCGTTATGCGTTATGCGTTATGCGTGATCCGTTATGCGTTATGCGTTATGCGTTATGCGTTATGCGTTATGCGTGATCCGACATGCATTATGCATTTTGCGTTATGCGTTATTCGTTATGAGTTATGAGTTATGCGTTATGCGTTGTGCGTTATACGTTTGCGTTATGCGTTATGCGTTATGCGTTATGCGTTATGCGTCATGCGTTATGCGTTATGCGTTATGCGTTATGCGTTATGCGTTATGCGTTATGCGTTATGCGTTATGCGTTATGCGTTATGCGTTATGCGTTATGCGTTATGCGTTATGCGTTATGCGTTATGCTTTATGCGTTATGCGTTATGCGTTATGAGTTATGCGATATGCGTTATGCGTTATGCGTTATGCGTTATGCGTTATGCGTTATGCGTTATGCGTGATCCGTTATGCGTTATGCGTTATGCGTTATGCGTTATGCGTTATGCGTTATGCGTTATGCGTGATCCGACATGCGTTATGCATTTTGCGTTATGCGTTATGCGTTATGCGTTATGCGTTATGCGTTATGCGTTATGCGTTATGCGTTATGCGTTATGCGTTATGCGTTACTCCTTATGAGTTATGAGTTATAAGTTATGCGTTATGCGTTATGCGTTATGCGTTATGCGTTATGCGTGATCCGTTATGCGTTATGCGTTATGCGTTATGCGTTATGCGTTATGCGTGATCCGACATGCATTATGCATTTTGCGTTATGCGTTATTCGTTATGAGTTATGAGTTATGCGTTATGCGTTGTGCGTTATACGTTTGCGTTATGCGTTATGCGTTATGCGTTATGCGTTATGCGTCATGCGTTATGCGTTATGCTTTATGCGTTATGCGTTATGCGTTATGCGTTATGCGTTATGCGTTATGCGTTATGCGTCATGCGTTATGCGTTATGCGTTATGCGTTATGCGTTATGCGTTATGCGTTATGCGTTATGCGTTATGCGTTATGCGTTATGCGTTATGCGTTATGCGTTATGCGTTATGCGTTATGCGTTATGCGTTATGCGTTATGCGTTATGCGTTATGCGTTATGCGTTATGCGTTATGCTTTATGCGTTATGCATTATGCGTTATGCGTTATGCGATATGCGTTATGCGTTATGCGTTATGCGTTATGCGTTATGCGTTACGCGTTATGCGTTATGCGTTATGCGTGATCCGTTATGCGTTATGCGTTATGCGTTATGCGTTATGCGTTATGCGTTGTGCGTTATGCGTTATGCGTTATGCGTTATGCGTGATCCGTTATGCGTTATGCGTTATGCGTTATGCGTTATGCGTTATGCGTTATGCGTTATGCGTTATGCTTTATGCGTTATGCGTTACTCCTTACGAGTTATGAGTTATAAGTTATGCGTAATGCGTTATGCGTAATGCGTTATGCTTTATGCGTTATGCGTTATGCGTTATGCGTTATGCGTTATGCGTTATGCGTTATGCGTTATGCGTTATGCGTTATGCGTTATGCGTTATGCGTTATGCGTTATGCTTTATGCGTTATGCGTTACTCCTTATGAGTTATGAGTTATAAGTTATGCGTAATGCGTTATGCGTTATGCGTTATGCTTTATGCGTTATGCGTTATGCGTTATGCGTTATGCGTTATGCGTTATGCGTGATCCGTTATGCGTTATGCGTTATGCGTTATGCGTTATGCGTTATGCGTTATGCGTTATGCGTTATGCGTGATCCGACATGCGTTATGCATTTTGCGTTATGCGATATTCGTTATGAGTTTTGAGTTATTCGTTATGCGTTATGCGTTATGCGTTATGCGTTATGCTTTATGCGTTATGCGTTACTCCTTATGAGTTATGAGTTATAAGTTATGCGTAATGCGTTATGCTTTATGCGTTATGCGTTATGAGTTAAGCGGTATGCGTTATGCGTTATGCGTTTTGCGGTATTCGTTATGCGTTGGGCATTATGCGTTATGCGTTGTGCGTTATGGGTTATGATTTATGCGTTATGCGATATGAGTTATGCGTTATGCGTTATGGGTTATGCGTTATGCTTTATGCGTCATGCGTGATCCGTTATGCGTTAGGCGTTATGCGATTTGCGGTATTCGTTAAGCGTTGTGCATTATGCGTTATGCGTTATGCGTTATGCGTTATGCGTTATGCGTTATGCGTTATGCGTTATGCGTGATCCGTTATGCGTTATGCGTTATGCGTTATGCGTTATGCGTTATGCGTTATGCGTTATGCGTTATGCGTTATGCGTTATGCGTTATGCGTTATGCGTTATGCGTTATGCGTTATGCGTTATGCGTTATGCGTTATGCGTTATGCTTTATGCGTTATGCGTTACTCCTTACGAGTTATGAGTTATAAGTTATGCGTAATGCGTTATGCGTTATGCGTTATGCTTTATGCGTTATGCGTTATGCTTTATGCGTTATGCGTTATGCGTTATGGGTTATGGGTTATGCGTTATGCTTTATGCGTTATTCATTTTGCGTTATGCGTTATTCGTTATGAGTTATGAGTTATAAGTTATGCGTAATGCGTTATGCCTTATGAGTTATGCATTATGCGTTATGCGTTATGCATAATGCGTTATACGTTATGTATTATGCGTTATGCCTTATGCGTTATGCGATATGCGTCATGCATCAAGCCTTATGCGATATGCGATATGCGTCATGCATCAAGCCTTATGCGTTATGGGTTATGCGTTAACGTTATGCGTTATGCGTTATGATTTATGCTTTATGCGTTATGCGTTATGCGTGATCCGACATGCGTTATGCATTTTGCGTTATGCGTTATTCGTTATGAGTTATGAGTTATAAGTTATGCGTAATGCGTTATGCGTTATGCGTTATGCATTATGCTTTATCCGTTATGCGTTATGCGTTATGCTTTATGCGTTATGCGTTATGCGTTATGCGTTATGCGTTATGCCTTATGCGTTATGCGTTATGCGTTATGCGTTATGCGTTATTCGTTATGAGTAATGAGTTATAAGTTATGCGTTATGCGTAATGCGTTATGCGTTATGCGTTATGCGTTATGCGTTATGCTTTATGCGTTATGCGTTATGCGTTATGCTTTATGCGTTATTCGTTATGCGTTATGCGTTATGCGTTATGCGTTATGCGTTATGCGTTATGCGTTATGCGTTATGCGTTATGCGTTATGCGTTATGCGTTATGCGTTATGCGTTATGCGTTATGCGTTATGCGTTATGCGTTATGCGTTATGCTTTATGCGTTATGCGTTACTCCTTATGAGTTATGAGTTATAAGTTATGCGTAATGCGTTATGCTTTATGCGTTATGCGTTATGAGTTAAGCGGTATGCGTTATGCGTTATGCGTTATGCGTTTTGCGGTATTCGTTATGCGTTGTGCATTATGCGTTATGCGTTGTGCGTTATGGGTTATGGATTATGCGTTATGCGATATGAGTTATGCGTTATGCGTTATGCGTTATGCGTTATGCTTTATGCGTCATGCGTGATCCGTTATGCGTTAGGCGTTATGCGATTTGCGGTATTCGTTAAGCGTAGTCCATTATGCGTTATGCGTTATGCGTTATGGGTTATGGGTTATGCGTTATGCTTTATGCGTTATTCATTTTGCGTTATGCGTTATTCGTTATGAGTTATGAGTTATAAGTTATGCGTAATTTGTTATGCCTTATGAGTTATGCATTATGCGTTATGCGTTATGCATAATGCGTTATACGTTATGTATTATGCGTAATGCCTTATGCGTTATGCGATATGCGTCATGCATCAAGCCTTATGCGATATGCGATATGCGTCATGCATCAAGCCTTATGCGATATGCGATATGCGTCATGCATCAAGCCTTATGCGTTATGCTTTATGCGTTATTCATTTTGCGTTATGCGTTATTCGTTATGAGTTATGAGTTATAAGTTATGCGTAATTTGTTATGCCTTATGCGTTATGCATTATGCGTTATGCGTTATGCATAATGCGTTATACGTTATGTATTATGCGTAATGCCTTATGCGTTATGCGATATGCGTCATGCATCAAGCCTTATGCGATATGCGATATGCGTCATGCATCAAGCCTTATGCGATATGCGATATGCGTCATGCATCAAGCCTTATGCGTTATGGGTTATGCGTTAACGTTATGCGTTATGCGTTATGCGTTATGCGTTATGCGTTATGCGTTATGCGTTATGCTTTATGCGTTATGCGTTACTCCTTATGAGTTATGAGTTATAAGTTATGCGTAATGCGTTATGCGTTATGCGTTATGCTTTATGCGTTATGCGTTATGCGTTATGCTTTATGCGTTATGCGTGATCCGTTATGCGTTATGCGTTATGCGTTATGCGTTATGCGTTATGCGTTATGCGTTATGCGTTATGCGTTATGCGTTATGCGTTATGCGTTATGCGTTATGCGTTATGCGTTATGCGTTATGCGTTATGCGTTCTGCGTTATGCGTTATGCGTTATGCTTTATGCGTTATGCGTTATGCGTTATGCTTTATGCGTTATGCGTTTCTCCTTATGAGTTATGAGTTATAAGTTATGCGTAATGCGTTATGCGTTATGCGTTATGCGTTATGCGTTATGCGTTATGCGTTATGCGTTATGCGTTATGCGTTATGCGTTATGCGTTATGCGTTATGCGTTATGCGTTATGCTTTATGCGTTATGCATTATGCGTTATGCGTTATGCGATATGCGTTATGCGTTATGCGTTATGCGTTATGCGTTATGCGTTATGCGTTATGCGTGATCCGTTATGCGTTATGCGTTATGCGTTATGCGTTATGCGTTATGCGTTATGCGTTATGCGTGATCCGACATGCGTTATGCATTTTGCGTTATGCGTTATGCGTTATGCGTTATGCGTTATGCGTTATGCGTTATGCGTTATGCGTTATGCGTTACTCCTTATGAGTTATGAGTTATAAGTTATGCGTTATGCGTTATGCGTTATGCGTTATGCGTTATGCGTTATGCGTTATGCGTGATCCGTTATGCGTTATGCGTTATGCGTTATGCGTTATGCGTTATGCGTGATCCGACATGCATTATGCATTTTGCGTTATGCGTTATTCGTTATGAGTTATGAGTTATGCGTTATGCGTTGTGCGTTATACGTTTGCGTTATGCGTTATGCGTTATGCGTTATGCGTTATGCGTCATGCGTTATGCGTTATGCGTTATGCGTTATGCGTTATGCGTTATGCGTTATGCGTTATGCGTTATGCGTTATGCGTTATGCGTTATGCGTCATGCGTTATGCGTTATGCGTTATGCGTTATGCGTTATGCGTTATGCGTTATGCGTTATGCGTTATGCGTTATGCGTTATGCGTTATGCGTTATGCGTTATGCGTTATGCGTTATGCGTTATGCGTTATGCTTTATGCGTTATGCATTATGCGTTATGCGTTATGCGATATGCGTTATGCGTTATGCGTTATGCGTTATGCGTTATGCGTTATGCGTTATGCGTTATGCGTTATGCGTTATGCGTGATCCGTTATGCGTTATGCGTTATGCGTTATGCGTTATGCGTTATGCGTTGTGCGTTATGCGTTATGCGTTATGCGTGATCCGTTATGCGTTATGCGTTATGCGTTATGCGATATGCGTTATGCGTTATGCGTTATGCGTTATGCTTTATGCGTTATGCGTTACTCCTTACGAGTTATGAGTTATAAGTTATGCGTAATGCGTTATGCGTTATGCGTTATGCTTTATGCGTTATGCGTTATGCGTTATGCGTTATGCGTTATGCGTTATGCGTTATGCGTTATGCGTTATGCGTTATGCGTTATGCGTTATGCGTTATGCGTTATGCGTTATGCTTTATGCGTTATGCGTTACTCCGTATGAGTTATGAGTTATAAGTTATGCGTAATGCGTTATGCGTTATGCGTTATGCTTTATGCGTTATGCGTTATGCGTTATGCGTTATGCGTTATGCGTTATGCGTTATGCGTGATCCGTTATGCTTTATGCGTTATGCGTTATGCGTTATGCGTTATGCGTTATGCGTTATGCGTTATGCGTGATCCGACATGCGTTATGCATTTTGCGTTATGCGTTATTCGTTATGAGTTTTGAGTTATTCGTTATGCGTTATGCGTTATGCGTTATGCGTTATGCTTTATGCGTTATGCGTTACTCCTTATGAGTTATGAGTTATAAGTTATGCGTAATGCGTTATGCTTTATGCGTTATGCGTTATGAGTTAAGCGGTATGCGTTATGCGTTATGCGTTTTGCGGTATTCGTTATGCGTTGTGCATTATGCGTTATGCGCTGTGCGTTATGGGTTATGATTTATGCGTTATGCGATATGAGTTATGCGTTATGCGTTATGCGTTATGCGTTATGCTTTATGCGTCATGCGTGATCCGTTATGCGTTAGGCGTTATGCGATTTGCGGTATTCGTTAAGCGTTGTGCATTATGCGTTATGCGTTATGCGTTATGGGTTATGGGTTATGCGTTATGCTTTATGCGTTATTCATTTTGCGTTATGCGTTATTCGTTATGAGTTATGAGTTATAAGTTATGCGTAATTTGTTATGCCTTATGAGTTATGCATTATGCGTTATGCGTTATGCATAATGCGTTATACGTTATGTATTATGCGTAATGCCTTATGCGTTATGCGATATGCGTCATGCATCAAGCCTTATGCGATATGCGATATGCGTCATATATCAAGCCTTATGCGATATGCGATATGCGTCATGCATCAAGCCTTATGCGTTATGGGTTATGCGTTAACGTTATGCGTTATGCGTTATGCGTTATGCGTTATGCGTTATGCGTTATGCGTTGTGCGTTATGCGTTATGCGTTATGCGTTATGCGTGATCCGTTATGCGTTATGCGTTATGCGTTATGCGTTATGCGTTATGCGTTATGCGTTATGCGTTACGCGTTATGCGTTATGCGTTATGCGTGATCCGTTATGCGTTATGCGTTATGCGTTATGCGTTATGCGTTATGCGTTGTGCGTTATGCGTTATGCGTTATGCGTTATGCGTGATCCGTTATGCGTTATGCGTTATGCGTTATGCGTTATGCGTTATGCGTTATGCGTTATGCGTTATGCTTTATGCGTTATGCGTTACTCCTTACGAGTTATGAGTTATAAGTTATGCGTAATGCGTTATGCGTAATGCGTTATGCTTTATGCGTTATGCGTTATGCGTTATGCGTTATGCGTTATGCGTTATGCGTTATGCGTTATGCGTTATGCGTTATGCGTTATGCGTTATGCGTTATGCGTTATGCTTTATGCGTTATGCGTTACTCCTTATGAGTTATGAGTTATAAGTTATGCGTAATGCGTTATGCGTTATGCGTTATGCCTTATGCGTTATGCGTTATGCGTTATGCGTTATGCGTTATGCGTTATGCGTGATCCGTTATGCGTTATGCGTTATGCGTTATGCGTTATGCGTTATGCGTTATGCGTTATGCGTTATGCGTGATCCGACATGCGTTATGCATTTTGCGTTATGCGATATTCGTTATGAGTTTTGAGTTATTCGTTATGCGTTATGCGTTATGCGTTATGCGTTATGCTTTATGCGTTATGCGTTACTCCTTATGAGTTATGAGTTATAAGTTATGCGTAATGCGTTATGCTTTATGCGTTATGCGTTATGAGTTAAGCGGTATGCGTTATGCGTTATGCGTTTTGCGGTATTCGTTATGCGTTGGGCATTATGCGTTATGCGTTGTGCGTTATGGGTTATGATTTATGCGTTATGCGATATGAGTTATGCGTTATGCGTTATGGGTTATGCGTTATGCTTTATGCGTCATGCGTGATCCGTTATGCGTTAGGCGTTATGCGATTTGCGGTATTCGTTAAGCGTTGTGCATTATGCGTTATGCGTTATGCGTTATGCGTTATGCGTTATGCGTTATGCGTTATGCGTTATGCGTGATCCGTTATGCGTTATGCGTTATGCGTTATGCGTTATGCGTTATGCGTTATGCGTTATGCGTTATGCGTTATGCGTTATGCGTTATGCGTTATGCGTTATGCGTTATGCGTTATGCGTTATGCGTTATGCGTTATGCGTTATGCTTTATGCGTTATGCGTTACTCCTTACGAGTTATGAGTTATAAGTTATGCGTAATGCGTTATGCGTTATGCGTTATGCTTTATGCGTTATGCGTTATGCTTTATGCGTTATGCGTTATGCGTTATGGGTTATGGGTTATGCGTTATGCTTTATGCGTTATTCATTTTGCGTTATGCGTTATTCGTTATGAGTTATGAGTTATAAGTTATGCGTAATGCGTTATGCCTTATGAGTTATGCATTATGCGTTATGCGTTATGCATAATGCGTTATACGTTATGTATTATGCGTTATGCCTTATGCGTTATGCGATATGCGTCATGCATCAAGCCTTATGCGATATGCGATATGCGTCATGCATCAAGCCTTATGCGTTATGGGTTATGCGTTAACGTTATGCGTTATGCGTTATGATTTATGCTTTATGCGTTATGCGTTATGCGTGATCCGACATGCGTTATGCATTTTGCGTTATGCGTTATTCGTTATGAGTTATGAGTTATAAGTTATGCGTAATGCGTTATGCGTTATGCGTTATGCATTATGCTTTATCCGTTATGCGTTATGCGTTATGCTTTATGCGTTATGCGTTATGCGTTATGCGTTATGCGTTATGCCTTATGCGTTATGCGTTATGCGTTATGCGTTATGCGTTATTCGTTATGAGTAATGAGTTATAAGTTATGCGTTATGCGTAATGCGTTATGCGTTATGCGTTATGCGTTATGCGTTATGCTTTATGCGTTATGCGTTATGCGTTATGCTTTATGCGTTATTCGTTATGCGTTATGCGTTATGCGTTATGCGTTATGCGTTATGCGTTATGCGTTATGCGTTATGCGTTATGCGTTATGCGTTATGCGTTATGCGTTATGCGTTATGCGTTATGCGTTATGCGTTATGCGTTATGCGTTATGCGTTATGCTTTATGCGTTATGCGTTACTCCTTATGAGTTATGAGTTATAAGTTATGCGTAATGCGTTATGCTTTATGCGTTATGCGTTATGAGTTAAGCGGTATGCGTTATGCGTTATGCGTTATGCGTTTTGCGGTATTCGTTATGCGTTGTGCATTATGCGTTATGCGTTGTGCGTTATGGGTTATGGATTATGCGTTATGCGATATGAGTTATGCGTTATGCGTTATGCGTTATGCGTTATGCTTTATGCGTCATGCGTGATCCGTTATGCGTTAGGCGTTATGCGATTTGCGGTATTCGTTAAGCGTTGTGCATTATGCGTTATGCGTTATGCGTTATGGGTTATGGGTTATGCGTTATGCTTTATGCGTTATTCATTTTGCGTTATGCGTTATTCGTTATGAGTTATGAGTTATAAGTTATGCGTAATTTGTTATGCCTTATGAGTTATGCATTATGCGTTATGCGTTATGCATAATGCGTTATACGTTATGTATTATGCGTAATGCCTTATGCGTTATGCGATATGCGTCATGCATCAAGCCTTATGCGATATGCGATATGCGTCATGCATCAAGCCTTATGCGATATGCGATATGCGTCATGCATCAAGCCTTATGCGTTATGCTTTATGCGTTATTCATTTTGCGTTATGCGTTATTCGTTATGAGTTATGAGTTATAAGTTATGCGTAATGCGTTATGCCTTATGAGTTATGCATTATGCGTTATGCGTTATGCATAATGCGTTATACGTTATGTATTATGCGTAATGCCTTATGCGTTATGCGATATGCGTCATGCATCAAGCCTTATGCGATATGCGATATGCGTCATGCATCAAGCCTTATGCGATATGCGATATGCGTCATGCATCAAGCCTTATGCGTTATGGGTTATGCGTTAACGTTATGCGTTATGCGTTATGCGTTATGCGTTATGCGTTATGCGTTATGCGTTATGCTTTATGCGTTATGCGTTACTCCTTATGAGTTATGAGTTATAAGTTATGCGTAATGCGTTATGCGTTATGCGTTATGCTTTATGCGTTATGCGTTATGCGTTATGCTTTATGCGTTATGCGTGATCCGTTATGCGTTATGCGTTATGCGTTATGCGTTATGCGTTATGCGTTATGCGTTATGCGTTATGCGTTATGCGTTATGCGTTATGCGTTATGCGTTATGCGTTATGCGTTATGCGTTATGCGTTATGCGTTCTGCGTTATGCGTTATGCGTTATGCTTTATGCGTTATGCGTTATGCGTTATGCTTTATGCGTTATGCGTTTCTCCTTATGAGTTATGAGTTATAAGTTATGCGTAATGCGTTATGCGTTATGCGTTATGCGTTATGCGTTATGCGTTATGCGTTATGCGTTATGCGTTATGCGTTATGCGTTATGCGTTATGCGTTATGCGTTATGCGTTATGCGTTATGCTTTATGCGTTATGCATTATGCGTTATGCGTTATGCGATATGCGTTATGCGTTATGCGTTATGCGTTATGCGTTATGCGTTATGCGTTATGCGTGATCCGTTATGCGTTATGCGTTATGCGTTATGCGTTATGCGTTATGCGTTATGCGTTATGCGTGATCCGACATGCGTTATGCATTTTGCGTTATGCGTTATGCGTTATGCGTTATGCGTTATGCGTTATGCGTTATGCGTTATGCGTTATGCGTTACTCCTTATGAGTTATGAGTTATAAGTTATGCGTTATGCGTTATGCGTTATGCGTTATGCGTTATGCGTTATGCGTTATGCGTGATCCGTTATGCGTTATGCGTTATGCGTTATGCGTTATGCGTTATGCGTGATCCGACATGCATTATGCATTTTGCGTTATGCGTTATTCGTTATGAGTTATGAGTTATGCGTTATGCGTTGTGCGTTATACGTTTGCGTTATGCGTTATGCGTTATGCGTTATGCGTTATGCGTCATGCGTTATGCGTTATGCGTTATGCGTTATGCGTTATGCGTTATGCGTTATGCGTTATGCGTTATGCGTTATGCGTTATGCGTTATGCGTCATGCGTTATGCGTTATGCGTTATGCGTTATGCGTTATGCGTTATGCGTTATGCGTTATGCGTTATGCGTTATGCGTTATGCGTTATGCGTTATGCGTTATGCGTTATGCGTTATGCGTTATGCGTTATGCTTTATGCGTTATGCATTATGCGTTATGCGTTATGCGATATGCGTTATGCGTTATGCGTTATGCGTTATGCGTTATGCGTTATGCGTTATGCGTTATGCGTTATGCGTTATGCGTGATCCGTTATGCGTTATGCGTTATGCGTTATGCGTTATGCGTTATGCGTTGTGCGTTATGCGTTATGCGTTATGCGTGATCCGTTATGCGTTATGCGTTATGCGTTATGCGATATGCGTTATGCGTTATGCGTTATGCGTTATGCTTTATGCGTTATGCGTTACTCCTTACGAGTTATGAGTTATAAGTTATGCGTAATGCGTTATGCGTTATGCGTTATGCTTTATGCGTTATGCGTTATGCGTTATGCGTTATGCGTTATGCGTTATGCGTTATGCGTTATGCGTTATGCGTTATGCGTTATGCGTTATGCGTTATGCGTTATGCTTTATGCGTTATGCGTTACTCCGTATGAGTTATGAGTTATAAGTTATGCGTAATGCGTTATGCGTTATGCGTTATGCTTTATGCGTTATGCGTTATGCGTTATGCGTTATGCGTTATGCGTTATGCGTTATGCGTGATCCGTTATGCTTTATGCGTTATGCGTTATGCGTTATGCGTTATGCGTTATGCGTTATGCGTTATGCGTTATGCGTGATCCGACATGCGTTATGCATTTTGCGTTATGCGTTATTCGTTATGAGTTTTGAGTTATTCGTTATGCGTTATGCGTTATGCGTTATGCGTTATGCTTTATGCGTTATGCGTTACTCCTTATGAGTTATGAGTTATAAGTTATGCGTAATGCGTTATGCTTTATGCGTTATGCGTTATGAGTTAAGCGGTATGCGTTATGCGTTATGCGTTTTGCGGTATTCGTTATGCGTTGTGCATTATGCGTTATGCGCTGTGCGTTATGGGTTATGATTTATGCGTTATGCGATATGAGTTATGCGTTATGCGTTATGCGTTATGCGTTATGCTTTATGCGTCATGCGTGATCCGTTATGCGTTAGGCGTTATGCGATTTGCGGTATTCGTTAAGCGTTGTGCATTATGCGTTATGCGTTATGCGTTATGGGTTATGGGTTATGCGTTATGCTTTATGCGTTATTCATTTTGCGTTATGCGTTATTCGTTATGAGTTATGAGTTATAAGTTATGCGTAATTTGTTATGCCTTATGAGTTATGCATTATGCGTTATGCGTTATGCATAATGCGTTATACGTTATGTATTATGCGTAATGCCTTATGCGTTATGCGATATGCGTCATGCATCAAGCCTTATGCGATATGCGATATGCGTCATATATCAAGCCTTATGCGATATGCGATATGCGTCATGCATCAAGCCTTATGCGTTATGGGTTATGCGTTAACGTTATGCGTTATGCGTTATGCGTTATGCGTTATGCGTTATGCGTTATGCGTTATGCTTTATGCGTTATGCGTTACTCCTTATGAGTTATGAGTTATAAGTTATGCGTAATGCGTTATGCGTTATGCGTTATGCTTTATGCGTTATGCGTTATGCGTTATGCGTTATGCGTTATGCGTTATGCGTGATCCGTTATGCGTTATGCGTTATGCGTTATGCGTTATGTGTGATCCGACATGCGTTATGCATTTTGCGTTATGCGTTATTCGTTATGAGTTATGAGTTATGCGTTATGCGTTGTGCGTTATACGTTTGCGTTATGCGTTATGCGTTATGCGTTATGCGTTATGCGTTATGCGTCATGCGTTATGCGTTATGCGTTATGCGTTATGCGTTATGCGTTATGCGTTATGCGTTATGCGTTATGCGTTATGCGTTATGCGTTATGCGTTATGCTTTATGCGTTACGCATTATGCGTTATGCGTTATGCGATATGCGTTATGCGTTATGCGTTATGCGTTATGCGTTATGCGTTATGCGTTATGCGTGATCCGTTATGCGTTATGCGTTATGCGTTATGCGTTATGCGTTATGCGTTATGCGTTACTCCTTACGAGTTATGAGTTATAAGTTATGCGTAATGCGTTATGCGTTATGCGTTATGCTTTATGCGTTATGCGTTATGCGTTGTGCGTTATGCGTTATGCGTTATGCGTTATGCGTTATGCGTTATGCGTGATCCGTTATGCGTTATGCGTTATGCGTTATGCGTTATGCGTTATGCGTTATGCGTTATGCGTTATGCGTTATGCGTTATGCGTTATGCGTTATGCGTTATGCGTTATGCGTTATGCGTTATGCTTTATGCGTTATGCGTTACTCCTTATGAGTTATGAGTTATAAGTTATGCGTAATGCGTTATGCTTTATGCGTTATGCGTTATGAGTTAAGCGGTATGCGTTATGCGTTATGCGTTTTGCGGTATTCGTTATGCGTTGTGCATTATGCGTTATGCGTTGTGCGTTATGGGTTATGATTTATGCGTTATGCGATATGAGTTATGCGTTATGCGTTATGCGTTATGCGTTATGCTTTATGCGTCATGCGTGATCCGTTATGCGTTAGGCGTTATGCGATTTGCGGTATTCGTTAAGCGTTGTGCATTATGCGTTATGCGTTATGCGTTATGGGTTATGGGTTATGAGTTATGCTTTATGCGTTATTCATTTTGCGTTATGCGTTATTCGTTATGAGTTATGAGTTATAAGTTATGCGTAATGCGTTATGCCTTATGAGTTATGCATTATGCGTTATGCGTAATGCATAATGCGTTATACGTTATGTATTATGCGTTATGCCTTATGCGTTATGCGATATGCGTCATGCATCAAGCCTTATGCGATATGCGATATGCGTCATTCATCAAGCCTTATGCGTTTTGGGTTATGCGTTAACGTTATGCGTTATGCGTTATGATTTATGCTTTATGCGTTATGCGTTATGCGTGATCCGACATGCGTTATGCATTTTGCGTTATGCGTTATTCGTTATGAGTTATGAGTTATAAGTTATGCGTAATGCGTTATGCGTTATGCGTTATGCATTATGCTTTATCCGTTATGCGTTATGCGTTATGCTTTATGCGTTATGCGTTATGCGTTATGCGTTATGCGTTATGCGTTATGCGTTATGCGTTATGCGTTATGCGTTATGCGTTATTCGTTATGAGTAATGAGTTATAAGTTATGCGTTATGCGTAATGCGTTATGCGTTATGCGTTATGCGTTATGCGTTATGCTTTATGCGTTATGCGTTATGCGTTATGCTTTATGCGTTATTCGTTATGCGTTATGCGTTATGCGTTATGCGTTATGCGTTATGCATTATGCGTTATGCGTTATGCGTTATGCGTTATGCTTTATGCGTTATGCGTTATGCGTTATGCGTTATTCGTTATGCGTTATGCTTTATGCGTTATGCCTTATGCGTTATGCGATATGCGTCATGCATCAAGCCTTATGCGATATGCGATATGCGTCATATATCAAGCCTTATGCGATATGCGATATGCGTCATGCATCAAGCCTTATGCGTTATGGGTTATGCGTTAACGTTATGCGTTATGCGTTATGCGTTATGCGTTATGCGTTATGCGTTATGCGTCATGCGTTATGCGTTATGCGTTATGCGTTATGCGTTATGCGTTATGCGTTATGCGTTATGCGTTATGCGTTATGCGTTATGCGTTATGCGTTATGCGTTATGCTTTATGCGTTACGCATTATGCGTTATGCGTTATGCGATATGCGTTATGCGTTATGCGTTATGCGTTATGCGTTATGCGTTATGCGTTATGCGTGATCCGTTATGCGTTATGCGTTATGCGTTATGCGTTATGCGTTATGCGTTATGCGTTATGCTTTATGCGTTATGCGTTACTCCTTATGAGTTATGAGTTATAAGTTATGCGTAATGCGTTATGCTTTATGCGTTATGCGTTATGAGTTAAGCGGTATGCGTTATGCGTTATGCGTTTTGCGGTATTCGTTATGCGTTGTGCATTATGCGTTATGCGTTGTGCGTTATGGGTTATGATTTATGCGTTATGCGATATGAGTTATGCGTTATGCGTTATGCGTTATGCGTTATGCTTTATGCGTCATGCGTGATCCGTTATGCGTTAGGCGTTATGCGATTTGCGGTATTCGTTAAGCGTTGTGCATTATGCGTTATGCGTTATGCGTTATGGGTTATGGGTTATGCGTTATGCTTTATGCGTTATTCATTTTGCGTTATGCGTTATTCGTTATGAGTTATGAGTTATAAGTTATGCGTAATGCGTTATGCCTTATGAGTTATGCATTATGCGTTATGCGTAATGCATAATGCGTTATACGTTATGTATTATGCGTTATGCCTTATGCGTTATGCGATATGCGTCATGCATCAAGCCTTATGCGATATGCGATATGCGTCATTCATCAAGCCTTATGCGTTTTGGGTTATGCGTTAACGTTATGCGTTATGCGTTATGATTTATGCTTTATGCGTTATGCGTTATGCGTGATCCGACATGCGTTATGCATTTTGCGTTATGCGTTATTCGTTATGAGTTATGAGTTATAAGTTATGCGTAATGCGTTATGCGTTATGCGTTATGCATTATGCTTTATCCGTTATGCGTTATGCGTTATGCTTTATGCGTTATGCGTTATGCGTTATGCGTTATGCCTTATGCGTTATGCGTTATGCGTTATGCGTTATTCGTTATGAGTAATGAGTTATAAGTTATGCGTTATGCGTAATGCGTTATGCGTTATGCGTTATGCGTTATGCGTTATGCTTTATGCGTTATGCGTTATGCGTTATGCTTTATGCGTTATTCGTTATGCGTTATGCGTTATGCGTTATGCGTTATGCGTTATGCGTTATGCGTTATGCATTATGCGTTATGCGTTATGCGTTATGCGTTATGCTTTATGCGTTATGCGTTATGCGTTATGCGTTATTCGTTATGCGTTATGCTTTATGCGTTATGCGTTATGCGTTATGCGTTGTGCGTTATGCGTTATGCGTTATGCGTTATGCGTTATGCCTTATGCGTTATGCGTTATTCGTTATGAGTAATGAGTTATAAGTTATGCGTTATGCGTTATGCTTTATGCGTTATGCGTTATGCGTTATGCGTTATGCGTTATGCGTTATGCGTTATGCGTTATGCGTTATGCGTTATGCGTTATGCGTTATGCGTTATGCGTTATGCGTTATGCGTTATGCGTTATGCGTGATCCGACATGCGTTATACATTTTGCGTTATGCGTTATTCGTTATGAGTTATGAGTTATAAGTTATGCATAATGCGTTATGCGTTATGCGTTATGCATTATGCTTTATCCGTTATGCGTTATGCGTTATGCTTTATGCGTTATGCGTTTCTCCTTATGAGTTATGAGTTATAAGTTATGCGTAATGCGTTATGCGTTATGCGTTATGCGTTATGCGTTATGCGTTATGCGTTATGCGTTATGCGTTATGCGTTATGCGTTATGCGTTATGCTTTATGCGTTATGCATTATGCGTTATGCGTTATGCGATATGCGTTATGCGTTATGCGTTATGCGTTATGCGTTATGCGTTATGCGTTATGCGTGATCCGTTATGCGTTATGCGTTATGCGTTATGCGTTATGCGTTATGCGTTATGCGTTATGCGTGATCCGACATGCGTTATGCATTTTGCGTTATGCGTTATGCGTTATGCGTTATGCGTTATGCGTTATGCGTTATGCGTTATGCGTTATGCGTTATGCGTTATGCGTTATGCGTTACTCCTTATGAGTTATGAGTTATGCGTTATGCGTTATGCGTTATGCATTATGCGTTATGCGTTATGCGTTATGCGTTATGCTTTATGCGTTATGCGTTATGCGTTATGCGTTATTCGTTATGCGTTATGCTTTATGCGTTATGCCTTATGCGTTATGCGATATGCGTCATGCATCAAGCCTTATGCGATATGCGATATGCGTCATATATCAAGCCTTATGCGATATGCGATATGCGTCATGCATCAAGCCTTATGCGTTATGGGTTATGCGTTAACGTTATGCGTTATGCGTTATGCGTTATGCGTTATGCGTTATGCGTTATGCGTTATGCTTTATGCGTTATGCGTTACTCCTTATGAGTTATGAGTTATAAGTTATGCGTAATGCGTTATGCGTTATGCGTTATGCTTTATGCGTTATGCGTTATGCGTTATGCGTTATGCGTTATGCGTTATGCGTGATCCGTTATGCGTTATGCGTTATGCGTTATGCGTTATGCGTTATGTGTGATCCGACATGCGTTATGCATTTTGCGTTATGCGTTATTCGTTATGAGTTATGAGTTATGCGTTATGCGTTGTGCGTTATACGTTTGCGTTATGCGTTATGCGTTATGCGTTATGCGTTATGCGTCATGCGTTATGCGTTATGCGTTATGCGTTATGCGTTATGCGTTATGCGTTATGCGTTATGCGTTATGCGTTATGCGTTATGCGTTATGCGTTATGCGTTATGCTTTATGCGTTACGCATTATGCGTTATGCGTTATGCGATATGCGTTATGCGTTATGCGTTATGCGTTATGCGTTATGCGTTATGCGTTATGCGTGATCCGTTATGCGTTATGCGTTATGCGTTATGCGTTATGCGTTATGCGTTATGCGTTATGCGTTATGCGTTACTCCTTACGAGTTATGAGTTATAAGTTATGCGTAATGCGTTATGCGTTATGCGTTATGCTTTATGCGTTATGCGTTATGCGTTATGCGTTATGCGTTATGCGTTATGCGTTATGCGTTATGCGTTATGCGTTATGCGTTATGCGTGATCCGTTATGCGTTATGCGTTATGCGTTATGCGTTATGCGTTATGCGTTATGCGTTATGCGTTATGCGTTATGCGTGATCCGTTATGCGTTATGCGTTATGCGTTATGCGTTATGCGTTATGCGTTATGCGTTATGCGTTATGCGTTATGCGTTATGCGTTATGCGTTATGCGTTATGCATTATGCTTTATCCGTTATGCGTTATGCGTTATGCTTTATGCGTTATGCGTTATGCGTTATGCGTTATGCCTTATGCGTTATGCGTTATGCGTTATGCGTTATGCGTTATTCGTTATGAGTAATGAGTTATAAGTTATGCGTTATGCGTAATGCGTTATGCGTTATGCGTTATGCGTTATGCGTTATGCTTTATGCGTTATGCGTTATGCGTTATGCTTTATGCGTTATTCGTTATGCGTTATGCGTTATGCGTTATGCGTTATGCGTTATGCGTTATGCGTTATGCATTATGCGTTATGCGTTATGCGTTATGCGTTATGCTTTATGCGTTATGCGTTATGCGTTATGCGTTATTCGTTATGCGTTATGCTTTATGCGTTATGCGTTATGCGTTATGCGTTGTGCGTTATGCGTTATGCGTTATGCGTTATGCGTTATGCCTTATGCGTTATGCGTTATTCGTTATGAGTAATGAGTTATAAGTTATGCGTTATGCGTTATGCTTTATGCGTTATGCGTTATGCGTTATGCGTTATGCGTTATGCGTTATGCGTTATGCGTTATGCGTTATGCGTTATGCGTTATGCGTTATGCGTTATGCGTTATGCGTTATGCGTGATCCGACATGCGTTATACATTTTGCGTTATGCGTTATTCGTTATGAGTTATGAGTTATAAGTTATGCATAATGCGTTATGCGTTATGCGTTATGCATTATGCTTTATGCGTTATGCGTTATGCGTTATGCGTTATGCGTTATGCGTTATGCGTTATGCGTTATGCGTTATGCGTTATGCGTTATGCCTTATGCGTTATGCGTTATTCGTTATGAGTAATGAGTTATAAGTTATGCGTTATGCGTTATGCGTTATGCGTTATGCGTTATGCGTTATGCGTTATGCGTTATGCGTTATGCGTTATGCGTTATGCGTTATGCGTTATGCGTTATACGGTATGCGTTATGCGTTATGCGTTATGCGTTATGCGTTATGCGTTATGCGTTATGCGTTATGCGTTATGCGTTATGCGTTATGCGTTATGCGTTATGCGTTATGCGTTATGCGTTATGCGTTATGCGTTATGCGTTATGCGTTATGCGTTATGCGTTATGCGTTATGCGTTATGCGTTATGCGTTATGCGTTATGCGTTATGCGTTATGCTTTATGCGTTATGCGTTACTCCTTATGAGTTATGAGTTATAAGTTATGCATAATGCGTTATGCGTTATGCGTTATGCATTATGCTTTATCCGTTATGCGTTATGCGTTATGCTTTATGCGTTATGCGTTATGCGTTATGCGTTATGCGTTATGCGTTATGCCTTATGCGTTATGCGTTATTCGTTATGAGTAATGAGTTATAAGTTATGCGTTATGCGTTATGCGTTATGCGTTATGCGTTATGCGTTATGCGTTATGCGTTATGCGTTATGCGTTATGCGTTATACGGTATGCGTTATGCGTTATGCGTTATGCGTTATGCGTTATGCGTTATGCGTTATGCGTTATGCGTTATGCGTTATGCGTTATGCGTTATGCGTTATGCGTTGTGCGTTATGCGTTATGCGTTATGCGTTATGCTTTATGCGTTATGCGTTACTCCTTATGAGTTATGAGTTATAAGTTATGCGTAATGCGTTATGCTTTATGCGTTATGCGTTATGAGTTAAGCGGTATGCGTTATGCGTTATGCGTTATGCGTTATGCGTTTTGCGGTAATCGTTATGCGTTGTGCGTTATGCGTTATGCGTTATGCTTTATGCGTTATGCGTTACTCCTTATGAGTTATGAGTTATAAGTTATGCGTAATTCGTTATGCGTTATGCGTTATGCGTTATGCTTTATGCGTTATGCGTGATCCGTTATGCGTTATGCGTTATGCGTTATGCGTTATGCGTTATGCGTTATGCGTTATGCGTTATGCGTTATGCGTTATGCGTTATGCGTTATGCGTTATGCGTTATGCGTTATGCGTTATGCGTTCTGCGTTATGCGTTATGCGTTATGCTTTATGCGTTATGCGTTATGCGTTATGCTTTATGCGTTATGCGTTTCTCCTTATGAGTTATGAGTTATAAGTTATGCGTAATGCGTTATGCGTTATGCGTTATGCGTTATGCGTTATGCGTTATGCGTTATGCGTTATGCGTTATGCGTTATGCGTTATGCGTTATGCGTTATGCGTTATGCGTTATGCTTTATGCGTTATGCATTATGCGTTATGCGTTATGCGATATGCGTTATGCGTTATGCGTTATGCGTTATGCGTTATGCGTTATGCGTTATGCGTGATCCGTTATGCGTTATGCGTTATGCGTTATGCGTTATGCGTTATGCGTTATGCGTTATGCGTGATCCGACATGCGTTATGCATTTTGCGTTATGCGTTATGCGTTATGCGTTATGCGTTATGCGTTATGCGTTATGCGTTATGCGTTATGCGTTATGCGTTACTCCTTATGAGTTATGAGTTATAAGTTATGCGTTATGCGTTATGCGTTATGCGTTATGCGTTATGCGTTATGCGTGATCCGTTATGCGTTATGCGTTATGCGTTATGCGTTATGCGTTATGCGTGATCCGACATGCATTATGCATTTTGCGTTATGCGTTATTCGTTATGAGTTATGAGTTATGCGTTATGCGTTGTGCGTTATACGTTTGCGTTATGCGTTATGCGTTATGCGTTATGCGTTATGCGTCATGCGTTATGCGTTATGCGTTATGCGTTATGCGTTATGCGTTATGCGTTATGCGTTATGCGTTATGCGTTATGCGTTATGCGTTATGCGTTATGCGTTATGCGTTATGCGTTATGCGTTATGCGTTATGCGTTATGCGTTATGCGTTATGCGTTATGCTTTATGCGTTATGCGTTATGCGTTATGCGTTATGCGATATGCGTTATGCGTTATGCGTTATGCGTTATGCGTTATGCGTTATGCGTTATGCGTTATGCGTTATGCGTTATGCGTTATGCGTTATGCGTTATGCGTTATGCGTTATGCGTTATGCGTTATGCGTTATGCGTTATGCGTTATGCGTTATGCGTTATGCGTTATGCGTTATGCGTTATGCGTTATGCTTTATGCGTTATGCATTATGCGTTATGCGATATGCGTTATGCGTTATGCGTTATGCGTTATGCGTTATGCGTTATGCGTTATGCGTTATGCGTTATGCGTTATGCGTTATGCGTGATCCGTTATGCGTTATGCGTTATGCGTTATGCGTTATGCGTTATGCGTTGTGCGTTATGCGTTATGCGTTATGCGTTATGCGTGATCCGTTATGCGTTATGCGTTATGCGTTATGCGATATGCGTTATGCGTTATGCGTTATGCGTTATGCTTTATGCGTTATGCGTTACTCCTTACGAGTTATGAGTTATAAGTTATGCGTAATGCGTTATGCGTTATGCGTTATGCTTTATGCGTTATGCGTTATGCGTTATGCGTTATGCGTTATGCGTTATGCGTTATGCGTTATGCGTTATGCGTTATGCGTTATGCGTTATGCGTTATGCTTTATGCGTTATGCGTTACTCCGTATGAGTTATGAGTTATAAGTTATGCGTAATGCGTTATGCGTTATGCGTTATGCGTTATGCGTTATGCTTTATGCGTTATGCGTTACTCCTTATGAGTTATGAGTTATAAGTTATGCGTAATGCGTTATGCTTTATGCGTTATGCGTTATGAGTTAAGCGGTATGCGTTATGCGTTATGCGTTTTGCGGTATTCGTTATGCGTTGTGCATTATGCGTTATGCGTTGTGCGTTATGGGTTATGATTTATGCGTTATGCGATATGAGTTATGCGTTATGCGTTATGCGTTATGCTTTATGCGTCATGCGTGATCCGTTATGCGTTAGGCGTTATGCGATTTGCGGTATTCGTTAAGCGTTGTGCATTATGCGTTATGCGTTATGCGTTATGGGTTATGGGTTATGCGTTATGCTTTATGCGTTATTCATTTTGCGTTATGCGTTATTCGTTATGAGTTATGAGTTATAAGTTATGCGTAATGCGTTATGCCTTATGAGTTATGCATTATGCGTTATGCGTAATGCATAATGCGTTATACGTTATGTATTATGCGTTATGCCTTATGCGTTATGCGATATGCGTCATGCATCAAGCCTTATGCGATATGCGATATGCGTCATTCATCAAGCCTTATGCGTTTTGGGTTATGCGTTAACGTTATGCGTTATGCGTTATGATTTATGCTTTATGCGTTATGCGTTATGCGTGATCCGACATGCGTTATGCATTTTGCGTTATGCGTTATTCGTTATGAGTTATGAGTTATAAGTTATGCGTAATGCGTTATGCGTTATGCGTTATGCATTATGCTTTATCCGTTATGCGTTATGCGTTATGCTTTATGCGTTATGCGTTATGCGTTATGCGTTATGCCTTATGCGTTATGCGTTATGCGTTATGCGTTATGCGTTATTCGTTATGAGTAATGAGTTATAAGTTATGCGTTATGCGTAATGCGTTATGCGTTATGCGTTATGCGTTATGCGTTATGCTTTATGCGTTATGCGTTATGCGTTATGCTTTATGCGTTATTCGTTATGCGTTATGCGTTATGCGTTATGCGTTATGCGTTATGCGTTATGCGTTATGCATTATGCGTTATGCGTTATGCGTTATGCGTTATGCGTTATGCGTTATGCGTTATGCGTTATGCGTTATGCGTTATTCGTTATGCGTTATGCTTTATGCGTTATGCGTTATGCGTTATGCGTTGTGCGTTATGCGTTATGCGTTATGCGTTATGCGTTATGCCTTATGCGTTATGCGTTATTCGTTATGAGTAATGAGTTATAAGTTATGCGTTATGCGTTATGCTTTATGCGTTATGCGTTATGCGTTATGCGTTATGCGTTATGCGTTATGCGTTATGCGTTATGCGTTATGCGTTATGCGTTATGCGTTATGCGTTATGCGTTATGCGTTATGCGTGATCCGACATGCGTTATACATTTTGCGTTATGCGTTATTCGTTATGAGTTATGAGTTATAAGTTATGCGTAATGCGTTATGCGTTATGCGTTATGCATTATGCTTTATCCGTTATGCGTTATGCGTTATGCTTTATGCGTTATGCGTTATGCGTTATGCGTTATGCGTTATGCGTTATGCGTTATGCCTTATGCGTTATGCGTTATTCGTTATGAGTAATGAGTTATAAGTTATGCGTTATGCGTTATGCGTTATGCGTTATGCGTTATGCGTTATGCGTTATGCGTTATGCGTTATGCGTTATGCGTTATGCGTTATGCGTTATGCGTTATACGGTATGCGTTATGCGTTATGCGTTATGCGTTATGCGTTATGCGTTATGCGTTATGCGTTATGCGTTATGCGTTATGCGTTATGCGTTATGCGTTATGCGTTATGCGTTATGCGTTATGCGTTATGCGTTATGCGTTATGCGTTATGCGTTATGCGTTATGCGTTATGCGTTATGCGTTATGCGTTATGCGTTATGCGTTATGCGTTATGCGTTATGCGTTATGCTTTATGCGTTATGCGTTACTCCTTATGAGTTATGAGTTATAAGTTATGCATAATGCGTTATGCGTTATGCGTTATGCATTATGCTTTATCCGTTATGCGTTATGCGTTATGCGTTATGCTTTATGCGTTATGCGTTATGCGTTATGCGTTATGCGTTATGCGTTATGCCTTATGCGTTATGCGTTATTCGTTATGAGTAATGAGTTATAAGTTATGCGTTATGCGTTATGCGTTATGCGTTATGCGTTATGCGTTATGCGTTATGCGTTATGCGTTATGCGTTATACGGTATGCGTTATGCGTTATGCGTTATGCGTTATGCGTTATGCGTTATGCGTTATGCGTTATGCGTTATGCGTTATGCGTTATGCGTTATGCGTTATGCGTTATGCGTTGTGCGTTATGCGTTATGCGTTATGCGTTATGCTTTATGCGTTATGCGTTAGTCCTTATGAGTTATGAGTTATAAGTTATGCGTAATGCGTTATGCTTTATGCGTTATGCGTTATGAGTTAAGCGGTATGCGTTATGCGTTATGCGTTATGCGTTATGCGTTTTGCGGTAATCGTTATGCGTTGTGCATTATGCGTTATGCGTTGTGCATTATGGGTTATGATTTATGCGTTATGCGTTGTGCATATTGGGTTATGATTTATGCGTTATGCGATATGAGTTATGCGTTATGCGTTATGCGTTATGCGTTATGCTTTATGCGTCATGCGTGATCCGTTATGCGTTAGGCGTTATGCGATTTGCGGTATTCGTTAAGCGTTGTGCATTATGCGTTATGCGTTATGCGTTATGGGTTATGGGTTATGCGTTATGCTTTATGCGTTATTCATTTTGCGTTATGCGTTATTCGTTATGAGTTATGAGTTATAAGTTATGCGTAATTTGTTATGCATTATACGTTATGCGTTATGCGTTATGCTTTATGCGTTATGCGTTACTCCTTATGAGTTATGAGTTATAAGTTATGCGTAATGCGTTATGCGTTATGCGTTATGCTTTATGCGTTATGCGTTATGCGTTATGCGTTATGCGTTATGCGTTATGCGTTATGCCTGATCCGTTATGCGTTATGCGTTATGCGTTATGCGTTATGCGTGATCCGACATGCGTTATGCATTTTGCGTTATGCGTTATTCGTTATGAGTTATGAGTTATGCGTTATGCGTTGTGCGTTATACGTTTGCGTCATGCATCAAGCCTTATGCGATATGCGATATGCGTCATGCATCAAGCCTTATGCGATATGCGATATGCGTCATGCATCAAGCCTTATGCGTTATGGGTTATGCGTTAACGTTATGCGTTATGCGTTATGCGTTATGCGTTATGCGTTATGCGTTATGCGTTATGCGTTATGCTTTATGCGTTATGCGTTACTCCTTATGAGTTATGAGTTATAAGTTATGCGTAATGCGTTATGCGTTATGCGTTATGCTTTATGCGTTATGCGTTATGCGTTATGCGTTATGCGTTATGCGTTATGCGTTATGCCTGATCCGTTATGCGTTATGCGTTATGCGTTATGCGTTATGCGTTATGCGTGATCCGACATGCGTTATGCATTTTGCGTTATGCGTTATTCGTTATGAGTTATGAGTTATGCGTTATGCGTTGTGCGTTATACGTTTGCGTCATGCATCAAGCCTTATGCGATATGCGATATGCGTCATGCATCAAGCCTTATGCGTTATGGGTTATGCGTTAACGTTATGCGTTATGCGTTATGCGTTATGCGTTATGCGTTATGCGTTATGCGTTATGCTTTATGCGTTATGCGTTACTCCTTATGAGTTATGAGTTATAAGTTATGCGTAATTCGTTATGCGTTATGCGTTATGCGTTATGGGTTATGGGTTATGCGTTATGCTTTATGCGTTATTCATTTTGCGTTATGCGTTATGCGTTATGCGTTATGCGTTATGCGTTATGCCTGATCCGTTATGCGTTATGCGTTATGCGTTATGCGTTATGCGTTATGCGTTATGCGTTATGCGTGATCCGACATGCGTTATGCATTTTGCGTTATGCGTTATTCGTTATGAGTTATGAGTTATGCGTTATGCGTTGTGCGTTATACGTTTGCGTCATGCATCAAGCCTTATGCGATATGCGATATGCGTCATGCATCAAGCCTTATGCGTTATGGGTTATGCGTTAACGTTATGCGTTATGCGTTATGCGTTATGCGTTATGCGTTATGCGTTATGCGTTATGCTTTATGCGTTATGCGTTACTCCTTATGAGTTATGAGTTATAAGTTATGCGTAATTCGTTATGCGTTATGCGTTATGCTTTATGCGTTATGCGTGATCCGTTATGCGTTATGCGTTATGCGTTATGCGTTATGCGTTATGCGTTATGCTTTATGCGTTATGCGTTACTCCTTATGAGTTATGAGTTATAAGTTATGCGTTATGCGTTATGCGTTATGCGTTATGCGTTATGCGTTATGCGTGATCCGTTATGCGTTATGCGTTATGCGTTATGCGTTATGCGTGATCCGACATGCGTTATGCATTTTGCGTTATGCGTTATTCGTTATGAGTTATGAGTTATGCGTTATGCGTTGTGCGTTATACGTTTGCGTTATGCGTTATGCGTTATGCGTTATGCGTTATGCGTCATGCGTTATGCGTTATGCGTTATGCGTTATGCGTTATGCGTTATGCGTTATGCGTTATGCGTTATGCGTTATGCGTTATGCGTTATGCGTTATGCGTTATGCTTTATGCGTTATGCGTTACTCCTTACGAGTTATGAGTTATAAGTTATGCGTAATGCGTTATGCGTTATGCGTTATGCTTTATGCGTTATGCGTTATGCGTTATGCGTTATGCGTTATGCGTTATGCGTGATCCGTTATGCGTTATGCGTTATGCGTTATGCGTTATGCGTTATGCGTTATGCGTTATGCTTTATGCGTTATGCGTTACTCCTTATGAGTTATGAGTTATAAGTTATGCGTAATGCGTTATGCGTTATGCGTTATGCTTTATGCGTTATGCGTTATGCGTTATGCGTTATGCGTTATGCGTTATGCGTTATGCGTGATCCGTTATGCGTTATGCGTTATGCGTTATGCGTTATGCGTTATGCGTGATCCGACATGCGTTATGCGTTATGCGTTATGCTTTATGCGTTATGCGTTACTCCTTATGAGTTATGAGTTATAAGTTATGCGTAATGCGTTATGCGTTATGCGTTATGCTTTATGCGTTATGCGTTATGCGTTATGCGTTATGCGTTATGCGTTATGCGTTATGCGTTACGCGTTATGCGATATGCGTTATGCGTTATGCGTTATTCGTTATGAGTAATGAGTTATAAGTTATGCGTTATGCGTTATGCTTTATGCATTATGCGTTATGCGTTATGCGTTATGCGTTATGCGTTATGCGTTATGCGTTATGCTTTATGCGTTATGCGTTACTCCTTACGAGTTATGAGTTATAAGTTATGCGTAATGCGTTATGCGTTATGCGTTATGCTTTATGCGTTATGCGTTATGCGTTATGCGTTATGCGTGATCCGTTATGCGTTATGCGTTATGCGTTATGCGTTATGCGTTATGCGTTATGCGTTATGCGTTATGCGTTATGCGTTATGCGTTATGCGTTATGCGTTATGCTTTATGCGTTATGCGTTACTCCTTATGAGTTATGAGTTATAAGTTATGCGTAATGCGTTATGCTTTATGCGTTATGCGTTATGAGTTAAGCGGTATGCGTTATGCGTTATGCATTTTGCGGTATTCGTTATGCGTTGTGCATTATGCGTTATGCGTTGTGCGTTATGGGTTATGATTTATGCGTTATGCGATATGAGTTATGCGTTATGCGTTATGCGTTATGCGTTATGCTTTATGCGTCATGCGTGATCCGTTATGCGTTAGGCGTTATGCGATTTGCGGTATTCGTTAAGCGTTGTGCATTATGCGTTATGCGTTATGCGTTATGCGTTATGCGTTATGCGTTATGCGTTATGCGTTATGCGTGATCCGTTATGCGTTATGCGTTATGCGTTATGCGTTATGCGTTATGCGTTATGCGTTATGCGTTATGCGTTATGCGTTATGCGTTATGCGTTATGCGTTATGCGTTATGTGTTATGCGTTATGCGTTATGCGTTATGCTTTATGCGTTATGCGTTACTCCTTACGAGTTATGAGTTATAAGTTATGCGTAATGCGTTATGCGTTATGCGTTATGCTTTATGCGTTATGCGTTATGCGTTATGCGTTATGGGTTATGGGTTATGCGTTATGCTTTATGCGTTATTCATTTTGCGTTATGCGTTATTCGTTATGAGTTATGAGTTATAAGTTATGCGTAATGCGTTATGCCTTATGAGTTATGCATTATGCGTTATGCGTTATGCATAATGCGTTATACGTTATGTATTATGCGTTATGCCTTATTCGTTATGCGATATGCGTCATGCATCAAGCCTTATGCGATATGCGATATGCGTCATGCATCAAGCCTTATGCGTTATGGGTTATGCGTTAACGTTATGCGTTATGCGTTATGATTTATGCTTTATGCGTTATGCGTTATGCGTGATCCGACATGCGTAATGCATTTTGCGTTATGCGTTATTCGTTATGAGTTATGAGTTATAAGTTATGCGTAATGCGTTATGCGTTATGCGTTATGCATTATGCTTTATCCGTTATGCGTTATGCGTTATGCTTTATGCGTTATGCGTTATGCGTTATGCGTTATGCGTTATGCCTTATGCCTTATGCGTTATGCGTTATGCGTTATGCGTTATTCGTTATGAGTAATGAGTTATAAGTTATGCGTTATGCGTAATGCGTTATGCGTTATGCGTTATGCTTTATGCGTTATGCGTTACTCCTTATGAGTTATGAGTTATAAGTTATGCGTAATGCGTTATGCGTTATGCGTTATGCTTTATGCGTTATGCGTTATGCGTTATGCGTTATGCGTTATGCGTTATGCGTTATGCGTTATGCCTGATCCGTTATGCGTTATGCGTTATGCGTTATGCGTTATGCTTTATGCGTTATTCATTTTGCGTTATGCGTTATGCGTTATGCGTTATGCGTTATGCCTGATCCGTTATGCGTTATGCGTTATGCGTTATGCGTTATGCGTTATGCGTTATGCGTTATGCGTGATCCGACATGCGTTATGCATTTTGCGTTATGCGTTATTCGTTATGAGTTATGAGTTATGCGTTATGCGTTGTGCGTTATACGTTTGCGTCATGCATCAAGCCTTATGCGATATGCGATATGCGTCATGCATCAAGCCTTATGCGTTATGGGTTATGCGTTAACGTTATGCGTTATGCGTTATGCGTTATGCGTTATGCGTTATGCGTTATGCGTTATGCTTTATGCGTTATGCGTTACTCCTTATGAGTTATGAGTTATAAGTTATGCGTAATTCGTTATGCGTTATGCGTTATGCTTTATGCGTTATGCGTGATCCGTTATGCGTTATGCGTTATGCGTTATGCGTTATGCGTTATGCTTTATGCGTTATGCGTTACTCCTTATGAGTTATGAGTTATAAGTTATGCGTTATGCGTTATGCGTTATGCGTTATGCGTTATGCGTTATGCGTGATCCGTTATGCGTTATGCGTTATGCGTTATGCGTTATGCGTGATCCGACATGCGTTATGCATTTTGCGTTATGCGTTATTCGTTATGAGTTATGAGTTATGCGTTATGCGTTGTGCGTTATACGTTTGCGTTATGCGTTATGCGTTATGCGTTATGCGTTATGCGTTATGATTTATGCTTTATGCGTGATCCGACATGCGTAATGCATTTTGCGTTATGCGTTATTCGTTATGAGTTATGAGTTATAAGTTATGCGTAATGCGTTATGCGTTATGCGTTATGCATTATGCTTTATCCGTTATGCGTTATGCGTTATGCTTTATGCGTTATGCGTTATGCGTTATGCGTTATGCGTTATGCCTTATGCCTTATGCGTTATGCGTTATGCGTTATGCGTTATTCGTTATGAGTAATGAGTTATAAGTTATGCGTTATGCGTAATGCGTTATGCGTTATGCGTTATGCTTTATGCGTTATGCGTTACTCCTTATGAGTTATGAGTTATAAGTTATGCGTAATGCGTTATGCGTTATGCGTTATGCTTTATGCGTTATGCGTTATGCGTTATGCGTTATGCGTTATGCGTTATGCGTTATGCGTTATGCCTGATCCGTTATGCGTTATGCGTTATGCGTTATGCGTTATGCTTTATGCGTTATTCATTTTGCGTTATGCGTTATGCGTTATGCGTTATGCGTTATGCCTGATCCGTTATGCGTTATGCGTTATGCGTTATGCGTTATGCGTTATGCGTTATGCGTTATGCGTGATCCGACATGCGTTATGCATTTTGCGTTATGCGTTATTCGTTATGCGTTATGCGTTATGCGTTATGCGTTGTGCGTTATACGTTTGCGTCATGCATCAAGCCTTATGCGATATGCGATATGCGTCATGCATCAAGCCTTATGCGTTATGGGTTATGCGTTAACGTTATGCGTTATGCGTTATGCGTTATGCGTTATGCGTTATGCGTTATGCGTTATGCTTTATGCGTTATGCGTTACTCCTTATGAGTTATGAGTTATAAGTTATGCGTAATTCGTTATGCGTTATGCGTTATGCTTTATGCGTTATGCGTGATCCGTTATGCGTTATGCGTTATGCGTTATGCGTTATGCGTTATGCTTTATGCGTTATGCGTTACTCCTTATGAGTTATGAGTTATAAGTTATGCGTTATGCGTTATGCGTTATGCGTTATGCGTTATGCGTTATGCGTGATCCGTTATGCGTTATGCGTTATGCGTTATGCGTTATGCGTGATCCGACATGCGTTATGCATTTTGCGTTATGCGTTATTCGTTATGAGTTATGAGTTATGCGTTATGCGTTGTGCGTTATACGTTTGCGTTATGCGTTATGCGTTATGCGTTATGCGTTATGCGTCATGCGTTATGCGTTATGCGTTATGCGTTATGCGTTATGCGTTATGCGTTATGCGTTATGCGTTATGCGTTATGCGTTATGCGTTATGCGTTATGCGTTATGCGTTATGCTTTATGCGTTATGCATTATGCGTTATGCGTTATGCGATATGCGTTATGCGTTATGCGTTATGCGTTATGCGTTATGCGTTATGCGTCATGCGTTATGCGTGATCCGTTATGCGTTATGCGTTATGCGTTATGCGTTATGCGTTATGCGTTATGCGTGATCCGACATGCGTTATGCATTTTGCGTTACGCGTTATGCGTTATGCGTTATGCGTTATGCGTTATGCGTGATCCGTTATGCGTTATGCGTTATGCGTTATGCGTTATGCGTTATGCGTTATGCGTTATGCTTTATGCGTTATGCGTTACTCCTTATGAGTTATGAGTTATAAGTTATGCGTAATGCGTTATGCGTTATGCGTTATGCTTTATGCGTTATGCGTTATGCGTTATGCGTTATGCGTTATGCGTTATGCGTGATCCGTTATGCGTTATGACGTTATGCGTTATGCGTTATGCGTTATGCGTGATCCGACATGCGTTATGCGTTATGCGTTATGCTTTATGCGTTATGCGTTACTCCTTATGAGTTATGAGTTATAAGTTATGCGTAATGCGTTATGCGTTATGCGTTATGCTTTATGCGTTATGCGTTATGCGTTATGCGTTATGCGTTATGCGTTATGCGTTATGCGTTATGCGTTATGCGTTATGCGATATGCGTTATGCGTTATGCGTTATTCGTTATGAGTAATGAGTTATAAGTTATGCGTTATGCGTTATGCTTTATGCATTATGCGTTATGCGTTATGCGTTATGCGTTATGCGTTATGCGTTATGCGTTATGCTTTATGCGTTATGCGTTACTCCTTACGAGTTATGAGTTATAAGTTATGCGTAATGCGTTATGCGTTATGCGTTATGCTTTATGCGTTATGCGTTATGCGTTATGCGTTATGCGTGATCCGTTATGCGTTATGCGTTATGCGTTATGCGTTATGCGTTATGCGTTATGCGTTATGCGTTATGCGTTATGCGTTATGCGTTATGCGTTATGCGTTATGCGTTATGCTTTATGCGTTATGCGTTACTCCTTATGAGTTATGAGTTATAAGTTATGCGTAATGCGTTATGCTTTATGCGTTATGCGTTATGAGTTAAGCGGTATGCGTTATGCGTTATGCGTTTTGCGGTATTCGTTATGCGTTGTGCATTATGCGTTATGCGTTGTGCGTTATGGGTTATGATTTATGCGTTATGCGATATGAGTTATGCGTTATGCGTTATGCGTTATGCGTTATGCTTTATGCGTCATGCGTGATCCGTTATGCGTTAGGCGTTATGCGATTTGCGGTATTCGTTAAGCGTTGTGCATTATGCGTTATGCGTTATGCGTTATGCGTTATGCGTTATGCGTTATGCGTTATGCGTGATCCGTTATGCGTTATGCGTTATGCGTTATGCGTTATGCGTTATGCGTTATGCGTTATACGTTATGCGTTATGCGTTATGCGTTATGCGTTATGCGTTATGCGTTATGTGTTATGCGTTATGCGTTATGCGTTATGCGTTATGCTTTATGCGTTATGCGTTATGCGTTATGGGTTATGGGTTATGCGTTATGCTTTATGCGTTATTCATTTTGCGTTATGCGTTATTCGTTATGAGTTATGAGTTATAAGTTATGCGTAATGCGTTATGTCTTATGAGTTATGCATTATGCGTTATGCGTTATGCATAATGCGTTATACGTTATGTATTATGCGTTATGCCTTATTCGTTATGCGATATGCGTCATGCATCAAGCCTTATGCGATATGCGATATGCGTCATGCATCAAGCCTTATGCGTTATGGGTTATGCGTTAACGTTATGCGTTATGCGTTATGATTTATGCTTTATGCGTTATGCGTTATGCGTGATCCGACATGCGTAATGCATTTTGCGTTATGCGTTATTCGTTATGAGTTATGAGTTATAAGTTATGCGTAATGCGTTATGCGTTATGCGTTATGCATTATGCTTTATCCGTTATGCGTTATGCGTTATGCTTTATGCGTTATGCGTTATGCGTTATGCGTTATGCGTTATGCCTTATGCCTTATGCGTTATGCGTTATGCGTTATGCGTTATGCGTTATTCGTTATGAGTAATGAGTTATAAGTTATGCGTTATGCGTAATGCGTTATGCGTTATGCGTTATGCGTTATGCGTTATGCTTTATGCGTTATGCGTTAATGCGTTATGCTTTATGCGTTATTCGTTATGCGTTATGCGTTATGCGTTATGCGTTATGCGTTATGCGTTATGCATTATACGTTATGCGTTATGCGTTATGCTTTATGCGTTATGCGTTATGCGTTATGCGTTATGCGTTATGCGTTATTCGTTATGCGTTATGCTTTATGCGTTATGCGTTATGCGTTATGCGTTATGCGTTATGCGTTATGCGTTATGCGTTATGCGTTATGCGTTATGCGTTATGCCTTATGCGTTATGCGTTATTCGTTATGAGTAATGAGTTATAAGTTATGCGTTATGCGTTATGCTTTATGCGTTATGCGTTATGCGTTATGCGTTATGCGTTATGCGTTATGCGTTATGCGTTATGCGTTATGCTTTATCCGTTATGTTTTATGCGTTATGCTTTATGCGTTATGCGTTATGCGTTATGCGTTATGCGTTATGCGTTATTCGTTATGAGTAATGAGTTATAAGTTATGCGTTATGCGTAATGCGTTATGCGTTATGCGTTATGCGTTATGCTTTATGCGTTATGCTTTATGCGTTATGCGTTATGCGTTATGCGTTATGCTTTATGCGTTATGCGTTATGCGTTATGAGTAATGAGTTATAAGTTATGCGTTATGCGTTATTCGTTATGAGTAATGAGTTATAAGTTATGCGTTATGCGTTATGCTTTATGCGTTATGCGTTATGCGTTATGCGTTATGCTTTATGCGTTATGCGTTATTCGTTATGAGTAATGAGTTATAAGTTATGCGTTATGCGTAATGCGTTATGCGTTATGCGTTATGCGTTATGCGTTATGCTTTATGCGTTATGCGTTATGCGTTATGCTTTATGCGTTATTCGTTATGCGTTATGCGTTATGCGTTATGCGTTATGCGTTATGCATTATACGTTATGCGTTATGCGTTATGCTTTATGCGTTATGCGTTATGCGTTATGCGTTATGCGTTATGCGTTATGCGTTATTCGTTATGCGTTATGCTTTATGCGTTATGCGTTATGCGTTATGCGTTATGCGTTATGCGTTATGCGTTATGCGTTATGCGTTATGCGTTATGCGTTATGCCTTATGCGTTATGCGTTATTCGTTATGAGTAATGAGTTATAAGTTATGCGTTATGCGTTATGCTTTATGCGTTATGCGTTATGCGTTATGCGTTATGCGTTATGCGTTATGCGTTATGCATTATGCTTTATCCGTTATGTTTTATGCGTTATGCTTTATGCGTTATGCGTTATGCGTTATGCGTTATGCGTTATGCGTTATGCGTTATTCGTTATGAGTAATGAGTTATAAGTTATGCGTTATGCGTAATGCGTTATGCGTTATGCGTTATGCGTTATGCGTTATGCTTTATGCGTTATGCTTTATGCGTTATGCGTTATGCGTTATGCGTTATGCTTTATGCGTTATGCGTTATGCGTTATGAGTAATGAGTTATAAGTTATGCGTTATGCGTTATTCGTTATGAGTAATGAGTTATAAGTTATGCGTTATGCGTTATGCGTTATGCGTTATGCATTTTGCGTTATGCGTTATTCGTTTGAGTTATGAGTTATAAGTTATGCGTAATGCGTTCTGCGTTATCCGTTATGCATTATGCTTTATCCGTTATGCGTTATGCGTTATGCTTTATGCGTTATGCGTTATGCGTTATGCGTTATGCGTTATGCGTTATTCGTTATGAGTAATGAGTTATAAGTTATGCGTTATGCGTAATGCGTTATGCGTTATGCGTTATGCGTTATGCTTTATGCGTTATGCTTTATGCGTTATGCGTTATGCGTTATGCGTTATGCTTTATGCGTTATGCGTTATGCGTTATGAGTAATGAGTTATAAGTTATGCGTTATGCGTTATTCGTTATGAGTAATGAGTTATAAGTTATGCGTTATGCGTTATGCTTTATGCGTTATGCGTTATGCGTTATGCGTTATGCTTTATGCGTTATGCGTTATTCGTTATGAGTAATGAGTTATAAGTTATGCGTTATGCGTAATGCTTTATGCGTTATGCGTTTTGCGTTATGCGTTATGCGTTATGCGTTATGCGTTATGAGTAATGAGTTATAAGTTATGCGTTATGCGTTATTCGTTATGAGTAATGAGTTATAAGTTATGCGTTATGCGTTATGCTTTATGCGTTATGCGTTATGCGTTATGCTTTATGCGTTATGCGTTACTCCTTATGAGTTATGAGTTATGCGTTATGCGTTATGCGTTATGCGTTATGCGTTATGCGCTATGCGTTATGCATTATGCGTTATGCGTTATACGTTATGCGTTAAGCGTCATGCGTTTTGCTGTATTCGTTATGCGTTGTACATTATGCGTTATGCGTTATGTGTTATGCTTTATGCGTTATGCGTTATGCGTTACGCTTTATGCGTTATGCATTATGCGTTATGCGTTATGCGTTATGCGTTATGCATTATGCGTTATGCGTTATGCGTGATCCGTTATGCGTTAAGCGTTATGCGTTTTGCTGTATTCGTAATGCGTTGTGCATTATGCGTTATGCGTTATGTGTTATGCGTTATGCGTCATGCGTTATGCTTTATGCGTTATGCGTTATGCGTTATGCGTTATGCGTTATGCGTTATGCGTTATGCGTTATGCGTTATGCGTGATCCGTTATGCGTTATGCGTTATGCGTTATGCGTTATGCGTTATGCGTGATCCGACATGCGTTATGCATTTTGCGTTATGCGTTATTCGTTATGAGTTTTGAGTTATTCGTTATGCGTTCTGCGTTATACGTTTGCGTTATGCGTTATGCGTTATGCGTTATGCGTTATGCGTCATGCGTTATGCGTTATGCGTTATGCGTTATGCGTTATGCGTTATGCGTTATGCGTTATGCGTTATGCGTTATGCGTTATGCGTTATGCGTTATGCGTTATGCGTTATGCGTTATGCGTTATGCGTTATGCGTTATGCGTTATGCGTTATGCGTTATGCGTTATGCGTTATGCGTTATGCGTTATGCGTTAAGCGTTATGCGTTATGCGTTATGCGTTATGCGTTATGCGTTATGCGTTATGCGTTATGCGTTATGCGTTATGCGTTATGCGTTATGCGTTATGCGTTATGCGTTATGCGTTATGCGTTATGCGTGATCCGACATGCGTTATACATTTTGCGTTATGCGTTATTCGTTATGAGTTATGAGTTATAAGTTATGCATAATGCGTTATGCGTTATGCGTTATGCATTATGCTTTATCCGTTATGCGTTATGCGTTATGCTTTATGCGTTATGCGTTATGCGTTATGCGTTATGCGTTATGCGTTATGCGTTATGCCTTATGCGTTATGCGTTATTCGTTATGAGTAATGAGTTATAAGTTATGCGTTATGCGTTATGCGTTATGCGTTATGCGTTATGCGTTATGCGTTATGCGTTATGCGTTATGCGTTATGCGTTATGCGTTATGCGTTATGCGTTATACGGTATGCGTTATGCGTTATGCGTTATGCGTTATGCGTTATGCGTTATGCGTTATGCGTTATGCGTTATGCGTTATGCGTTATGCGTTATGCGTTATGCGTTATGCGTTATGCGTTATGCGTTATGCGTTATGCGTTATGCGTTATGCGTTATGCGTTATGCGTTATGCGTTATGCGTTATGCGTTATGCGTTATGCGTTATGCGTTATGCGTTATGCGTTATGCGTTATGCGTTATGCGTTATGCGTTATGCGTTATGCGTTATGCGTTATGCGTTATGCGTTATGCGTTATGCGTTATGCGTTATGCGTTATGCGTTATGCGTTATGCTTTATGCGTTATGCGTTATTCGTTATGAGTAATGAGTTATAAGTTATGCGTTATGCGTAATGCTTTATGCGTTATGCGTTATGCGTTATGCTTTATGCGTTATGCGTTATGCGTTATGAGTAATGAGTTATAAGTTATGCGTTATGCGTTATTCGTTATGAGTAATGAGTTATAAGTTATGCGTTATGCGTTATGCTTTATGCGTTATGCGTTATGCGTTATGCTTTATGCGTTATGCGTTACTCCTTATGAGTTATGAGTTATGCGTTATGCGTTATGCGTTATGCGTTATGCGTTATGCGCTATGCGTTATGCATTATGCGTTATGCGTTATACGTTATGCGTTAAGCGTCATGCGTTTTGCTGTATTCGTTATGCGTTGTACATTATGCGTTATGCGTTATGTGTTATGCTTTATGCGTTATGCGTTATGCGTTACGCTTTATGCGTTATGCATTATGCGTTATGCGTTATGCGTTATGCGTTATGCATTATGCGTTATGCGTTATGCGTGATCCGTTATGCGTTAAGCGTTATGCGTTTTGCTGTATTCGTAATGCGTTGTGCATTATGCGTTATGCGTTATGTGTTATGCGTTATGCGTCATGCGTTATGCTTTATGCGTTATGCGTTATGCGTTATGCGTTATGCGTTATGCGTTATGCGTTATGCGTTATGCGTTATGCGTGATCCGTTATGCGTTATGCGTTATGCGTTATGCGTTATGCGTTATGCGTGATCCGACATGCGTTATGCATTTTGCGTTATGCGTTATTCGTTATGAGTTTTGAGTTATTCGTTATGCGTTCTGCGTTATACGTTTGCGTTATGCGTTATGCGTTATGCGTTATGCGTTATGCGTCATGCGTTATGCGTTATGCGTTATGCGTTATGCGTTATGCGTTATGCGTTATGCGTTATGCGTTATGCGTTATGCGTTATGCGTTATGCGTTATGCGTTATGCGTTATGCGTTATGCGTTATGCGTTATGCGTTATGCGTTATGCGTTATGCGTTATGCGTTATGCGTTATGCGTTATGCGTTATGCGTTATGCGTTATGCGTTATGCGTTATGCGTTATGCGTTATGCGTTATGCGTGATCCGACATGCGTTATACATTTTGCGTTATGCGTTATTCGTTATGAGTTATGAGTTATAAGTTATGCGTAATGCGTTATGCGTTATGCGTTATGCATTATGCTTTATCCGTTATGCGTTATGCGTTATGCTTTATGCGTTATGCGTTATGCGTTATGCGTTATGCGTTATGCGTTATGCGTTATGCCTTATGCGTTATGCGTTATTCGTTATGAGTAATGAGTTATAAGTTATGCGTTATGCGTTATGCGTTATGCGTTATGCGTTATGCGTTATGCGTTATGCGTTATGCGTTATGCGTTATGCGTTATGCGTTATGCGTTATGCGTTATGCGTTATACGGTATGCGTTATGCGTTATGCGTTATGCGTTATGCGTTATGCGTTATGCGTTATGCGTTATGCGTTATGCGTTATGCGTTATGCGTTATGCGTTATGCGTTATGCGTTATGCGTTATGCGTTATGCGTTATGCGTTATGCGTTATGCGTTATGCGTTATGCGTTATGCGTTATGCGTTATGCGTTATGCGTTATGCGTTATGCGTTATGCGTTATGCGTTATGCGTTATGCGTTATGCGTTATGCGTTATGCGTTATGCGTTATGCGTTATGCGTTATGCGTTATGCGTTATGCGTTATGCGTTATGCGTTATGCGTTATGCGTTATGCGTTATGCGTTATGCGTTATGCGTTATGCGTTATGCGTTATGCGTTATGCGTTATGCGTTATGCTTTATGCGTTATGCGTTACTCCTTATGAGTTATGAGTTATAAGTTATGCATAATGCGTTATGCGTTATGCGTTATGCATTATGCTTTATCCGTTATGCGTTATGCGTTATGCTTTATGCGTTATGCGTTATGCGTTATGCGTTATGCGTTATGCGTTATGCGTTATGCCTTATGCGTTATGCGTTATTCGTTATGAGTAATGAGTTATAAGTTATGCGTTATGCGTTATGCGTTATGCGTTATGCGTTATGCGTTATGCGTTATGCGTTATGCGTTATGCGTTATGCGTTATGCGTTATGCGTTATGCGTTATGCGTTATGCGTTATGCGTTATGCGTTATGCGTTATGCGTTATGCGTTATGCGTTATGCGTTATGCGTTATGCTTTATGCGTTATGCGTTACTCCTTATGAGTTATGAGTTATAAGTTATGCATAATGCGTTATGCGTTATGCGTTATGCATTATGCTTTATCCGTTATGCGTTATGCGTTATGCTTTATGCGTTATGCGTTATGCGTTATGCGTTATGCGTTATGCGTTATGCCTTATGCGTTATGCGTTATTCGTTATGAGTAATGAGTTATAAGTTATGCGTTATGCGTTATGCGTTATGCGTTATGCGTTATGCGTTATGCGTTATGCGTTATGCGTTATGCGTTATACGGTATGCGTTATGCGTTATGCGTTATGCGTTATGCGTTATGCGTTATGCGTTATGCGTTATGCGTTATGCGTTATGCGTTATGCGTTATGCGTTATGCGTTATGCGTTGTGCGTTATGCGTTATGCGTTATGCGTTATGCTTTATGCGTTATGCGTTACTCCTTATGAGTTATGAGTTATAAGTTATGCGTAATGCGTTATGCTTTATGCGTTATGCGTTATGAGTTAAGCGGTATGCGTTATGCGTTATGCGTTATGCGTTATGCGTTTTGCGGTAATCGTTATGCGTTGTGCATTATGCGTTATGCGTTGTGCATTATGGGTTATGATTTATGCGTTATGCGTTGTGCATATTGGGTTATGATTTATGCGTTATGCGATATGAGTTATGCGTTATGCGTTATGCGTTATGCGTTATGCTTTATGCGTCATGCGTGATCCGTTATGCGTTAGGCGTTATGCGATTTGCGGTATTCGTTAAGCGTTGTGCATTATGCGTTATGCGTTATGCGTTATGGGTTATGGGTTATGCGTTATGCTTTATGCGTTATTCATTTTGCGTTATGCGTTATTCGTTATGAGTTATGAGTTATAAGTTATGCGTAATTTGTTATGCATTATACGTTATGCGTTATGCGTTATGCGTTATGCGTTATGCGTTATGCCTGATCCGTTATGCGTTATGCGTTATGCGTTATGCGTTATGCGTGATCCGACATGCGTTATGCATTTTGCGTTATGCGTTATTCGTTATGAGTTATGAGTTATGCTTTATGCGTTGTGCGTTATACGTTTGCGTCATGCATCAAGCCTTATGCGATATGCGATATGCGTCATGCATCAAGCCTTATGCGATATGCGATATGCGTCATGCATCAAGCCTTATGCGTTATGGGTTATGCGTTAACGTTATGCGTTATGCGTTATGCGTTATGCGTTATGCGTTATGCGTTATGCGTTATGCGTTATGCTTTATGCGTTATGCGTTACTCCTTATGAGTTATGAGTTATAAGTTATGCGTAATGCGTTATGCGTTATGCGTTATGCTTTATGCGTTATGCGTTATGCGTTATGCGTTATGCGTTATGCGTTATGCGTTATGCGTTATGCCTGATCCGTTATGCGTTATGCGTTATGCGTTATGCGTTATGCGTTATACGTGATCCGACATGCGTTATGCATTTTGCGTTATGCGTTATTCGTTATGAGTTATGAGTTATGCGTTATGCGTTGTGCGTTATACGTTTGCGTCATGCATCAAGCCTTATGCGATATGCGATATGCGTCATGCATCAAGCCTTATGCGTTATGGGTTATGCGTTAACGTTATGCGTTATGCGTTATGCGTTATGCGTTATGCGTTATGCGTTATGCGTTATGCTTTATGCGTTATGCGTTACTCCTTATGAGTTATGAGTTATAAGTTATGCGTAATTCGTTATGCGTTATGCGTTATGCGTTATGGGTTATGGGTTATGCGTTATGCTTTATGCGTTATTCATTTTGCGTTATGCGTTATGCGTTATGCGTTATGCGTTATGCGTTATGTCTGATCCGTTATGCGTTATGCGTTATGCGTTATGCGTTATGCGTTATGCGTTATGCGTTATGCGTTATGCGTTATGCGTGATCCGACATGCGTTATGCATTTTGCGTTATGCGTTATTCGTTATGAGTTATGAGTTATGCGTTATGCGTTGTGCGTTATACGTTTGCGTCATGCATCAAGCCTTATGCGATATGCGATATGCGTCATGCATCAAGCCTTATGCGTTATGGGTTATGCGTTAACGTTATGCGTTATGCGTTATGCGTTATGCGTTATGCGTTATGCGTTATGCGTTATGCGTTATGCTTTATGCGTTATGCGTTACTCCTTATGAGTTATGAGTTATAAGTTATGCGTAATTCGTTATGCGTTATGCGTTATGCTTTATGCGTTATGCGTGATCCGTTATGCGTTATGCGTTATGCGTTATGCGTTATGCGTTATGCGTTATGCGTTATGCTTTATGCGTTATGCGTTACTCCTTATGAGTTATGAGTTATAAGTTATGCGTTATGCGTTATGCGTTATGCGTTATGCGTTATGCGTGATCCGTTATGCGTTATGCGTTATGCGTTATGCGTTATGCGTGATCCGACATGCGTTATGCATTTTGCGTTATGCGTTATTCGTTATGAGTTATGAGTTATGCGTTATGCGTTGTGCGTTATACGTTTGCGTTATGCGTTATGCGTTATGCGTTATGCGTTATGCGTCATGCGTTATGCGTTATGCGTTATGCGTTATGCGTTATGCGTTATGCGTTATGCTTTATGCGTTATGCGTTACTCCTTATGAGTTATGAGTTATAAGTTATGCGTAATGCGTTATGCGTTATGCGTTATGCTTTATGCGTTATGCGTTATGCGTTATGCGTTATGCGTTATGCGTTATGCGTTATGCGTTATGCGTGATCCGTTATGCGTTATGCGTTATGCGTTATGCGTTATGCGTTATGCGTGATCCGACATGCGTTATGCGTTATGCGTTATGCTTTATGCGTTATGCGTTACTCCTTATGAGTTATGAGTTATAAGTTATGCGTAATGCGTTATGCGTTATGCGTTATGCTTTATGCGTTATGCGTTATGCGTTATGCGTTATGCGTTATGCGTTATGCGTTATGCGTTACGCGTTATGCGATATGCGTTATGCGTTATGCGTTATTCGTTATGAGTAATGAGTTATAAGTTATGCGTTATGCGTTATGCTTTATGCATTATGCGTTATGCGTTATGCGTTATGCGTTATGCGTTATGCGTTATGCGTTATGCTTTATGCGTTATGCGTTACTCCTTACGAGTTATGAGTTATAAGTTATGCGTAATGCGTTATGCGTTATGCGTTATGCGTTATGCGTTATGCGTGATCCGTTATGCGTTATGCGTTATGCGTTATGCGTTATGCGTTATGCGTTATGCGTTATGCGTTATGCGTTATGCGTTATGCGTTATGCGTTATGCGTTATGCTTTATGCGTTATGCGTTACTCCTTATGAGTTATGAGTTATAAGTTATGCGTAATGCGTTATGCTTTATGCGTTATGCGTTATGAGTTAAGCGGTATGCGTTATGCGTTATGCGTTTTGCGGTATTCGTTATGCGTTGTGCATTATGCGTTATGCGTTGTGCGTTATGGGTTATGATTTATGCGTTATGCGATATGAGTTATGCGTTATGCGTTATGCGTTATGCGTTATGCTTTATGCGTCATGCGTGATCCGTTATGCGTTAGGCGTTATGCGATTTGCGGTATTCGTTAAGCGTTGTGCATTCTGCGTTATGCGTTATGCGTTATGCGTTATGCGTTATGCGTTATGCGTTATGCGTTATGCGTGATCCGTTATGCGTTATGCGTTATGCGTTATGCGTTATGCGTTATGCGTTATGCGTTATGCGTTATGCGTTATGCGTTATGCGTTATGCGTTATGCGTTATGCGTTATGCGTTATGTGTTATGCGTTATGCGTTATGCGTTATGCTTTATGCGTTATGCGTTACTCCTTACGAGTTATGAGTTATAAGTTATGCGTAATGCGTTATGCGTTATGCGTTATGCTTTATGCGTTATGCGTTATGCGTTATGGGTTATGGGTTATGCGTTATGCTTTATGCGTTATTCATTTTGCGTTATGCGTTATTCGTTATGAGTTATGAGTTATAAGTTATGCGTAATGCGTTATGCCTTATGAGTTATGCATTATGCGTTATGCGTTATGCATAATGCGTTATACGTTATGTATTATGCGTTATGCCTTATTCGTTATGCGATATGCGTCATGCATCAAGCCTTATGCGATATGCGATATGCGTCATGCATCAAGCCTTATGCGTTATGGGTTAGGCGTTAACGTTATGCGTTATGCGTTATGATTTATGCTTTATGCGTTATGCGTTATGCGTGATCCGACATGCGTAATGCATTTTGCGTTATGCGTTATTCGTTATGAGTTATGAGTTATAAGTTATGCGTAATGCGTTATGCGTTATGCGTTATGCGTTATGCATTATGCTTTATCCGTTATGCGTTATGCGTTATGCTTTATGCGTTATGCGTTATGCGTTATGCGTTATGCGTTATGCCTTATGCCTTATGCGTTATGCGTTATGCGTTATGCGTTATGCGTTATTCGTTATGAGTAATGAGTTATAAGTTATGCGTTATGCGTAATGCGTTATGCGTTATGCGTTATGCTTTATGCGTTATGCGTTACTCCTTATGAGTTATGAGTTATAAGTTATGCGTAATGCGTTATGCGTTATGCGTTATGCTTTATGCGTTATGCGTTATGCGTTATGCGTTATGCGTTATGCGTTATGCGTTATGCCTGATCCGTTATGCGTTATGCGTTATGCGTTATGCGTTATGCGTTATGCGTGATCCGACATGCGTTATGCATTTTGCGTTATGCGTTATTCGTTATGAGTTATGAGTTATGCGTTATGCGTTGTGCGTTATACGTTTGCGTCATGCATCAAGCCTTATGCGATATGCGATATGCGTCATGCATCAAGCCTTACGCGTTATGGGTTATGCGTTAACGTTATGCGTTATGCGTTATGCGTTATGCGTTATGCGTTATGCGTTATGCGTTATGCTTTATGCGTTATGCGTTACTCCTTATGAGTTATGAGTTATAAGTTATGCGTAATTCGTTATGCGTTATGCGTTATGCGTTATGCTTTATGCGTTATGCGTGATCCGTTATGCGTTATGCTTTATGCGTCATGCGTGATCCGTTATGCGTTAGGCGTTATGCGATTTGCGGTATTCGTTAAGCGTTGTGCATTATGCGTTATGCGTTATGCGTTATGGGTTATGGGTTATGCGTTATGCTTTATGCGTTATTCATTTTGCGTTATGCGTTATGCGTTATGCGTTATGCGTTATGCCTGATCCGTTATGCGTTATGCGTTATGCGTTATGCGTTATGCGTTATGCGTTATGCGTTATGCGTTATGCGTGATCCGACATGCGTTATGCATTTTGCGTTATGCGTTATTCGTTATGAGTTATGAGTTATGCGTTATGCGTTGTGCGTTATACGTTTGCGTCATGCATCAAGCCTTATGCGATATGCGATATGCGTCATGCATCAAGCCTTATGCGTTATGGGTTATGCGTTAACGTTATGCGTTATGCGTTATGCGTTATGCGTTATGCGTTATGCGTTATGCGTTATGCTTTATGCGTTATGCGTTACTCCTTATGAGTTATGAGTTATAAGTTATGCGTAATTCGTTATGCGTTATGCGTTATGCTTTATGCGTTATGCGTGATCCGTTATGCGTTATGCGTTATGCGTTATGCGTTATGCGTTATGCGTTATGCGTTATGCTTTATGCGTTATGCGTTACTCCTTATGAGTTATGAGTTATAAGTTATGCGTTATGCGTTATGCGTTATGCGTTATGCGTTATGCGTTATGCGTGATCCGTTATGCGTTATGCGTTATGCGTTATGCGTTATGCGTGATCCGACATGCGTTATGCATTTTGCGTTATGCGTTATTCGTTATGAGTTATGAGTTATGCGTTATGCGTTGTGCGTTATACGTTTGCGTTATGCGTTATGCGTTATGCGTTATGCGTTATGCGTCATGCGTTATGCGTTATGCGTTATGCGTTATGCGTTATGCGTTATGCGTTATGCGTTATGCGTTATGCGTTATGCGTTATGCGTTATGCGTTATGCTTTATGCGTTATGCATTATGCGTTATGCGTTATGCGATATGCGTTATGCGTTATGCGTTATGCGTTATGCGTTATGCGTTATGCGTTATGCGTTATGCGTGATCCGTTATGCGTTATGCGTTATGCGTTATGCGTTATGCGTTATGCGTTATGCGTGATCCGACATGCGTTATGCATTTTGCGTTATGCGTTATGCGTTATGCGTTATGCGTTATGCGTGATCCGTTATGCGTTATGCGTTATGCGTTATGCGTTATGCGTTATGCGTTATGCTTTATGCGTTATGCGTTACTCCTTATGAGTTATGAGTTATAAGTTATGCGTAATGCGTTATGCGTTATGCGTTATGCTTTATGCGTTATGCGTTATGCGTTATGCGTTATGCGTTATGCGTTATGCGTGATCCGTTATGCGTTATGACGTTATGCGTTATGCGTTATGCGTTATGCGTGATCCGACATGCGTTATGCGTTATGCGTTATGCTTTATGCGTTATGCGTTACTCCTTATGAGTTATGAGTTATAAGTTATGCGTAATGCGTTATGCGTTATGCGTTATGCTTTATGCGTTATGCGTTATGCGTTATGCGTTATGCGTTATGCGTTATGCGTTATGCGTTATGCGTTATGCGTTATGCGTTATGCGATATGCGTTATGCGTTATGCGTTATTCGTTATGAGTAATGAGTTATAAGTTATGCGTTATGCGTTATGCTTTATGCATTATGCGTTATGCGTTATGCGTTATGCGTTATGCGTTATGCGTTATGCGTTATGCTTTATGCGTTATGCGTTACTCCTTACGAGTTATGAGTTATAAGTTATGCGTAATGCGTTATGCGTTATGCGTTATGCTTTATGCGTTATGCGTTATGCGTTATGCGTTATGCGTTATGCGTGATCCGTTATGCGTTATGCGTTATGCGTTATGCGTTATGCGTTATGCGTTATGCGTTATGCGGTATGCGTTATGCGTTATGCGTTATGCGTTATGCGTTATGCGTTATGCTTTATGCGTTATGCGTTACTCCTTATGAGTTATGAGTTATAAGTTATGCGTAATGCGTTATGCTTTATGCGTTATGCGTTATGAGTTAAGCGGTATGCGTTATGCGTTATGCGTTTTGCGGTATTCGTTATGCGTTGTGCATTATGCGTTATGCGTTGTGCGTTATGGGTTATGATTTATGCGTTATGCGATATGAGTTATGCGTTATGCGTTATGCGTTATGCGTTATGCTTTATGCGTCATGCGTGATCCGTTATGCGTTAGGCGTTATGCGATTTGCGGTATTCGTTAAGCGTTGTGCATTATGCGTTATGCGTTATGCGTTATGCGTTATGCGTTATGCGTTATGCGTTATGCGTGTTCCGTTATGCGTTATGCGTTATGCGTTATGCGTTATGCGTTATGCGTTATGCGTTATGCGTTATGCGTTATGCGTTATGCGTTATGCGTTATGTGTTATGCGTTATGCGTTATGCGTTATGCGTTATGCTTTATGCGTTATGCGTTATGCGTTATGGGTTATGGGTTATGCGTTATGCTTTATGCGTTATTCATTTTGCGTTATGCGTTATTCGTTATGAGTTATGAGTTATAAGTTATGCGTAATGCGTTATGTCTTATGAGTTATGCATTATGCGTTATGCGTTATGCATAATGCGTTATACGTTATGTATTATGCGTTATGCCTTATTCGTTATGCGATATGCGTCATGCATCAAGCCTTATGCGATATGCGATATGCGTCATGCATCAAGCCTTATGCGTTATGGGTTATGCGTTAACGTTATGCGTTATGCGTTATGATTTATGCTTTATGCGTTATGCGTTATGCGTGATCCGTTATGCGTAACGCATATTGCGTTATGCGTTATTCGTTATGAGTTATGAGTTATAAGTTATGCGTAATGCGTTATGCGTTATGCGTTATGCATTATGCTTTATCCGTTATGCGTTATGCGTTATGCTTTATGCGTTATGCGTTATGCGTTATGCGTTATGCGTTATGCCTTATGCCTTATGCGTTATGCGTTATGCGTTATGCGTTATGCGTTATTCGTTATGAGTAATGAGTTATAAGTTATGCGTTATGCGTAATGCGTTATGCGTTATGCGTTATGCGTTATGCGTTATGCTTTATGCGTTATGCGTTATGCGTTATGCTTTATGCGTTATTCGTTATGCGTTATGCGTTATGCGTTATGCGTTATGCGTTATGCGTTATGCATTATACGTTATGCGTTATGCGTTATGCTTTATGCGTTATGCGTTATGCGTTATGCGTTATGCGTTATGCGTTATTCGTTATGCGTTATGCTTTATGCGTTATGCGTTATGCGTTATGCGTTATGCGTTATGCGTTATGCGTTATGCGTTATGCGTTATGCCTTATGCGTTATGCGTTATTCGTTATGAGTAATGAGTTATAATTTATGCGTTATGCGTTATGCTTTATGCGTTATGCGTTATGCGTTATGCGTTATGCGTTATGCGTTATGCGTTATGCGTTATGCATTATGCTTTATCCGTTATGTTTTATGCGTTATGCTTTATGCGTTATGCGTTATGCGTTATGCGTTATGCGTTATGCGTTATTCGTTATGAGTAATGAGTTATAAGTTATGCGTTATGCGTAATGCGTTATGCGTTATGCGTTATGCGTTATGCTTTATGCGTTATGCTTTATGCGTTATGCGTTATGCGTTATGCGTTATGCGTTATGCGTGATCCGTTATGCGTTATGCGTTATGCGTTATGCGTTATGCGTTATGCGTTATGCTTTATGCGTTATGCGTTACTCCTTATGAGTTATGAGTTATAAGTTATGCGTAATGCGTTATGCGTTATGCGTTATGCTTTATGCGTTATGCGTTATGCGTTATGCGTTATGCGTTATGCGTTATGCGTGATCCGTTATGCGTTATGACGTTATGCGTTATGCGTTATGCGTTATGCGTGATCCGACATGCGTTATGCGTTATGCGTTATGCTTTATGCGTTATGCGTTACTCCTTATGAGTTATGAGTTATAAGTTATGCGTAATGCGTTATGCGTTATGCGTTATGCTTTATGCGTTATGCGTTATGCGTTATGCGTTATGCGTTATGCGTTATGCGTTATGCGTTATGCGTTATGCGTTATGCGTTATGCGTTATGCGATATGCGTTATGCGTTATGCGTTATTCGTTATGAGTAATGAGTTATAAGTTATGCGTTATGCGTTATGCTTTATGCATTATGCGTTATGCGTTATGCGTTATGCGTTATGCGTTATGCGTTATGCGTTATGCTTTATGCGTTATGCGTTATGCGTTATGCGTTATGCGTGATCCGTTATGCGTTATGCGTTATGCGTTATGCGTTATGCGTTATGCGTTATGCGGTATGCGTTATGCGTTATGCGTTATGCGTTATGCGTTATGCGTTATGCTTTATGCGTTATGCGTTACTCCTTATGAGTTATGAGTTATAAGTTATGCGTAATGCGTTATGCTTTATGCGTTATGCGTTATGAGTTAAGCGGTATGCGTTATGCGTTATGCGTTTTGCGGTATTCGTTATGCGTTGTGCATTATGCGTTATGCGTTGTGCGTTATGGGTTATGATTTATGCGTTATGCGATATGAGTTATGCGTTATGCGTTATGCGTTATGCGTTATGCTTTATGCGTCATGCGTGATCCGTTATGCGTTAGGCGTTATGCGATTTGCGGTATTCGTTAAGCGTTGTGCATTATGCGTTATGCGTTATGCGTTATGCGTTATGCGTTATGCGTTATGCGTTATGCGTGATCCGTTATGCGTTATGCGTTATGCGTTATGCGTTATGCGTTATGCGTTATGCGTTATGCGTTATGCGTTATGCGTTATGCGTTATGCGTTATGCGTTATGTGTTATGCGTTATGCGTTATGCGTTATGCGTTATGCTTTATGCGTTATGCGTTATGCGTTATGGGTTATGGGTTATGCGTTATGCTTTATGCGTTATTCATTTTGCGTTATGCGTTATTCGTTATGAGTTATGAGTTATAAGTTATGCGTAATGCGTTATGTCTTATGAGTTATGCATTATGCGTTATGCGTTATGCATAATGCGTTATACGTTATGTATTATGCGTTATGCCTTATTCGTTATGCGATATGCGTCATGCATCAAGCCTTATGCGATATGCGATATGCGTCATGCATCAAGCCTTATGCGTTATGGGTTATGCGTTAACGTTATGCGTTATGCGTTATGATTTATGCTTTATGCGTTATGCGTTATGCGTGATCCGACATGCGTAATGCATTTTGCGTTATGCGTTATTCGTTATGAGTTATGAGTTATAAGTTATGCGTAATGCGTTATGCGTTATGCGTTATGCATTATGCTTTATCCGTTATGCGTTATGCGTTATGCTTTATGCGTTATGCGTTATGCGTTATGCGTTATGCGTTATGCCTTATGCCTTATGCGTTATGCGTTATGCGTTATGCGTTATGCGTTATTCGTTATGAGTAATGAGTTATAAGTTATGCGTTATGCGTAATGCGTTATGCGTTATGCGTTATGCGTTATGCGTTATGCTTTATGCGTTATGCGTTATGCGTTATGCTTTATGCGTTATTCGTTATGCGTTATGCGTTATGCGTTATGCGTTATGCGTTATGCGTTATGCATTATACGTTATGCGTTATGCGTTATGCTTTATGCGTTATGCGTTATGCGTTATGCGTTATGCGTTATGCGTTATTCGTTATGCGTTATGCTTTATGCGTTATGCGTTATGCGTTATGCGTTATGCGTTATGCGTTATGCGTTATGCGTTATGCGTTATGCGTTATGCCTTATGCGTTATGCGTTATTCGTTATGAGTAATGAGTTATAAGTTATGCGTTATGCGTTATGCTTTATGCGTTATGCGTTATGCGTTATGCGTTATGCGTTATGCGTTATGCGTTATGCGTTATGCATTATGCTTTATCCGTTATGTTTTATGCGTTATGCTTTATGCGTTATGCGTTATGCGTTATGCGTTATGCGTTATGCGTTATTCGTTATGAGTAATGAGTTATAAGTTATGCGTTATGCGTAATGCGTTATGCGTTATGCGTTATGCGTTATGCTTTATGCGTTATGCTTTATGCGTTATGCGTTATGCGTTATGCGTTATGCTTTATGCGTTATGCGTTATGCGTTATGAGTAATGAGTTATAAGTTATGCGTTATGCGTTATTCGTTATGAGTAATGAGTTATAAGTTATGCGTTATGCGTTATGCTTTATGCGTTATGCGTTATGCGTTATGCGTTATGCTTTATGCGTTATGCGTTATTCGTTATGAGTAATGAGTTATAAGTTATGCGTTATGCGTAATGCGTTATGCGTTATGCGTTATGCGTTATGCGTTATGCTTTATGCGTTATGCGTTATGCGTTATGCTTTATGCGTTATTCGTTATGCGTTATGCGTTATGCGTTATGCGTTATGCGTTATGCGTTATGCATTATACGTTATGCGTTATGCGTTATGCTTTATGCGTTATGCGTTATGCGTTATGCGTTATGCGTTATGCGTTATTCGTTATGCGTTATGCTTTATGCGTTATGCGTTATGCGTTATGCGTTATGCGTTATGCGTTATGCGTTATGCGTTATGCGTTATGCGTTATGCGTTATGCGTTATGCCTTATGCGTTATGCGTTATTCGTTATGAGTAATGAGTTATAAGTTATGCGTTATGCGTTATGCTTTATGCGTTATGCGTTATGCGTTATGCGTTATGCGTTATGCGTTATGCGTTATGCGTTATGCATTATGCTTTATCCGTTATGTTTTATGCGTTATGCTTTATGCGTTATGCGTTATGCGTTATGCGTTATGCGTTATGCGTTATTCGTTATGAGTAATGAGTTATAAGTTATGCGTTATGCGTAATGCGTTATGCGTTATGCGTTATGCGTTATGCGTTATGCGTTATGCTTTATGCGTTATGCGTTATGCGTTATGCGTTATGCTTTATGCGTTATGCGTTATGCGTTATGAGTAATGAGTTATAAGTTATGCGTTATGCGTTATTCGTTATGAGTAATGAGTTATAAGTTATGCGTTATGCGTTATGCGTTATGCGTTATGCATTTTGCGTTATGCGTTATTCGTTATGAGTTATGAGTTATAAGTTATGCGTAATGCGTTCTGCGTTATCCGTTATGCATTATGCTTTATCCGTTATGCGTTATGCGTTATGCTTTATGCGTTATGCGTTATGCGTTATGCGTTATGCGTTATGCGTTATGCGTTATGCGTTATGCGTTATGCGTTATGCGTTATGCGTTATTCGTTATGAGTAATGAGTTATTAGTTATGCGTTATGCGTAATGCGTTATGCGTTATGCGTTATGCGTTATGCGTTATGCTTTATGCGTTATGCGTTATGCGTTATGCTTTATGCGTTATTCGTTATGCGTTATGCGTTATGCGTTATGCGTTATGCGTTATGCGTTATGCATTATACGTTATGCGTTATGCGTTATGCTTTATGCGTTATGCGTTATGCGTTATGCGTTATGCGTTATGCGTTATTCGTTATGCGTTATGCTTTATGCGTTATGCGTTATGCGTTATGCGTTATGCGTCATGCGTTATGCGTTATGCGTTATGCGTTATGCGTTATGCCTTATGCGTTATGCGTTATTCGTTATGAGTAATGAGTTATAAGTTATGCGTTATGCGTTATGCTTTATGCGTTATGCGTTATGCGTTATGCGTTATGCGTTATGCGTTATGCGTTATGCGTTATGCATTATGCTTTATCCGTTATGTTTTATGCGTTATGCTTTATGCGTTATGCGTTATGCGTTATGCGTTATGCGTTATGCGTTATTCGTTATGAGTAATGAGTTATAAGTTATGCGTTATGCGTAATGCGTTATGCGTTATGCGTTATGCGTTATGCTTTATGCGTTATGCTTTATGCGTTATGCGTTATGCGTTATGCGTTATGCTTTATGCGTTATGCGTTATGCGTTATGAGTAATGAGTTATAAGTTATGCGTTATGCGTTATTCGTTATGAGTAATGAGTTATAAGTTATGCGTTATGCGTTATGCTTTATGCGTTATGCGTTATGCGTTATGCGTTATGCTTTATGCGTTATGCGTTATTCGTTATGAGTAATGAGTTATAAGTTATGCGTTATGCGTAATGCGTTATGCGTTATGCGTTATGCGTTATGCGTTATGCTTTATGCGTTATGCGTTATGCGTTATGCTTTATGCGTTATTCGTTATGCGTTATGCGTTATGCGTTATGCGTTATGCGTTATGCGTTATGCATTATACGTTATGCGTTATGCGTTATGCGTTATGCGTTATGCTTTATGCGTTATGCGTTATGCGTTATGCGTTATGCGTTATGCGTTATGCGTGATCCGTTATGCGTTATGACGTTATGCGTTATGCGTTATGCGTTATGCGTGATCCGACATGCGTTATGCGTTATGCGTTATGCTTTATGCGTTATGCGTTACTCCTTATGAGTTATGAGTTATAAGTTATGCGTAATGCGTTATGCGTTATGCGTTATGCTTTATGCGTTATGCGTTATGCGTTATGCGTTATGCGTTATGCGTTATGCGTTATGCGTTATGCGTTATGCGTTATGCGTTATGCGATATGCGTTATGCGTTATGCGTTATTCGTTATGAGTAATGAGTTATAAGTTATGCGTTATGCGTTATGCTTTATGCATTATGCGTTATGCGTTATGCGTTATGCGTTATGCGTTATGCGTTATGCGTTATGCTTTATGCGTTATGCGTTACTCCTTACGAGTTATGAGTTATAAGTTATGCGTAATGCGTTATGCGTTATGCGTTATGCGTTATGCGTTATGCGTTATGCGTTATGCGTTATGCGTTATGCGTGATCCGTTATGCGTTATGCGTTATGCGTTATGCGTTATGCGTTATGCGTTATGCGTTATGCGGTATGCGTTATGCGTTATGCGTTATGCGTTATGCGTTATGCGTTATGCTTTATGCGTTATGCGTTACTCCTTATGAGTTATGAGTTATAAGTTATGCGTAATGCGTTATGCTTTATGCGTTATGCGTTATGAGTTAAGCGGTATGCGTTATGCGTTATGCGTTTTGCGGTATTCGTTATGCGTTGTGCATTATGCGTTATGCGTTGTGCGTTATGGGTTATGATTTATGCGTTATGCGATATGAGTTATGCGTTATGCGTTATGCGTTATGCGTTATGCTTTATGCGTCATGCGTGATCCGTTATGCGTTAGGCGTTATGCGATTTGCGGTATTCGTTAAGCGTTGTGCATTATGCGTTATGCGTTATGCGTTATGCGTTATGCGTTATGCGTTATGCGTTATGCGTGATCCGTTATGCGTTATGCGTTATGCGTTATGCGTTATGCGTTATGCGTTATGCGTTATGCGTTATGCGTTATGCGTTATGCGTTATGCGTTATGCGTTATGTGTTATGCGTTATGCGTTATGCGTTATGCGTTATGCTTTATGCGTTATGCGTTATGCGTTATGGGTTATGGGTTATGCGTTATGCTTTATGCGTTATTCATTTTGCGTTATGCGTTATTCGTTATGAGTTATGAGTTATAAGTTATGCGTAATGCGTTATGTGTTATGAGTTATGCATTATGCGTTATGCGTTATGCATAATGCGTTATACGTTATGTATTATGCGTTATGCCTTATTCGTTATGCGATATGCGTCATGCATCAAGCCTTATGCGATATGCGATATGCGTCATGCATCAAGCCTTATGCGTTATGGGTTATGCGTTAACGTTATGCGTTATGCGTTATGATTTATGCTTTATGCGTTATGCGTTATGCGTGATCCGACATGCGTAATGCATTTTGCGTTATGCGTTATTCGTTATGAGTTATGAGTTATAAGTTATGCGTTATGCGTTATGCGTTATGCGTTATGCATTATGCTTTATCCGTTATGCGTTATGCGTTATGCTTTATGCGTTATGCGTTATGCGTTATGCGTTATGCGTTATGCCTTATGCCTTATGCGTTATGCGTTATGCGTTATGCGTTATGCGTTATTCGTTATGAGTAATGAGTTATAAGTTATGCGTTATGCGTAATGCGTTATGCGTTATGCGTTATGCGTTATGCGTTATGCTTTATGCGTTATGCGTTATGCGTTATGCGTTATGCTTTATGCGTTATTCGTTATGCGTTATGCGTTATGCGTTATGCGTTATGCGTTATGCGTTATGCATTATACGTTATGCGTTATGCGTTATGCTTTATGCGTTATGCGTTATGCGTTATGCGTTATGCGTTATGCGTTATTCGTTATGCGTTATGCTTTATGCGTTATGCGTTATGCGTTATGCGTTATGCGTTATGCGTTATGCGTTATGCGTTATGCGTTATGCGTTATGCCTTATGCGTTATGCGTTATTCGTTATGAGTAATGAGTTATAAGTTATGCGTTATGCGTTATGCTTTATGCGTTATGCGTTATGCGTTATGCGTTATGCGTTATGCGTTATGCGTTATGCGTTATGCATTATGCTTTATCCGTTATGTTTTATGCGTTATGCTTTATGCGTTATGCGTTATGCGTTATGCGTTATGCGTTATGCGTTATTCGTTATGAGTAATGAGTTATAAGTTATGCGTTATGCGTAATGCGTTATGCGTTATGCGTTATGCGTTATGCTTTATGCGTTATGCTTTATGCGTTATGCGTTATGCGTTATGCGTTATGCGTTATGCGTTATGCGTTATGCGTTATGAGTAATGAGTTATAAGTTATGCGTTATGCGTTATTCGTTATGAGTAATGAGTTATAAGTTATGCGTTATGCGTTATGCTTTATGCGTTATGCGTTATGCGTTATGCGTTATGCTTTATGCGTTATGCGTTATTCGTTATGAGTAATGAGTTATAAGTTATGCGTTATGCGTAATGCGTTATGCGTTATGCGTTATGCGTTATGCGTTATGCTTTATGCGTTATGCGTTATGCGTTATGCTTTATGCGTTATTCGTTATGCGTTATGCGTTATGCGTTATGCGTTATGCGTTATGCGTTATGCATTATACGTTATGCGTTATGCGTTATGCTTTATGCGTTATGCGTTATGCGTTATGCGTTATGCGTTATGCGTTATTCGTTATGCGTTATGCTTTATGCGTTATGCGTTATGCGTTATGCGTTATGCGTTATGCGTTATGCGTTATGCGTTATGCGTTATGCGTTATGCGTTATGCGTTATGCCTTATGCGTTATGCGTTATTCGTTATGAGTAATGAGTTATAAGTTATGCGTTATGCGTTATGCTTTATGCGTTATGCGTTATGCGTTATGCGTTATGCGTTATGCGTTATGCGTTATGCATTATGCTTTATCCGTTATGCTTTATGCGTTATGCTTTATGCGTTATGCGTTATGCGTTATGCGTTATGCGTTATGCGTTATTCGTTATGAGTAATGAGTTATAAGTTATGCGTTATGCGTAATGCGTTATGCGTTATGCGTTATGCGTTATGCTTTATGCGTTATGCTTTATGCGTTATGCGTTATGCGTTATGCGTTATGCTTTATGCGTTATGCGTTATGCGTTATGAGTAATGAGTTATAAGTTATGCGTTATGCGTTATTCGTTATGAGTAATGAGTTATAAGTTATGCGTTATGCGTTATGCGTTATGCGTTATGCATTTTGCGTTATGCGTTATTCGTTTGAGTTATGAGTTATAAGTTATGCGTAATGCGTTCTGCGTTATCCGTTATGCATTATGCTTTATCCGTTATGCGTTATGCGTTATGCTTTATGCGTTATGCGTTATGCGTTATGCGTTATGCGTTATGCCTTATGCCTTATGCGTTATGCGTTATGCGTTATGCGTTATGCGTTATTCGTTATGAGTAATGAGTTATAAGTTATGCGTTATGCGTAATGCGTTATGCGTTATGCGTTATGCGTTATGCGTTATGCTTTATGCGTTATGCGTTATGCGTTATGCTTTATGCGTTATTCGTTATGCGTTATGCGTTATGCGTTATGCGTTATGCGTTATGCGTTATGCATTATACGTTATGCGTTATGCGTTATGCTTTATGCGTTATGCGTTATGCGTTATGCGTTATGCGTTATGCGTTATTCGTTATGCGTTATGCTTTATGCGTTATGCGTTATGCGTTATGCGTTATGCGTTATGCGTTATGCGTTATGCGTTATGCGTTATGCGTTATGCTTTATGCGTTATGCGTTATTCGTTATGAGTAATGAGTTATAAGTTATGCGTTATGCGTTATGCTTTATGCGTTATGCGTTATGCGTTATGCGTTATGCGTTATGCGTTATGCGTTATGCGTTATGCATTATGCTTTATCCGTTATGTTTTATGCGTTATGCTTTATGCGTTATGCGTTATGCGTTATGCGTTATGCGTTATGCGTTATTCGTTATGAGTAATGAGTTATAAGTTATGCGTTATGCGTAATGCGTTATGCGTTATGCGTTATGCGTTATGCTTTATGCGTTATGCTTTATGCGTTATGCGTTATGCGTTATGCGTTATGCTTTATGCGTTATGCGTTATTCGTTATGAGTAATGAGTTATAAGTTATGCGTTATGCGTAATGCGTTATGCGTTATGCGTTATGCGTTATGCGTTATGCATTATGCTTTATCCGTTATGTTTTATGCGTTATGCTTTATGCGTTATGCGTTATGCGTTATGCGTTATGCGTTATGCGTTATTCGTTATGAGTAATGAGTTATAAGTTATGCGTTATGCGTAATGCGTTATGCGTTATGCGTTATGCGTTATGCTTTATGCGTTATGCTTTATGCGTTATGCGTTATGCGTTATGCGTTATGCTTTATGCGTTATGCGTTATGCGTTATGAGTAATGAGTTATAAGTTATGCGTTATGCGTTATTCGTTATGAGTAATGAGTTATAAGTTATGCGTTATGCGTTATGCGTTATGCGTTATGCATTTTGCGTTATGCGTTATTCGTTTGAGTTATGAGTTATAAGTTATGCGTAATGCGTTCTGCGTTATCCGTTATGCATTATGCTTTATCCGTTATGCGTTATGCGTTATGCTTTATGCGTTATGCGTTATGCGTTATGCGTTATGCGTTATGCCTTATGCGTTATGCGTTATGCGTTATGCGTTATGCGTTATGCGTTATGCGTTATGAGTAATGAGTTATAAGTTATGCGTTATGCGTAATGCGTTATGCGTTATGCGTTATGCGTTATGCGTTATGCTTTATGCGTTATGCGTTATGCGTTATGCTTTATGCGTTATTCGTTATGCGTTATGCGTTATGCGTTATGCGTTATGCGTTATGCGTTATGCATTATACGTTATGCGTTATGCGTTATGCTTTATGCGTTATGCGTTATGCGTTATGCGTTATGCGTTATGCGTTATTCGTTATGCGTTATGCTTTATGCGTTATGCGTTATGCGTTATGCGTTATGCGTTATGCGTTATGCGTTATGCGTTATGCGTTATGCGTTATGCCTTATGCGTTATGCGTTATTCGTTATGAGTAATGAGTTATAAGTTATGCGTTATGCGTTATGCTTTATGCGTTATGCGTTATGCGTTATGCGTTATGCGTTATGCGTTATGCGTTATGCGTTATGCATTATGCTTTATCCGTTATGTTTTATGCGTTATGCTTTATGCGTTATGCGTTATGCGTTATGCGTTATGCGTTATGCGTTATTCGTTATGAGTAATGAGTTATAAGTTATGCGTTATGCGTAATGCGTTATGCGTTATGCGTTATGCGTTATGCTTTATGCGTTATGCTTTATGCGTTATGCGTTATGCGTTATGCGTTATGCGTTATGCGTTATGCGTTATGCGTTATGAGTAATGAGTTATAAGTTATGCGTTATGCGTTATTCGTTATGAGTAATGAGTTATAAGTTATGCGTTATGCGTTATGCTTTATGCGTTATGCGTTATGCGTTATGCGTTATGCTTTATGCGTTATGCGTTATTCGTTATGAGTAATGAGTTATAAGTTATGCGTTATGCGTTATGCGTTATGCGTTATGCGTTATGCGTTATGCGTTATGCGTTATGCGTTATGCGTTATGCGTTATGCTTTATGCGTTATTCGTTATGCGTTATGCGTTATGCGTTATGCGTTATGCGTTATGCGTTATGCATTATACGTTATGCGTTATGCGTTATGCTTTATGCGTTATGCGTTATGCGTTATGCGTTATGCGTTATGCGTTATTCGTTATGCGTTATGCTTTATGCGTTATGCGTTATGCGTTATGCGTTATGCGTTATGCGTTATGCGTTATGCGTTATGCGTTATGCGTTATGCGTTATGCGTTATGCCTTATGCGTTATGCGTTATTCGTTATGAGTAATGAGTTATAAGTTATGCGTTATGCGTTATGCTTTATGCGTTATGCGTTATGCGTTATGCGTTATGCGTTATGCGTTATGCGTTATGCATTATGCTTTATCCGTTATGTTTTATGCGTTATGCTTTATGCGTTATGCGTTATGCGTTATGCGTTATGCGTTATGCGTTATTCGTTATGAGTAATGAGTTATAAGTTATGCGTTATGCGTAATGCGTTATGCGTTATGCGTTATGCGTTATGCTTTATGCGTTATGCTTTATGCGTTATGCGTTATGCGTTATGCGTTATGCTTTATGCGTTATGCGTTATGCGTTATGAGTAATGAGTTATAAGTTATGCGTTATGCGTTATTCGTTATGAGTAATGAGTTATAAGTTATGCGTTATGCGTTATGCGTTATGCGTTATGCATTTTGCGTTATGCGTTATTCGTTTGAGTTATGAGTTATAAGTTATGCGTAATGCGTTCTGCGTTATCCGTTATGCATTATGCTTTATCCGTTATGCGTTATGCGTTATGCTTTATGCGTTATGCGTTATGCGTTATGCGTTATGCGTTATGCGTTATGCGTTATTCGTTATGAGTAATGAGTTATAAGTTATGCGTTATGCGTAATGCGTTATGCGTTATGCGTTATGCGTTATGCTTTATGCGTTATGCTTTATGCGTTATGCGTTATGCGTTATGCGTTATGCTTTATGCGTTATGCGTTATGCGTTATGAGTAATGAGTTATAAGTTATGCGTTATGCGTTATTCGTTATGAGTAATGAGTTATAAGTTATGCGTTATGCGTTATGCTTTATGCGTTATGCGTTATGCGTTATGCGTTATGCGTTATGCGTTATGCGTTATTCGTTATGAGTAATGAGTTATAAGTTATGCGTTATGCGTAATGCTTTATGCGTTATGCGTTATGCGTTATGCTTTATGCGTTATGCGTTATGCGTTATGAGTAATGAGTTATAAGTTATGCGTTATGCGTTATTCGTTATGAGTAATGAGTTATAAGTTATGCGTTATGCGTTATGCTTTATGCGTTATGCGTTATGCGTTATGCTTTATGCGTTATGCGTTACTCCTTATGAGTTATGAGTTATGCGTTATGCGTTATGCGTTATGCGTTATGCGTTATGCGCTATGCGTTATGCATTATGCGTTATGCGTTATACGTTATGCGTTAAGCGTTATGCGTTTTGCTGTATTCGTTATGCGTTGTACATTATGCGTTATGCGTTATGTGTTATGCTTTATGCGTTATGCGTTATGCGTTACGCTTTATGCGTTATGCATTATGCGTTATGCGTTATGCGTTATGCGTTATGCATTATGCGTTATGCGTTATGCGTGATCCGTTATGCGTTAAGCGTTATGCGTTTTGCTGTATTCGTAATGCGTTGTGCATTATGCGTTATGCGTTATGTGTTATGCGTTATGCGTCATGCGTTATGCTTTATGCGTTATGCGTTATGCGTTATGCGTTATGCGTTATGCGTTATGCGTTATGCGTTATGCGTTATGCGTTATGCGTGATCCGTTATGCGTTATGCGTTATGCGTTATGCGTTATGCGTTATGCGTTATGCGTTATGCGTGATCCGACATGCGTTATGCATTTTGCGTTATGCGTTATTCGTTATGAGTTTTGAGTTATTCGTTATGCGTTCTGCGTTATACGTTTGCGTTATGCGTTATGCGTTATGCGTTATGCGTTATGCGTCATGCGTTATGCGTTATGCGTTATGCGTTATGCGTTATGCGTTATGCGTTATGCGTTATGCGTTATGCGTTATGCGTTATGCGTTATGCGTTATGCGTTATGCTTTATGCGTTATGCATTATGCGTTATGCGTTATGCGATATGCGTTATGCGTTATTCGTTATGAGTAATGAGTTATAAGTTATGCGTTATGCGTTATGCTTTATGCATTATGCGTTATGCGTTATGCGTTATGCGTTATGCGTTATGCGTTATGCTTTATGCATCATGCGTGATCCGTTATGCGTTAGGCGTTATGCGATTTGCGGTATTCGTTAAGCGTTGTGCATTATGCGTTATGCGTTATGCGTTATGGGTTATGGGTTATGCGTTACGCTTTATGCGTTATTCATTTTGCGTTATGCGTTATTCGTTATGAGTTATGAGTTATAAGTTATGCGTAATTTGTTATGCCTTATGAGTTATGCATTATGCGTTATGCGATATGCGTCATGCATCAAGCCTTATGCGATATGCGATATGCGTCATATATCAAGCCTTATGCGATATGCGATATGCGTCATGCATCAAGCCTTATGCGTTATGGGTTATGCGTTAACGTTATGCGTTATGCGTTATGCGTTATGCGTTATGCGTTATGCGTTATGCGTTATGCTTTAGGCGTTATGCGTTACTCCTTATGAGTTATGAGTTATAAGTTATGCGTAATGCGTTATGCGTTATGCGTTATGCTTTATGCGTTATGCGTTATGCGTGATGCGTTATGCGTTATGCGTTATGCGTTATGCGTTATGCGTGATCCGTTATGCGTTATGCGTTATGCGTTATGCGTTATGCGTTATGCGTGATCCGACATGCGTTATGCATTTTGCGTTATGCGTTATTCGTTATGAGTTATGAGTTATAAGTTATGCGTAATGCGGTATGCGTTATACGTTATACGTTATGCGTTATGCGTTATGCGTTATGCGTTGTGCGTTATGCGTTATGCGTTATGCGCTATGCGTTATGCATTATGCGTTATGCGTTATGCGTTATGCGTTAAGCGTTATGCGTTTTGCTTTATTCGTTATGCGTTGTGCATTATGCGTTATGCGTTATGTGTTATGCTTTATGCGTTATGCGTTATGCGTTACGCTTTATGCGTTATGCATTATGCGTTATGCGTTATGCGTAATGCATTATGCGTTATGCGTTATGCGTGATCCGTTATGCGTTAAGCGTTATGCGTTTTGCTGTATTCGTAATGCGTTGTGCATTATGCGTTATGGGTTATGTGTTATGCGTTATGCGTTATGCGTTATACGTTATGCGTTATGCGTTATGCGTGATCCGTTATGTGTTAGGCGATATACGTTTTGCGGTATTCGTTATGCGTTATGCGTTATGCGTTATCCGTTGTTCGTTATGCGTTATGCGTTGTGCGTTATACGTTTGCGTTATGCGTTATGCGTTATACGGTATGCGTTATGCGTTATGCGTTATACGTTATGCGTTATGCGTTATGCGATATGCGTTATGCGTTATGCGTTATGCGTTATGCGTTATGCGTTATGCGTTATGCGTTATGCGTTATGCGTTATGCGTTACGCGTTATGCTTTATGCGTTATGCATTATGTGTTATGCGTTATGCGATATGCGTTATGCGTTATGCGTTATTCGTTATGAGTAATGCGTTATAAGTTATGCGTTATGCGTTATGCTTTATGCATTATGCGTTATGCGTTATGCGTTATGCGTTATGCGTTATGCGTTATGCGTTATGCTTTATGCGTTATGCGTTACTCCTTATGAGTTATGAGTTATAAGTTATGAGTAATGAGTTATAAGTTATGCGTTATGCGTTATGCTTTATGCGTTATGCGTTATGCGTTATGCGTTATGCGTTATGCGTTATGCGTTATGCGTTATGCGTCATGCGTTATGCGTTATGCGTTATGCGTTATGCGTGATCCGACATGCGTTATGCGTTATGCGTTATGCGTTATGCGTTATGCGATATGCGTTATGCGTTATTCGTTATGAGTAATGAGTTATAAGTTATGCGTTATGCGTTATGCTTTATGCATTATGCGTTATGCGTTATGCGTTATGCGTTATGCGTTATGCGTTATGCGTTATGCGTTATGCTTTATGCGTTATGCGTTACTCCTTACGAGTTATGAGTTATAAGTTATGCGTAATGCGTTATGCGTTATGCGTTATGCTTTATGCGTTATGCGTTATGCGTTATGCGTTATGCGTTATGCGTGATCCGTTATGCGTTATGCGTTATGCGTTATGCGTTATGCGTTATGCGTTATGCGTTATGCGTTATGCGTTATGCGTTATGCGTTATGCGTTATGCGTTATGCGTTATGCGTTATGCGTTATGCGTTATGCGTTATGCTTTATGCGTTATGCGTTACTCCTTATGAGTTATGAGTTATAAGTTATGCGTAATGCGTAATGCTTTATGCGTTATGCGTTATGAGTTAAGCGGTATGCGTTATGCGTTATGCGTTTTGCGGTATTCGTTATGCGTTGTGCATTATGCGTTATGCGTTGTGCGTTATGGGTTATGATTTATGCGTTATGCGATATGCGTTATGCGTTATGCGTTATGCGTTATGCGTTATGCTTTATGCGTCATGCGTGATCCGTTATGCGTTAGGCGTTATGCGATTTGCGGTATTCGTTAAGCGTTGTGCATTATGCGTTATGCGTTATGCGTTATGGGTTATGGGTTATGCGTTACGCTTTATGCGTTATTCATTTTGCGTTATGCGTTATTCGTTATGAGTTATGAGTTATAAGTTATGCGTAATTTGTTATGCCTTATGAGTTATGCATTATGCGTTATGCGATATGCGTCATGCATCAAGCCTTATGCGATATGCGATATGCGTCATATATCAAGCCTTATGCGATATGCGATATGCGTCATGCATCAAGCCTTATGCGTTATGGGTTATGCGTTAACGTTATGCGTTATGCGTTATGCGTTATGCGTTATGCTTTATGCGTTATGCGTTATGCGTTATGCGTTATGCGTTATGCGTTATGCCTTATGCGTTATGCGTTATTCGTTATGAGTAATGAGTTATAAGTTATGCGTTATGCGTTATGCTTTATGCGTTATGCGTTATGCGTTATGCGTTATGCGTTATGCGTTATGCGTTATGCGTTATGCGTTATACGGTATGCGTTATGCGTTATGCGTTATGCGTTATGCGTTATGCGTTATGCGTTATGCGTTATGCGTTATTCTTTATGCGTTATGCGTTATGCGTTATGCTTTATGCGTTATGCGTTACTCCTTATGAGTTATGAGTTATAAGTTATGCGTAATGCGTTATGCGTTATGCGTTATGCATTATTCTTTATCCGTTATGCGTTATGCGTTATGCTTTATGCGTTATGCGTTATGCGTTATGAGTAATGAGTTATAAGTTATGCGTTATGCGTTATTCGTTATGAGTAATGAGTTATAAGTTATGCGTTATGCGTTATGCTTTATGCGTTATGCGTTATGCGTTATGCTTTATGCGTTATGCGTTACTCCTTATGAGTTATGAGTTATAAGTTATGCGTAATGCGGTATGCGTTATACGTTATACGTTATGCGTTATGCGTTATGCGTTATGCGTTATGCGTTATGCGTTGTGCGTTATGCGTTATGCGTTATGCGCTATGCGTTATGCATTATGCGTTATGCGTTATGCGTTATGCGTTAAGCGTTATGCGTTTTGCTTTATTCGTTATGCGTTGTGCATTATGCGTTATGCGTTATGTGTTATGCTTTATGCGTTATGCGTTATGCGTTACGCTTTATGCGTTATGCATTATGCGTTATGCGTTATGCGTTATGAGTTATGCGTTATGCGTTATGCGTGATCCGTTATGCGTTAAGCGTTATGCGTTTTGCTGTATTCGTAATGCGTTGTGCATTATGCGTTATGCGTTATGTGTTATGCGTTATGCGTTATGCGTTACTCCTTATGAGTTATGAGTTATAAGTTATGCGTAATGCGTTATGCTTTATGCGTTATGCGTTATGCGTTATGCGTTATGCTTTATCCGTTATGCGTTATGCGTTATGCTTTATGCGTTATGCGTTATGCGTTATGCGTTATGCGTTATGCGTTATGCGTTATGCGTTATGCGTTAGGCGATATACGTTTTGCGGTATTCGTTATGCGTTATGATTTATGCTTTATGCGTTATGCGTTTTGCGTGATCCGACATGCGTTATGCATTTTGCGTTATGCGTTATTCGTTATGAGTTATGAGTTATAAGTTATGCGTAATGCGTTATGCGTTATGCGTTATGCATTATGCGTTATGCGTTATTCGTTTGAGTTATGAGTTATAAGTTATGCGTAATGCGTTCTGCGTTATCCGTTATGCATTATGCTTTATCCGTTATGCGTTATGCGTTATGCTTTATGCGTTATGCGTTATGCGTTATGCGTTATGCGTTATGCGTTATTCGTTATGAGTAATGAGTTATAAGTTATGCGTTATGCGTAATGCGTTATGCGTTATGCGTTATGCGTTATGCTTTATGCGTTATGCTTTATGCGTTATGCGTTATGCGTTATGCGTTATGCTTTATGCGTTATGCGTTATGCGTTATGAGTAATGAGTTATAAGTTATGCGTTATGCGTTATTCGTTATGAGTAATGAGTTATAAGTTATGCGTTATGCGTTATGCTTTATGCGTTATGCGTTATGCGTTATGCTTTATGCGTTATGCGTTATTCGTTATGAGTAATGAGTTATAAGTTATGCGTTATGCGTAATGCTTTATGCGTTATGCGTTATGCGTTATGCTTTATGCGTTATGCGTTATGCGTTATGCGTTATGAGTAATGAGTTATAAGTTATGCGTTATGCGTTATTCGTTATGAGTAATGAGTTATAAGTTATGCGTTATGCGTTATGCTTTATGCGTTATGCGTTATGCGTTATGCTTTATGCGTTATGCGTTACTCCTTATGAGTTATGAGTTATGCGTTATGCGTTATGCGTTATGCGTTATGCGTTATGCGCTATGCGTTATGCATTATGCGTTATGCGTTATACGTTATGCGTTAAGCGTTATGCGTTTTGCTGTATTCGTTATGCGTTGTACATTATGCGTTATGCGTTATGTGTTATGCTTTATGCGTTATGCGTTATGCGTTACGCTTTATGCGTTATGCATTATGCGTTATGCGTTATGCGTTATGCGTTATGCATTATGCGTTATGCGTTATGCGTGATCCGTTATGCGTTAAGCGTTATGCGTTTTGCTGTATTCGTAATGCGTTGTGCATTATGCGTTATGCGTTATGTGTTATGCGTTATGCGTCATGCGTTATGCTTTATGCGTTATGCGTTATGCGTTATGCGTTATGCGTTATGCGTTATGCGTTATGCGTTATGCGTTATGCGTTATGCGTTATGCGTGATCCGTTATGCGTTATGCGTTATGCGTTATGCGTTATGCGTTATGCGTTATGCGTGATCCGACATGCGTTATGCATTTTGCGTTATGCGTTATTCGTTATGAGTTTTGAGTTATTCGTTATGCGTTCTGCGTTATACGTTTGCGTTATGCGTTATGCGTTATGCGTTATGCGTTATGCGTCATGCGTTATGCGTTATGCGTTATGCGTTATGCGTTATGCGTTATGCGTTATGCGTTATGCGTTATGCGTTATGCTTTATGCGTTATGCATTATGCGTTATGCGTTATGCGATATGCGTTATGCGTTATTCGTTATGAGTAATGAGTTATAAGTTATGCGTTATGCGTTATGCGTTATGCTTTATGCATTATGCGTTATGCGTTATGCGTTATGCGTTATGCGTTATGCGTTATGCGTTATGCGTTATGCGTTATGCGTTATGCGTTATGCGTTATGCTTTATGCGTTATGCGTTACTCCTTACGAGTTATGAGTTATAAGTTATGCGTAATGCGTTATGCGTTATGCGTTATGCTTTATGCGTTATGCGTTATGCGTTATGCGTTATGCGTTATGCGTGATCCGTTATGCGTTATGCGTTATGCGTTATGCGTTATGCGTTATGCGTTATGCGTTATGCGTTATGCGTTTTGCGTTATGCGTTATGCGTTATGCGTTATGCGTTATGCGTTATGCGTTATGCGTTATGCGTTATGCGTTATGCTTTATGCGTTATGCGTTACTCCTTATGAGTTATGAGTTATAAGTTATGCGTAATGCGTTATGCTTTATGCGTTATGCGTTATGAGTTAAGCGGTATGCGTTATGCGTTATTCATTTTGCGTTATGCGTTATTCGTTATGAGTTATGAGTTATAAGTTATGCGTAATTTGTTATGCCTTATGAGTTATGCATTATGCGTTATGCGTTATGCATAATGCGTTATACGTTATGTATTATGCGTAATACCTTATGCGTTATGCGATATGCGTCATGCATCAAGCCTTATGCGATATGCGATATGCGTCATATATCAAGCCTTATGCGATATGCGATATGCGTCATGCATCAAGCCTTATGCGTTATGGGTTATGCGTTAACGTTATGCGTTATGCGTTATGCGTTATGCGTTATGCGTTATGCGTTACGCGTTATGCTTTATGCGTTATGCATTATGTGTTATGCGTTATGCGATATGCGTTATGCGTTATGCGTTATTCGTTATGAGTAATGCGTTATAAGTTATGCGTTATGCGTTATGCTTTATGCATTATGCGTTATGCGTTATGCGTTATGCGTTATGCGTTATGCGTTATGCGTTATGCGTTATGCGTTATGCTTTATGCGTTATGCGTTACTCCTTATGAGTTATGAGTTATAAGTTATGCGTAATGCATTATGCGTTATGCGTTATGCTTTATGCGTTATGCGTTATGCGTTATGCGTTATGCGTTATGCGTTATGCGTTATGCGTGATCCGTTATGCGTTATGCGTTATGCGTTATGCGTTATGCGTTATGCGTGATCCGACATGCGTTATGCATTTTGCGTTATGCGTTATTCGTTATGAGTTTTGAGTTATTCGTTATGCGTTGTGCGTTATACGTTTGCGTTATGCGTTATGCGTTATGCGTTATGCGTTATGCGTCATGCGTTATGCGTTATGCGTTATGCGTTATGCGTTATGCGTTATGCGTTATGCGTTATGCGTTATGCGTTATGCGTTATGCGTTATGCTTTATGCGTTATGCATTATGCGTTATGCGTTATGCGATATGCGTTATGCGTTATTCGTTATGAGTAATGAGTTATAAGTTATGCGTTATGCGTTATGCTTTATGCATTATGCGTTATGCGTTATGCGTTATGCGTTATGCGTTATGCGTTATGCGTTATGCGTTATGCTTTATGTGTTATGCGTTACTCCTTACGAGTTATGAGTTATAAGTTATGCGTAATGCGTTATGCGTTATGCGTTATGCTTTATGCGTTATGCGTTATGCGTTATGCGTTATGCGTTATGCGTGATCCGTTATGCGTTATGCGTTATGCTTTATGCGTTATGCATTATGCGTTATGCGTTATGCGATATGCGTTATGCGTTATTCGTTATGAGTAATGAGTTATAAGTTATGCGTTATGCGTTATGCGTTATGCGTTATGCGTTATGCGTTATGCGTTATGCGTTATGCGTTATGCGTTATGCGTTATGCGTTATGCGTTATGCGTTATGCGTTATGCGTTATGCGTTATGCGTTATGCGTTATGCGTTATGCGTCATGCGTTATGCGTTATGCGTTATGCGTTATGCGTTATGCGTTATGCGTTATGCGTTATGCGTTATGCGTTATGCGTTATGCGTTATGCGTTATGCGTTATGCGTTATGCGTTATGCGTTATGCGTTATGCTTTATGCGTTATGCATTATGCGTTATGCGTTATGCGATATGCGTTATGCGTTATGCGTTATGCGTTATGCGTTATGCGTTATGCGTTATGCGTTATGCGTTATGCGTGATCCGTTATGCGTTATGCGTTATGCGTTATGCGTTATGCGTTATGCGTTGTGCGTTATGCGTTATGCGTTATGCGTTATGCGTGATCCGTTATGCGTTACGCGTTATGCGTTATGCGTTATGCGTTATGCGTTATGCGTGATCCGACATGCGTTATGCATTTTGCGTTATGCGTTATTCGTTATGAGTTATGAGTTATAAGTTATGCGTAATGCGGTATGCGTTATACGTTATACGTTATGCGTTATGCGTTATGCGTTATGCGTTATGCGTTGTGCGTTATGCGTTATGCGTTATGCGCTATGCGTTATGCATTATGCGTTATGCGTTATGCGTTATGCGTTAAGCGTTATGCGTTTTGCTTTATTCGTTATGCGTTGTGCATTATGCGTTATGCGTTATGTGTTATGCTTTATGCGTTATGCGTTATGCGTTACGCTTTATGCGTTATGCATTATGCGTTATGCGTTATGCGTTATGCATTATGCGTTATGCGTTATGCGTGATCCGTTATGCGTTAAGCGTTATGCGTTTTGCTGTATTCGTAATGCGTTGTGCATTATGCGTTATGGGTTATGTGTTATGCGTTATGCGTTATGCGTTATACGTTATGCGTTATGCGTTATACGTGATCCGTTATGTGTTAGGCGATATACGTTTTGCGGTATTCGTTATGCGTTATGCGTTATGCGTTATCCGTTGTTCGTTATGCGTTATGCGTTGTGCGTTATACGTTTGCGTTATGCGTTATGCGTTATACGGTATGCGTTATGCGTTTTGCGGTATTCGTTATGCGTTGTGCATTATGCGTTATGCGTTGTGCGTTATGGGTTATGATTTATGCGTTATGCGATATGAGTTATGCGTTATGCGTTATGCGTTATGCTTTATGCGTCATGCGTGATCCGTTATGCGTTAGGCGTTATGCGATTTGCGGTATTCGTTAAGCGTTGTGCATTATGCGTTATGCGTTATGCGTTATGGGTTATGGGTTATGCGTTATGCTTTATGCGTTATTCATTTTGCGTTATGCGTTATTCGTTATGAGTTATGAGTTATAAGTTATGCGTAATGCGTTATGCCTTATGAGTTATGCATTATGCGTTATGCGTTATGCATAATGCGTTATACGTTATGTATTATGCGTTATGCCTTATGCGTTAAGCGATATGCGTCATGCATCAAGCCTTATGCGATATGCGATATGCGTCATGCATCAAGCCTTATGCGTTATGGGTTATGCGTTAACGTTATGCGTTATGCGTTATGATTTATGCTTTATGCGTTATGCGTTATGCGTGATCCGACATGCGTTATGCATTTTGCGTTATGCGTTATTCGTTATGAGTTATGAGTTATAAGTTATGCGTAATGCGTTATGCGTTATGCGTTATGCTTTATACGTTATGCGTTATGCGTTATGCGTTATTCGTTATGCGTTATGCTTTATGCGTTATGCGTTATGCGTTATGCGTTGTGCGTTATGCGTTATGCGTTATGCGTTATGCGTTATGCCTTATGCGTTATGCGTTATTCGTTATGAGTAATGAGTTATAAGTTATGCGTTATGCGTTATGCTTTATGCGTTATGCGTTATGCGTTATGCGTTATGCGTTATGCGTTATGCGTTATGCGTTATGCGTTATGCGTTATGCGTTATGCGTTATGCGTTATGCGTTATGCGTTATGCGTTATGCGTTATGCGTTATGCGTTATGCGTTATGCGTTATGCGTTATGCGTTATGCGTTATCCGACATGCGTTATGCATTTTGCGTTATGCGTTATTCGTTATGAGTTATGAGTTATAAGTTATGCATAATGCGTTATGCGTTATGCGTTATGCATTATGCTTTATCCGTTATGCGTTATGCGTTATGCTTTATGCGTTATGCGTTATGCGTTATTCGTTATACGGTATGCGTTATGCGTTATGCGTTATGCGTTATGCGTTATGCGTTATGCGTTATGCGTTATGCGTTATGCGTTATGCGTTATGCGTTATGCGTTATGCGTTATGCGTTATGCGTTATGCGTTATGCGTTATGCGTTATGCTTTATGCGTTATGCGTTACTCCTTATGAGTTATGAGTTATAAGTTATGCGTAATGCGTTATGCTTTATGCGTTATGCGTTATGAGTTAAGCGGTATGCGTTATGCGTTATGCGTTTTGCGGTATTCGTTATGCGTTGTGCTTTATGCGTTATGCGTTGTGCGTTATGGGTTATGATTTATGCGTTATGCGATATGAGTTATGCGTTATGCGTTATGCGTTATGCGTTATGCTTTATGCGTCATGCGTGATCCGTTATGCGTTAGGCGTTATGCGATTTGCGGTATTCGTTAAGCGTTGTGCATTATGCGTTATGCGTTATGCGTTATGGGTTATGGGTTATGCGTTATGCTTTATGCGTTATTCATTTTGCGTTATGCGTTATTCGTTATGAGTTATGAGTTATAAGTTATGCGTAATTTGTTATGCCTTATGGGTTATGCATTATGCGTTATGCGATATGCGTCATGCATCAAGCCTTATGCGATATGCGATATGCGTCATATATCAAGCCTTATGCGATATGCGATATGCGTCATGCATCAAGCCTTATGCGTTATGGGTTATGCGTTAACGTTATGCGTTATGCGTTATGCGTTATGCTTTATGCGTTATGCGTTATGCGTTATGCGTTATGCGTTATGCGTTATGCGTTATGCTTGATCCGTTATGCGTTACGCGTTATGCGTTATGCGTTATGCGTTATGCGTTATGCGTGATCCGACATGCGTTATGCATTTTGCGTTATGCGTTATTCGTTATGAGTTATGAGTTATAAGTTATGCGTAATGCGGTATGCGTTATACGTTATACGTTATGCGTTATGCGTTATGCGTTATGCGTTATGCGTTATGCGTTGTGCGTTATGCGTTATGCGTTATGCGCTATGCGTTATGCATTATGCGTTATGCGTTATGCGTTATGCGTTAAGCGTTATGCGTTTTGCTTTATTCGTTATGCGTTGTGCATTATGCGTTATGCGTTATGTGTTATGCTTTATGCGTTATGCGTTATGCGTTACGCTTTATGCGTTATGCATTATGCGTTATGCGTTATGCGTTATGCATTATGCGTTATGCGTTATGCGTGATCCGTTATGCGTTAAGCGTTATGCGTTTTGCTGTATTCGTAATGCGTTGTGCATTATGCGTTATGGGTTATGTGTTATGCGTTATGCGTTATGCGTTATACGTTATGCGTTATGCGTTATACGTGATCCGTTATGTGTTAGGCGATATACGTTTTGCGGTATTCGTTATGCGTTATGCGTTATGCGTTATCCGTTGTTCGTTATGCGTTATGCGTTGTGCGTTATACGTTTGCGTTATGCGTTATGCGTTATACGGTATGCGTTATGCGTTTTGCGGTATTCGTTATGCGTTGTGCATTATGCGTTATGCGTTGTGCGTTATGGGTTATGATTTATGCGTTATGCGATATGAGTTATGCGTTATGCGTTATGCGTTATGCTTTATGCGTCATGCGTGATCCGTTATGCGTTAGGCGTTATGCGATTTGCGGTATTCGTTAAGCGTTGTGCATTATGCGTTATGCGTTATGCGTTATGGGTTATGGGTTATGCGTTATGCTTTATGCGTTATTCATTTTGCGTTATGCGTTATTCGTTATGAGTTATGAGTTATAAGTTATGCGTAATGCGTTATGCCTTATGAGTTATGCATTATGCGTTATGCGTTATGCATAATGCGTTATACGTTATGTATTATGCGTTATGCCTTATGCGTTAAGCGATATGCGTCATGCATCAAGCCTTATGCGATATGCGATATGCGTCATGCATCAAGCCTTATGCGTTATGGGTTATGCGTTAACGTTATGCGTTATGCGTTATGATTTATGCTTTATGCGTTATGCGTTATGCGTGATCCGACATGCGTTATGCATTTTGCGTTATGCGTTATTCGTTATGAGTTATGAGTTATAAGTTATGCGTAATGCGTTATGCGTTATGCGTTATGCTTTATACGTTATGCGTTATGCGTTATGCGTTATTCGTTATGCGTTATGCTTTATGCGTTATGCGTTATGCGTTATGCGTTGTGCGTTATGCGTTATGCGTTATGCGTTATGCGTTATGCCTTATGCGTTATGCGTTATTCGTTATGAGTAATGAGTTATAAGTTATGCGTTATGCGTTATGCTTTATGCGTTATGCGTTATGCGTTATGCGTTATGCGTTATGCGTTATGCGTTATGCGTTATGCGTTATGCGTTATGCGTTATGCGTTATGCGTTATGCGTTATGCGTTATGCGTTATGCGTTATGCGTTATGCGTTATGCGTTATGCGTTATGCGTTATGCGTTATGCGTGATCCGACATGCGTTATGCATTTTGCGTTATGCGTTATTCGTTATGAGTTATGAGTTATAAGTTATGCATAATGCGTTATGCGTTATGCGTTATGCATTATGCTTTATCCGTTATGCGTTATGCGTTATGCTTTATGCGTTATGCGTTATGCGTTATTCGTTATACGGTATGCGTTATGCGTTATGCGTTATGCGTTATGCGTTATGCGTTATGCGTTATGCGTTATGCGTTATGCGTTATGCGTTATGCGTTATGCGTTATGCGTTATGCGTTATGCGTTATGCGTTATGCGTAATGCGTTATGCGTTATGCGTTATGCTTTATGCGTTATGCGTTACTCCTTATGAGTTATGAGTTATAAGTTATGCGTAATGCGTTATGCTTTATGCGTTATGCGTTATGAGTTAAGCGGTATGCGTTATGCGTTATGCGTTATGCGTTTTGCGGTATTCGTTATGCGTTGTGCATTATGCGTTATGCGTTGTGCGTTATGGGTTATGATTTATGCGTTATGCGATATGAGTTATGCGTTATGCGTTATGCGTTATGCGTTATGCTTTATGCGTCATGCGTGATCCGTTATGCGTTAGGCGTTATGCGATTTGCGGTATTCGTTAAGCGTTGTGCATTATGCGTTATGCGTTATGCGTTATGGGTTATGGGTTATGCGTTATGCTTTATGCGTTATTCATTTTGCGTTATGCGTTATTCGTTATGAGTTATGAGTTATAAGTTATGCGTAATTTGTTATGCCTTATGAGTTATGCATTATGCGTTATGCGTTATGCATAATGCGTTATACGTTATGTATTATGCGTAATGCCTTATGCGTTATGCGATATGCGTCATGCATCAAGCCTTATGCGATATGCGATATGCGTCATGCATCAAGCCTTATGCGATATGCGATATGCGTCATGCATCAAGCCTTATGCGTTATGGGTTATGCGTTAACGTTATGCGTTATGCGTTATGCGTTATGCGTTATGCGTTATGCGTTATGCGTTATGCGTTAACGTTATGCGTTATGCGTTATGCGTTATGCGTTATGCGTTATGCGTTATGCGTTATGCTTTATGCGTTATGCGTTACTCCTTATGAGTTATGAGTTATAAGTTATGCGTTATGCGTTATGCGTTATGCGTTATGCTTTATGCGTTATGCGTTATGCGTTATGCGTTATGCGTTATGCGTTATGCGTTATGCCTGATCCGTTATGCGTTATGCGTTATGCGTTATGCGTTATGCGTTATGCGTTATGCGTTATGCGTTATGCGTGATCCGACATGCGTTATGCATTTTGCGTTATGCGTTATTCGTTATGAGTTATGAGTTATGCGTTATGCGTTGTGCGTTATACGTTTGTGTCATGCATCAAGCCTTATGCGATATGCGATATGCGTCATGCATCAAGCCTTATGCGTTATGGGTTATGCGTTAACGTTATGCGTTATGCGTTATGCGTTATGCGTTATGCGTTATGCGTTATGCGTTATGCGTTATGCTTTATGCGTTATGCGTTACTCCTTATGAGTTATGAGTTATAAGTTATGCGTAATTCGTTATGCGTTATGCGTTATGCGTTATGCTTTATGCGTTATGCGTGATCCGTTATGCGTTATGCGTTATGCGTTATGCGTTATGCGTTATGCGTTATGCTTTATGCGTTATGCGTTACTCCTTATGAGTTATGAGTTATAAGTTATGCGTTATGCGTTATGCGTTATGCGTTATGCGTTATGCGTTATGCGTGATCCGTTATGCGTTATGCGTTATGCGTTATGCGTTATGCGTTATGCGTTATGCGTGATCCGACATGCATTATGCATTTTGCGTTATGCGTTATTCGTTATGAGTTATGAGTTATGCGTTATGCGTTGTGCGTTATACGTTTGCGTTATGCGTTATGCGTTATGCGTTATGCGTCATGCGTTATGCGTTATGCGTTATGCGTTATGCGTTATGCGTTATGCGTTATGCGTTATGCGTTATGCGTTATGCGTTATGCGTTATGCGTTATGCGTTATGCGTTATGCGTTATGCTTTATGCGTTATGCATAATGCGTTATGCGTTATGCGATATGCGTTATGCGTTATGCGTTATGCGTTATGCGTTATGCGTTATGCGTTATGCGTGATCCGTTATGCGTTATGCGTTATGCGTTATGCGTTATGCGTTATGCGTTATGCGTTATGCGTGATCCGACATGCGTTATGCATTTTGCGTTATGCGTTATGCGTTATGCGTTATGCGTTATGCGTTATGCGTTATGCGTTACTCCTTATGAGTTATGAGTTATAAGTTATGCGTTATGCGTTATGCGTTATGCGTTATGCGTTATGCGTTATGCGTGATCCGTTATGCGTTATGCGTTATGCGTTATGCGTTATGCGTGATCCGACATGCATTATGCATTTTGCGTTATGCGTTATTCGTTATGAGTTATGAGTTATGCGTTATGCGTTGTGCGTTATACGTTTGCGTTATGCGTTATGCGTTATGCGTTATGCGTTATGCGTCATGCGTTATGCGTTATGCGTTATGCGTTATGCGTTATGCGTTATGCGTTATGCGTTATGCGTTATGCGTCATGCGTTATGCGTTATGCGTTATGCGTTATGCGTTATGCGTTATGCGTTATGCGTTATGCGTTATGCGTTATGCGTTATGCGTTATGCGTTATGCTTTATGCGTTATGCATTATGCGTTATGCGTTATGCGATATGCGTTATGCGTTATGCGTTATGCGTTATGCGTTATGCGTTATGCGTTATGCGTTATGCGTTATGCGTTATGCGTGATCCGTTATGCGTTATGCGTTATGCGTTATGCGTTATGCGTTGTGCGTTATGCGTTATGCGTTATGCGTTATGCGTGATCCGTTATGCGTTATGCGTTATGCGTTATGCGTTATGCGTTATGCGTTATGCGTTATGCTTTATGCGTTATGCGTTACTCCTTACGAGTTATGAGTTATAAGTTATGCGTAATGCGTTATGCGTTATGCGTTATGCTTTATGCGTTATGCGTTATGCGTTATGCGTTATGCGTTATGCGTTATGCGTTATGCGTTATGCGTTATGCGTTATGCGTTATGCGTTATGCGTTATGCGTTATGCGTTATGCGTTATGCGTTATGCTTTATGCGTTATGCGTTACTCCTTATGAGTTCTGAGTTATAAGTTATGCGTAATGCGTTATGCGTTATGCGTTATGCTTTATGCGTTATGCGTTATGCGTTATGCGTTATGCGTTATGCGTTATGCGTTATGCGTTATGCGTGATCCGTTATGCGTTATGCGTTATGCGTTATGCGTTATGCGTTATGCGTTATGCGTTATGCGTTATGCGTGATCCGACATGCGTTATGCATTTTGCGTTATGTGTTATTCGTTATGAGTTTTGAGTTATTCGTTATGCGTTGTGCGTTATACGTTTGCGTTATGCGTTATGCGTTATGCGTTATGCGTTATGCGTGATCCGTTATGCGTTATGCGTTATGCGTTATGCGTTATGCGTTATGCGTGATCCGACATGCATTATGCATTTTGCGTTATGCGTTATTCGTTATGAGTTATGAGTTATGCGTTATGCGTTGTGCGTTATACGTTTGCGTTATGCGTTATGCGTTATGCGTTATGCGTTATGCGTCATGCGTTATGCGTTATGCGTTATGCGTTATGCGTTATGCGTTATGCGTTATGCGTTATGCGTTATGCGTGATCCGTTATGCGTTATGCGTTATGCGTTATGCGTTATGCGTTATGCGTTATGCGTTGTGCGTTATGCGTTATGCGTTATGCGTTATGCGTGATCCGTTATGCGTTATGCGTTATGCGTTATGCGTTATGCGTTATGCGTTATGCGTTATGCGTTATGCGTTATGCTTTATGCGTTATGCGTTACTCCTTACGAGTTATGAGTTATAAGTTATGCGTAATGCGTTATGCGTTATGCGTTATGCTTTATGCGTTATGCGTTATGCGTTATGCGTTATGCGTTATGCGTTATGCGTTATGCGTTATGCGTTATGCGTTATGCGTTATGCGTTATGCGTTATGCGTTATGCTTTATGCGTTATGCGTTACTCCTTATGAGTTATGAGTTATAAGTTATGCGTAATGCGTTATGCGTTATGCGTTATGCTTTATGCGTTATGCGTTATGCGTTATGCGTTATGCGTTATGCGTTATGCGTTATGCGTGATCCGTTATGCGTTATGCGTTATGCGTTATGCGTTATGCGTTATGCGTTATGCATTATGCGTTATGCGTTATGCGTTATGCGTTATGCGTGATCCGACATGCGTTATGCATTTTGCGTTATGCGTTATTCGTTATGAGTTTTGAGTTATTCGTTATGCGTTGTGCGTTATACGTTTGCGTTATGCGTTATGCGTTATGCGTTATGCGTTATGCGTCATGCGTTATGCGTTATGCGTTATGCGTTATGCGTTATGCGTTATGCGTTATGCGTTATGCGTTATGCGTTATGCGTTATGCGTTATGCGTAATGCGTTATGCTTTATGCGTTATGCATTATGCGTTATGCGTTATGCGATATGCGTTATGCGTTATGCGTTATTCGTTATGAGTAATGAGTTATAAGTTATGCGTTATGCGTTATGCTTTATGCATTATGCGTTATGCGTTATGGTTATGCGTTATGCGTTATGCGTTATGCGTTATGCGTTATGCGTTATGCTTTATGCGTTATGCGTTACTCCTTACGAGTTATGAGTTATAAGTTATGCGTAATGCGTTATGCGTTATGCGTTATGCTTTATGCGTTATGCGTTATGCGTTATGCGTTATGCGTTATGCGTGATCCGTTATGCGTTATGCGTTATGCGTTATGCGTTATGCGTTATGCGTTATGCGTTATGCGTTATGCGTTATGCGTTATGCGTTATGCGTTATGCGTTATGCGTTATGCGTTATGCTTTATGCGTTATGCATTATGCGTTATGCGTTATGCGATATGCGTTATGCGTTATTCGTTATGAGTAATGAGTTATAAGTTATGCGTTATGCGTTATGCTTTATGCATTATGCGTTATGCGTTATGCGTTATGCGTTATGCGTTATGCGTTATGCGTTATGCTTTATGTGTTATGCGTTACTCCTTACGAGTTATGAGTTATAAGTTATGCGTAATGCGTTATGCGTTATGCGTTATGCTTTATGCGTTATGCGTTATGCGTTATGCGTTATGCGTTATGCGTGATCCGTTATGCGTTATGCGTTATGCGTTATGCGTTATGCGTTATGCGTTATGCGTTATGCGTTATGCGTTATGCGTTATGCGTTATGCGTTATGCGTTATGCGTTATGCGTTATGCGTTATGCGTTATGCGTTATGCGTTATGCGTTATGCGTTATGCGTTATGCGTTATGCGTTATGCTTTATGCGTTATGCGTTACTCCTTATGAGTTATGAGTTATAAGTTATGCGTAATGCGTTATGCTTTATGCGTTATGCGTTATGAGTTAAGCGGTATGCGTTATGCGTTATGCGTTTTGCGGTATTCGTTATGCGTTGTGCATTATGCGTTATGCGTTGTGCGTTATGGGTTATGATTTATGCGTTATGCGATATGAGTTATGCGTTATGCGTTATGCGTTATGCGTTATGCTTTATGCGTCATGCGTGATCCGTTATGCGTTAGGCGTTATGCGATTTGCGGTATTCGTTAAGCGTTGTGCATTATGCGTTATGCGTTATGCGTTATGGGTTATGGGTTATGCGTTATGCTTTATGCGTTATTCATTTTGCGTTATGCGTTATTCGTTATGAGTTATGAGTTATAAGTTATGCGTTATGCGTTATGCGTTATGCGTTATGCGTTATGCGTTATGCGTTATGCGTTATGCGTTATGCGTTATGCGTGATCCGACATGCGTTATGCATTTTGCGTTATGCGTTATTCGTTATGAGTTATGAGTTATAAGTTATGCATAATGCGTTATGCGTTATGCGTTATGCATTATGCTTTATCCGTTATGCGTTATGCGTTATGCTTTATGCGTTATGCGTTATGCGTTATGCGTTATACGGTATGCGTTATGCGTTATGCGTTATGCGTTATGCGTTATGCGTTATGCGTTATGCGTTATGCGTTATGCGTTATGCGTTATGCGTTATGCGTTATGCGTTATGCGTTATGCGTTATGCGTTATGCGTTATGCGTTATGCGTTATGCGTTATGCGTTATGCGTTATGCGTTATGCGTTATGCGTTATGCTTTATGCGTTATGCGTTACTCCTTATGAGTTATGAGTTATAAGTTATGCGTAATGCGTTATGCTTTATGCGTTATGCGTTATGAGCTAAGCGGTATGCGTTATGCGTTATGCGTTATGCGTTTTGCGGTATTCGTTATGCGTTGTGCATTATGCGTTATGCGTTGTGCGTTATGGGTTATGATTTATGCGTTATGCGATATGAGTTATGCGTTATGCGTTATGCGTTATGCGTTATGCTTTATGCGTCATGCGTGATCCGTTATGCGTTAGGCGTTATGCGATTTGCGGTATTCGTTAAGCGTTGTGCATTATGCGTTATGCGTTATGCGTTATGGGTTATGGGTTATGCGTTATGCTTTATGCGTTATTCATTTTGCGTTATGCGTTATTCGTTATGAGTTATGAGTTATAAGTTATGCGTAATTTGTTATGCCTTATGAGTTATGCATTATGCGTTATGCGTTATGCATAATGCGTTATACGTTATGTATTATGCGTAATGCCTTATGCGTTATGCGATATGCGTCATGCATCAAGCCTTATGCGATATGCGATATGCGTCATGCATCAAGCCTTATGCGATATGCGATATGCGTCATGCATCAAGCCTTATGCGTTATGGGTTATGCGTTAACGTTATGCGTTATGCGTTATGCGTTATGCGTTATGCGTTATGCGTTATGCGTTATGCTTTATGCGTTATGCGTTACTCCTTATGAGTTATGAGTTATAAGTTATGCGTAATGCGTTATGCGTTATGCGTTATGCTTTATGCGTTATGCGTTATGCGTTATGCGTTATGCGTTATGCGTTATGCGTTATGCGTTATGCCTGATCCGTTATGCGTTATGCGTTATGCGTTATGCGTTATGCGTGATCCGACATGCGTTATGCATTTTGCGTTATGCGTTATTCGTTATGAGTTATGCGTTATGCGTTATGCGTTATACGTTTGTGTCATGCATCAAGCCTTATGCGATATGCGATATGCGTCATGCATCAAGCCTTATGCGTTATGGGTTATGCGTTAACGTTATGCGTTATGCGTTATGCGTTATGCGTTATGCGTTATGCGTTATGCGTTATGCGTTATGCTTTATGCGTTATGCGTTACTCCTTATGAGTTATGAGTTATAAGTTATGCGTAATTCGTTATGCGTTATGCGTTATGCGTTATGCTTTATGCGTTATGCGTTATGCGTTATGCGTTATGCGTTATGCGTTATGCGTTATGCGTTATGCGTTATGCGTTATGCTTTATGCGTTATGCGTTATGAATTATGAGTTATGAGTTATAAGTTATGCGTTATGCGTTATGCGTTATGCGTTATGCGTTATGCGTTATGCGTGATCCGTTATGCGTTATGCGTTATGCGTTATGCGTTATGCGTGATCCGACATGCATTATGCATTTTGCGTTATGCGTTATTCGTTATGAGTTATGAGTTATGCGTTATGCGTTGTGCGTTATACGTTTGCGTTATGCGTTATGCGTTATGCGTTATGCGTTATGCGTCATGCGTTATGCGTTATGCGTTATGCGTTATGCGTTATGCGTTATGCGTTATGCGTTATGCGTTATGCGTTATGCGTTATGCGTTATGCGTTATGCGTTATGCGTTATGCGTTATGCTTTATGCGTTATGCATTATGCGTTATGCGTTATGCGATATGCGTTATGCGTTATGCGTTATGCGTTATGCGTTATGCGTTATGCGTTATGCGTGATCCGTTATGCGTTATGCGTTATGCGTTATGCGTTATGCGTTATGCGTTATGCGTTATGCGTGATCCGACATGCGTTATGCATTTTGCGTTATGCGTTATGCGTTATGCGTTATGCGTTATGCGTTATGCGTTATGCGTTATGCGTTATGCGTTACTCCTTATGAGTTATGAGTTATAAGTTATGCGTTATGCGTTATGCGTTATGCGTTATGCGTTATGCGTTATGCGTGATCCGTTATGCGTTATGCGTTATGCGTTATGCGTTATGCGTTATGCGTTATGCGTGATCCGACATGCATTATGCATTTTGCGTTATGCGTTATTCGTTATGAGTTATGAGTTATGCGTTATGCGTTGTGCGTTATACGTTTGCGTTATGCGTTATGCGTTATGCGTTATGCGTTATGCGTTATGCGTTATGCGTTATGCGTTATGCGTTATGCGTTATGCGTTATGCGTTATGCGTTATGCGTTATGCGTTATGCGTCATGCGTTATGCGTTATGCGTTATGCGTTATGCGTTATGCGTTATGCGTTATGCGTTATGCGTTATGCGTTATGCGTTATGCGTTATGCGTTATGCGTTATGCGTTATGCGTTATGCGTTATGCGTTATGCGTTATGCGTTATGCTTTATGCGTTATGCATTATGCGTTATGCGTTATGCGATATGCGTTATGCGTTATGCGTTATGCGTTATGCGTTATGCGTTATGCGTTATGCGTTATGCGTTATGCGTGATCCGTTATGCGTTATGCGTTATGCGTTATGCGTTATGCGTTATGCGTTGTGCGTTATGCGTTATGCGTTATGCGTTATGCGTGATCCGTTATGCGTTATGCGTTATGCGTTATGCGTTATGCGTTATGCGTTATGCGTTATGCGTTATGCTTTATGCGTTATGCGTTACTCCTTACGAGTTATGAGTTATAAGTTATGCGTAATGCGTTATGCGTTATGCGTTATGCTTTATGCGTTATGCGTTATGCGTTATGCGTTATGCGTTATGCGTTATGCGTTATGCGTTATGCGTGATCCGACATGCGTTATGCATTTTGCGTTATGCGTTATTCGTTATGAGTTTTGAGTTATTCGTTATGCGTTGTGCGTTATACGTTTGCGTTATGCGTTATGCGTTATGCGTTATGCGTTATGCGTCATGCGTTATGCGTTATGCGTTATGCGTTATGCGTTATGCGTTATGCGTTATGCGTTATGCGTTATGCGTTATGCGTTATGCGTTATGCGTAATGCGTTATGCTTTATGCGTTATGCATTATGCGTTATGCGTTATGCGATATGCGTTATGCGTTATGCGTTATTCGTTATGAGTAATGAGTTATAAGTTATGCGTTATGCGTTATGCTTTATGCATTATGCGTTATGCGTTATGGTTATGCGTTATGCGTTATGCGTTATGCGTTATGCGTTATGCGTTATGCTTTATGCGTTATGCGTTACTCCTTATGAGTTATGAGTTATAAGTTATGCGTAATGCGTTATGCGTTATGCGTTATGCTTTATGCGTTATGCGTTATGCGTTATGCGTTATGCGTTATGCGTGATCCGTTATGCGTTATGCGTTATGCGTTATGCGTTATGCGTTATGCGTTATGCGTTATGCGTTATGCGTTATGCGTTATGCGTTATGCGTTATGCGTTATGCGTTATGCGTTATGCGTTATGCTTTATGCGTTATGCATTATGCGTTATGCGTTATGCGATATGCGTTATGCGTTATTCGTTATGAGTAATGAGTTATAAGTTATGCGTTATGCGTTGTGCGTTATGCGTTATGCGTTATGCGTTATGCGTTATGCGTTATGCGTTATGCGTTATGCGTTATGCTTTATGTGTTATGCGTTACTCCTTACGAGTTATGAGTTATAAGTTATGCGTAATGCGTTATGCGTTATGCGTTATGCTTTATGCGTTATGCGTTATGCGTTATGCGTTATGCGTTATGCGTGATCCGTTATGCGTTATGCGTTATGCGTTATGCGTTATGCGTTATGCGTTATGCGTTATGCGTTATGCGTTATGCGTTATGCGTTATGCGTTATGCGTTATGCGTTATGCGTTATGCGTTATGCGTTATGCGTTATGCGTTATGCGTTATGCGTTATGCGTTATGCGTTATGCGTTATGCGTTATGCTTTATGCGTTATGCGTTACTCCTTATGAGTTATGAGTTATAAGTTATGCGTAATGCGTTATGCTTTATGCGTTATGCGTTATGAGTTAAGCGGTATGCGTTATGCGTTATGCGTTTTGCGGTATTCGTTATGCGTTGTGCATTATGCGTTATGCGTTGTGCGTTATGGGTTATGATTTATGCGTTATGCGATATGAGTTATGCGTTATGCGTTATGCGTTATGCGTTATGCTTTATGCGTCATGCGTGATCCGTTATGCGTTAGGCGTTATGCGATTTGCGGTATTCGTTAAGCGTTGTGCATTATGCGTTATGCGTTATGCGTTATGGGTTATGGGTTATGCGTTATGCTTTATGCGTTATTCATTTTGCGTTATGCGTTATTCGTTATGAGTTATGAGTTATAAGTTATGCGTTATGCGTTATGCGTTATGCGTTATGCGTTATGCGTTATGCGTTATGCGTTATGCGTTATGCGTGATCCGACATGCGTTATGCATTTTGCGTTATGCGTTATTCGTTATGAGTTATGAGTTATAAGTTATGCATAATGCGTTATGCGTTATGCGTTATGCATTATGCTTTATCCGTTATGCGTTATGCGTTATGCTTTATGCGTTATGCGTTATGCGTTATACGGTATGCGTTATGCGTTATGCGTTATGCGTTATGCGTTATGCGTTATGCGTTATGCGTTATGCGTTATGCGTTATGCGTTATGCGTTATGCGTTATGCGTTATGCGTTATGCGTTATGCGTTATGCGTTATGCGTTATGCGTTATGCGTTATGCGTTATGCGTTATGCGTTATGCGTTATGCTTTATGCGTTATGCGTTACTCCTTATGAGTTATGAGTTATAAGTTATGCGTAATGCGTTATGCTTTATGCGTTATGCGTTATGAGTTAAGCGGTATGCGTTATGCGTTATGCGTTATGCGTTTTGCGGTATTCGTTATGCGTTGTGCATTATGCGTTATGCGTTGTGCGTTATGGGTTATGATTTATGCGTTATGCGATATGAGTTATGCGTTATGCGTTATGCGTTATGCGTTATGCTTTATGCGTCATGCGTGATCCGTTATGCGTTAGGCGTTATGCGATTTGCGGTATTCGTTAAGCGTTGTGCATTATGCGTTATGCGTTATGCGTTATGGGTTATGGGTTATGCGTTATGCTTTATGCGTTATTCATTTTGCGTTATGCGTTATTCGTTATGAGTTATGAGTTATAAGTTATGCGTAATTTGTTATGCCTTATGAGTTATGCATTATGCGTTATGCGTTATGCATAATGCGTTATACGTTATGTATTATGCGTAATGCCTTATGCGTTATGCGATATGCGTCATGCATCAAGCCTTATGCGATATGCGATATGCGTCATGCATCAAGCCTTATGCGATATGCGATATGCGTCATGCATCAAGCCTTATGCGTTATGGGTTATGCGTTAACGTTATGCGTTATGCGTTATGCGTTATGCGTTATGCGTTATGCGTTATGCGTTATGCTTTATGCGTTATGCGTTACTCCTTATGAGTTATGAGTTATAAGTTATGCGTAATGCGTTATGCGTTATGCGTTATGCGTTATGCGTTATGCGTTATGCGTTATGCGTTATGCGTTATGCGTTATGCGTTATGCGTTATGCCTGATCCGTTATGCGTTATGCGTTATGCGTTATGCGTTATGCGTGATCCGACATGCGTTATGCATTTTGCGTTATGCGTTATTCGTTATGAGTTATGAGTTATGCGTTATGCGTTATACGTTTGTGTCATGCATCAAGCCTTATGCGATATGCGATATGCGTCATGCATCAAGCCTTATGCGTTATGGGTTATGCGTTAACGTTATGCGTTATGCGTTATGCGTTATGCGTTATGCGTTATGCGTTATGCGTTATGCGTTATGCTTTATGCGTTATGCGTTACTCCTTATGAGTTATGAGTTATAAGTTATGCGTAATTCGTTATGCGTTATGCGTTATGCGTTATGCTTTATGCGTTATGCGTGATCCGTTATGCGTTATGCGTTATGCGTTATGCGTTATGCGTTATGCGTTATGCGTTATGCTTTATGCGTTATGCGTTACTAATTATGAGTTATGAGTTATAAGTTATGCGTTATGCGTTATGCGTTATGCGTTATGCGTTATGCGTTATGCGTTATCCGTTATGCGTTATGCGTTATGCGTTATGCGTTATGCGTGATCCGACATGCATTATGCATTTTGCGTTATGCGTTATTCGTTATGAGTTATGAGTTATGCGTTATGCGTTGTGCGTTATACGTTTGCGTTATGCGTTATGCGTTATGCGTTATGCGTTATGCGTCATGCGTTATGCGTTATGCGTTATGCGTTATGCGTTATGCGTTATGCGTTATGCGTTATGCGTTATGCGTTATGCGTTATGCGTTATGCGTTATGCGTTATGCGTTATGCGTTATGCTTTATGCGTTATGCATTATGCGTTATGCGTTATGCGATATGCGTTATGCGTTATGCGTTATGCGTTATGCGTTATGCGTTATGCGTTATGCGTGATCCGTTATGCGTTATGCGTTATGCGTTATGCGTTATGCGTTATGCGTTATGCGTTATGCGTGATCCGACATGCGTTATGCATTTTGCGTTATGCGTTATGCGTTATGCGTTATGCGTTATGCGTTACTCCTTATGAGTTATGAGTTATAAGTTATGCGTAATGCGTTATGCTTTATGCGTTATGCGTTATGAGTTAAGCGGTATGCGTTATGCGTTATGCGTTTTGCGGTATTCGTTATGCGTTGTGCATTATGCGTTATGCGTTGTGCGTTATGGGTTATGATTTATGCGTTATGCGATATGAGTTATGCGTTATGCGTTATGCGTTATGCGTTATGCTTTATGCGTCATGCGTGATCCGTTATGCGTTAGGCGTTATGCGATTTGCGGTATTCGTTAAGCGTTGTGCATTATGCGTTATGCGTTATGCGTTATGGGTTATGGGTTATGCGTTATGCTTTATGCGTTATTCATTTTGCGTTATGCGTTATTCGTTATGAGTTATGAGTTATAAGTTATGCGTTATGCGTTATGCGTTATGCGTTATGCGTTATGCGTTATGCGTTATGCGTTATGCGTTATGCGTGATCCGACATGCGTTATGCATTTTGCGTTATGCGTTATTCGTTATGAGTTATGAGTTATAAGTTATGCATAATGCGTTATGCGTTATGCGTTATGCATTATGCTTTATCCGTTATGCGTTATGCGTTATGCTTTATGCGTTATGCGTTATGCGTTATGCGTTATACGGTATGCGTTATGCGTTATGCGTTATGCGTTATGCGTTATGCGTTATGCGTTATGCGTTATGCGTTATGCGTTATGCGTTATGCGTTATGCGTTATGCGTTATGCGTTATGCGTTATGCGTTATGCGTTATGCGTTATGCGTTATGCGTTATGCGTTATGCGTTATGCGTTATGCGTTATGCTTTATGCGTTATGCGTTACTCCTTATGAGTTATGAGTTATAAGTTATGCGTAATGCGTTATGCTTTATGCGTTATGCGTTATGAGTTAAGCGGTATGCGTTATGCGTTATGCGTTATGCGTTTTGCGGTATTCGTTATGCGTTGTGCATTATGCGTTATGCGTTGTGCGTTATGGGTTATGATTTATGCGTTATGCGATATGAGTTATGCGTTATGCGTTATGCGTTTTGCGTTATGCTTTATGCGTCATGCGTGATCCGTTATGCGTTAGGCGTTATGCGATTTGCGGTATTCGTTAAGCGTTGTGCATTATGCGTTATGCGTTATGCGTTATGGGTTATGGGTTATGCGTTATGCTTTATGCGTTATTCATTTTGCGTTATGCGTTATTCGTTATGAGTTATGAGTTATAAGTTATGCGTAATTTGTTATGCCTTATGAGTTATGCATTATGCGTTATGCGTTATGCATAATGCGTTATACGTTATGTATTATGCGTAATGCCTTATGCGTTATGCGATATGCGTCATGCATCAAGCCTTATGCGATATGCGATATGCGTCATGCATCAAGCCTTATGCGATATGCGATATGCGTCATGCATCAAGCCTTATGCGTTATGGGTTATGCGTTAACGTTATGCGTTATGCGTTATGCGTTATGCGTTATGCGTTATGCGTTATGCGTTATGCTTTATGCGTTATGCGTTACTCCTTATGAGTTATGAGTTATAAGTTATGCGTAATGCGTTATGCGTTATGCGTTATGCGTTATGCGTTATGCGTTATGCGTTATGCGTTATGCGTTATGCGTTATGCGTTATGCGTTATGCCTGATCCGTTATGCGTTATGCGTTATGCGTTATGCGTTATGCGTGATCCGACATGCGTTATGCATTTTGCGTTATGCGTGATCCGACATGCATTATGCCATGCATCAAGCCTTATGCGATATGCGATATGCGTCATGCATCAAGCCTTATGCGTTATGGGTTATGCGTTAACGTTATGCGTTATGCGTTATGCGTTATGCGTTATGCGTTATGCGTTATGCGTTATGCGTTATGCTTTATGCGTTATGCGTTACTCCTTATGAGTTATGAGTTATAAGTTATGCGTAATTCGTTATGCGTTATGCGTTATGCGTTATGCTTTATGCGTTATTCGTGATCCGTTATGCGTTATGCGTTATGCGTTATGCGTTATGCGTTATGCGTTATGCGTTATGCTTTATGCGTTATGCGTTACTAATTATGAGTTATGAGTTATAAGTTATGCGTTATGCGTTATGCGTTATGCGTTATGCGTTATGCGTTATGCGTGATCCGTTATGCGTTATGCGTTATGCGTTATGCGTTATGCGTGATCCGACATGCATTATGCATTTTGCGTTATGCGTTATTCGTTATGAGTTATGAGTTATGCGTTATGCGTTGTGCGTTATACGTTTGCGTTATGCGTTATGCGTTATGCGTTATGCGTTATGCGTTATGCGTTATGCGTTATGCGTTATGCGTTATGCGTTATGCGTTATGCGTTATGCGTTATGCGTTATGCGTTATGCGTTATGCGTTATGCGTTATGCGTTATGCGTTATGCGTTATGCTTTATGCGTTATGCATTATGCGTTATGCGTTATGCGATATGCGTTATGCGTTATGCGTTATGCGTTATGCGTTATGCGTTATGCGTTATGCGTGATCCGTTATGCGTTATGCGTTATGCGTTATGCGTTATGCGTTATGCGTTATGCGTTATGCGTGATCCGACATGCGTTATGCATTTTGCGTTATGCGTTATGCGTTATGCGTTATGCGTTATGCGTTATGCGTTATGCGTTATGCGTTATGCGTTATGCGTTACTCCTTATGAGTTATGAGTTATAAGTTATGCGTTATGCGTTATGCGTTATGCGTTATGCGTTATGCGTTATGCGTGATCCGTTATGCGTTATGCGTTATGCGTTATGCGTTATGCGTTATGCGTTATGCGTGATCCGACATGCATTATGCATTTTGCGTTATGCGTTATTCGTTATGAGTTATGCGTTATGCGTTATGCGTTGTGCGTTATACGTTTGCGTTATGCGTTATGCGTTATGCGTTATGCGTTATGCGTCATGCGTTATGCGTTATGCGTTATGCGTTATGCGTTATGCGTTATGCGTTATGCGTTATGCGTTATGCGTTATGCGTCATGCGTTATGCGTTATGCGTTATGCGTTATGCGTTATGCGTTATGCGTTATGCGTTATGCGTTATGCGTTATGCGTTATGCGTTATGCGTTATGCGTTATGCGTTATGCGTTATGCGTTATGCGTTATGCTTTATGCGTTATGCATTATGCGTTATGCGTTATGCGATATGCGTTATGCGTTATGCGTTATGCGTTATGCGTTATGCGTTATGCGTTATGCGTTATGCGTTATGCGTGATCCGTTATGCGTTATGCGTTATGCGTTATGCGTTATGCGTTATGCGTTGTGCGTTATGCGTTATGCGTTATGCGTTATGCGTGATCCGTTATGCGTTATGCGTTATGCGTTATGCGTTATGCGTTATGCGTTATGCGTTATGCGTTATGCTTTATGCGTTATGCGTTACTCCTTACGAGTTATGAGTTATAAGTTATGCGTAATGCGTTATGCGTTATGCGTTATGCTTTATGCGTTATGCGTTATGCGTTATGCGTTATGCGTTATGCGTTATGCGTTATGCGTTATGCGTTATGCGTTATGCGTTATGCGTTATGCGTTATGCGTTATGCTTTATGCGTTATGCGTTACTCCATATGAGTTATGAGTTATAAGTTATGCGTAATGCGTTATGCGTTATGCGTTATGCTTTATGCGTTATGCGTTATGCGTTATGCGTTATGCGTTATGCGTTATGCGTTATGCGTGATCCGTTATGCGTTATGCGTTATGCGTTATGCGTTATGCGTGATCCGACATGCGTTATGCATTTTGCGTTATGCGTTATTCGTTATGAGTTTTGAGTTATTCGTTATGCGTTATGCGTTATGCGTTATGCGTTATGCTTTATGCGTTATGCGTTACTCCTTATGAGTTATGAGTTATAAGTTATGCGTAATGCGTTATGCGTTATGCGTTATGCTTTATGCGTTATGCGTTATGCGTTATGCGTTATGCGTTATGCGTTATGCGTTATGCCTGATCCGTTATGCGTTATGCGTTATGCGTTATGCGTTATGCGTTATGCGTTATGCGTGATCCGACATGCGTTATGCATTTTGCGTTATGCGTTATTCGTTATGAGTTATGAGTTATGCGTTATGCGTTATACGTTTGTGTCATGCATCAAGCCTTATGCGATATGCGATATGCGTCATGCATCAAGCCTTATGCGTTATGGGTTATGCGTTAACGTTATGCGTTATGCGTTATGCGTTATGCGTTATGCGTTATGCGTTATGCGTTACTCCTTACGAGTTATGAGTTATAAGTTATGCGTAATGCGTTATGCGTTATGCGTTATGCTTTATGCGTTATGCGTTATGCGTTATGCGTTATGCGTTATGCGTGATCCGTTATGCGTTATGCGTTATGCGTTATGCGTTATGCGTTATGCGTTATGCGTTATGCGTTATGCGTTATGCGTTATGCGTTATGCGTTATGCGTTATGCGTTATGCGTTATGCTTTATGCGTTATGCATTATGCGTTATGCGTTATGCGATATGCGTTATGCGTTATTCGTTATGAGTAATGAGTTATAAGTTATGCGTTATGCGTTATGCTTTATGCATTATGCGTTATGCGTTATGCGTTATGCGTTATGCGTTATGCGTTATGCGTTATGCTTTATGTGTTATGCGTTACTCCTTACGAGTTATGAGTTATAAGTTATGCGTAATGCGTTATGCGTTATGCGTTATGCTTTATGCGTTATGCGTTATGCGTTATGCGTTATGCGTTATGCGTGATCCGTTATGCGTTATGCGTTATGCGTTATGCGTTATGATTTATGCGTTATGCGTTATGCGTTATGCGTTATGCGTTATGCGTTATGCGTTATGCGTTATGCGTTATGCGTTATGCGTTATGCGTTATGCGTTATGCGTTATGCTTTATGCGTTATGCGTTACTCCTTATGAGTTATGAGTTATAAGTTATGCGTAATGCGTTATGCTTTATGCGTTATGCGTTATGAGTTAAGCGGTATGCGTTATGCGTTATGCGTTTTGCGGTATTCGTTATGCGTTGTGCATTATGCGTTATGCGTTGTGCGTTATGGGTTATGATTTATGCGTTATGCGATATGAGTTATGCGTTATGCGTTATGCGTTATGCGTTATGCTTTATGCGTCATGCGTGATCCGTTATGCGTTAGGCGTTATGCGATTTGCGGTATTCGTTAAGCGTTGTGCATTATGCGTTATGCGTTATGCGTTATGGGTTATGGGTTATGCGTTATGCTTTATGCGTTATTCATTTTGCGTTATGCGTTATTCGTTATGAGTTATGAGTTATAAGTTATGCGTTATGCGTTATGCGTTATGCGTTATGCGTTATGCGTTATGCGTGATCCGACATGCGTTATGCATTTTGCGTTATGCGTTATTCGTTATGAGTTATGAGTTATAAGTTATGCATAATGCGTTATGCGTTATGCGTTATGCATTATGCTTTATCCGTTATGCGTTATGCGTTATGCTTTATGCGTTATGCGTTATGCGTTATGCGTTATACGGTATGCGTTATGCGTTATGCGTTATGCGTTATGCGTTATGCGTTATGCGTTATGCGTTATGCGTTATGCGTTATGCGTTATGCGTTATGCGTTATGCGTTATGCGTTATGCGTTATGCGTTATGCGTTATGCGTTATGCGTTATGCTTTATGCGTTATGCGTTACTCCTTATGAGTTATGAGTTATAAGTTATGCGTAATGCGTTATGCTTTATGCGTTATGCGTTATGAGTTAAGCGGTATGCGTTATGCGTTATGCGTTATGCGTTTTGCGGTATTCGTTATGCGTTGTGCATTATGCGTTATGCGTTGTGCGTTATGGGTTATGATTTATGCGTTATGCGATATGAGTTATGCGTTATGCGTTATGCGTTATGCGTTATGCTTTATGCGTCATGCGTGATCCGTTATGCGTTAGGCGTTATGCGATTTGCGGTATTCGTTAAGCGTTGTGCATTATGCGTTATGCGTTATGCGTTATGGGTTATGGGTTATGCGTTATGCTTTATGCGTTATTCATTTTGCGTTATGCGTTATTCGTTATGAGTTATGAGTTATAAGTTATGCGTAATTTGTTATGCCTTATGAGTTATGCATTATGCGTTATGCGTTATGCATAATGCGTTATACGTTATGTATTATGCGTAATGCCTTATGCGTTATGCGATATGCGTCATGCATCAAGCCTTATGCGATATGCGATATGCGTCATGCATCAAGCCTTATGCGATATGCGATATGCGTCATGCATCAAGCCTTATGCGTTATGGGTTATGCGTTAACGTTATGCGTTATGCGTTATGCGTTATGCGTTATGCGTTATGCGTTATGCGTTATGCTTTATGCGTTATGCGTTACTCCTTATGAGTTATGAGTTATAAGTTATGCGTAATGCGTTATGCGTTATGCGTTATGCTTTATGCGTTATGCGTTATGCGTTATGCGTTATGCGTTATGCGTTATGCGTTATGCGTTATGCCTGATCCGTTATGCGTTATGCGTTATGCGTTATGCGTTATGCGTCATGCATCAAGCCTTATGCGATATGCGATATGCGTCATGCATGAAGCCTTATGCGTTATGGGTTATGCGTTAACGTTATGCGTTATGCGTTATGCGTTATGCGTTATGCGTTATGCGTTATGCGTTATGCTTTATGCGTTATGCGTTACTCCTTATGAGTTATGAGTTATAAGTTATGCGTAATGCGTTATGCGTTATGCGTTATGCTTTATGCGTTATGCGTTATGCGTTATGCGTTATGCGTTATGCGTTATGCGTTATGCGTGATCCGACATGCGTTATGCATTTTGCGTTATGCGTTATTCGTTATGAGTTATGAGTTATGCGTTATGCGTTATACGTTTGTGTCATGCATCAAGCCTTATGCGATATGCGATATGCGTCATGCATCAAGCCTTATGCGTTATGGGTTATGCGTTAACGTTATGCGTTATGCGTTATGCGTTATGCGTTATGCGTTATGCGTTATGCGTTATGCGTTATGCTTTATGCGTTATGCGTTACTCCTTATGAGTTATGAGTTATAAGTTATGCGTAATTCGTTATGCGTTATGCGTTATGCGTTATGCTTTATGCGTTATGCGTGATCCGTTATGCGTTATGCGTTATGCGTTATGCGTTATGCGTTATGCGTTATGCGTTATGCTTTATGCGTTATGCGTTACTAATTATGAGTTATGAGTTATAAGTTATGCGTTATGCGTTATGCGTTATGCGTTATGCGTTATGCGTTATGCATGATCCGTTATGCGTTATGCGTTATGCGTTATGCGTTATGCGTGATCCGACATGCATTATGCATTTTGCGTTATGCGTTATTCGTTATGAGTTATGAGTTATGCGTTATGCGTTGTGCGTTATACGTTTGCGTTATGCGTTATGCGTTATGCGTTATGCGTTATGCGTCATGCGTTATGCGTTATGCGTTATGCGTTATGCGTTATGCGTTATGCGTTATGCGTTATGCGTTATGCGTTATGCGTTATGCGTTATGCGTTATGCGTTATGCGTTATGCGTTATGCTTTATGCGTTATGCATTATGCGTTATGCGTTATGCGCTATGCGTTATGCGTTATGCGTTATGCGTTATGCGTTATGCGTTATGCGTTATGCGTTATGCGTGATCCGTTATGCGTTATGCGTTATGCGTTATGCGTTATGCGTTATGCGTTATGCGTTATGCGTGATCCGACATGCGTTATGCATTTTGCGTTATGCGTTATGCGTTATGCGTTATGCGTTATGCGTTATGCGTTATGCGTTATGCGTTATGCGTTATGCGTTACTCCTTATGAGTTATGAGTTATAAGTTATGCGTTATGCGTTATGCGTTATGCGTTATGCGTTATGCGTTATGCGTGATCCGTTATGCGTTATGCGTTATGCGTTATGCGTTATGCGTTATGCGTTATGCGTGATCCGACATGCATTATGCATTTTGCGTTATGCGTTATTCGTTATGAGTTATGAGTTATGCGTTATGCGTTGTGCGTTATACGTTTGCGTTATGCGTTATGCGTTATGCGTTATGCGTTATGCGTCATGCGTTATGCGTTATGCGTTATGCGTTATGCGTTATGCGTTATGCGTTATGCGTTATGCGTTATGCGTTATGCGTCATGCGTTATGCGTTATGCGTTATGCGTTATGCGTTATGCGTTATGCGTTATGCGTTATGCTTTATGCGTTATGCGTTACTCCTTATGAGTTATGAGTTATAAGTTATGCGTAATTCGTTATGCGTTATGCGTTATGCGTTATGCTTTATGCGTTATGCGTGATCCGTTATGCGTTATGCGTTATGCGTTATGCGTTATGCGTTATGCGTTATGCGTTATGCTTTATGCGTTATGCGTTACTAATTATGAGTTATGAGTTATAAGTTATGCGTTATGCGTTATGCGTTATGCGTTATGCGTTATGCGTTATGCGTGATCCGTTATGCGTTATGCGTTATGCGTTATGCGTTATGCGTGATCCGACATGCATTATGCATTTTGCGTTATGCGTTATTCGTTATGAGTTATGAGTTATGCGTTATGCGTTGTGCGTTATACGTTTGCGTTATGCGTTATGCGTTATGCGTTATGCGTTATGCGTCATGCGTTATGCGTTATGCGTTATGCGTTATGCGTTATGCGTTATGCGTTATGCGTTATGCGTTATGCGTTATGCGTTATGCGTTATGCGTTATGCGTTATGCGTTATGCGTTATGCGTTATGCGTTATGCGTTATGCGTTATGCTTTATGCGTTATGCGTTACTCCTTATGAGTTATGAGTTATAAGTTATGCGTAATGCGTTATGCTTTATGCGTTATGCGTTATGAGTTAAGCGGTATGCGTTATGCGTTATGCGTTATGCGTTTTGCGGTATTCGTTATGCGTTGTGCATTATGCGTTATGCGTTGTGCGTTATGGGTTATGATTTATGCGTTATGCGATATGAGTTATGCGTTATGCGTTATGCGTTATGCGTTATGCTTTATGCGTCATGCGTGATCCGTTATGCGTTAGGCGTTATGCGATTTGCGGTATTCGTTAAGCGTTGTGCATTATGCGTTATGCGTTATGCGTTATGGGTTATGGGTTATGCGTTATGCTTTATGCGTTATTCATTTTGCGTTATGCGTTATTCGTTATGAGTTATGAGTTATAAGTTATGCGTAATTTGTTATGCCTTATGAGTTATGCATTATGCGTTATGCGTTATGCATAATGCGTTATACGTTATGTATTATGCGTAATGCCTTATGCGTTATGCGATATGCGTCATGCATCAAGCCTTATGCGATATGCGATATGCGTCATGCATCAAGCCTTATGCGATATGCGATATGCGTCATGCATCAAGCCTTATGCGTTATGGGTTATGCGTTAACGTTATGCGTTATGCGTTATGCGTTATGCGTTATGCGTTATGCGTTATGCGTTATGCTTTATGCGTTATGCGTTACTCCTTATGAGTTATGAGTTATAAGTTATGCGTAATGCGTTATGCGTTATGCGTTATGCTTTATGCGTTATGCGTTATGCGTTATGCGTTATGCGTTATGCGTTATGCGTTATGCGTTATGCGTGATCCGTTATGCGTTATGCGTTATGCGTTATGCGTTATGCGTCATGCATCAAGCCTTATGCGATATGCGATATGCGTCATGCATCAAGCCTTATGCGTTATGGGTTATGCGTTAACGTTATGCGTTATGCGTTATGCGTTATGCGTTATGCGTTATGCGTTATGCGTTATGCTTTATGCGTTATGCGTTACTCCTTATGAGTTATGAGTTATAAGTTATGCGTAATGCGTTATGCGTTATGCGTTATGCTTTATGCGTTATGCGTTATGCGTTATGCGTTATGCGTTATGCGTTATGCGTTATGCGTGATCCGACATGCGTTATGCATTTTGCGTTATGCGTTATTCGTTATGAGTTATGAGTTATGCGTTATGCGTTATACGTTTGTGTCATGCATCAAGCCTTATGCGATATGCGATATGCGTCATGCATCAAGCCTTATGCGTTATGGGTTATGCGTTAACGTTATGCGTTATGCGTTATGCGTTATGCGTTATGCGTTATGCGTTATGCGTTATGCGTTATGCTTTATGCGTTATGCGTTACTCCTTATGAGTTATGAGTTATAAGTTATGCGTAATTCGTTATGCGTTATGCGTTATGCGTTATGCTTTATGCGTTATGCGTGATCCGTTATGCGTTATGCGTTATGCGTTATGCGTTATGCGTTATGCGTTATGCGTTATGCTTTATGCGTTATGCGTTACTAATTATGAGTTATGAGTTATAAGTTATGCGTTATGCGTTATGCGTTATGCGTTATGCGTTATGCGTTATGCGTGATCCGTTATGCGTTATGCGTTATGCGTTATGCGTTATGCGTGATCCGACATGCATTATGCATTTTGCGTTATGCGTTATTCGTTATGAGTTATGAGTTATGCGTTATGCGTTGTGCGTTATACGTTTGCGTTATGCGTTATGCGTTATGCGTTATGCGTTATGCGTCATGCGTTATGCGTTATGCGTTATGCGTTATGCGTTATGCGTTATGCGTTATGCGTTATGCGTTATGCGTTATGCGTTATGCGTTATGCGTTATGCGTTATGCTTTATGCGTTATGCATTATGCGTTATGCGTTATGCGATATGCGTTATGCGTTATGCGTTATGCGTTATGCGTTATGCGTTATGCGTTATGCGTGATCCGTTATGCGTTATGCGTTATGCGTTATGCGTTATGCGTTATGCGTTATGCGTGATCCGACATGCGTTATGCATTTTGCGTTATGCGTTATGCGTTATGCGTTATGCGTTATGCGTTATGCGTTATGCGTTATGCGTTATGCGTTATGCGTTACTCCTTATGAGTTATGAGTTATAAGTTATGCGTTATGCGTTATGCGTTATGCGTTATGCGTTATGCGTTATGCGTGATCCGTTATGCGTTATGCGTTATGCGTTATGCGTTATGCGTTATGCGTTATGCGTGATCCGACATGCATTATGCATTTTGCGTTATGCGTTATTCGTTATGAGTTATGAGTTATGCGTTATGCGTTGTGCGTTATACGTTTGCGTTATGCGTTATGCGTTATGCGTTATGCGTGATGCGTCATGCGTTATGCGTTATGCGTTATGCGTTATGCGTTATGCGTTATGCGTTATGCGTTATGCGTTATGCGTTATGCGTCATGCGTTATGCGTTATGCGTTATGCGTTATGCGTTATGCGTTATGCGTTATGCGTTATGCGTTATGCGTTATGCGTTATGCGTTATGCGTTATGCGTTATGCGTTATGCGTTATGCTTTATGCGTTATGCATTATGCGTTATGCGTTATGCGATATGCGTTATGCGTTATGCGTTATGCGTTATGCGTTATGCGTTATGCGTTATGCGTTATGCGTTATGCGTGATCCGTTATGCGTTATGCGTTATGCGTTATGCGTTATGCGTTATGCGTTGTGCGTTATGCGTTATGCGTTATGCGTTATGCGTGATCCGTTATGCGTTAAGCGTTATGCTTTATGCGTTATGCGTTATGCGTTATGCGTTATGCGTTATGCTTTATGCGTTATGCGTTACTCCTTACGAGTTATGAGTTATAAGTTATGCGTAATGCGTTATGCGTTATGCGTTATGCTTTATGCGTTATGCGTTATGCGTTATGCGTTATGCGTTATGCGTTATGCGTTATGCGTTATGCGTTATGCGTTATGCGTTATGCGTTATGCGTTATGCTTTATGCGTTATGCGTTACTCCATATGAGTTATGAGTTATAAGTTATGCGTAATGCGTTATGCGTTATGCGTTATGCTTTATGCGTTATGCGTTATGCGTTATGCGTTATGCGTTATGCGTTATGCGTTATGCGTGATCCGTTATGCGTTATGCGTTATGCGTTATGCGTTATGCGTGATCCGACATGCGTTATGCATTTTGCGTTATGCGTTATTCGTTATGAGTTTTGAGTTATTCGTTATGCGTTATGCGTTATGCGTTATGCGTTATGCTTTATGCGTTATGCGTTACTCCTTATGAGTTATGAGTTATAAGTTATGCGTAATGCGTTATGCGTTATGCGTTATGCGTTATGCTTTATGCGTTATGCGTTATGCGTTATGCGTTATGCGTTATGCGTTATGCGTTATGCCTGATCCGTTATGCGTTATGCGTTATGCGTTATGCGTTATGCGTTATGCGTTATGCGTGATCCGACATGCGTTATGCATTTTGCGTTATGCGTTATTCGTTATGAGTTATGAGTTATGCGTTATGCGTTATACGTTTGTGTCATGCATCAAGCCTTATGCGATATGCGATATGCGTCATGCATCAAGCCTTATGCGTTATGGGTTATGCGTTAACGTTATGCGTTATGCGTTATGCGTTATGCGTTATGCGTTATGCGTTATGCGTTATGCTTTATGCGTTATGCGTTACTCCTTATGAGTTATGAGTTATAAGTTATGCGTAATTCGTTATGCGTTATGCGTTATGCGTTATGCTTTATGCGTTATGCGTGATCCGTTATGCGTTATGCGTTATGCGTTATGCGTTATGCGTTATGCGTTATGCGTTATGCTTTATGCGTTATGCGTTACTCCTTATGAGTTATGAGTTATAAGTTATGCGTTATGCGTTATGCGTTATGCGTTATGCGTTATGCGTTATGCGTGATCCGTTATGCGTTATGCGTTATGCGTTATGCGTGATCCGACATGCATTATGCATTTTGCGTTATGCGTTATTCGTTATGAGTTATGAGTTATGCGTTATGCGTTGTGCGTTATACGTTTGCGTTATGCGTTATGCGTTATGCGTTATGCGTTATGCGTCATGCGTTATGCGTTATGCGTTATGCGTTATGCGTTATGCGTTATGCGTTATGCGTTATGCGTTATGCGTTATACGTTATGCGTTATGCGTTATGCGTTATGCGTTATGCTTTATGCGTTATGCATTATGCGTTATGCGTTATGCGATATGCGTTATGCGTTATGCGTTATGCGTTATGCGTTATGCGTTATGCGTTATGCGTGATCCGTTATGCGTTATGCGTTATGCGTTATGCGTTATGCGTTATGCGTTATGCGTTATGCGTGATCCGACATGCGTTATGCATTTTGCGTTATGCGTTATGCGTTATGCGTTATGCGTTATGCGTTATGCGTTATGCGTTATGCGTTACTCCTTATGAGTTATGAGTTATAAGTTATGCGTTATGCGTTATGCGTTATGCGTTATGCGTTATGCGTTATGCGTGATCCGTTATGCGTTATGCGTTATGCGTTATGCGTTATGCGTTATGCGTGATCCGACATGCATTATGCATTTTGCGTTATGCGTTATTCGTTATGAGTTATGAGTTATGCGTTATGCGTTGTGCGTTATACGTTTGCGTTATGCGTTATGCGTTATGCGTTATGCGTCATGCGTTATGCGTTATGCGTTATGCGTTATGCGTTATGCGTTATGCGTTATGCGTTATGCGTTATGCGTTATGCGTTATGCGTCATGCGTTATGCGTTATGCGTTATGCGTTATGCGTTATGCGTTATGCGTTATGCGTTATGCGTTATGCGTTATGCGTTATGCGTTATGCGTTATGCGTTATGCGTTATGCGTTATGCGTTATGCGTTATGCGTTATGCGTTATGCGTTATGCGTTATGCTTTATGCGTTATGCATTATGCGTTATGCGTTATGCGATATGCGTTATGCGTTATGCGTTATGCGTTATGCGTTATGCGTTATGCGTTATGCGTTATGCGTTATGCGTTATGCGTGATCCGTTATGCGTTATGCGTTATGCGTTATGCGTTATGCGTTATGCGTTGTGCGTTATGCGTTATGCGTTATGCGTTATGCGTGATCCGTTATGCGTTATGCGTTATGCGTTATGCGATATGCGTTATGCGTTATGCGTTATGCGTTATGCTTTATGCGTTATGCGTTACTCCTTACGAGTTATGAGTTATAAGTTATGCGTAATGTGTTATGCGTTATGCGTTATGCTTTATGCGTTATGCGTTATGCGTTATGCGTTATGCGTTATGCGTTATGCGTTATGCGTTATGCGTTATGCGTTATGCGTTATGCGTTATGCGTTATGCGTTATGCGTTATGCTTTATGCGTTATGCGTTACTCCGTATGAGTTATGAGTTATAAGTTATGCGTAATGCGTTATGCGTTATGCGTTATGCTTTATGCGTTATGCGTTATGCGTTATGCGTTATGCGTTATGCGTTATGCGTGATCCGTTATGCGTTATGCGTTATGCGTTATGCGTTATGCGTTATGCGTTATGCGTGATCCGACATGCGTTATGCATTTTGCGTTATGCGTTATTCGTTATGAGTTTTGAGTTATTCGTTATGCGTTATGCGTTATGCGTTATGCGTTATGCTTTATGCGTTATGCGTTACTCCTTATGAGTTATGAGTTATAAGTTATGCGTAATGCGTTATGCTTTATGCGTTATGCGTTATGAGTTAAGCGGTATGCGTTATGCGTTTTGCGGTATTCGTTATGCGTTGTGCATTATGCGTTATGCGTTGTGCGTTATGGGTTATGATTTATGCGTTATGCGATATGAGTTATGCGTTATGCGTTATGGGTTATGCGTTATGCTTTATGCGTCATGCGTGATCCGTTATGCGTTAGGCGTTATGCGATTTGCGGTATTCGTTAAGCGTTGTGCATTATGCGTTATGCGTTATGCGTTATGCGTTATGCGTTATGCGTTATGCGTTATGCGTTATGCGTGATCCGTTATGCGTTATGCGTTATGCGTTATGCGTTATGCGTTATGCGTTATGCGTTATGCGTTATGCGTTATGCGTTATGCGTTATGCGTTATGCGTTATGCGTTATGCGTTATGCGTTATGCGTTATGCGTTATGCGTTATGCGTTATGCGTTATGCGTTATGCTTTATGCGTTATGCGTTACTCCTTACGAGTTATGAGTTATAAGTTATGCGTAATGCGTTATGCGTTATGCGTTATGCTTTATGCGTTATGCGTTATGCGTTATGGGTTATGGGTTATGCGTTATGCTTTATGCGTTATTCATTTTGCGTTATGCGTTATTCGTTATGAGTTATGAGTTATAAGTTATGCGTAATGCGTTATGCCTTATGAGTTATGCATTATGCGTTATGCGTTATGCATAATGCGTTATACGTTATGTATTATGCGTTATGCCTTATGCGTTATGCGATATGCGTCATGCATCAAGCCTTATGCGATATGCGATATGCGTCATGCATCAAGCCTTATGCGTTATGGGTTATGCGTTAACGTTATGCGTTATGCGTTATGATTTATGCTTTATGCGTTATGCGTTATGCGTGATCCGACATGCGTTATGCATTTTGCGTTATGCGTTATTCGTTATGAGTTATGAGTTATAAGTTATGCGTAATGCGTTATGCGTTATGCGTTATGCATTATGCTTTATCCGTTATGCGTTATGCGTTATGCTTTATGCGTTATGCGTTATGCGTTATGCGTTATGCGTTATGCCTTATGCGTTATGCGTTATGCGTTATGCGTTATGCGTTATTCGTTATGAGTAATGAGTTATAAGTTATGCGTTATGCGTAATGCGTTATGCGTTATGCGTTATGCGTTATGCGTTATGCTTTATGCGTTATGCGTTATGCGTTATGCTTTATGCGTTATTCGTTATGCGTTATGCGTTATGCGTTATGCGTTATGCGTTATGCATTATACGTTATGCCTTATGCGTTATGCTTTATGCGTTATGCGTTATGCGTTATGCGTTATGCGTTATGCGTTATGCGTTATGCGTGATCCGTTATGCGTTATGCGTTATGCGTTATGCGTTATGCGTTATGCGTTATGCGTTGTGCGTTATGCGTTATGCGTTATGCGTTATGCGTGATCCGTTATGCGTTATGCGTTATGCGTTATGCGATATGCGTTATGCGTTATGCGTTATGCGTTATGCTTTATGCGTTATGCGTTACTCCTTACGAGTTATGAGTTATAAGTTATGCGTAATGCGTTATGCGTTATGCGTTATGCTTTATGCGTTATGCGTTATGCGTTATGCGTTATGCGTTATGCGTTATGCGTTATGCGTTATGCGTTATGCGTTATGCGTTATGCGTTATGCGTTATGCGTTATGCGTTATGCTTTATGCGTTATGCGTTACTCCGTATGAGTTATGAGTTATAAGTTATGCGTAATGCGTTATGCGTTATGCGTTATGCTTTATGCGTTATGCGTTATGCGTTATGCGTTATGCGTTATGCGTTATGCGTGATCCGTTATGCGTTATGCGTTATGCGTTATGCGTTATGCGTTATGCGTTATGCGTTATGCGTTATGCGTGATCCGACATGCGTTATGCATTTTGCGTTATGCGTTATTCGTTATGAGTTTTGAGTTATTCGTTATGCGTTATGCGTTATGCGTTATGCGTTATGCGTTATGCTTTATGCGTTATGCGTTACTCCTTATGAGTTATGAGTTATAAGTTATGCGTAATGCGTTATGCTTTATGCGTTATGCGTTATGAGTTAAGCGGTATGCGTTATGCGTTTTGCGGTATTCGTTATGCGTTGTGCATTATGCGTTATGCGTTGTGCGTTATGGGTTATGATTTATGCGTTATGCGATATGAGTTATGCGTTATGCGTTATGGGTTATGCGTTATGCTTTATGCGTCATGCGTGATCCGTTATGCGTTAGGCGTTATGCGATTTGCGGTATTCGTTAAGCGTTGTGCATTATGCGTTATGCGTTATGCGTTATGCGTTATGCGTTATGCGTTATGCGTGATCCGTTATGCGTTATGCGTTATGCGTTATGCGTTATGCGTTATGCGTTATGCGTTATGCGTTATGCGTTATGCGTTATGCGTTATGCGTTATGCGTTATGCGTTATGCGTTATGCGTTATGCGTTATGCGTTATGCGTTATGCGTTATGCGTTATGCGTTATGCTTTATGCGTTATGCGTTACTCCTTACGAGTTATGAGTTATAAGTTATGCGTAATGCGTTATGCGTTATGCGTTATGCTTTATGCGTTATGCGTTATGCGTTATGGGTTATGGGTTATGCGTTATGCTTTATGCGTTATTCATTTTGCGTTATGCGTTATTCGTTATGAGTTATGAGTTATAAGTTATGCGTAATGCGTTATGCCTTATGAGTTATGCATTATGCGTTATGCGTTATGCATAATGCGTTATACGTTATGTATTATGCGTTATGCCTTATGCGTTATGCGATATGCGTCATGCATCAAGCCTTATGCGATATGCGATATGCGTCATGCATCAAGCCTTATGCGTTATGGGTTATGCGTTAACGTTATGCGTTATGCGTTATGATTTATGCTTTATGCGTTATGCGTTATGCGTGATCCGACATGCGTTATGCATTTTGCGTTATGCGTTATTCGTTATGAGTTATGAGTTATAAGTTATGCGTAATGCGTTATGCGTTATGCGTTATGCATTATGCTTTATCCGTTATGCGTTATGCGTTATGCTTTATGCGTTATGCGTTATGCGTTATGCGTTATGCGTTATGCCTTATGCGTTATGCGTTATGCGTTATGCGTTATGCGTTATTCGTTATGAGTAATGAGTTATAAGTTATGCGTTATGCGTAATGCGTTATGCGTTATGCGTTATGCGTTATGCGTTATGCTTTATGCGTTATGCGTTATGCGTTATGCTTTATGCGTTATTCGTTATGCGTTATGCGTTATGCGTTATGCGTTATGCGTTATGCATTATACGTTATGCCTTATGCGTTATGCTTTATGCGTTATGCGTTATGCGTTATGCGTTATGCGTTATTCGTTATGCGTTATGCTTTATGCGTTATGCGTTATGCGTTATGCGTTATGCGTTATGCGTTATGCGTTATGCGTTATGCGTTATGCGTTATGCCTTATGCGTTATGCGTTATTCGTTATGAGTAATGAGTTATAAGTTATGCGTTATGCGTTATGCTTTATGCGTTATGCGTTATGCGTTATGCGTTATGCGTTATGCGTTATGCGTTATGCGTTATGCGTTATGCGTTATGCGTTATGCGTTATGCGTTATGCTTTATGCGTTATGCGTTACTCCTTATGAGTTATGAGTTATAAGTTATGCGTAATGCGTTATGCTTTATGCGTTATGCGTTATGAGTTAAGCGGTATGCGTTATGCGTTATGCGTTTTGCGGTATTCGTTATGCGTTGTGCATTATGCGTTATGCGCTGTGCGTTATGGGTTATGATTTATGCGTTATGCGATATGAGTTATGCGTTATGCGTTATGCGTTATGCGTTATGCTTTATGCGTCATGCGTGATCCGTTATGCGTTAGGCGTTATGCGATTTGCGGTATTCGTTAAGCGTTGTGCATTATGCGTTATGCGTTATGCGTTATGGGTTATGGATTATGCGTTATGCTTTATGCGTTATTCATTTTGCGTTATGCGTTATTCGTTATGAGTTATGAGTTATAAGTTATGCGTAATTTGTTATGCCTTATGAGTTATGCATTATGCGTTATGCGTTATGCATAATGCGTTATACGTTATGTATTATGCGTAATGCCTTATGCGTTATGCGATATGCGTCATGCATCAAGCCTTATGCGATATGCGATATGCGTCATATATCAAGCCTTATGCGATATGCGATATGCGTCATGCATCAAGCCTTATGCGTTATGGGTTATGCGTTAACGTTATGCGTTATGCGTTATGCGTTATGCGTTATGCGTTATGCGTTATGCTTTATGCGTTATGCGTTACTCCTTATGAGTTATGAGTTATAAGTTATGCGTAATGCGTTATGCGTTATGCGTTATGCTTTATGCGTTATGCGTTATGCGTTATGCGTTATGCGTTATGCGTTATGCGTGATCCGTTATGCGTTATGCGTTATGCGTTATGCGTTATGTGTGATCCGACATGCGTTATGCATTTTGCGTTATGCGTTATTCGTTATGAGTTATGAGTTATGCGTTATGCGTTGTGCGTTATACGTTTGCGTTATGCGTTATGCGTTATGCGTTATGCGTTATGCGTCATGCGTTATGCGTTATGCGTTATGCGTTATGCGTTATGCGTTATGCGTTATGCGTTATGCGTTATGCGTTATGCGTTATGCGTTATGCGTTATGCTTTATGCGTTACGCATTATGCGTTATGCGTTATGCGATATGCGTTATGCGTTATGCGTTATGCGTTATGCGTTATGCGTTATGCGTTATGCGTGATCCGTTATGCGTTATGCGTTATGCGTTATGCGTTATGCGTTATGCGTTATGCGTTACTCCTTACGAGTTATGAGTTATAAGTTATGCGTAATGCGTTATGCGTTATGCGTTATGCTTTATGCGTTATGCGTTATGCGTTATGCGTTATGCGTTATGCGTTATGCGTTATGCGTTATGCGTTATGCGTTATGCGTTATGCGTTATGCGTTATGCGTGATCCGTTATGCGTTATGCGTTATGCGTTATGCGTTATGCGTTATGCGTTATGCGTTATGCGTTATGCGTTATGCGTTATGCGTTATGCGTTATGCGTTATGCGTTATGCGTTATGCGTTATGCTTTATGCGTTATGCGTTACTCCTTATGAGTTATGAGTTATAAGTTATGCGTAATGCGTTATGCTTTATGCGTTATGCGTTATGAGTTAAGCGGTATGCGTTATGCGTTATGCGTTTTGCGGTATTCGTTATGCGTTGTGCATTATGCGTTATGCGTTGTGCGTTATGGGTTATGATTTATGCGTTATGCGATATGAGTTATGCGTTATGCGTTATGCGTTATGCGTTATGCTTTATGCGTCATGCGTGATCCGTTATGCGTTAGGCGTTATGCGATTTGCGGTATTCGTTAAGCGTTGTGCATTATGCGTTATGCGTTATGCGTTATGGGTTATGGGTTATGCGTTATGCTTTATGCGTTATTCATTTTGCGTTATGCGTTATTCGTTATGAGTTATGAGTTATAAGTTATGCGTAATGCGTTATGCCTTATGAGTTATGCATTATGCGTTATGCGTAATGCATAATGCGTTATACGTTATGTATTATGCGTTATGCCTTATGCGTTATGCGATATGCGTCATGCATCAAGCCTTATGCGATATGCGATATGCGTCATTCATCAAGCCTTATGCGTTTTGGGTTATGCGTTAACGTTATGCGTTATGCGTTATGATTTATGCTTTATGCGTTATGCGTTATGCGTGATCCGACATGCGTTATGCATTTTGCGTTATGCGTTATTCGTTATGAGTTATGAGTTATAAGTTATGCGTAATGCGTTATGCGTTATGCGTTATGCATTATGCTTTATCCGTTATGCGTTATGCGTTATGCTTTATGCGTTATGCGTTATGCGTTATGCGTTATGCGTTATGCCTTATGCGTTATGCGTTATGCGTTATGCGTTATGCGTTATTCGTTATGAGTAATGAGTTATAAGTTATGCGTTATGCGTAATGCGTTATGCGTTATGCGTTATGCGTTATGCGTTATGCTTTATGCGTTATGCGTTATGCGTTATGCTTTATGCGTTATTCGTTATGCGTTATGCGTTATGCGTTATGCGTTATGCGTTATGCGTTATGCATTATGCGTTATGCGTTATGCGTTATGCGTTATGCTTTATGCGTTATGCGTTATGCGTTATGCGTTATTCGTTATGCGTTATGCTTTATGCGTTATGCCTTATGCGTTATGCGATATGCGTCATGCATCAAGCCTTATGCGATATGCGATATGCGTCATATATCAAGCCTTATGCGATATGCGATATGCGTCATGCATCAAGCCTTATGCGTTATGGGTTATGCGTTAACGTTATGCGTTATGCGTTATGCGTTATGCGTTATGCGTTATGCGTTATGCGTTATGCTTTATGCGTTATGCGTTACTCCTTATGAGTTATGAGTTATAAGTTATGCGTAATGCGTTATGCGTTATGCGTTATGCTTTATGCGTTATGCGTTATGCGTTATGCGTTATGCGTTATGCGTTATGCGTGATCCGTTATGCGTTATGCGTTATTCGTTATGCGTTATGCGTTATGTGTGATCCGACATGCGTTATGCATTTTGCGTTATGCGTTATTCGTTATGAGTTATGAGTTATGCGTTATGCGTTGTGCGTTATACGTTTGCGTTATGCGTTATGCGTTATGCGTTATGCGTTATGCGTCATGCGTTATGCGTTATGCGTTATGCGTTATGCGTTATGCGTTATGCGTTATGCGTTATGCGTTATGCGTTATGCGTTATGCGTTATGCTTTATGCGTTACGCATTATGCGTTATGCGTTATGCGATATGCGTTATGCGTTATGCGTTATGCGTTATGCGTTATGCGTTATGCGTTATGCGTGATCCGTTATGCGTTATGCGTTATGCGTTATGCGTTATGCGTTATGCGTTATGCGTTACTCCTTACGAGTTATGAGTTATAAGTTATGCGTAATGCGTTATGCGTTATGCGTTATGCTTTATGCGTTATGCGTTATGCGTTATGCGTTATGCGTTATGCGTTATGCGTTATGCGTTATGCGTTATGCGTTATGCGTGATCCGTTATGCGTTATGCGTTATGCGTTATGCGTTATGCGTTATGCGTTATGCGTTATGCGTTATGCGTTATGCGTTATGCGTTATGCGTTATGCGTTATGCGTTATGCGTTATGCTTTATGCGTTATGCGTTACTCCTTATGAGTTATGAGTTATAAGTTATGCGTAATGCGTTATGCTTTATGCGTTATGCGTTATGAGTTAAGCGGTATGCGTTATGCGTTATGCGTTTTGCGGTATTCGTTATGCGTTGTGCATTATGCGTTATGCGTTGTGCGTTATGGGTTATGATTTATGCGTTATGCGATATGAGTTATGCGTTATGCGTTATGCGTTATGCTTTATGCGTCATGCGTGATCCGTTATGCGTTAGGCGTTATGCGATTTTGCGGTATTCGTTAAGCGTTGTGCATTATGCGTTATGCGTTATGCGTTATGGGTTATGGGTTATGCGTTATGCTTTATGCGTTATTCATTTTGCGTTATGCGTTATTCGTTATGAGTTATGAGTTATAAGTTATGCGTAATGCGTTATGCCTTATGAGTTATGCATTATGCGTTATGCGTAATGCATAATGCGTTATACGTTATGTATTATGCGTTATGCCTTATGCGTTATGCGATATGCGTCATGCATCAAGCCTTATGCGATATGCGATATGCGTCATTCATCAAGCCTTATGCGTTTTGGGTTATGCGTTAACGTTATGCGTTATGCGTTATGATTTATGCTTTATGCGTTATGCGTTATGCGTGATCCGACATGCGTTATGCATTTTGCGTTATGCGTTATTCGTTATGAGTTATGAGTTATAAGTTATGCGTAATGCGTTATGCGTTATGCGTTATGCATTATGCTTTATCCGTTATGCGTTATGCGTTATGCTTTATGCGTTATGCGTTATGCGTTATGCGTTATGCCTTATGCGTTATGCGTTATGCGTTATGCGTTATGCGTTATTCGTTATGAGTAATGAGTTATAAGTTATGCGTTATGCGTAATGCGTTATGCGTTATGCGTTATGCGTTATGCGTTATGCGTTATGCTTTATGCGTTATGCGTTATGCGTTATGCTTTATGCGTTATTCGTTATGCGTTATGCGTTATGCGTTATGCGTTATGCGTTATGCGTTATGCGTTATGCATTATGCGTTATGCGTTATGCGTTATGCGTTATGCTTTATGCGTTATGCGTTATGCGTTATGCGTTATTCGTTATGCGTTATGCTTTATGCGTTATGCGTTATGCGTTATGCGTTGTGCGTTATGCGTTATGCGTTATGCGTTATGCGTTATGCCTTATGCGTTATGCGTTATTCGTTATGAGTAATGAGTTATAAGTTATGCGTTATGCGTTATGCTTTATGCGTTATGCGTTATGCGTTATGCGTTATGCGTTATGCGTTATGCGTTATGCGTTATGCGTTATGCGTTATGCGTTATGCGTTATGCGTTATGCGTTATGCGTTATGCGTTATGCGTTATGCGTGATCCGACATGCGTTATACATTTTGCGTTATGCGTTATTCGTTATGAGTTATGAGTTATAAGTTATGCGTAATGCGTTATGCGTTATGCGTTATGCATTATGCTTTATCCGTTATGCGTTATGCGTTATGCTTTATGCGTTATGCGTTATGCGTTATGCGTTATGCGTTATGCGTTATGCGTTATGCGTTATGCCTTATGCGTTATGCGTTATTCGTTATGAGTAATGAGTTATAAGTTATGCGTTATGCGTTATGCGTTATGCGTTATGCGTTATGCGTTATGCGTTATGCGTTATGCGTTATGCGTTATGCGTTATGCGTTATGCGTTATGCGTTATGCGTTATGCGTTATACGGTATGCGTTATGCGTTATGCGTTATGCGTTATGCGTTATGCGTTATGCGTTATGCGTTATGCGTTATGCGTTATGCGTTATGCGTTATGCGTTATGCGTTATGCGTTATGCGTTATGCGTTATGCGTTATGCGTTATGCGTTATGCGTTATGCGTTATGCGTTATGCGTTATGCGTTATGCGTTATGCGTTATGCGTTATGCGTTATGCGTTATGCTTTATGCGTTATGCGTTACTCCTTATGAGTTATGAGTTATAAGTTATGCATAATGCGTTATGCGTTATGCGTTATGCATTATGCTTTATCCGTTATGCGTTATGCGTTATGCTTTATGCGTTATGCGTTATGCGTTATGCGTTATGCGTTATGCGTTATGCCTTATGCGTTATGCGTTATTCGTTATGAGTAATGAGTTATAAGTTATGCGTTATGCGTTATGCGTTATGCGTTATGCGTTATGCGTTATGCGTTATGCGTTATGCGTTATGCGTTATGCGTTATGCGTTATACGGTATGCGTTATGCGTTATGCGTTATGCGTTATGCGTTATGCGTTATGCGTTATGCGTTATGCGTTATGCGTTATGCGTTATGCGTTGTGCGTTATGCGTTATGCGTTATGCGTTATGCTTTATGCGTTATGCGTTACTCCTTATGAGTTATGAGTTATAAGTTATGCGTAATGCGTTATGCTTTATGCGTTATGCGTTATGAGTTAAGCGGTATGCGTTATGCGTTATGCGTTATGCGTTATGCGTTTTGCGGTAATCGTTATGCGTTGTGCATTATGCGATATGCGTTGTGCATTATGGGTTATGATTTATGCGTTATGCGTTGTGCATATTGGGTTATGATTTATGCGTTATGCGATATGAGTTATGCGTTATGCGTTATGCGTTATGCGTTATGCTTTATGCGTTATGCGTGATCCGTTATGCGTTAGGCGTTATGCGATTTGCGGTATTCGTTAAGCGTTGTGCATTATGCGTTATGCGTTATGCGTTATGGGTTATGGGTTATGCGTTATGCTTTATGCGTTATTCATTTTGCGTTATGCGTTATTCGTTATGAGTTATGAGTTATAAGTTATGCGTAATTTGTTATGCATTATACGTTATGCGTTATGCGTTATGCGTTATGCTTTATGCGTTATGCGTTACTCCTTATGAGTTATGAGTTATAAGTTATGCGTAATGCGTTATGCGTTATGCGTTATGCTTTATGCGTTATGCGTTATGCGTTATGCGTTATGCGTTATGCGTTATGCGTTATGCCTGATCCGTTATGCGTTATGCGTTATGCGTTATGCGTTATGCGTGATCCGACATGCGTTATGCATTTTGCGTTATGCGTTATTCGTTATGAGTTATGAGTTATGCGTTATGCGGTGTGCGTTATACGTTTGCGTCATGCATCAAGCCTTATGCGATATGCGATATGCGTCATGCATCAAGCCTTATGCGATATGCGATATGCGTCATGCATCAAGCCTTATGCGTTATGGGTTATGCGTTAACGTTATGCGTTATGCGTTATGCGTTATGCGTTATGCGTTATGCGTTATGCGTTATGCGTTATGCGTTATGCTTTATGCGTTATGCGTTACTCCTTATGAGTTATGAGTTATAAGTTATGCGTAATGCGTTATGCGTTATGCGTTATGCTTTATGCGTTATGCGTTATGCGTTATGCGTTATGCGTTATGCGTTATGCGTTATGCCTGATCCGTTATGCGTTATGCGTTATGCGTTATGCGTTATGCGTGATCCGACATGCGTTATGCATTTTGCGTTATGCGTTATTCGTTATGAGTTATGAGTTATGCGTTATGCGTTGTGCGTTATACGTTTGCGTCATGCATCAAGCCTTATGCGATATGCGATATGCGTCATGCATCAAGCCTTATGCGTTATGGGTTATGCGTTAACGTTATGCGTTATGCGTTATGCGTTATGCGTTATGCGTTATGCGTTATGCGTTATGCTTTATGCGTTATGCGTTACTCCTTACGAGTTATGAGTTATAAGTTATGCGTAATTCGTTATCCGTTATGCGTTATGCGTTATGGGTTATGGGTTATGCGTTATGCTTTATGCGTTATTCATTTTGCGTTATGCGTAATGCGTTATGCGTTATGCGTTATGCCTGATCCGTTATGCGTTATGCGTTATGCGTTATGCGTTATGCGTTATGCGTTATGCGTTATGCGTGATCCGACATGCGTTATGCATTTTGCGTTATGCGTTATTCGTTATGAGTTATGAGTTATGCGTTATGCGTTGTGCGTTATACGTTTGCGTCATGCATCAAGCCTTATGCGATATGCGATATGCGTCATGCATCAAGCCTTATGCGTTATGGGTTATGCGTTAACGTTATGCGTTATGCGTTATGCGTTATGCGTTATGCGTTATGCGTTATGCGTTATGCTTTATGCGTTATGCGTTACTCCTTATGAGTTATGAGTTATAAGTTATGCGTAATTCGATATGCGTTATGCGTTATGCTTTATGCGTTATGCGTGATCCGTTATGCGTTATGCGTTATGCGTTATGCGTTATGCGTTATGCGTTATGCGTTATGCTTTATGCGTTATGCGTTACTCCTTATGAGTTATGAGTTATAAGTTATGCGTAATTCGTTATGCGTTATGCGTTATGCGTTATGGGTTATGGGTTATGCGTTATGCGTTATGCGTTATGCGTTATGCTTTATGCGTTATGCGTTATGCGTTATGCGTTATGCGTTATGCGTTATGCGTTATGCCTGATCCGTTATGCGTTATGCGTTATGCGTTATGCGTTATGCGTGATCCGACATGCGTTATGCATTTTGCGTTATGCGTTATTCGTTATGAGTTATGAGTTATGCGTTATGCGTTGTGCGTTATACGTTTGCGTCATGCATCAAGCCTTATGCGATATGCGATATGCGTCATGCATCAAGCCTTATGCGTTATGGGTTATGCGTTAACGTTATGCGTTATGCGTTATGCGTTATGCGTTATGCGTTATGCGTTATGCGTTATGCTTTATGCGTTATGCGTTACTCCTTACGAGTTATGAGTTATAAGTTATGCGTAATTCGTTATGCGTTATGCGTTATGCGTTATGGGTTATGGGTTATGCGTTATGCTTTATGCGTTATTCATTTTGCGTTATGCGTAATGCGTTATGCGTTATGCGTTATGCCTGATCCGTTATGCGTTATGCGTTATGCGTTATGCGTTATGCGTTATGCGTTATGCGTTATGCGTGATCCGACATGCGTTATGCATTTTGCGTTATGCGTTATTCGTTATGAGTTATGAGTTATGCGTTATGCGTTATGCGTTATGCGTTATGCGTTATGCGTTATGCGTTATGCGTTATGCGTTATGCTTTATGCGTTACGCATTATGCGTTATGCGTTATGCGATATGCGTTATGCGTTATGCGTTATGCGTTATGCGTTATGCGTTATGCGTTATGCGTGATCCGTTATGCGTTATGCGTTATGCGTTATGCGTTATGCGTTACTCCTTACGAGTTATGAGTTATAAGTTATGCGTAATGCGTTATGCGTTATGCGTTATGCTTTATGCGTTATGCGTTATGCGTTATGCGTTATGCGTTATGCGTTATGCGTTATGCGTTATGCGTTATGCGTTATGCGTGATCCGTTATGCGTTATGCGTTATGCGTTATGCGTTATGCGTTATGCGTTATGCGTTATGCGTTATGCGTTATGCGTTATGCGTTATGCGTTATGCGTTATGCGTTATGCTTTATGCGTTATGCGTTACTCCTTATGAGTTATGAGTTATAAGTTATGCGTAATGCGTTATGCTTTATGCGTTATGCGTTATGAGTTAAGCGGTATGCGTTATGCGTTATGCGTTTTGCGGTATTCGTTATGCGTTGTGCATTATGCGTTATGCGTTGTGCGTTATGGGTTATGATTTATGCGTTATGCGATATGAGTTATGCGTTATGCGTTATGCGTTATGCTTTATGCGTCATGCGTGATCCGTTATGCGTTAGGCGTTATGCGATTTTGCGGTATTCGTTAAGCGTTGTGCATTATGCGTTATGCGTTATGCGTTATGGGTTATGGGTTATGCGTTATGCTTTATGCGTTATTCATTTTGCGTTATGCGTTATTCGTTATGAGTTATGAGTTATAAGTTATGCGTAATGCGTTATGCCTTATGAGTTATGCATTATGCGTTATGCGTAATGCATAATGCGTTATACGTTATGTATTATGCGTTATGCCTTATGCGTTATGCGATATGCGTCATGCATCAAGCCTTATGCGATATGCGATATGCGTCATTCATCAAGCCTTATGCGTTTTGGGTTATGCGTTAACGTTATGCGTTATGCGTTATGATTTATGCTTTATGCGTTATGCGTTATGCGTGATCCGACATGCGTTATGCATTTTGCGTTATGCGTTATTCGTTATGAGTTATGAGTTATAAGTTATGCGTAATGCGTTATGCGTTATGCGTTATGCATTATGCTTTATCCGTTATGCGTTATGCGTTATGCTTTATGCGTTATGCGTTATGCGTTATGCGTTATGCCTTATGCGTTATGCGTTATGCGTTATGCGTTATGCGTTATTCGTTATGAGTAATGAGTTATAAGTTATGCGTTATGCGTAATGCGTTATGCGTTATGCGTTATGCGTTATGCGTTATGCGTTATGCTTTATGCGTTATGCGTTATGCGTTATGCTTTATGCGTTATTCGTTATGCGTTATGCGTTATGCGTTATGCGTTATGCGTTATGCGTTATGCGTTATGCATTATGCGTTATGCGTTATGCGTTATGCGTTATGCTTTATGCGTTATGCGTTATGCGTTATGCGTTATTCGTTATGCGTTATGCTTTATGCGTTATGCGTTATGCGTTATGCGTTGTGCGTTATGCGTTATGCGTTATGCGTTATGCGTTATGCCTTATGCGTTATGCGTTATTCGTTATGAGTAATGAGTTATAAGTTATGCGTTATGCGTTATGCTTTATGCGTTATGCGTTATGCGTTATGCGTTATGCGTTATGCGTTATGCGTTATGCGTTATGCGTTATGCGTTATGCGTTATGCGTTATGCGTTATGCGTTATGCGTTATGCGTTATGCGTTATGCGTTATGCGTTATACATTTTGCGTTATGCGTTATTCGTTATGAGTTATGAGTTATAAGTTATGCATAATGCGTTATGCGTTATGCGTTATGCATTATGCTTTATCCGTTATGCGTTATGCGTTATGCTTTATGCGTTATGCGTTATGCGTTATGCGTTATGCGTTATGCGTTATGCGTTATGCGTTATGCCTTATGCGTTATGCGTTATTCGTTATGAGTAATGAGTTATAAGTTATGCGTTATGCGTTATGCGTTATGCGTTATGCGTTATGCGTTATGCGTTATGCGTTATGCGTTATGCGTTATGCGTTATGCGTTATGCGTTATGCGTTATGCGTTATGCGTTATACGGTATGCGTTATGCGTTATGCGTTATGCGTTATGCGTTATGCGTTATGCGTTATGCGTTATGCGTTATGCGTTATGCGTTATGCGTTATGCGTTATGCGTTATGCGTTATGCGTTATGCGTTATGCGTTATGCGTTATGCGTTATGCGTTATGCGTTATGCGTTATGCGTTATGCGTTATGCGTTATGCGTTATGCGTTATGCGTTATGCTTTATGCGTTATGCGTTACTCCTTATGAGTTATGAGTTATAAGTTATGCATAATGCGTTATGCGTTATGCGTTATGCATTATGCTTTATCCGTTATGCGTTATGCGTTATGCTTTATGCGTTATGCGTTATGCGTTATGCGTTATGCGTTATGCGTTATGCCTTATGCGTTATGCGTTATTCGTTATGAGTAATGAGTTATAAGTTATGCGTTATGCGTTATGCGTTATGCGTTATGCGTTATGCGTTATGCGTTATGCGTTATGCGTTATGCGTTATGCGTTATGCGTTATACGGTATGCGTTATGCGTTATGCGTTATGCGTTATGCGTTATGCGTTATGCGTTATGCGTTATGCGTTATGCGTTATGCGTTATGCGTTATGCGTTGTGCGTTATGCGTTATGCGTTATGCGTTATGCTTTATGCGTTATGCGTTACTCCTTATGAGTTATGAGTTATAAGTTATGCGTAATGCGTTATGCTTTATGCGTTATGCGTTATGAGTTAAGCGGTATGCGTTATGCGTTATGCGTTATGCGTTATGCGTTTTGCGGTAATCGTTATGCGTTGTGCATTATGCGATATGCGTTGTGCATTATGGGTTATGATTTATGCGTTATGCGTTGTGCATATTGGGTTATGATTTATGCGTTATGCGATATGAGTTATGCGTTATGCGTTATGCGTTATGCGTTATGCTTTATGCGTCATGCGTGATCCGTTATGCGTTAGGCGTTATGCGATTTGCGGTATTCGTTAAGCGTTGTGCATTATGCGTTATGCGTTATGCGTTATGGGTTATGGGTTATGCGTTATGCTTTATGCGTTATTCATTTTGCGTTATGCGTTATTCGTTATGAGTTATGAGTTATAAGTTATGCGTAATTTGTTATGCATTATACGTTATGCGTTATGCGTTATGCGTTATGCTTTATGCGTTATGCGTTACTCCTTATGAGTTATGAGTTATAAGTTATGCGTAATGCGTTATGCGTTATGCGTTATGCTTTATGCGTTATGCGTTATGCGTTATGCGTTATGCGTTATGCGTTATGCGTTATGCCTGATCCGTTATGCGTTATGCGTTATGCGTTATGCGTTATGCGTGATCCGACATGCGTTATGCATTTTGCGTTATGCGTTATTCGTTATGAGTTATGAGTTATGCGTTATGCGGTGTGCGTTATACGTTTGCGTCATGCATCAAGCCTTATGCGATATGCGATATGCGTCATGCATCAAGCCTTATGCGATATGCGATATGCGTCATGCATCAAGCCTTATGCGTTATGGGTTATGCGTTAACGTTATGCGTTATGCGTTATGCGTTATGCGTTATGCGTTATGCGTTATGCGTTATGCGTTATGCGTTATGCTTTATGCGTTATGCGTTACTCCTTATGAGTTATGAGTTATAAGTTATGCGTAATGCGTTATGCGTTATGCGTTATGCGTTATGCGTTATGCGTTATGCGTTATGCGTTATGCGTTATGCGTTATGCGTTATGCCTGATCCGTTATGCGTTATGCGTTATGCGTTATGCGTTATGCGTGATCCGACATGCGTTATGCATTTTGCGTTATGCGTTATTCGTTATGAGTTATGAGTTATGCGTTATGCGTTGTGCGTTATACGTTTGCGTCATGCATCAAGCCTTATGCGATATGCGATATGCGTCATGCATCAAGCCTTATGCGTTATGGGTTATGCGTTAACGTTATGCGTTATGCGTTATGCGTTATGCGTTATGCGTTATGCGTTATGCGTTATGCTTTATGCGTTATGCGTTACTCCTTACGAGTTATGAGTTATAAGTTATGCGTAATTCGTTATGCGTTATGCGTTATGCGTTATGGGTTATGGGTTATGCGTTATGCTTTATGCGTTATTCATTTTGCGTTATGCGTAATGCGTTATGCGTTATGCGTTATGCCTGATCCGTTATGCGTTATGCGTTATGCGTTATGCGTTATGCGTTATGCGTTATGCGTTATGCGTGATCCGACATGCGTTATGCATTTTGCGTTATGCGTTATTCGTTATGAGTTATGAGTTATGCGTTATGCGTTGTGCGTTATACGTTTGCGTCATGCATCAAGCCTTATGCGATATGCGATATGCGTCATGCATCAAGCCTTATGCGTTATGGGTTATGCGTTAACGTTATGCGTTATGCGTTATGCGTTATGCGTTATGCGTTATGCGTTATGCGTTATGCTTTATGCGTTATGCGTTACTCCTTATGAGTTATGAGTTATAAGTTATGCGTAATTCGATATGCGTTATGCGTTATGCTTTATGCGTTATGCGTGATCCGTTATGCGTTATGCGTTATGCGTTATGCGTTATGCGTTATGCGTTATGCGTTATGCTTTATGCGTTATGCGTTACTCCTTATGAGTTATGAGTTATAAGTTATGCGTTATGCGTTATGCGTTATGCGTTATGCGTTATGCGTGATCCGTTATGCGTTATGCGTTATGCGTTATGCGTTATGCGTGATCCGACATGCGTTATGCATTTTGCGTTATGCGTTATTCGTTATGAGTTATGAGTTATGCGTTATGCGTTGTGCGTTATACGTTTGCGTTATGCGTTATGCGTTATGCGTTATGCGTTATGCGTCATGCGTTATGCGTTATGCGTTATGCGTTATGCGTTATGCGTTATGCGTTATGCGTTATGCGTTATGCGTTATGCGTTATGCTTTATGCGTTATGCATTATGCGTTATGCGTTATGCGATATGCGTTATGCGTTATGCGTTATGCGTTATGCGTTATGCGTTATGCGTTATGCGTGATCCGTTATGCGTTATGCGTTATGCGTTATGCGTTATGCGTTATGCGTTATGCGTTATGCGTTATGCGTTATGCGTGATCCGACATGCGTTATGCATTTTGCGTTATGCGTTATGCGTTATGCGTTATGCGTTATGCGTTATGCGTTATGCGTTATGCGTTATGCGTTATGCTTTATGCGTTATGCGTTACTCCTTACGAGTTATGAGTTATAAGTTATGCGTAATGCGTTATGCGTTATGCGTTATGCTTTATGCGTTATGCGTTATGCGTTATGCGTTATGCGTTATGCGTTATGCGTTATGCGTTATGCGTGATCCGTTATGCGTTATGCGTTATGCGTTATGCGTTATGCGTTATGCGTTATGCGTTATGCTTTATGCGTTATGCGTTACTCCTTATGAGTTATGAGTTATAAGTTATGCGTAATGCGTTATGCGTTATGCGTTATGCGTTATGCTTTATGCGTTATGCGTTATGCGTTATGCGTTATGCGTTATGCGTTATGCGTGATCCGTTATGCGTTATGCGTTATGCGTTATGCGTTATGCGTTATGCGTGATCCGACATGCGTTATGCGTTATGCGTTATGCTTTATGCGTTATGCGTTACTCCTTATGAGTTATGAGTTATAAGTTATGCGTAATGCGTTATGCGTTATGCGTTATGCTTTATGCGTTATGCGTTATGCGTTATGCGTTATGCGTTATGCGTTATGCGTTACGCGTTATGCGATATGCGTTATGCGTTATGCGTTATTCGTTATGAGTAATGAGTTATAAGTTATGCGTTATGCGTTATGCTTTATGCATTATGCGTTATGCGTTATGCGTTATGCGTTATGCGTTATGCGTTATGCGTTATGCTTTATGCGTTATGCGTTACTCCTTACGAGTTATGAGTTATAAGTTATGCGTAATGCGTTATGCGTTATGCGTTATGCTTTATGCGTTATGCGTTATGCGTTATGCGTTATGCGTGATCCGTTATGCGTTATGCGTTATGCGTTATGCGTTATGCGTTATGCGTTATGCGTTATGCGTTATGCGTTATGCGTTATGCGTTATGAGTTATGCGTTATGCTTTATGCGTTATGCGTTACTCCTTATGAGTTATGAGTTATAAGTTATGCGTAATGCGTTATGCTTTATGCGTTATGCGTTATGAGTTAAGCGGTATGCGTTATGCGTTATGCGTTTTGCGGTATTCGTTATGCGTTGTGCATTATGCGTTATGCGTTGTGCGTTATGGGTTATGATTTATGCGTTATGCGATATGAGTTATGCGTTATGCGTTATGCGTTATGCGTTATGCTTTATGCGTCATGCGTGATCCGTTATGCGTTAGGCGTTATGCGATTTGCGGTATTCGTTAAGCGTTGTGCATTATGCGTTATGCGTTATGCGTTATGCGTTATGCGTTATGCGTTATGCGTTATGCGTTATGCGTGATCCGTTATGCGTTATGCGTTATGCGTTATGCGTTATGCGTTATGCGTTATGCGTTATGCGTTATGCGTTATGCGTTATGCGTTATGCGTTATGCGTTATGCGTTATGCGTTATGCGTTATGTGTTATGCGTTATGCGTTATGCGTTATGCTTTATGCGTTATGCGTTACTCCTTACGAGTTATGAGTTATAAGTTATGCGTAATGCGTTATGCGTTATGCGTTATGCTTTATGCGTTATGCGTTATGCGTTATGGGTTATGGGTTATGCGTTATGCTTTATGCGTTATTCATTTTGCGTTATGCGTTATTCGTTATGAGTTATGAGTTATAAGTTATGCGTAATGCGTTATGCCTTATGAGTTATGCATTATGTGTTATGCGTTATGCATAATGCGTTATACGTTATGTATTATGCGTTATGCCTTATTCGTTATGCGATATGCGTCATGCATCAAGCCTTATGCGATATGCGATATGCGTCATGCATCAAGCCTTATGCGTTATGGGTTATGCGTTAACGTTATGCGTTATGCGTTATGATTTATGCTTTATGCGTTATGCGTTATGCGTGATCCGACATGCGTAATGCATTTTGCGTTATGCGTTATTCGTTATGAGTTATGAGTTATAAGTTATGCGTAATGCGTTATGCGTTATGCGTTATGCATTATGCTTTATCCGTTATGCGTTATGCGTTATGCTTTATGCGTTATGCGTTATGCGTTATGCGTTATGCGTTATGCCTTATGCCTTATGCGTTATGCGTTATGCGTTATGCGTTATGCGTTATTCGTTATGAGTAATGAGTTATAAGTTATGCGTTATGCGTAATGCGTTATGCGTTATGCGTTATGCTTTATGCGTTATGCGTTACTCCTTATGAGTTATGAGTTATAAGTTATGCGTAATGCGTTATGCGTTATGCGTTATGCTTTATGCGTTATGCGTTATGCGTTATGCGTTATGCGTTATGCGTTATGCGTTATGCGTTATGCCTGATCCGTTATGCGTTATGCGTTATGCGTTATGCGTTATGCGTTATGCGTGATCCGACATGCGTTATGCATTTTGCGTTATGCGTTATTCGTTATGAGTTATGAGTTATGCGTTATGCGTTGTGCGTTATACGTTTGCGTCATGCATCAAGCCTTATGCGATATGCGATATGCGTCATGCATCAAGCCTTACGCGTTATGGGTTATGCGTTAACGTTATGCGTTATGCGTTATGCGTTATGCGTTATGCGTTATGCTTTATGCGTTATGCGTTACTCCTTATGAGTTATGAGTTATAAGTTATGCGTAATTCGTTATGCGTTATGCGTTATGCGTTATGCTTTATGCGTTATGCGTGATCCGTTATGCGTTATGCTTTATGCGTCATGCGTGATCCGTTATGCGTTAGGCGTTATGCGATTTGCGGTATTCGTTAAGCGTTGTGCATTATGCGTTATGCGTTATGCGTTATGGGTTATGGGTTATGCGTTATGCTTTATGCGTTATTCATTTTGCGTTATGCGTTATGCGTTATGCGTTATGCGTTATGCCTGATCCGTTATGCGTTATGCGTTATGCGTTATGCGTTATGCGTTATGCGTTATGCGTTATGCGTGATCCGACATGCGTTATGCATTTTGCGTTATGCGTTATTCGTTATGAGTTATGAGTTATGCGTTATGCGTTGTGCGTTATACGTTTGCGTCATGCATCAAGCCTTATGCGATATGCGATATGCGTCATGCATCAAGCCTTATGCGTTATGGGTTATGCGTTATCGTTATGCGTTATGCGTTATGCGTTATGCGTTATGCGTTATGCGTTATGCGTTATGCTTTATGCGTTATGCGTTACTCCTTATGAGTTATGAGTTATAAGTTATGCGTAATTCGTTATGCGTTATGCGTTATGCTTTATGCGTTATGCGTGATCCGTTATGCGTTATGCGTTATGCGTTATGCGTTATGCGTTATGCGTTATGCTTTATGCGTTATGCGTTACTCCTTATGAGTTATGAGTTATAAGTTATGCGTTATGCGTTATGCGTTATGCGTTATGCGTTATGCGTGATCCGTTATGCGTTATGCGTTATGCGTTATGCGTTATGCGTGATCCGACATGCGTTATGCATTTTGCGTTATGCGTTATTCGTTATGAGTTATGAGTTATGCGTTATGCGTTGTGCGTTATACGTTTGCGTTATGCGTTATGCGTTATGCGTTATGCGTTATGCGTCATGCGTTATGCGTTATGCGTTATGCGTTATGCGTTATGCGTTATGCGTTATGCGTTATGCGTTATGCGTTATGCGTTATGCGTTATGCGTTATGCGTTATGCTTTATGCGTTATGCATTATGCGTTATGCGTTATGCGATATGCGTTATGCGTTATGCGTTATGCGTTATGCGTTATGCGTTATGCGTTATGCGTTATGCGTGATCCGTTATGCGTTATGCGTTATGCGTTATGCGTTATGCGTTATGCGTTATGCGTGATCCGACATGCGTTATGCATTTTGCGTTATGCGTTATGCGTTATGCGTTATGCGTTATGCGTTATGCGTGATCCGTTATGCGTTATGCGTTATGCGTTATGCGTTATGCGTTATGCGTTATGCGTTATGCGTTATGCTTTATGCGTTATGCGTTACTCCTTATGAGTTATGAGTTATAAGTTATGCGTAATGCGTTATGCGTTATGCGTTATGCTTTATGCGTTATGCGTTATGCGTTATGCGTTATGCGTTATGCGTTATGCGTGATCCGTTATGCGTTATGCGTTATGCGTTATGCGTTATGCGTTATGTGTGATCCGACATGCGTTATGCATTTTGCGTTATGCGTTATTCGTTATGAGTTATGAGTTATGCGTTATGCGTTGTGCGTTATACGTTTGCGTTATGCGTTATGCGTTATGCGTTATGCGTCATGCGTTATGCGTTATGCGTTATGCGTTATGCGTTATGCGTTATGCGTTATGCGTTATGCGTTATGCGTTATGCGTTATGCTTTATGCGTTACGCATTATGCGTTATGCGTTATGCGATATGCGTTATGCGTTATGCGTTATGCGTTATGCGTTATGCGTTATGCGTTATGCGTGATCCGTTATGCGTTATGCGTTATGCGTTATGCGTTATGCGTTATGCGTTACTCCTTACGAGTTATGAGTTATAAGTTATGCGTAATGCGTTATGCGTTATGCGTTATGCTTTATGCGTTATGCGTTATGCGTTATGCGTTATGCGTTATGCGTTATGCGTTATGCGTTATGCGTTATGCGTGATCCGTTATGCGTTATGCGTTATGCGTTATGCGTTATGCGTTATGCGTTATGCGTTATGCGTTATGCGTTATGCGTTATGCGTTATGCGTTATGCGTTATGCGTTATGCGTTATGCGTTATGCGTTATGCGTTATGCGTTATGCGTTATGCGTTATTGCTTTATGCGTTATGCGTTACTCCTTATGAGTTATGAGTTATAAGTTATGCGTAATGCGTTATGCTTTATGCGTTATGCGTTATGAGTTAAGCGGTATGCGTTATGCGTTATGCGTTTTGCGGTATTCGTTATGCGTTGTGCATTATGCGTTATGCGTTGTGCGTTATGGGTTATGATTTATGCGTTATGCGATATGAGTTATGCGTTATGCGTTATGCGTTATGCGTTATGCTTTATGCGTCATGCGTGATCCGTTATGCGTTAGGCGTTATGCGATTTGCGGTATTCGTTAAGCGTTGTGCATTATGCGTTATGCGTTATGCGTTATGGGTTATGGGTTATGCGTTATGCTTTATGCGTTATTCATTTTGCGTTATGCGTTATTCGTTATGAGTTATGAGTTATAAGTTATGCGTAATGCGTTATGCCTTATGAGTTATGCATTATGCGTTATGCATAACGCATAATGCGTTATACGTTATGTATTATGCGTTATGCCTTATGCGTTATGCGATATGCGTCATGCATCAAGCCTTATGCGATATGCGATATGCGTCATTCATCAAGCCTTATGCGTTTTGGGTTATGCGTTATCGTTATGCGTTATGCGTTATGATTTATGCTTTATGCGTTATGCGTTATGCGTGATCCGACATGCGTTATGCATTTTGCGTTATGCGTTATTCGTTATGAGTTATGAGTTATAAGTTATGCGTAATGCGTTATGCGTTATGCGTTATGCATTATGCTTTATCCGTTATGCGTTATGCGTTATGCGTTATGCGTTATGCGTTATGCGTTATGCGTTATGCCTTATGCGTTATGCGTTATGCGTTATGCGTTATGCGTTATTCGTTATGAGTAATGAGTTATAAGTTATGCGTTATGCGTAATGCGTTATGCGTTATGCGTTATGCGTTATGCGTTATGCTTTATGCGTTATGCGTTATGCGTTATGCTTTATGCGTTATTCGTTATGCGTTATGCGTTATGCGTTATGCGTTATGCGTTATGCGTTATGCGTTATGCATTATGCGTTATGCGTTATGCGTTATGCGTTATGCTTTATGCGTTATGCGTTATGCGTTATGCGTTATTCGTTATGCGTTATGCTTTATGCGTTATGCGTTATGCGTTATGCGTTGTGCGTTATGCGTTATGCGTTATGCGTTATGCCTTATGCGTTATGCGTTATTCGTTATGAGTAATGAGTTATAAGTTATGCGTTATGCGTTATGCTTTATGCGTTATGCGTTATGCGTTATGCGTTATGCGTTATGCGTTATGCGTTATGCGTTATGCGTTATGCGTTATGCGTTATGCGTTATGCGTTATGCGTTATGCGTTATGCGTTATGCGTTATGCGTTATGCGTTATGCGTGATCCGACATGCGTTATACATTTTGCGTTATGCGTTATTCGTTATGAGTTATGAGTTATAAGTTATGCATAATGCGTTATGCGTTATGCGTTATGCATTATGCTTTATCCGTTATGCGTTATGCGTTATGCTTTATGCGTTATGCGTTATGCGTTATGCGTTATGCGTTATGCGTTATGCGTTATGCCTTATGCGTTATGCGTTATTCGTTATGAGTAATGAGTTATAAGTTATGCGTTATGCGTTATGCGTTATGCGTTATGCGTTATGCGTTATGCGTTATGCGTTATGCGTTATGCGTTATGCGTTATGCGTTATGCGTTATGCGTTATGCGTTATGCGTTATGCGTTATGCGTTATACGGTATGCGTTATGCGTTATGCGTTATGCGTTATGCGTTATGCGTTATGCGTTATGCGTTATGCGTTATGCGTTATGCGTTATGCGTTATGCGTTATGCGTTATGCGTTATGCGTTATGCGTTATGCGCTATGCGTTATGCGTTATGCGTTATGCGTTATGCGTTATGCGTTATGCGTTATGCGTTATGCGTTATGCGTTATGCTTTATGCGTTATGCGTTACTCCTTATGAGTTATGAGTTATAAGTTATGCATAATGCGTTATGCGTTATGCGTTATGCATTATGCTTTATCCGTTATGCGTTATGCGTTATGCTTTATGCGTTATGCGTTATGCGTTATGCGTTATGCGTTATGCGTTATGCGTTATGCTTTATGCGTTATGCGTTATTCGTTATGAGTAATGAGTTATAAGTTATGCGTTATGCGTTATGCGTTATGCGTTATGCGTTATGCGTTATGCGTTATGCGTTATGCGTTATGCGTTATGCGTTATGCGTTATGCGTTATACGGTATGCGTTATGCGTTATGCGTTATGCGTTATGCGTTATGCGTTATGCGTTATGCGTTATGCGTTATGCGTTATGCGTTATGCGTTATGCGTTATGCGTTATGCGTTATGCGTTGTGCGTTATGCGTTATGCGTTATGCGTTATGCTTTATGCGTTATGCGTTACTCCTTATGAGTTATGAGTTATAAGTTATGCGTTATGCGTTATGCTTTATGCGTTATGCGTTATGAGTTAAGCGGTATGCGTTATGCGTTATGCGTTATGCGTTATGCGTTTTGCGGTAATCGTTATGCGTTGTGCATTATGCGTTATGCGTTGTGCATTATGGGTTATGATTTATGCGTTATGCGTTGTGCATATTGGGTTATGATTTATGCGTTATGCGATATGAGTTATGCGTTATGCGTTATGCGTTATGCGTTATGCTTTATGCGTCATGCGTGATCCGTTATGCGTTAGGCGTTATGCGATTTGCGGTATTCGTTAAGCGTTGTGCATTATGCGTTATGCGTTATGCGTTATGGGTTATGGGTTATGCGTTATGCTTTATGCGTTATTCATTTTGCGTTATGCGTTATTCGTTATGAGTTATGAGTTATAAGTTATGCGTAATTTGTTATGCATTATACGTTATGCGTTATGCGTTATGCGTTATGCTTTATGCGTTATGCGTTACTCCTTATGAGTTATGAGTTATAAGTTATGCGTAATGCGTTATGCGTTATGCGTTATGCTTTATGCGTTATGCGTTATGCGTTATGCGTTATGCGTTATGCGTTATGCGTTATGCCTGATCCGTTATGCGTTATGCGTTATGCGTTATGCGTTATGCGTTATGCGTGATCCGACATGCGTTATGCATTTTGCGTTATGCGTTATTCGTTATGAGTTATGAGTTATGCGTTATGCGTTGTGCGTTATACGTTTGCGTCATGCATCAAGCCTTATGCGATATGCGATATGCGTCATGCATCAAGCCTTATGCGATATGCGATATGCGTCATGCATCAAGCCTTATGCGTTATGGGTTATGCGTTAACGTTATGCGTTATGCGTTATGCGTTATGCGTTATGCGTTATGCGTTATGCGTTATGCGTTATGCTTTATGCGTTATGCGTTACTCCTTATGAGTTATGAGTTATAAGTTATGCGTAATGCGTTATGCGTTATGCGTTATGCTTTATGCGTTATGCGTTATGCGTTATGCGTTATGCGTTATGCGTTATGCGTTATGCCTGATCCGTTATGCGTTATGCGTTATGCGTTATGCGTTATGCGTTATGCGTGATCCGACATGCGTTATGCATTTTGCGTTATGCGTTATTCGTTATGAGTTATGAGTTATGCGTTATGCGTTGTGCGTTATACGTTTGCGTCATGCATCAAGCCTTATGCGATATGCGATATGCGTCATGCATCAAGCCTTATGCGTTATGGGTTATGCGTTAACGTTATGCGTTATGCGTTATGCGTTATGCGTTATGCGTTATGCGTTATGCGTTATGCTTTATGCGTTATGCGTTACTCCTTATGAGTTATGAGTTATAAGTTATGCGTAATTCGTTATGCGTTATGCGTTATGCGTTATGGGTTATGGGTTATGCGTTATGCTTTATGCGTTATTCATTTTGCGTTATGCGTTATGCGTTATGCGTTATGCGTTATGCCTGATCCGTTATGCGTTATGCGTTATGCGTTATGCGTTATGCGTGATCCGACATGCGTTATGCATTTTGCGTTATGCGTTATTCGTTATGAGTTATGAGTTATGCGTTATGCGTTGTGCGTTATACGTTTGCGTCATGCATCAAGCCTTATGCGATATGCGATATGCGTCATGCATCAAGCCTTATGCGTTATGGGTTATGCGTTAACGTTATGCGTTATGCGTTATGCGTTATGCGTTATGCGTGATCCGACATGCGTTATGCATTTTGCGTTATGCGTTATTCGTTATGAGTTATGAGTTATGCGTTATGCGTTGTGCGTTATACGTTTGCGTTATGCGTTATGCGTTATGCGTCATGCGTTATGCGTTATGCGTTATGCGTTATGCGTTATGCGTTATGCGTTATGCGTTATGCGTTATGCGTTATGCGTTATGCGTTATGCGTTATGCGTTATGCGTTATGCTTTATGCGTTATGCATTATGCGTTATGCGTTATGCGATATGCGTTATGCGTTATGCGTTATGCGTTATGCGTTATGCGTTATGCGTTATGCGTGATCCGTTATGCGTTATGCGTTATGCGTTATGCGTTATGCGTTATGCGTTATGCGTGATCCGACATGCGTTATGCATTTTGCGTTATGCGTTATGCGTTATGCGTTATGCGTTATGCGTTATGCGTTATGCGTTATGCGTTATGCGTTATGCTTTATGCGTTATGCGTTACTCCTTACGAGTTATGAGTTATAAGTTATGCGTAATGCGTTATGCGTTATGCGTTATGCTTTATGCGTTATGCGTTATGCGTTATGCGTTATGCGTTATGCGTTATGCGTTATGCGTTATGCGTGATCCGTTATGCGTTATGCGTTATGCGTTATGCGTTATGCGTTATGCGTTATGCGTTATGCTTTATGCGTTATGCGTTACTCCTTATGAGTTATGAGTTATAAGTTATGCGTAATGCGTTATGCGTTATGCGTTATGCTTTATGCGTTATGCGTTATGCGTTATGCGTTATGCGTTATGCGTTATGCGTGATCCGTTATGCGTTATGCGTTATGCGTTATGCGTTATGCGTTATGCGTGATCCGACATGCGTTATGCGTTATGCGTTATGCTTTATGCGTTATGCGTTACTCCTTATGAGTTATGAGTTATAAGTTATGCGTAATGCGTTATGCGTTATGCGTTATGCTTTATGCGTTATGCGTTATGCGTTATGCGTTATGCGTTATGCGTTATGCGTTACGCGTTATGCGATATGCGTTATGCGTTATGCGTTATTCGTTATGAGTAATGAGTTATAAGTTATGCGTTATGCGTTATGCTTTATGCATTATGCGTTATGCGTTATGCGTTATGCGTTATGCGTTATGCGTTATGCGTTATGCTTTATGCGTTATGCGTTACTCCTTACGAGTTATGAGTTATAAGTTATGCGTAATGCGTTATGCGTTATGCGTTATGCTTTATGCGTTATGCGTTATGCGTTATGCGTTATGCGTGATCCGTTATGCGTTATGCGTTATGCGTTATGCGTTATGCGTTATGCGTTATGCGTTATGCGTTATGCGTTATGCGTTATGCGTTATGCGTTATGCGTTATGCGTTATGCTTTATGCGTTATGCGTTACTCCTTATGAGTTATGAGTTATAAGTTATGCGTAATGCGTTATGCTTTATGCGTTATGCGTTATGAGTTAAGCGGTATGCGTTATGCGTTATGCGTTTTGCGGTATTCGTTATGCGTTGTGCATTATGCGTTATGCGTTGTGCGTTATGGGTTATGATTTATGCGTTATGCGATATGAGTTATGCGTTATGCGTTATGCGTTATGCGTTATGCTTTATGCGTCATGCGTGATCCGTTATGCGTTAGGCGTTATGCGATTTGCGGTATTCGTAAAGCGTTGTGCATTATGCGTTATGCGTTATGCGTTATGCGTTATGCGTTATGCGTTATGCGTTATGCGTTATGCGTGATCCGTTATGCGTTATGCGTTATGCGTTATGCGTTATGCGTTATGCGTTATGCGTTATGCGTTATGCGTTATGCGTTATGCGTTATGCGTTATGCGTTATGCGTTATGCGTTATGTCTTATGCGTTATGCGTTATGCGTTATGCTTTATGCGTTATGCGTTACTCCTTACGAGTTATGAGTTATAAGTTATGCGTAATGCGTTATGCGTTATGCGTTATGCTTTATGCGTTATGCGTTATGCGTTATGGGTTATGGGTTATGCGTTATGCTTTATGCGTTATTCATTTTGCGTTATGCGTTATTCGTTATGAGTTATGAGTTATAAGTTATGCGTAATGCGTTATGCCTTATGAGTTATGCATTATGCGTTATGCGTTATGCATAATGCGTTATACGTTATGTATTATGCGTTATGCCTTATTCGTTATGCGATATGCGTCATGCATCAAGCCTTATGCGATATGCGATATGCGTCATGCATCAAGCCTTATGCGTTATGGGTTATGCGTTAACGTTATGCGTTATGCGTTATGATTTATGCTTTATGCGTTATGCGTTATGCGTGATCCGACATGCGTAATGCATTTTGCGTTATGCGTTATTCGTTATGAGTTATGAGTTATAAGTTATGCGTAATGCGTTATGCGTTATGCGTTATGCATTATGCTTTATCCGTTATGCGTTATGCGTTATGCTTTATGCGTTATGCGTTATGCGTTATGCGTTATGCGTTATGCCTTATGCGTTATGCGTTATGCGTTATGCGTTATGCGTTATGCGTTATGCGTTATTCGTTATGAGTAATGAGTTATAAGTTATGCGTTATGCGTAATGCGTTATGCGTTATGCGTTATGCGTTATGCTTTATGCGTTATGCGTTACTCCTTATGAGTTATGAGTTATAAGTTATGCGTAATGCGTTATGCGTTATGCGTTATGCTTTATGCGTTATGCGTTATGCGTTATGCGTTATGCGTTATGCGTTATGCGTTATGCGTTATGCCTGATCCGTTATGCGTTATGCGTTATGCGTTATGCGTTATGCGTTATGCGTGATCCGACATGCGTTATGCATTTTGCGTTATGCGTTATTCGTTATGAGTTATGAGTTATGCGTTATGCGTTGTGCGTTATACGTTTGCGTCATGCATCAAGCCTTATGCGATATGCGATATGCGTCATGCATCAAGCCTTACGCGTTATGGGTTATGCGTTAACGTTATGCGTTATGCGTTATGCGTTATGCGTTATGCGTTATGCGTTATGCGTTATGCGTTATGCTTTATGCGTTATGCGTTACTCCTTATGAGTTATGAGTTATAAGTTATGCGTAATTCGTTATGCGTTATGCGTTATGCGTTATGCTTTATGCGTTATGCGTGATCCGTTATGCGTTATGCTTTATGCGTCATGCGTGATCCGTTATGCGTTAGGCGTTATGCGATTTGCGGTATTCGTTAAGCGTTGTGCATTATGCGTTATGCGTTATGCGTTATGGGTTATGGGTTATGCGTTATGCTTTATGCGTTATTCATTTTGCGTTATGCGTTATGCGTTATGCGTTATGCGTTATGCCTGATCCGTTATGCGTTATGCGTTATGCGTTATGCGTTATGCGTTATGCGTTATGCGTTATGCGTTATGCGTGATCCGACATGCGTTATGCATTTTGCGTTATGCGTTATTCGTTATGAGTTATGAGTTATGCGTTATGCGTTGTGCGTTATACGTTTGCGTCATGCATCAAGCCTTATGCGATATGCGATATGCGTCATGCATCAAGCCTTATGCGTTATGGGTTATGCGTTAACGTTATGCGTTATGCGTTATGCGTTATGCGTTATGCGTTATGCGTTATGCGTTATGCGTTATGCGTTATGCGTTATGCGTTACTCCTTATGAGTTATGAGTTATAAGTTATGCGTAATTCGTTATGCGTTATGCGTTATGCTTTATGCGTTATGCGTGATCCGTTATGCGTTATGCGTTATGCGTTATGCGTTATGCGTTATGCGTTATGCTTTATGCGTTATGCGTTACTCCTTATGAGTTATGAGTTATAAGTTATGCGTTATGCGTTATGCGTTATGCGTTATGCGTTATGCGTTATGCGTTATGCGTGATCCGTTATGCGTTATGCGTTATGCGTTATGCGTTATGCGTGATCCGACATGCGTTATGCATTTTGCGTTATGCGTTATTCGTTATGAGTTATGAGTTATGCGTTATGCGTTGTGCGTTATACGTTTGCGTTATGCGTTATGCGTTATGCGTTATGCGTTATGCGTCATGCGTTATGCGTTATGCGTTATGCGTTATGCGTTATGCGTTATGCGTTATGCGTTATGCGTTATGCGTTATGCTTTATGCGTTATGCATTATGCGTTATGCGTTATGCGATATGCGTTATGCGTTATGCGTTATGCGTTATGCGTTATGCGTTATGGGTTATGCGTTATGCGTGATCCGTTATGCGTTATGCGTTATGCGTTATGCGTTATGCGTTATGCGTTATGCGTGATCCGACATGCGTTATGCATTTTGCGTTATGCGTTATGCGTTATGCGTTATGCGTTATGCGTTATGCGTGATCCGTTATGCGTTATGCGTTATGCGTTATGCGTTATGCGTTATGCGTTATGCGTTATGCTTTATGCGTTATGCGTTACTCCTTATGAGTTATGAGTTATAAGTTATGCGTAATGCGTTATGCGTTATGCGTTATGCTTTATGCGTTATGCGTTATGCGTTATGCGTTATGCGTTATGCGTTATGCGTGATCCGTTATGCGTTATGACGTTATGCGTTATGCGTTATGCGTTATGCGTGATCCGACATGCGTTATGCGTTATGCGTTATGCTTTATGCGTTATGCGTTACTCCTTATGAGTTATGAGTTATAAGTTATGCGTAATGCGTTATGCGTTATGCGTTATGCTTTATGCGTTATGCGTTATGCGTTATGCGTTATGCGTTATGCGTTATGCGTTATGCGTTATGCGTTATGCGTTATGCGTTATGCGATATGCGTTATGCGTTATGCGTTATTCGTTATGAGTAATGAGTTATAAGTTATGCGTTATGCGTTATGCTTTATGCATTATGCGTTATGCGTTATGCGTTATGCGTTATGCGTTATGCGTTATGCGTTATGCTTTATGCGTTATGCGTTACTCCTTACGAGTTATGAGTTATAAGTTATGCGTAATGCGTTATGCGTTATGCGTTATGCTTTATGCGTTATGCGTTATGCGTTATGCGTTATGTGTTATGCGTTATGCGTTATGCGTTATGCGTTATGCTTTATGCGTTATGCGTTATGCGTTATGGGTTATGCGTGATCCGTTATGCGTTATGCGTTATGCGTTATGCGTTATGCGTTATGCGTTATGCGTTATGCGTTATGCGTTATGCGTTATGCGTTATGCGTTATGCGTTATGTGTTATGCGTTATGCGTTATGCGTTATGCGTTATGCTTTATGCGTTATGCGTTATGCGTTATGGGTTATGGGTTATGCGTTATGCTTTATGCGTTATTCATTTTGCGTTATGCGTTATTCGTTATGAGTTATGAGTTATAAGTTATGCGTAATGCGTTATGTCTTATGAGTTATGCATTATGCGTTATGCGTTATGCATAATGCGTTATACGTTATGTATTATGCGTTATGCCTTATTCGTTATGCGATATGCGTCATGCATCAAGCCTTATGCGATATGCGATATGCGTCATGCATCAAGCCTTATGCGTTATGGGTTATGCGTTAACGTTATGCGTTATGCGTTATGATTTATGCTTTATGCGTTATGCGTTATGCGTGATCCGACATGCGTAATGCATTTTGCGTTATGCGTTATTCGTTATGAGTTATGAGTTATAAGTTATGCGTAATGCGTTATGCGTTATGCGTTATGCATTATGCTTTATCCGTTATGCGTTATGCGTTATGCTTTATGCGTTATGCGTTATGCGTTATGCGTTATGCGTTATGCCTTATGCATTATGCGTTATGCGTTATGCGTTATGCGTTATGCGTTATTCGTTATGAGTAATGAGTTATAAGTTATGCGTTATGCGTAATGCGTTATGCGTTATGCGTTATGCGTTATGCTTTATGCGTTATGCGTTATGCGTTATGCTTTATGCGTTATTCGTTATGCGTTATGCGTTATGCGTTATGCGTTATGCGTTATGCGTTATGCATTATACGTTATGCGTTATGCGTTATGCTTTATGCGTTATGCGTTATGCGTTATGCGTTATGCGTTATGCGTTATTCGTTATGCGTTATGCTTTATGCGTTATGCGTTATGCGTTATGCGTTATGCGTTATGCGTTATGCGTTATGCGTTATGCGTTATGCGTTATGCGTTATGCGTTATGCGTTATGCCTTATGCGTTATGCGTTATTCGTTATGAGTAATGAGTTATAAGTTATGCGTTATGCGTTATGCTTTATGCGTTATGCGTTATGCGTTATGCGTTATGCGTTATGCGTTATGCGTTATGCATTATGCTTTATCCGTTATGTTTTATGCGTTATGCTTTATGCGTTATGCGTTATGCGTTATGCGTTATGCGTTATGCGTTATGCGTTATGCGTTATGCGTTATGCCTTATGCGTTATGCGTTATTCGTTATGAGTAATGAGTTATAAGTTATGCGTTATGCGTTATGCTTTATGCGTTATGCGTTATGCGTTATGCGTTATGCGTTATGCGTTATGCGTTATGCTTTATGCGTTATGCGTTACTCCTTATGAGTTATGAGTTATAAGTTATGCGTAATGCGTTATGCGTTATGCGTTATGCATTATTCTTTATCCGTTATGCGTTATGCGTTATGCTTTATGCGTTATGCGTTATGCGTTATGAGTAATGAGTTATAAGTTATGCGTTATGCGTTATTCGTTATGAGTAATGAGTTATAAGTTATGCGTTATGCGTTATGCTTTATGCGTTATGCGTTATGCGTTATGCTTTATGCGTTATGCGTTACTCCTTATGAGTTATGAGTTATAAGTTATGCGTAATGCGGTATGCGTTATACGTTATACGTTATGCGTTATGCGTTATGCGTTATGCGTTATGCGTTATGCGTTATGCGTTATGCGTTATGCGTTATGCGTTATGCGTTATTCGTTATGAGTAATGAGTTATAAGTTATGCGTTATGCGTAATGCGTTATGCGTTATGCGTTATGCGTTATGCGTTATGCTTTATGCGTTATGCGTTATGCGTTATGCTTTATGCGTTATTCGTTATGCGTTATGCGTTATGCGTTATGCGTTATGCGTTATGCGTTATGCATTATACGTTATGCGTTATGCGTTATGCTTTATGCGTTATGCATTATGCTTTATCCGTTATGTTTTATGCGTTATGCTTTATGCGTTATGCGTTATGCGTTATGCGTTATGCGTTATGCGTTATGCGTTATGCCTTATGCGTTATGCGTTATTCGTTATGAGTAATGAGTTATAAGTTATGCGTTATGCGTTGTGCGTTATGCGTAATGCGTTATGCGTTATGCGTTATGCGTTATGCCTTATGCGTTATGCGTTATTCGTTATGAGTAATGAGTTATAAGTTATGCGTTATGCGTTATGCTTTATGCGTTATGCGTTATGCGTTATGCGTTATGCGTTATGCGTTATGCGTTATGCGTTATGCGTTATGCGTTATGCGTTATGCGTTATGCGTTATGCGTTATGCGTTATGCGTTATGCGTTATGCGTTATGCGTTATGCGTTATGCGTGATCCGACATGCGTTATGCATTTTGCGTTATGCGTTATTCGTTATGAGTTATGAGTTATAAGTTATGCATAATGCGTTATGCGTTATGCGTTATGCATTATGCTTTATCCGTTATGCGTTATGCGTTATGCTTTATGCGTTATGCGTTATGCGTTATGCGTTATGCGTTATGCGTTATGCGTTATGCCTTATGCGTTATGCGTTATTCGTTATGAGTAATGAGTTATAAGTTATGCGTTATGCGTTATGCTTTATGCGTTATGCGTTATGCGTTATGCGTTATGCGTTATGCGTTATGCGTTATGCGTTATGCGTTATGCGTTATGCGTTATGCGTTATGCGTTATGCGTTATACGGTATGCGTTATGCGTTATGCGTTATGCGTTATGCGTTATGCGTTATGCGTTATGCGTTATGCGTTATGCGTTATGCGTTATGCGTTATACGGTATGCGTTATGCGTTATGCGTTATGCGTTATGCGTTATGCGTTATGCGTTATGCGTTATTCGTTATGAGTTATGCGTTATGCGTTATGCGTTATGCGTTATGCGTTATGCGTTATGCTTTATGCGTTATGCGTTATGCATAATGCGTTATACGTTATGTATTATGCGTAATGCCTTATGCGTTATGCGATATGCGTCATGCATCAAGCCTTATGCGATATGCGATATGCGTCATGCATCAAGCCTTATGCGATATGCGATATGCGTCATGCATCAAGCCTTATGCGTTATGGGTTATGCGTTAACGTTATGCGTTATGCGTTATGCGTTATGCGTTATGCGTTATGCGTTATGCGTTATGCTTTATGCGTTATGCGTTACTCCTTATGAGTTATGAGTTATAAGTTATGCGTAATGCGTTATGCGTTATGCGTTATGCTTTATGCGTTATGCGTTATGCGTTATGCGTTATGCGTTATGCGTTTTGCGTTATGCGTGATCCGTTATGCGTTATGCGTTATGCGTTATGCGTTATGCGTTATGCGTTATGCGTTATGCGTGATCCGACATGCGTTATGCATTTTGCGTTATGCGTTATTCGTTATGAGTTATGAGTTATGCGTTATGCGTTGTGCGTTATACGTTTGCGTTATGCGTTATGCGTTATGCGTTATGCGTTATGCGTCATGCGTTATGCGTTATGCGTTATGCGTTATGCGTTATGCGTTATGCGTTATGCGTTATGCGTTATGCGTTATGCGTTATGCGTTATGCGTTATGCGTTATGCGTTATGCGTTATGCATTATGCGTTATGCATTATGCGTTATGCGTTATGCGATATGCGTTATGCGTTATGCGTTATGCGTTATGCGTTATGCGTGATCCGTTATGCGTTATGCGTTATGCGTTATGCGTTATGCGTTATGCGTTATGCGTTATGCGTTATGCGTGATCCGACATGCGTTATGCATTTTGCGTTATGCGTTATGCGTTATGCGTTATGCGTTATGCGTTATGCGTTATGCGTTATGCGTTATGCGTTATGCGTTATGCGTTACTCCTTACGAGTTATGAGTTATAAGTTATGCGTAATGCGTTATGCGTTATGCGTTATGCTTTATGCGTTATGCGTTATGCGTTATGCGTTATGCGTTATGCGTTATGCGTGATCCGTTATGCGTTATGCGTTATGCGTTATGCGTTATGCGTTATGCGTTATGCGTTACGCGTTATGCGTTATGCGTTATGCGTGATCCGTTATGCGTTATGCGTTATGCGTTATGCGTTATGCGTTATGCGTTATGCGTTATGCGTTATGCGTTATGCGTTATGCGTTATGCGTTATGCGTTATGCGTTATGCGTTATGCGTTATGCGTTATGCGTTATGCTTTATGCGTTATGCGTTACTCCTTACGAGTTATGAGTTATAAGTTATGCGTTATGCGTTATGCGTTATGCGTTATGCTTTATGCGTTATGCGTTATGCGTTATGCGTTATGCGTTATGCGTTATGCGTTATGCGTGATCCGTTATGCGTTATGCGTTATGCGTTATGCGTTATGCGTTATGCGTTATGCGTTATGCGTTTTGCGGTATTCGTTATGCGTTGTGCATTATGCGTTATGCGTTGTGCGTTATGGGTTATGATTTATGCGTTATGCGATATGAGTTATGCGTTATGCGTTATGCGTTATGCGTTATGCGTTATGCTTTATGCGTCATGCGTGATCCGTTATGCGTTAGGCGTTATGCGATTTGCGGTATTCGTTAAGCGTTGTGCATTATGCGTTATGCGTTATGCGTTATGGGTTATGGGTTATGCGTTATGCTTTATGCGTTATTCATTTTGCGTTATGCGTTATTCGTTATGAGTTATGAGTTATAAGTTATGCGTAATGCGTTATGCCTTATGAGTTATGCATTATGCGTTATGCGTTACTCCTTACGAGTTATGAGTTATAAGTTATGCGTAATGCGTTATGCGTTATGCGTTATGCGTTATGCTTTATGCGTTATGCGTTATGCGTTATGGGTTATGGGTTATGCGTTATGCTTTATGCGTTATTCATTTTGCGTTATGCGTTATTCGTTATGAGTTATGAGTTATAAGTTATGCGTAATGCGTTATGCGTTATGCGTTATGCATTATGCTTTATCCGTTATGCGTTATGCGTTATGCTTTATGCGTTATGCGTTATGCGTTATGCGTTATGCGTTATGCCTTATGCCTTATGCGTTATGCGTTATGCGTTATGCGTTATGCGTTATTCGTTATGAGTAATGAGTTATAAGTTATGCGTTATGCGTAATGCGTTATGCGTTATGCGTTATGCGTTATGCGTTATGCTTTATGCGTTATGCGTTATGCGTTATGCTTTATGCGTTATTCGTTATGCGTTATGCGTTATGCGTTATGCGTTATGCGTTATGCGTTATGCATTATACGTTATGCGTTATGCGTTATGCTTTATGCGTTATGCGTTATGCGTTATGCGTTATGCGTTATGCGTTATTCGTTATGCGTTATGCTTTATGCGTTATGCGTTATGCGTTATGCGTTATGCGTTATGCGTTATGCGTTATGCGTTATGCGTTATGCGTTATGCGTTATGCGTTATGCGTTATGCGTTATGCCTTATGCGTTATGCGTTATTCGTTATGAGTAATGAGTTATAAGTTATGCGTTATGCGTTATGCTTTATGCGTTATGCGTTATGCGTTATGCGTTATGCGTTATGCGTTATGCGTTATGCGTTATGCGTTATGCGTTATGCATTATGCTTTATCCGTTATGTTTTATGCGTTATGCTTTATGCGTTATGCGTTATGCGTTATGCGTTATGCGTTATGCGTTATGCGTTATGCGTTATGCGTTATGCCTTATGCGTTATGCGTTATTCGTTATGAGTAATGAGTTATAAGTTATGCGTTATGCGTTGTGCGTTATGCGTAATGCGTTATGCGTTATGCGTTATGCGTTATGCCTTATGCGTTATGCGTTATTCGTTATGAGTAATGAGTTATAAGTTATGCGTTATGCGTTATGCTTTATGCGTTATGCGTTATGCGTTATGCGTTATGCGTTATGCGTTATGCGTTATGCGTTATGCGTTATGCGTTATGCGTTATGCGTTATGCGTTATGCGTTATGCGTTATGCGTTATGCGTTATGCGTTATGCGTTATGCGTTATGCGTTATGCGTTATGCGTGATCCGACATGCGTTATGCATTTTGCGTTATGCGTTATTCGTTATGAGTTATGAGTTATAAGTTATGCATAATGCGTTATGCGTTATGCGTTATGCATTATGCTTTATCCGTTATGCGTTATGCGTTATGCTTTATGCGTTATGCGTTATGCGTTATGCGTTATGCGTTATGCGTTATGCGTTATGCCTTATGCGTTATGCGTTATTCGTTATGAGTAATGAGTTATAAGTTATGCGTTATGCGTTATGCTTTATGCGTTATGCGTTATGCGTTATGCGTTATGCGTTATGCGTTATGCGTTATGCGTTATGCGTTATGCGTTATGCGTTATGCGTTATGCGTTATGCGTTATACGGTATGCGTTATGCGTTATGCGTTATGCGTTATGCGTTATGCGTTATGCGTTATGCGTTATGCGTTATGCGTTATGCGTTATGCGTTATGCGTTATGCGTTATGCGTTATGCGTTATGCTTTATGCGTTATGCGTTACTCCTTATGAGTTATGAGTTATAAGTTATGCGTAATGCGTTATGCTTTATGCGTTATGCGTTATGAGTTAAACGGTATGCGTTATGCGTTATGCGTTATGCGTTTTGCGGTATTCGTTATGCGTTGTGCATTATGCGTTATGCGTTGTGCGTTATGGGTTATGATTTATGCGTTATGCGATATGAGTTATGCGTTATGCGTTATGCGTTATGCGTTATGCGTTATGCTTTATGCGTCATGCGTGATCCGTTATGCGTTAGGCGTTATGCGATTTGCGGTATTCGTTAAGCGTTGTGCATTATGCGTTATGCGTTATGCGTTATGGGTTATGGGTTATGCGTTATGCTTTATGCGTTATTCATTTTGCGTTATGCGTTATTCGTTATGAGTTATGAGTTATAAGTTATGCGTAATTTGTTATGCCTTATGAGTTATGCATTATGCGTTATGCGTTATGCATAATGCGTTATACGTTATGTATTATGCGTAATGCCTTATGCGTTATGCGATATGCGTCATGCATCAAGCCTTATGCGATATGCGATATGCGTCATGCATCAAGCCTTATGCGATATGCGATATGCGTCATGCATCAAGCCTTATGCGTTATGGGTTATGCGTTAACGTTATGCGTTATGCGTTATGCGTTATGCGTTATGCGTTATGCGTTATGCTTTATGCGTTATGCGTTACTCCTTATGAGTTATGAGTTATAAGTTATGCGTAATGCGTTATGCGTTATGCGTTATGCTTTATGCGTTATGCGTTATGCGTTATGCGTTATGCGTTTTGCGTTATGCGTGATCCGTTATGCGTTATGCGTTATGCGTTATGCGTTATGCGTTATGCGTTATGCGTGATCCGACATGCGTTATGCATTTTGCGTTATGCGTTATTCGTTATGAGTTATGAGTTATGCGTTATGCGTTGTGCATTATACGTTTGCGTTATGCGTTATGCGTTATGCGTTATGCGTTATGCGTTATGCGTTATGCGTTATGCGTTATGCGTTATGCGTAATGCGTTATGCGTTATGCGTTATGCGTTATGCGTTATGCGTTATGCGTTATGCGTTATGCGTTATGCGTTATGCTTTATGCGTTATGCATTATGCGTTATGCGTTATGCGATATGCGTTATGCGTTATGCGTTATGCGTTATGCGTTATGCGTTATGCGTTATGCGTGATCCGTTATGCGTTATGCGTTATGCGTTATGCGTTATGCGTTATGCGTGATCCGACATGCGTTATGCATTTTGCGTTATGCGTTATGCGTTATGCGTTATGCGTTATGCGTTATGCGTTATGCGTTATGCGTTATGCGTTACTCCTTACGAGTTATGAGTTATAAGTTATGCGTAATGCGTTATGCGTTATGCGTTATGCTTTATGCGTTATGCGTTATGCGTTATGCGTTATGCGTTATGCGTTATGCGTTATGCGTTATGCGTGATCCGTTATGCGTTATGCGTTATGCGTTATGCGTTATGCGTTATGCGTTATGCGTTACGCGTTATGCGTTATGCGTTATGCGTGATCCGTTATGCGTTATGCGTTATGCGTTATGCGTTATGCGTTATGCGTTATGCGTTATGCGTTATGCGTTATGCGTTATGCGTTATGCGTTATGCGTTATGCGTTATGCGTTATGCTTTATGCGTTATGCGTTACTCCTTACGAGTTATGAGTTATATGTTATGCGTAATGCGTTATGCGTTATGCGTTATGCTTTATGCGTTATGCGTTATGCGTTATGCGTTATGCGTGATCCGTTATGCGTTATGCGTTATGCGTTATGCGTTATGCGTTATGCGTTATGCGTGATCCGACATGCGTTATGCATTTTGCGTTATGCGTTATGCGTTATGCGTTATGCGTTATGCGTTATGCGTTATGCGTTATGCGTTATGCGTTACTCCTTACGAGTTATGAGTTATAAGTTATGCGTAATGCGTTATGCGTTATGCGTTATGCTTTATGCGTTATGCGATATGCGTCATGCATCAAGCCTTATGCGTTATGGGTTATGCGTTAACGTTATGCGTTATGCGTTATGATTTATGCTTTATGCGTTATGCGTTATGCGTGATCCGACATGCGTTATGCATTTTGCGTTATGCGTTATTCGTTATGAGTTATGAGTTATAAGTTATGCGTAATGCGTTATGCGTTATGCGTTATGCATTATGCTTTATCCGTTATGCGTTATGCGTTATGCTTTATGCGTTATGCGTTATGCGTTATGCGTTATGCGTTATGCCTTATGCGTTATGCGTTATGCGTTATGCGTTCTGCGTTATTCGTTATGAGTAATGAGTTATAAGTTATGCGTTATGCTTTATGCGTTATGCGTTATGCGTTATGCGTTATGCGTTATGCGTTATGCGTGATCCGTTATGCGTTATGCGTTATGCGTTATGCGTTATGCGTTATGCGTTATGCGTTATGCGTTATGCGTTATGCCTTATGCGTTATGCGTTATTCGTTATGAGTAATGAGTTATAAGTTATGCGTTATGCGTTATGCTTTATGCGTTATGCGTTATGCGTTATGCGTTATGCGTTATGCGTTATGCGTTATGCGTTATGCGTTATGCGTTATGCGTTATGCGTTATGCGTTATGCGTTATGCGTTATGCGTTATGCGTTATACGGTATGCGTTATGCGTTATGCGTTATGCGTTATGCGTTATGCGTTATGCGTTATGCGTTATGCGTTATGCGTTATGCGTTATGCGTTATGCGTTATGCGTTATGCTTTATGCGTTATGCGTTACTCCTTATGAGTTATGAGTTATAAGTTATGCGTTATGCGTTATGCGTTATGCGTTGTTCGTTATACGTTTGCGTTATACGGTATGCGTTATGCGTTATGCGTTATGCGTTTTGCGGTATTCGTTATGCGTTGTGCATTATGCGTTATGCGTTGTGCGTTATGGGTTATGATTTATGCGTTATGCGATATGAGTTATGCGTTATGCGTTATGCGTTATGCGTTATGCGTTATGCTTTATGCGTCATGCGTTATCCGTTATGCGTTAGGCGTTATGCGATTTGCGGTATTCGTTAAGCGTTGTGCATTATGCGTTATGCGTTATGCGTTATGGGTTATGGGTTATGCGTTATGCTTTATGCGTTATTCATTTTGCGTTATGCGTTATTCGTTATGAGTTATGAGTTATAAGTTATGCGTAATTTGTTATGCCTTATGAGTTATGCATTATGCGTTATGCGTTATGCATAATGCGTTATACGTTATGTATTATGCGTAATGCCTTATGCGTTATGCGATATGCGTCATGCATCAAGCCTTATGCGATATGCGATATGCGTCATGCATCAAGCCTTATGCGATATGCGATATGCGTCATGCATCAAGCCTTATGCGTTATGGGTTATGCGTTAACGTTATGCGTTATGCGTTATGCGTTATGCGTTATGCGTTATGCGTTATGCGTTATGCTTTATGCGTTATGCGTTACTCCTTATGAGTTATGAGTTATAAGTTATGCGTAATGCGTTATGCGTTATGCGTTATGTTTTATGCGTTATGCGTTATGCGTTATGCGTTATGCGTTTTGCGTTATGCGTGATCCGTTATGCGTTATGCGTTATGCGTTATGCGTTATGCGTTATGCGTTATGCGTGATCCGACATGCGTTATGCATTTTGCGTTATGCGTTATTCGTTATGAGTTATGAGTTATGCGTTATGCGTTGTGCGTTATACGTTTGCGTTATGCGTTATGCGTTATGCGTTATGCGTCATGCGTTATGCGTTATGCGTTATGCGTTATGCGTTATGCGTAATGCGTTATGCGTTATGCGTTATGCGTTATGCGTTATGCGTTATGCGTTATGCGTTATGCGTTATGCGTTATGCTTTATGCGTTATGCATTATGCGTTATGCGTTATGCGATATGCGTTATGCGTTATGCGTTATGCGTTATGCGTTATGCGTTATGCGTTATGCGTGATCCGTTATGCGTTATGCGTTATGCGTTATGCGTTATGCGTTATGCGTTATGCGTTATGCGTGATCCGACATGCGTTATGCATTTTGCGTTATGCGTTATGCGTTATGCGTTATGCGTTATGCGTTATGCGTTATGCGTTATGCGTTACTCCTTACGAGTTATGAGTTATAAGTTATGCGTAATGCGTTATGCGTTATGCGTTATGCTTTATGCGTTATGCGTTATGCGTTATGCGTTATGCGTTATGCGTTATGCGTGATCCGTTATGCGTTATGCGTTATGCGTTATGCGTTATGCGTTATGCGTTACGCGTTATGCGTTATGCGTTATGCGTGATCCGTTATGCGTTATGCGTTATGCGTTATGCGTTATGCGTTATGCGTTATGCGTTATGCGTTATGCGTTATGCGTTATGCGTTATGGGTTATGCGTTATGCGTTATGCGTTATGCTTTATGCGTTATGCGTTACTCCTTACGAGTTATGAGTTATATGTTATGCGTAATGCGTTATGCGTTATGCGTTATGCTTTATGCGTTATGCGTTATGCGTTATGCGTTATGCGTTATGCGTTATGCGTTATGCGTGATCCGTTATGCGTTATGCGTTATGCGTTATGCGTTATGCGTTATGCGTTATGCGTTATGCGTTATGCGTTATGCGTTATGCGTTATGCGTTTTGCGGTATTCGTTATGCGTTGTGCATTATGCGTTATGCGTTGTGCGTTATGGGTTATGATTTATGCGTTATGCGATATGAGTTATGCGTTATGCGTTATGCGTTATGCGTTATGCTTTATGCGTCATGCGTGATCCGTTATGCGTTAGGCGTTATGCGATTTGCGGTATTCGTTAAGCGTTGTGCATTATGCGTTATGCGTTATGCGTTATGGGTTATGGGTTATGCGTTATGCTTTATGCGTTATTCATTTTGCGTTATGCGTTATTCGTTATGAGTTATGAGTTATAAGTTATGCGTAATGCGTTATGCCTTATGAGTTATGCATTATGCGTTATGCGTTATGCATAATGCGTTATACGTTATGTATTATGCGTTATGCCTTATGCGTTAAGCGATAGGCGTCATGCATCAAGCCTTATGCGATATGCGATATGCGTCATGCATCAAGCCTTATGCGTTATGGGTTATGCGTTAACGTTATGCGTTATGCGTTATGATTTATGCTTTATGCGTTATGCGTTATGCGTGATCCGACATGCGTTATGCATTTTGCGTTATGCGTTATTCGTTATGAGTTATGAGTTATAAGTTATGCGTAATGCGTTATGCGTTATGCGTTATGCATTATGCTTTATCCGTTATGCGTTATGCGTTATGCTTTATGCGTTATGCGTTATGCGTTATGCGTTATGCGTTATGCCTTATGCGTTATGCGTTATGCGTTATGCGTTATGCGTTATTCGTTATGAGTAATGAGTTATAAGTTATGCGTTATGCTTTATGCGTTATGCGTTATGCGTTATGCGTTATGCGTTATGCGTTATGCGTGATCCGTTATGCGTTATGCGTTATGCGTTATGCGTTATGCGTTATGCGTTATGCGTTATGCGTTTTGCGGTATTCGTTATGCGTTGTGCATTATGCGTTATGCGTTGTGCGTTATGGGTTATGATTTATGCGTTATGCGATATGAGTTATGCGTTATGCGTTATGCGTTATGCGTTATGCTTTATGCGTCATGCGTGATCCGTTATGCGTTAGGCGTTATGCGATTTGCGGTATTCGTTAAGCGTTGTGCATTATGCGTTATGCGTTATGCGTTATGGGTTATGGGTTATGCGTTATGCTTTATGCGTTATTCATTTTGCGTTATGCGTTATTCGTTATGAGTTATGAGTTATAAGTTATGCGTAATGCGTTATGCCTTATGAGTTATGCATTATGCGTTATGCGTTATGCATAATGCGTTATACGTTATGTATTATGCGTTATGCCTTATGCGTTATGCGATAGGCGTCATGCATCAAGCCTTATGCGATATGCGATATGCGTCATGCATCAAGCCTTATGCGTTATGGGTTATGCGTTAACGTTATGCGTTATGCGTTATGATTTATGCTTTATGCGTTATGCGTTATGCGTGATCCGACATGCGTTATGCATTTTGCGTTATGCGTTATTCGTTATGAGTTATGAGTTATAAGTTATGCGTAATGCGTTATGCGTTATGCGTTATGCATTATGCTTTATCCGTTATGCGTTATGCGTTATGCTTTATGCGTTATGCGTTATGCGTTATGCGTTATGCGTTATGCCTTATGCGTTATGCGTTATGCGTTATGCGTTATGCGTTATTCGTTATGAGTAATGAGTTATAAGTTATGCGTTATGCGTAATGCGTTATGCGTTATGCGTTATGCGTTATGCGTTATGCGTTATTCGTTATGAGTAATGAGTTATAAGTTATGCGTTATGCGTTATGCGTTATGCGTTATCCGCTATGCGTGATCCGTTATGCGTTATGCGATTTGCGGTATTCGTTAAGCGTTGTGCATTATGCGTCATGCGTTATGCGTTATGGGTTATGGGTTATGCGTTATGCTTTATGCGTTATTCATTTTGCGTTATGCGTTATTCGTTATGAGTTATGAGTTATAAGTTATGCGTAATGCGTAATGCCTTATGAGTTATGCATTATAAGTTATGCGTTATGCATAATGCGTTATACGTTATGTATTATGCGTTATGCCTTATGCGTTATGCGATATGCGTCATGCATCAAGCCTTATGCGATATGCGATATGCGTCATGCATCAAGTCTTATGCGTTATGGGTTATGCGTTAACGTTATGCGTTATGCGTTATGATTTATGCTTTATGCGTTATGCGTTATGCGTGATCCGACATGCGTTATGCATTTTGCGTTATGCGTTATTCGTTATGAGTTATGAGTTATAAGTTATGCGTAATGCGTTATGCGTTATGCATTATGCTTTATCCGATATGCGTTATGCGTTATGCTTTATGCGTTATGCGTTATGCGTTATGCGTTATGCGTTATGAGATATGCGTTATGCGTTATGAGTAACGAGTTATAAGTTATGCGTTATGCGTAATGCGTTATGCGTTATGCGTTATGCGTTATGCTTTATGCGTTATGCGTTATGCGTTATGCTTTATGCGTTATTCGTTATGCGTTATGCGTTTTGCGTTATGCGTTATGCGTTATGCGTTATGCGTTATGCGTTATGCATTATGCGTTATGCGTTATGCGTTATGCATTATGCGTTATGCGTTATGCGTTATGCGATATGCGTTATGCGTTATGAGTAATGAGTTATAAGTTATGCGTTATGCGTAATGCGTTATGCGTTATGCGTTATGCGTTATGAGTAATGAGTTATAAGTTATGCGTTATGCTTTATGCGTTATGCGTTATGCGTTATGAGTAATGAGTTATAAGTTATGCGTTATGCGTTATTCGTTATGAGTAATGAGTTATAAGTTATGCGTTATGCGTTATGCTTTATGCGTTATGCGTTATGCGTTATGCGTTATGCGTTGTGCGTTACTCCTTATGAGTTATGAGATATAAGTTATGCGTAATGCGGTATGCGTTATACGTTATACGTTATGCGTTATGCGTTATGCGTTATGCGTTATGCGTTATGCGTTATGCGTTATGCGTTGTGCGTTATGCGTTATGCGTTATGCGTTATGCGTTATGCGTTATGCGTTATGCGTTATGCGTTATGCTTTATGCGTTATGCGTTATGCGTTATGCGTTATGCGTTATACGGTATGCTTTATGCGTTATGCGTTATGCGTTATGCGTTATGCGTTATGCGTTATGCGTTATGCGTTATGCGTTATGCGTTATGCGTTATGCGTTATGCGTTATGCGTTATGCTTTATGCGTTATGCGTTATGCGTTATGCGTTATGCTTTATGCGTTATGCGTTACTCCTTATGAGTTATGAGATATAAGTTATGCGTAATGCGTTATGCGTTATGCGTTATGCATTATTCTTTATCCGTTATGCGTTATGCGTTATGCTTTATGCGTTATACGTTATGCGTTATGAGTAATGAGTTATAAGTTATGCGTTATGCGTTATTCGTTATGAGTAATGAGTTATAAGTTATGCGTTATGCGTTATGCTTTATGCGTTATGCGTTATGCGTTATGCGTTATGCTTTATGCGTTATGCGTTACTCCTTATGAGTTATGAGTTATAAGTTATGCGTAATGCGGTATGCGTTATACGTTATACGTTATGCATTATGCGTTATGCGTTATGCGTTATGCGTTATGCGTTATGCGTTGTGCGTTATGCGTTATGCGTTATGCGCTATGCGTTATGCATTATGCGTTATGCGTTATGCGTTATGCGTTATGCGTTAAGCGTTATGCGTTTTGCTTTATTCGTTATGCGTTGTGCATTATGCGTTATGCGTTATGTGTTATGCTTTATGCGTTATGCGTTATGCGTTACGCTTTATGCGTTATGCATTATGCGTTATGCGTTATGCGTTATGCATTATGCGTTATGCGTTATGCGTGATCCGTTATGCGTTAAGCGTTATGCGTTTTGCTGTATTCGTAATGCGTTGTGCATTATGCGTTATGCGTTATGTGTTATGCGTTATGCGTTATGCGTTATACGTTATGCGTTATGCGTTATGCGTGATCCGTTATGTGTTAGGCGATATACGTTTTGCGGTATTCGTTATGCGTTATGCGTTATGCGTTATCCGTTGTTCGTTATGCGTTATGCGTTGTGCGTTATACGTTTGCGTTATGCGTTATGCGTTATACGGTATGCGTTATGCGTTATACGTTATGCGTTATGCGTTATGCGATATGCGTTATGCGTTATGCTTTATGCGTTATGCGTTATTAGTTACACGTTATGCGTTATGCGTTATGCGTTAGGGGTTATGCGTTATGCGTTATGCGTTAGGCGTTATGCGTTATGCGTTATGCGTTATGCGTTATGAGTTATACGTTATGCGTTATGCGTTAGGGGTTATGCGTTATGCGTTATGCGTTATGCTTTATGCGTTATGCATTATGCGTTATGCGTTATGCGATATGCGTTATCCGTTATGCGTTATGCGTTATGCGTTATTCGTTATGAGTAATGAGTTATAAGTTATGCGTTATGCGTTATGCTTTATGCGTTATGCGTTATGCGTTATGCGTTATGCGTTATGCGTTATGCGTTATGCGTTATGCGTTATGCGTTATGCGTTATGCGTTTTGCGTTATGCGTTATGCGTTATGCGTTGTGCGTTATACGTTTGCGTTATGCGTTATGCGTTATGCGTTATGCGTCATGCGTTATGCGTTATGCGTTATGCGTTATGCGTTATGCGTTATGCGTTATGCGTTATGCGTTATGCTTTATGCGTTATGCATTATGCGTTATGCGTTATGCGATATGCGTTATGCGTTATGCGTTATTCGTTATGAGTAATGCGTTATAAGTTATGCGTTATGCGTTATGCTTTATGCATTATGCGTTATGCGTTATGCGTTATGCGTTATGCGTTAGCGTTATGCGTTATGCGTTATGCTTTATGCGTTATGCGTTACTCCTTATGAGTTATGAGTTATACGTTATGCGTAATGCGTTATGCGTTATGCGTTATGCTTTATGCGTTATGCGTTATGCGTTATGCGTTATGCGTTATGCGTTATGCGTTATGCGTTATGCGTGATCCGTTATGCGTTATGCGTTATGCGTTATGCGTTATGCGTTATGCGTTATGCGTGATCCGACATGCGTTATCCATTTTGCGTTATGCGTTATTCGTTATGAGTTATGAGTTATGCGTTATGCGTTGTGCGTTATACGTTTGCGTTATGCGTTATGCGTTATGCGTTATGCGTTATGCGTTATGCGTTATGCGTCATGCGTTATGCGTTATGCGTTATGCGTTATGCGTTATGCGTTATGCGTTATGCGTTATGCGTTATGCGTTATGCGTTATGCATTATGCTTTATACGTTATGCGTTATGCGTTATGCTTTATGCGTTATGCGTTATGCGTTATGCGTTATGCGTTATGCGTTATGCGTTATACGTTATGCGTTATGCGTTATGCGTCATGCGTTATGCGTTATGCGTTATGCGATATGCGTTATGCGTTATGCGTTATTCGTTATGAGTAATGCGTTATAAGTTATGCGTTATGCGTTATGCTTTATGCATTATGCGTTATGCGTTATGCGTTATGCGTTATGCGTTATGCGTTATGCGTTATGCGTTTTGCGTTATGCGTTATGCGTTATGCGTTATGCGTTATGCGTTATGCGTTATGCGTTATGCGTTATGCGTTATGCGTTATTCGTTATGAGTAATGCGTTATAAGTTATGCGTTATGCGTTATGCTTTATGCATTATGCGTTATGCGTTATGCGTTATGCCTTATGCGTTATGCGTTATTCGTTATGAGTAATGAGTTATAAGTTATGCGTTATGCGTTATGCGTTATGCGTTATGCGTTATGCGTTATGCGTTATGCGTTATGCTTTATGCGTTATGCATTATGCGTTATGCGTTATGCGTTATGCGATATGCGTTATGCGTTATGCGTTATTCGTTATGAGTAATGCGTTATAAGTTATGCGTTATGCGTTATGCTTTATGCATTATGCGTTATGCGTTATGCGTTATGCGTTATGCGTTATGCGTTATGCTTTATGCGTTATGCGTTACTCCTTATGAGTTATGAGTTATAAGTTATGCGTAATGCGTTATGCGTTATGCGTTATGCTTTATGCGTTATGCGTTATGCGTTATGCGTTATGCGTTATGCGTTATGCGTTATGCGTTATGCGTTATGCGTTATGCGTTATGCGTTATGCGTTATGCCTTATGCGTTATGCGTTATTCGTTATGAGTAATGAGTTATAAGTTATGCGTTATGCGTTATGCGTTATGCGTTATGCGTTATGCGTGATCCGTTATGCGTTATGCGTTATGCGTTATGCGTTATGCGTTATGCGTTATGCGTTATGCGTTATGCGTTATGCGTTATGCGTTATGCGTTATGCGTTATGCGTTGTGCGTTATACGTTTGCGTTATGCGTTATGCGTTATGCGTTATGCTTTATGCGTTATGCATTATGCGTTATGCGTTATGCGTTATGCGATATGCGTTATGCGTTATGCGTTATTCGTTATGAGTAATGCGTTATAAGTTATGCGTTATGCGTTATGCTTTATGCATTATGCGTTATGCGTTATGCGTTATGCGTTATGCGTTATGCGTTATGCGTTATGCTTTATGCGTTATGCGTTACTCCTTATGAGTTATGAGTTATAAGTTATGCGTAATGCGTTATGCGTTATGCGTTATGCTTTATGCGTTATGCGTTATGCGTTATGCGTTATGCGTTATGCGTTATGCGTTATGCGTTATGCGTTATGCGTTATGCGTTATGCGTTATGCCTTATGCGTTATGCGTTATGCGTTATGCGTTATGCGTTATGCGTTATGCTTTATGCGTTATGCGTTATGCGTTATGCTTTATGCGTTATTCGTTATGCGTTATGCGTTATGCGTTATGCGTTATGCGTTATGCGTTATTCGTTATGAGTTATGAGTTATAAGTTATGCGTAATGCGTTATGCGTTATGCGTTATGCATTATGCTTTATCCGTTATGCGTTATGCGTTATGCTTTATGCGTTATGCGTTATGCGTTATGCGTTATGCGTTATGCGTTATGCGTTATTCGTTATGAGTAATGAGTTATAAGTTATGCGTTATGCGTAATGCGTTATGCGTTATGCGTTATGCGTTATGCTTTATGCGTTATGAGTTATGCGTTATGCTTTATGCGTTATTCGTTATGCGTTATGCGTTATGCGTTATGCGTTATGCGTTATGCGTTATGCGCTATGCGTTATGCATTATGCGTTATGCGTTATGCGTTATGCGTTAAGCGTTATGCGTTATGCGTTATGCATTATGCTTTATCCGTTATGCGTTATGCGTTATGCGTTATGCGTTATGCGCTATGCGTTATGCATTATGCGTTATGCGTTATGCGTTATGCGTTAAGCGTTATGCGTTATGCGTTATGCATTATGCTTTATCCGTTATGCGTTATGCGTTATGCTTTATGCTTTATGCGTTATGCGTTATGCGTTATGCGTTATGCGATATGCGTTATGCGTTATGCGTTATTCGTTATGAGTAATGAGTTATAAGTTATGCGTTATGCGTAATGCGTTATGCGTTATGCGTTATGCGTTATGCTTTATGCGTTATGCGTTATGCGTTATGAGTAATGAGTTATAAGTTATGCGTTATGCGTTATGCTTTATGCGTTATGCGTTATGCGTTATGCGTTATGCTTTATGCGTTATGCGTTACTCCTTATGAGTTATGAGTTATAAGTTATGCGTAATGCGGTATGTTTATACGTTATACGTTATGCATTATGCGTTATGCGTTATGCGTTATGCGTTATGCGTTATGCGTTGTGCGTTATGCGTTATGCGTTATGCGCTATGCGTTATGCATTATGCGTTATGCGTTATGCGTTAAGCGTTATGCGTTTTGCTTTATTCGTTATGCGTTGTGCATTATGCGTTATGCGTTATGTGTTATGCTTTATGCGTTATGCGTTATGCGTTACGCTTTATGCGTTATGCATTATGCGTTATGCGTTATGCGTTATGCATTATGCGTTATGCGTTATGCGTGATCCGTTATGCGTTAAGCGTTATGCGTTTTGCTGTATTCGTAATGCGTTGTGCATTATGCGTTATGCGTTATGTGTTATGCGTTATGCGTTATGCGTTATACGTTATGCGTTATGCGTTATGCGTGATCCGTTATGTGTTAGGCGATATACGTTTTGCGGTATTCGTTATGCGTTATGCGTTATGCGTTATCCGTTGTTCGTTATGCGTTATGCGTTGTGCGTTATACGTTTGCGTTATGCGTTATGCGTTATACGGTATGCGTTATGCGTTATACGTTATGCGTTATGCGTTATGCGATATGCGTTATGCGTTATGCTTTATGCGTTATGCGTTATTAGTTACACGTTATGCGTTATGCGTTATGCGTTAGGGTTTATGCGTTATGCGTTATGCGTTATGCGTTAGGCGTTATGCGTTATGCGTTATGCGTTATGCGTTATGAGTTATACGTTATGCGTTATGCGTTAGGGGTTATGCGTTATGCGTTATGCGTTATGCTTTATGCGTTATGCATTATGCGTTATGCGTTATGCGATATGCGTTATCCGTTATGCGTTATGCGTTACGCGTTATTCGTTATGAGTAATGAGTTATAAGTTATGCGTTATGCGTTATGCTTTATGCGTTATGCGTTATGCGTTATGCGTTATGCGTTATGCGTTATGCGTTATGCGTTATGCGTTATGCGTTATGCGTTATGCGTTATGCGTCATGCGTTATGCGTTATTCGTTATGAGTAATGAGTTATAAGTTATGCGTTATGCGTTATGCTTTATGCGTTATGCGTTATGCGTTATGCGTTATGCGTTATGCGTTATGCGTTATGCGTTATGCGTTATGCGTTATGCGTTTTGCGTTATGCGTTATGCGTTATGCGTTGTGCGTTATACGTTTGCGTTATGCGTTATGCGTTATGCGTTATGCTTTATGCGTTATGCATTATGCGTTATGCGTTATGCGTTATGCTTTATGCATTATGCGTTATGCGTTATGCGTTATGCGTATTGCTTTATGCGTTAGCGTTATGCGTTATGCGTTATGCTTTATGCGTTATGCGTTACTCCTTATGAGTTATGAGTTATTCGTTATGCGTAATGCGTTATGCGTTATGCGTTATGCTTTATGCGTTATGCGTTATGCGTTATGCGTTATGCGTTATGCGTTATGCGTTATGCGTTATGCGTGATCCGTTATGCGTTATGCGTTATGCGTTATGCGTTATGCGTTATGCGTTATGCGTGATCCGACATGCGTTATCCATTTTGTGTTATGCGTTATTCGTTATGAGTTATGAGTTATGCGTTATGCGTTATACGTTTGCGTTATGCGTTATGCGTTATGCGTTATGCGTTATGCGTTATGCGTTATGCGTTATGCGTCATGCGTTATGCGTTATGCTTTATGCGTTAGGCGTCATGCGTTATGCGTTATGCGTTATGCGTTATGAGTTATACGTTATGCGTTATGCGTTAGGGGTTATGCGTTATGCGTTATGCGTTATGCTTTATGCGTTATGCATTATGCGTTATGCGTTATGCGATATGCGTTATCCGTTATGCGTTATGCGTTATGCGTTATTCGTTATGAGTAATGAGTTATAAGTTATGCGTTATGCGTTATGCTTTATGCGTTATGCGTTATGCGTTATGCGTTATGCGTTATGCGTTATGCGTTATGCGTTATGCGTTATGCGTTATGCGTTATGCGTTTTGCGTTATGCGTTATGCGTTATGCGTTGTGCGTTATACGTTTGCGTTATGCGTTATGCGTTATGCGTTATGCTTTATGCGTTATGCATTATGCGTTATGCGTTATGCGTTATGCGATATGCGTTATGCGTTATGCGTTATTCGTTATGAGTAATGCGTTATAAGTTATGCGTTATGCGTTATGCTTTATGCATTATGCGTTATGCGTTATGCGTTATGCGTTATGCGTTATGCGTTATGCGTTATGCGTTATGCGTTATGCGTTATGCGTTACTCCTTATGAGTTATGAGTTATAAGTTATGCGTAATGCGTTATGCGTTATGCGTTATGCTTTATGCGTTATGCGTTATGCGTTATGCGTTATGCGTTATGCGTTATGCGTTATGCGTTATGCGTTATGCGTTATGCGTTATGCGTTATGCGTTATGCGTTATGCCTTATGCGTTATGCGTTATTCGTTATGAGTAATGAGTTATAAGTTATGCGTTATGCGTTATGCGTTATGCGTTATGCGTGATCCGTTATGCGTTATGCGTTATGTGTTATGCGTTATGCGTTATGCGTTATGCGTTATGCGTTATGCGTTATGCGTTATGCGTTATGCGTTGTGCGTTATACGTTTGCGTTATGCGTTATGCGTTATGCGTTATGCTTTATGCGTTATGCATTATGCGTTATGCGTTATGCGTTATGCGATATGCGTTATGCGTTATGCGTTATTCGTTATGAGTAATGCGTTATAAGTTATGCGTTATGCGTTATGCTTTATGCATTATGCGTTATGCGTTATGCGTTATGCGTTATGCGTTATGCGTTATGCGTTATGCTTTATGCGTTATGCGTTACTCCTTATGAGTTATGAGTTATAAGTTATGCGTAATGCGTTATGCGTTATGCGTTATGCTTTATGCGTTATGCGTTATGCGTTATGCGTTATGCGTTATGCGTTATGCGTTATGCGTTATGCGTTATGCGTTATGCCTTATGCGTTATGCGTTATTCGTTATGAGTAATGAGTTATAAGTTATGCGTTATGCGTTATGCGTTATGCGTTATGCGTTATGCTTTATGCGTTATGCATTATGCGTTATGCGTTATGCGTTATGCGATATGCGTTATGCGTTATGCGTTATTCGTTATGAGTAATGCGTTATAAGTTATGCGTTATGCGTTATGCTTTATGCATTATGCGTTATGCGTTATGAGTTATACGTTATGCGTTATGCGTTAGGGGTTATGCGTTATGCGTTATGCGTTATGCTTTATGCGTTATGCATTATGCGTTATGCGTTATGCGATATGCGTTATCCGTTATGCGTTATGCGTTATGCGTTATGCGTTTTGCGTTATGCGTTATGCGTTATGCGTTGTGCGTTATACGTTTGCGTTATGCGTTATGCGTTATGCGTTATGCTTTATGCGTTATGCATTATGCGTTATGCGTTATGCGTTATGCGATATGCGTTATGCGTTATGCGTTATTCGTTATGAGTAATGCGTTATAAGTTATGCGTTATGCGTTATGCTTTATGCATTATGCGTTATGCGTTATGCGTTATGCGTTATGCGTTATGCGTTATGCGTTATGCGTTATGCTTTATGCGTTATGCGTTACTCCTTATGAGTTATGAGTTATAAGTTATGCGTAATGCGTTATGCGTTATGCGTTATGCTTTATGCGTTATGCGTTATGCGTTATGCGTTATGCGTTATGCGTTATGCGTTATGCGTTATGCGTTATGCGTTATGCGTTATGCGTTATGCGTTATGCGTTATGCCTTATGCGTTATGCGTTATTCGTTATGAGTAATGAGTTATAAGTTATGCGTTATGCGTTATGCGTTATGCGTTATGCGTGATCCGTTATGCGTTATGCGTTATGTGTTATGCGTTATGCGTTATGCGTTATGCGTTATGCGTTATGCGTTATGCGTTATGCGTTATGCGTTGTGCGTTATACGTTTGCGTTATGCGTTATGCGTTATGCGTTATGCTTTATGCGTTATGCATTATGCGTTATGCGTTATGCGTTATGCGATATGCGTTATGCGTTATGCGTTATTCGTTATGAGTAATGCGTTATAAGTTATGCGTTATGCGTTATGCTTTATGCATTATGCGTTATGCGTTATGCGTTATGCGTTATGCGTTATGCGTTATGCGTTATGCTTTATGCGTTATGCGTTACTCCTTATGAGTTATGAGTTATAAGTTATGCGTAATGCGTTATGCGTTATGCGTTATGCTTTATGCGTTATGCGTTATGCGTTATGCGTTATGCGTTATGCGTTATGCGTTATGCGTTATGCGTTATGCGTTATGCGTTATGCGTTATGCGTTATGCGTTATGCCTTATGCGTTATGCGTTATTCGTTATGAGTAATGAGTTATAAGTTATGCGTTATGCGTTATGCGTTATGCGTTATGCGTTATGCGTTATTCGTTATGAGTAATGAGTTATAAGTTATGCGTTATGCGTAATGCGTTATGCGTTATGCGTTATGCGTTATGCGTTATGCTTTATGCGTTATGCGTTATGCGTTATGCTTTATGCGTTATTCGTTATGCGTTATGCGTTATGCGTTATGCGTTATGCGTTATGCGTTATGCGTTATGCGTTATGCGTTATGCGTTATGCGTTATGCGTGATCCGACATGCGTTATGCATTTTGCGTTATGCGTTATTCGTTATGAGTTATGAGTTATAAGTTATGCGTAATGCGTTATGCGTTATGCATTATGCTTTATCCGTTATGCGTTATGCGTTATGCTTTATGCGTTATGCGTTATGAGTTATGCGTTATACGTTATGCGTTATGCGTTATGCGTGATCCGTTATGTGTTAGGCGATATACGTTTTGCGGTATTCGTTATGCGTTATGATTTATGCTTTATGCGTTATGCGTTATGCGTGATCCGACATGCGTTATGCATTATGCGTTATTCGTTATGAGTTATGAGTTATAAGTTATGCGTAATGCGTTATGCGTTATGCGTTATGCATTATGCTTTATCCGTTATGCGTTATGCGTTATGCTTTATGCGTTATGCGTTATGCGTTATGCGTTATGCGTTATGCGTTATTCGTTATGAGTAATGAGTTATAAGTTATGCGTTATGCGTAATGCGTTATGCGTTATGCGTTATGCGTTATGCTTTATGCGTTATGAGTTATGCGTTATGCTTTATGCGTTATTCGTTATGCGTTATGCGTTATGCGTTATGCGTTATGCGTTATGCGTTATGCGCTATGCGTTATGCATTATGCGTTATGCGTTATGCGTTATGCGTTAAGCGTTATGCGTTATGCGTTATGCATTATGCTTTATCCGTTATGCGTTATGCGTTATGCTTTATCCGTTATGCGTTATGCGTTATGCTTTATGCGTTATGCGTTATGCGTTATGCGTTATGCGATATGCGTTATGCGTTATGCGTTATTCGTTATGAGTAATGAGTTATAAGTTATGCGTTATGCGTAATGCGTTATGCGTTATGCGTTATGCGTTATGCGTTATGCTTTATGCGTTATGCGTTATGCGTTATGCTTTATGCGTTATTCGTTATGCGTTATGCGTTATGCGTTATGCGTTATGCGTTATGCGTTATGCGTTATGCGCTATGCGTTATGCGTTATGCGTTATGCGTTATGCGTTATGCGTTATGCGTTATGCTTTATGCGTTTTGCGTTACTCCTTATGAGTTATGAGATATAAGTTATGCGTAATGCGTTATGCGTTATGCGTTATGCGTTATGCTTTATGCGTTATGCGATATGCGTTATGCGTTATGCGTTATGCGTTATGCGTTATGCGTTATGCGTTATGCGTTATGCGTTATGAGTTATACGTTATGCGTTATGCGTTAGGGGTTATGCGTTATGCGTTATGCGTTATGCTTTATGCGTTATGCATTATGCGTTATGCGTTATGCGATATGCGTTATCCGTTATGCGTTATGCGTTATGCGTTATTCGTTATGAGTAATGAGTTATAAGTTATGCGTTATGCGTTATGCTTTATGCGTTATGCGTTATGCGTTATGCGTTATGCGTTATGCGTTATGCGTTATGCGTTATGCGTTATGCGTTAGGGGTTATGCGTTATGCGTTATGCGTTAGGCGTTATGCGTTATGCGTTATGCGTTATGCGTTATGAGTTATACGTTATGCGTTATGCGTTAGGGGTTATGCGTTATGCGTTATGCGTTATGCTTTATGCGTTATGCATTATGCGTTATGCGTTATGCGATATGCGTTATCCGTTATGCGTTATGCGTTATGCGTTATTCGTTATGAGTAATGAGTTATAAGTTATGCGTTATGCGTTATGCTTTATGCGTTATGCGTTATGCGTTATGCGTTATGCGTTATGCGTTATGCGTTATGCGTTATGCGTTATGCGTTATGCGTTTTGCGTTATGCGTTATGCGTTATGCGTTATGCGATATGCGTTATGCGTTATGCGTTATTCGTTATGAGTAATGCGTTATAAGTTATGCGTTATGCGTTATGCTTTATGCATTATGCGTTATGCGTTATGCGTTATGCGTTATGCGTTATGCGTTATGCGTTATGCGTTATGCTTTATGCGTTATGCGTTACTCCTTATGAGTTATGAGTTATAAGTTATGCGTAATGCGTTATGCGTTATGCGTTATGCTTTATGCGTTATGCGTTATGCGTTATGCGTTATGCGTTATGCGTTGTGCGTTATGCGTTATGCGTTATGCGTTATGCGTTATGCGTTATGCGTTATGCCTTATGCGTTATGCGTTATTCGTTATGAGTAATGAGTTATAAGTTATGCGTTATGCGTTATGCGTTATGCGTTATGCGTTATGCGTGATCCGTTATGCGTTATGCGTTATGCGTTATGCGTTATGCGTTATGCGTTATGCGTTATGCGTTATGCGTTATGCGTTATGCGTTATGCGTTGTGCGTTATACGTTTGCGTTATGCGTTATGCGTTATGCGTTATGCTTTATGCGTTATGCATTATGCGTTATGCGTTATGCGTTATGCGATATGCGTTATGCGTTATGCGTTATTCGTTATGAGTAATGCGTTATAAGTTATGCGTTATGCGTTATGCTTTATGCATTATGCGTTATGCGTTATGCGTTATGCGTTATGCGTTATGCGTTATGCGTTATGCGTTATGCGTTATGCTTTATGCGTTATGCGTTACTCCTTATGAGTTATGAGTTATAAGTTATGCGTAATGCGTTATGCGTTATGCGTTATGCTTTATGCGTTATGCGTTATGCGTTATGCGTTATGCGTTATGCGTTATGCGTTATGCGTTATGCGTTATGCGTTATGCGTTATGCGTTATGCGTTATGCCTTATGCGTTATGCGTTATTCGTTATGAGTAATGAGTTATAAGTTATGCGTTATGCGTTATGCGTTATGCGTTATGCGTTATTCGTTATGAGTAATGAGTTATAAGTTATGCGTTATGCGTAATGCGTTATGCGTTATGCGTTATGCGTTATGCTTTATGCGTTATGCGTTATGCGTTATGCTTTATGCGTTATTCGTTATGCGTTATGCGTTATGCGTTATGCGTTATGCGTTATGCGTTATGCGTTATGCGTTATGCGTGATCCGACATGCGTTATGCATTTTGCGTTATGCGTTATTCGTTATGAGTTATGAGTTATAAGTTATGCGTAATGCGTTATGCGTTATGCATTATGCTTTATCCGTTATGCGTTATGCGTTATGCTTTATGCGTTATGCGTTATGAGTTATGCGTTATACGTTATGCGTTATGCGTTATGCGTGATCCGTTATGTGTTAGGCGATATACGTTTTGCGGTATTCGTTATGCGTTATGATTTATGCTTTATGCGTTATGCGTTATGCGTGATCCGACATGCGTTATGCATTATGCGTTATTCGTTATGAGTTATGAGTTATAAGTTATGCGTAATGCGTTATGCGTTATGCGTTATGCATTATGCTTTATCCGTTATGCGTTATGCGTTATGCTTTATGCGTTATGCGTTATGCGTTATGCGTTATGCGTTATGCGTTATTCGTTATGAGTAATGAGTTATAAGTTATGCGTTATGCGTAATGCGTTATGCGTTATGCGTTATGCGTTATGCTTTATGCGTTATGAGTTATGCGTTATGCTTTATGCGTTATTCGTTATGCGTTATGCGTTATGCGTTATGCGTTATGCGTTATGCGTTATGCGCTATGCGTTATGCATTATGCGTTATGCGTTATGCGTTATGCGTTAAGCGTTATGCGTTATGCGTTATGCATTATGCTTTATCCGTTATGCGTTATGCGTTATGCGTTATGCGCTATGCGTTATGCATTATGCGTTATGCGTTATGCGTTATGCGTTAAGCGTTATGCGTTATGCGTTATGCATTATGCTTTATCCGTTATGCGTTATGCGTTATGCTTTATGCGTTATGCGTTATGCGTTATGCGTTATGCGATATGCGTTATGCGTTATGCGTTATTCGTTATGAGTAATGAGTTATAAGTTATGCGTTATGCGTAATGCGTTATGCGTTATGCGTTATGCGTTATGCTTTATGCGTTATGCGTTATGCGTTATGCTTTATGCGTTATTCGTTATGCGTTATGCGTTATGCGTTATGCGTTATGCGTTATGCGTTATGCGTTATGCGCTATGCGTTATGCGTTATGCGTTATGCGTTATGCGTTATGCGTTATGCGTTATGCTTTATGCGTTTTGCGTTACTCCTTATGAGTTATGAGATATAAGTTATGCGTAATGCGTTATGCGTTATGCGTTATGCGTTATGCTTTATGCGTTATGCGATATGCGTTATGCGTTATGCGTTATGCGTTATGCGTTATGCGTGATCCGTTATGCGTTATGCGTTATGCGTTATGCGTTATGCGTTATGCGTTATGCGTTATGCGTTATGTGTTATGCTTTATGCGTTATGCGTTACTCCTTATGAGTTATGAGTTATAAGTTATTCGTAATGCGTAATGCGTTATGCGTTATGCGTTATGCATTATGCTTTATCCGTTATGCGATATGCGTTATGCGTTATGCTTTATGCGTTATGCGTTACTCCTTATGAGTTATGAGTTATAAGTTATGCGTAATGCGTTATGCGTTATGCGTTATGCTTTATGCGTTATGCGTTATGCGTTATGCGTTATGCGTTATGCGTTATGCGTTATGCGTTATGCGTTATGCGTTATGCGTTATGCGTTATGCCTTATGCGTTATGCGTTATTCGTTATGAGTAATGAGTTATAAGTTATGCGTTATGCGTTATGCGTTATGCGTTATGCGTTATGCGTTATTCGTTATGAGTAATGAGTTATAAGTTATGCGTTATGCGTAATGCGTTATGCGTTATGCGTTATGCGTTATGCGTTATGCGTTATGCGTTATGCGTTATGCGTTATGCGTTATGCGTTATGCGTGATCCGACATGCGTTATGCATTTTGCGTTATGCGTTATTCGTTATGAGTTATGAGTTATAAGTTATGCGTAATGCGTTATGCGTTATGCATTATGCTTTATCCGTTATGCGTTATGCGTTATGCTTTATGCGTTATGCGTTATGAGTTATGCGTTATACGTTATGCGTTATGCGTTATGCGTGATCCGTTATGTGTTAGGCGATATACGTTTTGCGGTATTCGTTATGCGTTATGATTTATGCTTTATGCGTTATGCGTTATGCGTGATCCGACATGCGTTATGCATTATGCGTTATTCGTTATGAGTTATGAGTTATAAGTTATGCGTAATGCGTTATGCGTTATGCGTTATGCATTATGCTTTATCCGTTATGCGTTATGCGTTATGCTTTATGCGTTATGCGTTATGCGTTATGCGTTATGCGTTATGCGTTATGCGTTATTCGTTATGAGTAATGAGTTATAAGTTATGCGTTATGCGTAATGCGTTATGCGTTATGCGTTATGCGTTATGCTTTATGCGTTATGAGTTATGCGTTATGCTTTATGCGTTATTCGTTATGCGTTATGCGTTATGCGTTATGCGTTATGCGTTATGCGTTATGCGTTATGCGTTATGCATTATGCGTTATGCGTTATGCGTTATGCGTTAAGCGTTATGCGTTATGCGTTATGCATTATGCTTTATCCGTTATGCGTTATGCGTTATGCGTTATGCGCTATGCGTTATGCATTATGCGTTATGCGTTATGCGTTATGCGTTAAGCGTTATGCGTTATGCGTTATGCATTATGCTTTATCCGTTATGCGTTATGCGTTATGCTTTATGCGTTATGCGTTATGCGTTATGCGTTATGCGATATGCGTTATGCGTTATGCGTTATTCGTTATGAGTAATGAGTTATAAGTTATGCGTTATGCGTAATGCGTTATGCGTTATGCGTTATGCGTTATGCGTTATGCTTTATGCGTTATGCGTTATGCGTTATGCTTTATGCATTATTCGTTATGCGTTATGCGTTATGCGTTATGCGTTATGCGTTATGCGTTATGCGTTATGCGCTATGCGTTATGCGTTATGCGTTATGCGTTATGCGTTATGCGTTATGCGTTATGCTTTATGCGTTTTGCGTTACTCCTTATGAGTTATGAGATATAAGTTATGCGTAATGCGTTATGCGTTATGCGTTATGCGTTATGCTTTATGCGTTATGCGTTATGCGTTATGCGTTATGCGTTATGCGTTATGCGTTATGCGTGATCCGTTATGCGTTATGCGTTATGCGTTATGCGTTATGCGTTATGCGTTATGCGTTATGCGTTATGTGTTATGCTTTATGCGTTATGCGTTACTCCTTATGAGTTATGAGTTATAAGTTATTCGTAATGCGTAATGCGTTATGCGTTATGCGTTATGCATTATGCTTTATCCGTTATGCGATATGCGTTATGCTTTATGCGTTATGCGTTATGTGTTATGAGTAATGAGTTATAAGTTATGCGTTATGCGTTATTCGTTATGAGTAATGAGTTATAAGTTATGCGTTATGCGTTATGCGTTATGCTTTATGCGTTATGCGTTACTCCTTATGAGTTATGAGTTATAAGTTATGCGTTATGCGTTATGCTTTATGCGTTATGCGTTATGCGTTATGCGTTATGCGTTATGCGTTATGCGTTATGCGTTATGCGTTATACGTTATGCTTTATGCGTTATGCATTATGCGTTATGCGTTATGCGATATGCGTTATGCGTTATGCGTTATGCGTTATGCGTTATGCATTATGCGTTATGCGTTATGCGTTATGCATTATGCGTTATGCGTTATGCGTGATCCGTTATGCGTTAAGCGTTATGCGTTATGCGTTATGCGTTGTGCGTTATACGTTTGCGTTATGCGTTATGCGTTATGCTTTATGCGTTATGCGTTATGCGTTAAGCGCTATGCGTTATGCGTTATGCGTTATGCGTTATGCGTTATGCGTTATGCGTTATGCGTTATGCGTTATGCGTTATGCGTTATGCGTTATGCGTTATGCGTTATACGTTATGCTTTATGCGTTATGCATTATGCGTTATGCGTTATGCGATATGCGTTATGCGTTATGCGTTATTCGTTATGAGTAATTAGTTATAAGTTATGCGTTATGCGTTATGCTTTATGCATTATGCGTTATGCGTTATGCGTTATGCTTTATGCGTTATGCGTTATGCGTTATGAGTAATGAGTTATAAGTTATGCGTTATTCGTTATGAGTAATGAGTTATAAGTTATGCGTTATGCGTTATGCTTTATGCGTTATGCGTTATGCGTTATGCTTTATGCGTTATGCGTTACTCCTTATGAGTTATGAGTTATAAGTTATGCGTAATGCGGTATGCGTTATACGTTATACGTTATGCGTTATGCGTTATGCGTTATGCGTTATGCGTTATGCGTTATGCGTTATGCGTTATGCGTTATGCGTTATGCGCTATGCGTTATGCATTATGCGTTATGCGTTATGCGTTATGCGTTAAGCGTTATGCGTTTTGCTGTATTCGTTATGCGTTGTGCATTATGCGTTATGCGTTATGTGTTATGCTTTATGCGTTATGCGTTATGCGTTACGCTTTATGCGTTATGCATTATGCGATATGCGTTATGCGTTATGCATTATGCGTTATGCGTTATGCGTGATCCGTTATGCGTTAAGCGTTATGCGTTATGCGTTATGCGTTGTGCGTTATACGTTTGCGTTTTTGTTTATGCGTTATGCTTTATGCGTTATGCGTTATGCGTTATGCGTTATGCGTTATGCGTTATGCGTTATACGTTATGCTTTATGCGTTATGCATTATGCGTTATGCGTTATGCGATATGCGTTATGCGTTATGCGTTATGCGTTATGCATTATGCGTTATGCGTTATGCGTTATGCATTATGCGTTATGCGTTATGCGTGATCCGTTATGCGTTAAGCGTTATGCGTTCTGCGTTATGCGTTGTGCGTTATGCGTTTGCGTTATGCGTTATGCGTTATGCTTTATGCGTTATGCGTTATGCGTTATGCGTTAAGCGCTATGCGTTATGCGTTATGCGTTATGCGTTATGCGTTATGCGTTATGCGTTATGCGTTATGCGTTATGCGATTTACGGTATTCGTTAAGCGTTGTGCATTATGCGTTATGCGTTATGCGTTAAGGGTTATGGGTTATGCGTTATGCTTTATGCGTTATTCATTTTGCGTTATGCGTTATTCGTTATGAGTTATAAGTTATGCGTAATGCGTTATGCCTTATGAGTTATGCATTATGCGTTATGCGTTATGCATAATGCGTTATACGTTATGTATTATGCTTTATGCGTTATGCATTATGCGTTATGCGTTATGCGATATGCGTTATGCGTTAAGCGTTATGCGTTATGCGTTATGCATTATGCTTTATCCGTTATGCGTTATGCGTTATGCTTTATGCGTTATGCGTTATGCGTTATGCGTTATGCGATATGCGTTATGCGTTATGCGTTATTCGTTATGAGTAATGAGTTATAAGTTATGCGTTATGCGTAATGCGTTATGCGTTATGCGTTATGCGTTATGCGTTATGTGTTATGCTTTATGCGTTATGCGTTACTCCTTATGAGTTATGAGTTATAAGTTATTCGTAATGCGTAATGCGTTATGCGTTATGCGTTATGCATTATGCTTTATCCGTTATGCGATATGCGTTATGCTTTATGCGTTATGCGTTATGCGTTATGAGTAATGAGTTATAAGTTATGCGTTATGCGTTATTCGTTATGAGTAATGAGTTATAAGTTATGCGTTATGCGTTATGCGTTATGCTTTATGCGTTATGCGTTACTCCTTATGAGTTATGAGTTATAAGTTATGCGTAATGCGGTATACGTTATACGTTATACGTTATGCGTTATGCGTTATGCGTTATGCGTGATCCGTTATGCGTTAAGCGTTATGCGTTATGCGTTATGCGTTGTGCGTTATACGTTTGCGTTATGCGTTATGCGTTATGCTTTATGCGTTATGCGTTATGCGTTATGCGTTATGCGTTATGCGTTATGCGTTATGCGTTATGCGTTATGCGTTATACGTTATGCTTTATGCGTTATGCATTATGCGTTATGCGTTATGCGATATGCGTTATGCGTTATGCGTTATGCGTTATGCGTTATGCTTTATGCGTTATGCGTTATGCGTTATGCATCATGCGTTATGCGTTATGCGTGATCCGTTATGCGTTAAGCGTTATGCGTTATGCGTTGTGCGTTATACGTTTGCGTTATGCGTTATGCGTTATGCTTTATGCGTTATGCGTTATGCGTTAAGCGCTATGCGTTATGCGTTATGCGTTATGCGTTATGCGTTATGCGTTATGCGTTATGCGTTATGCGTTATGCGTTATGCGTTATGCGTTATGCGTTATGCGTTATGCGTTATGCGTTATGCGTTATGCGTTATACGTTATGCTTTATGCGTTATGCATTATGCGTTATGCGTTATGCGATATGCGTTATGCGTTATGCGTTATGCGTTATTCGTTATGAGTAATTAGTTATAAGTTATGCGTTATGCGTTATGCTTTATGCATTATGCGTTATGCGTTATGCGTTATGCATTATGCGTTATGCGTTATGCGTTATGCGTTATGCGTTATGCGTTATGCGTTATGCGTTATGCGTTATGCGTTATGCGTTATGCGCTATGCGTTATGCATTATGCTTTATCCGTTATGCGTTATGCGTTATGCTTTATGCGTTATGCGTTATGCGTTATGAGTAATGAGTTATAAGTTATGCGTTATGCGTTATTCGTTATGAGTAATGAGTTATAAGTTATGCGTTATGCGTTATGCTTTATGCGTTATGCGTTATGCGTTATGCTTTATGCGTTATGCGTTACTCCTTATGAGTTATGAGTTATAAGTTATGCGTAATGCGGTATGCGTTATACGTTATACGTTATGCGTTATGCGTTATGCGTTATGCGTTATGCGTTATGCGTTATGCGTTATGCGTTATGCGTTATGCGATATGCGTTATGCATTATGCGTTATGCGTTATGCGTTATGCGTTAAGCGTTATGCGTTTTGCTGTATTCGTTATGCGTTGTGCATTATGCGTTATGCGTTATGTGTTATGCTTTATGCGTTATGCGTTATGCGTTACGCTTTATGCGTTATGCATTATGCGATATGCGTTATGCGTTATGCATTATGCGTTATGCGTTATGCGTGATCCGTTATGCGTTAAGCGTTATGCGTTATGCGTTATGCGTTGTGCGTTATACGTTTGCGTTTTTGTTTATGCGTTATGCGTTATGCGTTATGCGTTATGCGTTATGCGTTATGCGTTATACGTTATGCTTTATGCGTTATGCATTATGCGTTATGCGTTATGCGATATGCGTTATGCGTTATGCGTTATGCGTTATGCGTTATGCATTATGCGTTATGCGTTATGCGTTATGCATTATGCGTTATGCGTTATGCGTGATCCGTTATGCGTTAAGCGTTATGCGTTCTGCGTTATGCGTTGTGCGTTATGCGTTTGCGTTATGCGTTATGCGTTATGCTTTATGCGTTATGCGTTATGCGTTATGCGTTAAGCGCTATGCGTTATGCGTTATGCGTTATGCGTTATGCGTTATGCGTTATGCGTTATGCGTTATGCGTTATGCGATTTACGGTATTCGTTAAGCGTTGTGCATTATGCGTTATGCGTTATGCGTTAAGGGTTATGGGTTATGCGTTATGCTTTATGCGTTATTCATTTTGCGTTATGCGTTATTCGTTATGAGTTATAAGTTATGCGTAATGCGTTATGCCTTATGAGTTATGCATTATGCGTTATGCGTTATGCATAATGCGTTATACGTTATGTATTATGCTTTATGCGTTATGCATTATGCGTTATGCGTTATGCGATATGCGTTATGCGTTATGCGTTATTCGTTATGAGTAATTAGTTATAAGTTATGCGTTATGCGTTATGCTTTATGCATTATGCGTTATGCGTTATGCGTTATGCGTTATGCGTTATGCGTTATGCTTTATGCGTTATGCGTTACTCCTTATGAGTTATAAGTTATGCGTAATGCGTTTGCGTTATGCGTTATGCTTTATGCGTTATGCGTTATGCGTTATGCGTTATGCGTTATGCGTGATCCGTTATGCGTTATGCGTTATGCGTTATGCGTTATGCGTTATGCGTTATGCGTTACTCCTTATGAGTTATGAGTTATAAGTTATGCGTAATGCGTTATGCTTTATGCGTTATGCGTTATGCGTTATGCGTTATGCGTTATGCGTTATGCGTTATGCGTAATGCGTTATGCGTTATGCGTTATGCGTTATGCGTGATCCGTTATGCGTTATGCGTTATGCGTTATGCGTTATGCCTTATGCGTTATGCGTTATGCGTTATGCGTTATACGTTATACGGTGTGCGTTATGCGTTAGGCGTTATGCGTTATGAGTTATGCGTTATGCGTTATGCGTTATGCGTTATGCGTTTTGCGGTATTCGTTATGCGTTCTGCATTATGCGTTATGCGTTGTGCGTTATGGGTTATGATTTATGCGTTATGCGATATGAGTTATGCGTTATGCGTTACGCGTTATGCGTTATGCGTTTTGCGTTATGCTTTATGCGTCATGCGTGATCCGTTATGCGTTAGGCGTTATGCGATTTGCGGTATTCGTTAAGCGTTGTGCATTATGCGTTATGCGTTATGCGTTAAGGGTTATGGGTTATGCGTTATGCTTTATGCGTTATTCATTTTGCGTTATGCGTTATTCGTTATGAGTTATAAGTTATGCGTAATGCGTTTTGCCTTATGAGTTATGCATTATGCGTTATGCGTTATGCATAATGCGTTATACGTTATGTATTATGCGTTATGCGTTATGCGTTATGCGTTATGCGTTATGCGTTATGCGTTATGCATTATGCGTTATGCGTTATGCGTTATGCGTTATGCGTTATGCGTTATGCGTTATGCGTTATGCGTTATGCGTTATGCATTATGCTTTATGCGTTTTGCGTTACTCCTTATGAGTTATGAGATATAAGTTATGCGTAATGCGTTATGCGTTATGCGTAATGCGTTATGCGTTATGCGTTATGCGTTATGCGTGATCCGTTATGCGTTATGCGTTATGCGTTATGCGTTATGCGTTATGCGTTATGCGTTATGCGTTATGCGTTATGCGTTATGCTTTATGCGTTATGCGTTATGCGTTATGCGTTATGCGTTATGCGTTATGCGTTATGCGTTATGCGTTATGCGTTATGCGTTATGCGTTAAAGGTTATGGGTTATGCGTTATGCTTTATGCGTTATTCATTTTGCGTTATGCGTTATTCGTTATGAGTTATAAGTTATGCGTAATGCGTTTTGCCTTATGAGTTATGCATTATGCGTTATGCGTTATGCATAATGCGTTATACGTTATGTATTATGCGTTATGCGTTATGCGTTATGCGTTATGCGTTATGCGTTATGCGTTATGCGTTATGCGTTATGCGTTATGCGTTATGCGTTATGCGTTATGCGTTATGCGTTATGCGTTATGCGTTATGCGTTATGCGTTATGCGTTATGCGTTATGCGTTATGCTTTATGCGTTTTGCGTTACTCCTTATGAGTTATGAGATATAAGTTATGCGTAATGCGTTATGCGTTATGCGTTATGCGTTATGCTTTATGCGTTATGCGTTATGCGTTATGCGTTATGCGTTATGCGTTATGCGTTATGCGTTATGCGTTATGCGTTATGCGTGATCCGTTATGCGTTATGCGTTATGCGTTATGCGTTATGCATTATGCGTTATGCGTTATGCGTTATGCGTTATGCGTTATGCGTTATGCGTTATGCGTTATGCGTTATGCGTTATGCGTTATGCGCTATGCGTTATGCATTATGCTTTATCCGTTATGCGTTATGCGTTATGCTTTATGCGTTATGCGTTATGCGTTATGAGTAATGAGTTATAAGTTATGCGTTATGCGTTATTCGTTATGAGTAATGAGTTATAAGTTATGCGTTATGCGTTATGCTTTATGCGTTATGCGTTATGCGTTATGCTTTATGCGTTATGCGTTACTCCTTATGAGTTATGAGTTATAAGTTATGCGTAATGCGGTATGCGTTATACGTTATACGTTATGCGTTATGCGTTATGCGTTATGCGTTATGCGTTATGCGTTATGCGTTATGCGTTATGCGTTATGCGCTATGCGTTATGCATTATGCGTTATGCGTTATGCGTTATGCGTTAAGCGTTATGCGTTTTGCTGTATTCGTTATGCGTTTTGCATTATGCGTTATGCGTTATGTGTTATGCTTTATGCGTTATGCGTTATGCGTTACGCTTTATGCGTTATGCATTATGCGATATGCGTTATGCGTTATGCATTATGCGTTATGCGTTATGCGTGATCCGTTATGCGTTAAGCGTTATGCGTTATGCGTTATGCGTTGTGCGTTATACGTTTGCGTTTTTGTTTATGCGTTATGCGTTATGCGTTATGCGTTATGCGTTATGCGTTATACGTTATGCTTTATGCGTTATGCATTATGCGTTATGCGTTATGCGATATGCGTTATGCGTTATGCGTTATGCGTTATGCGTTATGCATTATGCGTTATGCGTTATGCGTTATGCATTATGCGTTATGCGTTATGCGTGATCCGTTATGCGTTAAGCGTTATGCGTTCTGCGTTATGCGTTGTGCGTTATGCGTTTGCGTTATGCGTTATGCGTTATGCTTTATGCGTTATGCGTTATGCGTTATGCGTTAAGCGTTATGCGTTATGCGTTATGCGTTATGCGTTATGCGTTATGCGTTATGCGTTATGCGTTATGCGTTATGCGATTTACGGTATTCGTTAAGCGTTGTGCATTATGCGTTATGCGTTATGCGTTAAGGGTTATGGGTTATGCGTTATGCTTTATGCGTTATTCATTTTGCGTTATGCGTTATTCGTTATGAGTTATAAGTTATGCGTAATGCGTTATGCCTTATGAGTTATGCATTATGCGTTATGCGTTATGCATAATGCGTTATACGTTATGTATTATGCTTTATGCGTTATGCATTATGCGTTATGCGTTATGCGATATGCGTTATGCGTTATGCGTTATTCGTTATGAGTAATTAGTTATAAGTTATGCGTTATGCGTTATGCTTTATGCATTATGCGTTATGCGTTATGCGTTATGCGTTATGCGTTATGCGTTATGCTTTATGCGTTATGCGTTACTCCTTATGAGTTATAAGTTATGCGTAATGCGTTTGCGTTATGCGTTATGCTTTATGCGTTATGCGTTATGCGTTATGCGTTATGCGTTATGCGTGATGCGTTATGCGTTATGCGTTATGCGTTATGCGTTATGCGTTATGCGTTATGCGTTACTCCTTATGAGTTATGAGTTATAAGTTATGCGTAATGCGTTATGCTTTATGCGTTATGCGTTATGCGTTATGCGTTATGCGTTATGCGTTATGCGTTATGCGTTATGCGTTATGCGTTATGCGTTATGCGTTATGCGTGATCCGTTATGCGTTATGCGTTATGCGTTATGCGTTATGCTTTATGCGTTATGCGTTATGCGTTATGCGTTATACGTTATACGGTGTGCGTTATGCGTTAGGCGTTATGCGTTATGAGTTATGCGTTATGCGTTATGCGTTATGCGTTATGCGTTTTGCGGTATTCGTTATGCGTTCTGCATTATGCGTTATGCGTTGTGCGTTATGGGTTATGATTTATGCGTTATGCGATATGAGTTATGCGTTATGCGTTACGCGTTATGCGTTATGCGTTATGCGTTATGCTTTATGCGTCATGCGTGATCCGTTATGCGTTAGGCGTTATGCGATTTGCGGTATTCGTTAAGCGTTGTGCATTATGCGTTATGCGTTATGCGTTAAGGGTTATGGGTTATGCGTTATGCTTTATGCGTTATTCATTTTGCGTTATGCGTTATTCGTTATGAGTTATAAGTTATGCGTAATGCGTTTTGCCTTATGAGTTATGCATTATGCGTTATGCGTTATGCATAATGCGTTATACGTTATGTATTATGCGTTATGCGTTATGCGTTATGCGTTATGCGTTATGCGTTATGCATTATGCGTTATGCGTTATGCGTTATGCGTTATGCGTTATGCGTTATGCGTTATGCGTTATGCGTTATGCGTTATGCATTATGCTTTATGCGTTTTGCGTTACTCCTTATGAGTTATGAGATATAAGTTATGCGTAATGCGTTATGCGTTATGCGTAATGCGTTATGCGTTATGCGTTATGCGTTATGCGTGATCCGTTATGCGTTATGCGTTATGCGTTATGCGTTATGCGTTATGCGTTATGCGTTATGCGTTATGCGTTATGCGTTATGCTTTATGCGTTATGCGTTATGCGTTATGCGTTATGCGTTATGCGTTATGCGTTATGCGTTATGCGTTATGCGTTATGCGTTATGCGTTATGCGTTATGCGTTAAAGGTTATGGGTTATGCGTTATGCTTTATGCGTTATTCATTTTGCGTTATGCGTTATTCGTTATGAGTTATAAGTTATGCGTAATGCGTTTTGCCTTATGAGTTATGCATTATGCGTTATGCGTTATGCATAATGCGTTATACGTTATGTATTATGCGTTATGCGTTATGCGTTATGCGTTATGCGTTATGCGTTATGCGTTATGCGTTATGCGTTATGCGTTATGCGTTATGCGTTATGCGTTATGCGTTATGCGTTATGCGTTATGCGTTATGCGTTATGCGTTATGCGTTATGCGTTATGCTTTATGCGTTTTGCGTTACTCCTTATGAGTTATGAGATATAAGTTATGCGTAATGCGTTATGCGTTATGCGTTATGCGTTATGCTTTATGCGTTATGCGTTATGCGTTATGCGTTATGCGTTATGCGTTATGCGTTATGCGTTATGCGTTATGCGTTATGCGTGATCCGTTATGCGTTATGCGTTATGCGTTATGCGTTATGCGTTATGCGTTATGCGTTATGCGTTATGCGTTATGCTTTATGCGTTATGCGTTACTCCTTATGAGTTATGAGTTATAAGTTATGCGTAATGCGTAATGCGTTATGCGTAATGCGTTATGCGTTATGCGTTATGCGTTATGCTTTATGCGTTATGCGTTATGCGTTATGCGTTATACGTTATACGTTATGCGTTATGCGTTATGCGTTATGCGTTATGCGTTATGCGTTATGCGTTATGCGTTATGCGCTATGCGTTATGCATTATGCGTTATGCGTTATGCGTTATGCGTTAAGCGTTATGCGTTTTGCTGTATTCGTTATGCGTTGTGCATTATGCGTTATGCGTTATGTGTTATGCTTTATGCGTTATGCGTTATGCGTTACGCTTTATGCGTTATGCATTGTGCGTTATGCGTTATGCGTTATGCATTATGCGTTATGCGTTATGCGTGATCCGTTATGCGTTAAGCGTTATGCGTTATACGTTATGCTTTATGCGTTATGCATTATGCGTTATGCGTTATGCGATATGCGTTATGCGTTATGCGTTATGCGTTATGCGTTATGCATTATGCGTTATGCGTTATGCGTTATGCATTATGCGTTATGCGTTATGCGTGATCCGTTATGCGTTAAGCGTTATGCGTTATGCGTTATGCGTTGTGCGTTATACGTTTGCGTTATGCGTTATGCGTTATGCTTTATGCGTTATGCGTTATGCGTTATGCGTTATGCATTATGCGTTATGCGTTATGCGTGATCCGTTATGCGTTAAGCGTTATGCGTTATGCGTTATGCGTTGTGCGTTATGCGTTTGCGTTATGCGTTATGCGTTATGCGTTATGCTTTATGCGTTATGCGTTATGCGTTATGCGTTAAGCGCTATGCGTTATGCTTTATGCGTTATGCATTATGCGTTATGCGTTATGCGATATGCGTTATGCGTTATGCGTTATTCGTTATGAGTAATTAGTTATAAGTTATGCGTTATGCGTTATGCTTTATGCATTATGCGTTATGCGTTATGCGTTATGCGTTATGCGTTATGCGTTATGCTTTATGCGTTATGCGTTACTCCTTATGAGTTATAAGTTATGCGTAATGCGTTTGCGTTATGCGTTATGCTTTATGCGTTATGCGTTATGCGTTATGCGTTATGCGTTATGCGTTATGCGTGATCCGTTATGCGTTATGCGTTATGCGTTATGCGTTATGCGTTATGCGTTATGTGTTACTCCTTATGAGTTATGAGTTATAAGTTATGCGTAATGCGTTATGCTTTATGCGTTATGCGTTATGCGTTATGCGTTATGCGTTATGCGTTATGCGTTATGCGTTATGCGTAATGCGTTATGCGTTATGCGTTATGCGTTATGCGTGATCCGTTATGCGTTATGCGTTATGCGTTATGCGTTATGCTTTATGCGTTATGCGTTATGCGTTATGCGTTATACGTTATACGGTGCGCGTTATGCGTTATGCGTTATGCGTTATGAGTTATGCGTTATGCGTTATGCGTTATGCGTTATGCGTTTTGCGGTATTCGTTATGCGTTCTGCATTATGCGTTATGCGTTGTGCGTTATGGGTTATGATTTATGCGTTATGCGATATGAGTTATGCGTTATGCGTTACGCGTTATGCGTTATGCGTTATGCGTTATGCTTTATGCGTCATGCGTGATCCGTTATGCGTTAGGCGTTATGCGATTTGCGGTATTCGTTAAGCGATGTGCATTATGCGTTATGCGTTATGCGTTAAGGGTTATGGGTTATGCGTTATGCTTTATGCGTTATTCATTTTGCGTTATGCGTTATTCGTTATGAGTTATAAGTTATGCGTAATGCGTTATGCGTTATGCGTTATGCGTTATGCGTTATGCGTTATGCGTTATGCGTTATGCGTTATGCGTTATGCTTTATGCGTTTTGCGTTACTCCTTATGAGTTATGAGATATAAGTTATGCGTAATGCGTTATGCGTTATGCGTTATGCGTTATGCTTTATGCGTTATGCGTTATGCGTTATGCGTTATGCGTTATGCGTTATGCGTTATGCGTTATGCGTTATGCGTGATCCGTTATGCGTTATGCGTTATGCGTTATGCGTTATGCGTTATGCGTTATGCGTTATGCGTTATGCGTTATGCTTTATGCGTTATGCGTTACTCCTTATGAGTTATGAGTTATAAGTTATGCGTAATGCGTAATGCGTTATGCGTTATGCGTTATGCATTATGCTTTATCCGTTATGCGATATGCGTTATGCTTTATGCGTTATGCGTTATGCTTTATCCGTTATGCGATATGCGTTATGCTTTATGCGTTATGCGTTATGCGTTATGCGTTATGCGTTATGCGTTATGCGTTATGCGTTATGCGTTATACGTTATGCTTTATGCGTTATGCATTATGCGTTATGCGTTATGCGATATGCGTTATGCGTTATGCGTTATGCGTTATGCGTTATGCGTTATGCGTTATGCGATTTACGGTATTCGTTAAGCGTTGTGCATTATGCGTTATGCGTTATGCGTTAAGGGTTATGGGTTATGCGTTATGCTTTATGCGTTATTCATTTTGCGTTATGCGTTATTCGTTATGAGTTATAAGTTATGCGTAATGCGTTATGCCTTATGAGTGATGCATTATGCGTTATGCATTATGCGTTATGCGTTATGCGTGATCCGTTATGCGTTAAGCGTTATGCGTTCTGCGTTATGCGTTGTGCGTTATGCGTTTGCGTTATGCGTTATGCGTTATGCTTTATGCGTTATGCGTTATGCGTTATGCGTTAAGCGCTATGCGTTATGCGTTATGCGTTATGCGTTATGCGTTATGCGTTATGCGTTATGCGTTATGCGATTTACGGTATTCGTTAAGCGTTGTGCATTATGCGTTATGCGTTATGCGTTAAGGGTTATGGGTTATGCGTTATGCTTTATGCGTTATTCATTTTGCGTTATGCGTTATTCGTTATGAGTTATAAGTTATGCGTAATGCGTTATGCCTTATGAGTGATGCATTATGCGTTATGCGTTATGCATAATGCGTTATACGTTATGTATTATGCTTTATGCGTTATGCATTATGCGTTATGCGTTATGCGATATGCGTTATGCGTTATGCGTTATTCGTTATGAGTAATTAGTTATAAGTTATGCGTTATGCGTTATGCTTTATGCATTATGCGTTATGCGTTATGCGTTATGCGTTATGCGTTATGCGTTATGCTTTATGCGTTATGCGTTACTCCTTATGAGTTATAAGTTATGCGTAATGCGTTTGCGTTATGCGTTATGCTTTATGCGTTATGCGTTATGCGTTATGCGTTATGCGTTATGCGTGATCCGTTATGCGTTATGCGTTATGCGTTATGCGTTATGCGTTATGCGTTATGCGTTATGCGTTACTCCTTATGAGTTATGAGTTATAAGTTATGCGTAATGCGTTATGCTTTATGCGTTATGCGTTATGCGTTATGCGTTATGCGTTATGCGTTATGCGTTATGCGTAATGCGTTATGCGTTATGCGTTATGCGTTATGCGTGATCCGTTATGCGTTATGCGTTATGCGTTATGCGTTATGCTTTATGCGTTATGCGTTATGCGTTATGCGTTATACGTTATACGGTGTGCGTTATGCGTTAGGCGTTATGCGTTATGAGTTATGCGTTATGCGTTACGCGTTATGCGTTATGCGTTATGCGTTATGCTTTATGCGTCATGCGTGATCCGTTATGCGTTAGGCGTTATGCGATTTGCGGTATTCGTTAAGCGTTGTGCATTATGCGTTATGCGTTATGCGTTAAGGGTTATGGGTTATGCGTTATGCTTTATGCGTTATTCATTTTGCGTTATGCGTTATTCGTTATGAGTTATAAGTTATGCGTAATGCGTTTTGCCTTATGAGTTATGCATTATGCGTTATGCGTTATGCATAATGCGTTATACGTTATGTATTATGCGTTATGCGTTATGCGTTATGCGTTATGCGTTATGCGTTATGCGTTATGCGTTATGCGTTATGCGTTATGCGTTATGCGTTATGCGTTATGCGTTATGCGTTATGCGTTATGCATTATGCTTTATGCGTTTTGCGTTACTCCTTATGAGTTATGAGATATAAGTTATGCGTAATGCGTTATGCGTTATGCGTTATGCGTTATGCGTTATGCGTTATGCGTTATGCGTTATGCGTGATCCGTTATGCGTTATGCGTTATGCGTTATGCGTTATGCGTTATGCGTTATGCGTTATGCGTTATGCGTTATGCGTTATGCTTTATGCGTTATGCGTTACTCCTTATGAGTTATGAGTTATAAGTTATGCGTAATGCGTAATGCGTTATGCGTTATGCGTTATGCATTATGCTTTATCCGTTATGCGATATGCGTTATGCTTTATGCGTTATGCGTTATGCGTTATGAGTAATGAGTTATAAGTTATGCGTTATGCGTTATTCGTTATGAGTAATGAGTTATAAGTTATGCGTTATGCGTTATGCTTTATGCGTTATGCGTTATGCGTTATGCTTTATGCGTTATGCGTTACTCCTTATGAGTTATGAGTTATAAGTTATGCGTAATGCGGTATGCGTTATGCGTTATACGTTATGCGTTATGCGTTATGCGTTATGCGTTATGCGTTATGCGTTATGCGTTATGCGTTATGCGTTATGCGTTATGCGTTATGCGTTATGCGTTATGCGTTAAGCGTTATGCGTTTTGCTGTATTCGTTATGCGTTGTGCATTATGCGTTATGCGTTATGTGTTATGCTTTATGCGTTATGCGTTATGCGTTACGCTTTATGCGTTATGCATTATGCGTTATGCGTTATGCGTTATGCATTATGCGTTATGCGTTATGCGTGATCCGTTATGCGTTAATCGTTATGCGTTATGCGTTATGCGTTGTGCGTTATACGTTTGCGTTATGCGTTATGCGTTATGCTTTATGCGTTATGCGTTATGCGTTATGCGTTATGCGTTATGCGTTATGCGTTATGCGTTATGCGTTATGCGTTATGCGTTATGCGTTATGCGTTATGCGTTACTCCTTATGAGTTATGAGTTATAAGTTATGCGTAATGCGTTATGCTTTATGCGTTATGCGTTATGCGTTATGCGTTATGCGTTATGCGTTATGCGTTATGCGTAATGCGTTATGCGTTATGCGTTATGCGTTATGCGTGATCCGTTATGCGTTATGCGTTATGCGTTATGCGTTATGCTTTATGCGTTATGCGTTATGCGTTATGCGTTATACGTTATACGGTGTGCGTTATGCGTTAGGCGTTATGCGTTATGAGTTATGCGTTATGCGTTATGCGTTATGCGTTATGCGTTTTGCGGTATTCGTTATGCGTTCTGCATTATGCGTTATGCGTTGTGCGTTATGGGTTATGATTTATGCGTTATGCGATATGAGTTATGCGTTATGCGTTACGCGTTATGCGTTATGCGTTATGCGTTATGCTTTATGCGTCATGCGTGATCCGTTATGCGTTAGGCGTTATGCGATTTGCGGTATTCGTTAAGCGTTGTGCATTATGCGTTATGCGTTATGCGTTAAGGGTTATGGGTTATGCGTTATGCTTTATGCGTTATTCATTTTGCGTTATGCGTTATTCGTTATGAGTTATAAGTTATGCGTAATGCGTTTTGCCTTATGAGTTATGCATTATGCGTTATGCGTTATGCATAATGCGTTATACGTTATGTATTATGCGTTATGCGTTATGCGTTATGCGTTATGCGTTATGCGTTATGCGTTATGCGTTATGCGTTATGCGTTATGCGTTATGCGTTATGCGTTATGCGTTATGCGTTATGCGTTATGCGTTATGCGTTATGCATTATGCTTTATGCGTTTTGCGTTACTCCTTATGAGTTATGAGATATAAGTTATGCGTAATGCGTTATGCGTTATGCGTTATGCGTTATGCGTTATGCGTTATGCGTTATGCGTGATCCGTTATGCGTTATGCGTTATGCGTTATGCGTTATGCGTTATGCGTTATGCGTTATGCGTTATGCGTTATGCGTTATGCTTTATGCGTTATGCGTTACTCCTTATGAGTTATGAGTTATAAGTTATGCGTAATGCGTAATGCGTTATGCGTTATGCGTTATGCATTATGCTTTATCCGTTATGCGATATGCGTTATGCTTTATGCGTTATGCGTTATGCGTTATGAGTAATGAGTTATAAGTTATGCGTTATGCGTTATTCGTTATGAGTAATGAGTTATAAGTTATGCGTTATGCGTTATGCTTTATGCGTTATGCGTTATGCGTTATGCTTTATGCGTTATGCGTTACTCCTTATGAGTTATGAGTTATAAGTTATGCGTAATGCGGTATGCGTTATACGTTATACGTTATGCGTTATGCGTTATGCGTTATGCGTTATGCGTTATGCGTTATGCGTTATGCGCTATGCGTTATGCATTATGCGTTATGCGTTATGCGTTATGCGTTAAGCGTTATGCGTTTTGCTGTATTCGTTATGCGTTGTGCATTATGCGTTATGCGTTATGTGTTATGCTTTATGCGTTATGCGTTATGCGTTACGCTTTATGCGTTATGCATTATGCGTTATGCGTTATGCGTTATGCATTATGCGTTATGCGTTATGCGTGATCCGTTATGCGTTAATCGTTATGCGTTATGCGTTATGCGTTGTGCGTTATACGTTTGCGTTATGCGTTATGCGTTATGCTTTATGCGTTATGCGTTATGCGTTATGCGTTATGCGTTATGCGTTATGCGTTATGCGTTATGCGTTATGCGTTATGCGTTATGCGTTATACGTTATGCTTTATGTGTTATGCATTATGCGTTATGCTTTATGCGTTATGCGTTATGCGTTATGAGTAATGAGTTATAAGTTATGCGTTATGCGTTATTCGTTATGAGTAATGAGTTATAAGTTATGCGTTATGCGTTATGCTTTATGCGTTATGCGTTATGCGTTATGCTTTATGCGTTATGCGTTACTCCTTATGAGTTATAAGTTATGCGTAATGCGGTATGCGTTATACGTTATACGTTATGCGTTATGCGTTATGCGTTATGCGTTATGCGTTATGCGTTATGCGTTATGCGTTATGCGTTATGCATTATGCGTTATGCGTTATGCGTTATGCGTTAAGCGTTATGCGTTTTGCTGTATTCGTTATGCGTTGTGCATTATGCGTTATGCGTTATGTGTTATGCTTTATGCGTTATGCGTTATGCGTTACGCTTTATGCGTTATGCATTATGCGTTATGCGTTATGCGTTATGCATTATGCGTTATGCGTTATGCGTGATCCGTTATGCGTTAATCGTTATGCGTTATGCGTTATGCGTTGTGCGTTATACGTTTGCGTTATGCGTTATGCGTTATGCTTTATGCGTTATGCGTTATGCGTTATGCGTTATGCGTTATGCGTTATGCGTTATGCGTTATGCGTTATGCGTTATGCGTTATACGTTATGCTTTATGTGTTATGCATTATGCGTTATGCGTTATGCGATATGCGTTATGCGTTATGCGTTATGCGTTATGCGTTATGCATTATGCGTTATGCGTTATGCGTTATGCATTATGCGTTATGCGTTATGCGTGATCCGTTATGCGTTAAGCGTTATGCGTTATGCGTTATGCGTTGTGCGTTATACGTTTGCGTTATGCGTTATGCGTTATGCTTTATGCGTTATGCGTTATGCGTTATGCGTTAAGCGCTATGCGTTATGCGTTATGCGTTATGCGTTATGCGTTATGCGTTATGCGTTATGCGTTATGCGTTATGCGTTATGCGTTATGCGTTATGCGTTATGCGTTAAGGGTTATGGGTTATGCGTTATGCTTTATGCGTTATTCATTTTGCGTTATGCGTTATTCGTTATGAGTTATAAGTTATGCGTAATGCGTTTTGCCTTATGAGTTATGCATTATGCGTTATGCGTTATGCATAATGCGTTATACGTTATGTATTATGCGTTATGCGTTATGCGTTATGCGTTATGCGTTATGCGTTATGCGTTATGCGTTATGCGTTATGCGTTATGCGTTATGCGTTATGCGTTATGCGTTATGCGTTATGCGTTATGCGTTATGCGTTATGCGTTATGCGTTATGCGTTATGCGTTATGCTTTATGCGTTTTGCGTTACTCCTTATGAGTTATGAGATATAAGTTATGCGTAATGCGTTATGCGTTATGCGTTATGCGTTATGCTTTATGCGTTATGCGTTATGCGTTATGCGTTATGCGTTATGCGTTATGCGTTATGCGTTATGCGTTATGCGTGATCCGTTATGCGTTATGCGTTATGCGTTATGCGTTATGCGTTATGCGTTATGCGTTATGCGTTATGCTTTATGCGTTATGCGTTACTCCTTATGAGTTATGAGTTATAAGTTATGCGTAATGCGTAATGCGTTATGCGTTATGCGTTATGCATTATGCTTTATCCGTTATGCGATATGCGTTATGCTTTATGCGTTATGCGTTATGCGTTATGAGTAATGAGTTATAAGTTATGCGTTATGCGTTATTCGTTATGAGTAATGAGTTATAAGTTATGCGTTATGCGTTATGCTTTATGCGTTATGCGTTATGCGTTATGCTTTATGCGTTATGCGTTACTCCTTATGAGTTATGAGTTATAAGTTATGCGTAATGCGGTATGCGTTATACGTTATACGTTATGCGTTATGCGTTATGCGTTATGCGTTATGCGTTATGCGTTATGCGTTATGCGTTATGCGCTATGCGTTATGCATTATGCGTTATGCGTTATGCGTTATGCGTTAAGCGTTATGCGTTTTGCTGTATTCGTTATGCGTTGTGCATTATGCGTTATGCGTTATGTGTTATGCTTTATGCGTTATGCGTTATGCGTTACGCTTTATGCGTTATGCATTGTGCGTTATGCGTTATGCGTTATGCATTATGCGTTATGCGTTATGCGTGATCCGTTATGCGTTAAGCGTTATGCGTTATGCGTTATGCGTTGTGCGTTATACGTTTGCGTTATGCGTTATGCGTTATGCTTTATGCGTTATGCGTTATGCGTTATGCGTTATGCGTTATGCGTTATGCGTTATGCGTTATGCGTTATGCGTTATACGTTATGCTTTATGCGTTATGCATTATGCGTTATGCGTTATGCGATATGCGTTATGCGTTATGCGTTATGCGTTATGCGTTATGCGTTATGCGTTATGCGTTATGCGTTATGCATTATGCGTTATGCGTTATGCGTGATCCGTTATGCGTTAAGCGTTATGCGTTATGCGTTATGCGTTGTGCGTTATACGTTTGCGTTATGCGTTATGCGTTATGCTTTATGCGTTATGCGTTATGCGTTATGCGTTAAGCGCTATGCGTTATGCTTTATGCATTATGCGTTATGCGTTATGCGTTATGCATTATGCGTTATGCGTTATGCGTTATGCGTTATGCGTTATGCGTTATGCGTTATGCGTTATGCGTTATGCGTTATGCGCTATGCGTTATGCATTATGCTTTATCCGTTATGCGTTATGCGTTATGCTTTATGCGTTATGCGTTATGCGTTATGAGTAATGAGTTATAAGTTATGCGTTATGCGTTATTCGTTATGAGTAATGAGTTATAAGTTATGCGTTATGCGTTATGCTTTATGCGTTATGCGTTATGCGTTATGCGTTACTCCTTATGAGTTATGAGTTATAAGTTATGCGTAATGCGGTATGCGTTATACGTTATACGTTATGCGTTATGCGTTATGCGTTATGCGTTATGCGTTATGCGTTATGCGTTATGCGTTATGCGTTATGCGCTATGCGTTATGCATTATGCGTTATGCGTTATGCGTTATGCGTTAAGCGTTATGCGTTTTGCTGTATTCGTTATGCGTTGTGCATTATGCGTTATGCGTTATGTGTTATGCTTTATGCGTTATGCGTTATGCGTTACGCTTTATGCGTTATGCATTATGCGATATGCGTTATCCGTTATGCATTATGCGTTATGCGTTATGCGTGATCCGTTATGCGTTAAGCGTTATGCGTTATGCGTTATGCGTTGTGCGTTATACGTTTGCGTTTTTGTTTATGCGTTATGCTTTATGCGTTATGCGTTATGCGTTATGCTTTATGCGTTATGCGTTATGCGTTATGCTTTATGCGTTATGCGTTACTCCTTATGAGTTATGAGTTATAAGTTATGCGTAATGCGGTATGCGTTATACGTTATACGTTATGCGTTATGCGTTATGCGTTATGCGTTATGCGTTATGCGTTATGCGTTATGCGTTATGCGCTATGCGTTATGCATTATGCGTTATGCGTTATGCGTTATGCGTTAAGCGTTATGCGTTTTGCTGTATTCGTTATGCGTTGTGCATTATGCGTTATGCGTTATGTGTTATGCTTTATGCGTTATGCGTTATGCGTTACGCTTTATGCGTTATGCATTGTGCGTTATGCGTTATGCGTTATGCATTATGCGTTATGCGTTATGCGTGATCCGTTATGCGTTAAGCGTTATGCGTTATGCGTTATGCGTTGTGCGTTATACGTTTGCGTTATGCGTTATGCGTTATGCTTTATGCGTTATGCGTTATGCGTTATGCGTTATGCGTTATGCGTTATGCGTTATGCGTTATGCGTTATGCGTTATACGTTATGCTTTATGCGTTATGCATTATGCGTTATGCGTTATGCGATATGCGTTATGCGTTATGCGTTATGCGTTATGCGTTATGCTTTATGCGTTATGCGTTATGCGTTATGCATTATGCGTTATGCGTTATGCGTGATCCGTTATGCGTTAAGCGTTATGCGTTATGCGTTATGCGTTGTGCGTTATACGTTTGCGTTATGCGTTATGCGTTATGCTTTATGCGTTATGCGTTATGCGTTATGCGTTAAGCGCTATGCGTTATGCTTTATGCATTATGCGTTATGCGTTATGCGTTATGCATTATGCGTTATGCGTTATGCGTTATGCGTTATGCGTTATGCGTTATGCGTTATGCGTTATGCGTTATGCGTTATGCGCTATGCGTTATGCATTATGCTTTATCCGTTATGCGTTATGCGTTATGCTTTATGCGTTATGCGTTATGCGTTATGAGTAATGAGTTACAAGTTATGCGTTATGCGTTATTCGTTATGAGTAATGAGTTATAAGTTATGCGTTATGCGTTATGCTTTATGCGTTATGCGTTATGCGTTATGCGTTACTCCTTATGAGTTATGAGTTATAAGTTATGCGTAATGCGGTATGCGTTATACGTTATACGTTATGCGTTATGCGTTATGCGTTATGCGTTATGCGTTATGCGTTATGCGTTATGCGTTATGCGTTATGCGCTATGCGTTATGCATTATGCGTTATGCGTTATGCGTTATGCGTTAAGCGTTATGCGTTTTGCTGTATTCGTTATGCGTTGTGCATTATGCGTTATGCGTTATGTGTTATGCTTTATGCGTTATGCGTTATGCGTTACGCTTTATGCGTTATGCATTATGCGATATGCGTTATCCGTTATGCATTATGCGTTATGCGTTATGCGTGATCCGTTATGCGTTAAGCGTTATGCGTTATGCGTTATGCGTTGTGCGTTATACGTTTGCGTTTTTGTTTATGCGTTATGCTTTATGCGTTATGCGTTATGCGTTATGCGTTATGCGTTATGCGTTATGCGTTATGCGTTATACGTTATGCTTTATGCGTTATGCATTATGCGTTATGCGTTATGCGATATGCGTTATGCGTTATGCGTTATGCGTTATGCGTTATGCGTTATGCGTTATGCATTATGCGTTATGCGTTATGCGTTATGCATTATGCGTTATGCGTTATGCGTGATCCGTTATGCGTTAAGCGTTATGCGTTATGCGTTATGCGTTGTGCGTTATGCGTTTGCGTTATGCGTTATGCGTTATGCTTTATGCGTTATGCGTTATGCGTTATGCGTTAAGCGCTATGCGTTATGCTTTATGCGTTATGCATTATGCGTTATGCGTTATGCGATATGCGTTATGCGTTATGCGTTATTCGTTATGAGTAATTAGTTATAAGTTATGCGTTATGCGTTATGCTTTATGCATTATGCGTTATGCGTTATGCGTTATGCGTTATGCGTTATGCGTTATGCTTTATGCGTTATGCGTTACTCCTTATGAGTTATAAGTTATGCGTAATGCGTTTGCGTTATGCGTTATGCTTTATGCGTTATGCGTTATGCGTTATGCGTTATGCGTTATGCGTTATGCGTGATCCGTTATGCGTTATGCGTTATGCGTTATGCGTTATGCGTTATGCGTTATGCGTTACTCCTTATGAGTTATGAGTTATAAGTTATGCGTAATGCGTTATGCTTTATGCGTTATGCGTTATGCGTTATGCGTTATGCGTTATGCGTTATGCGTTATGCGTTATGCGTAATGCGTTATGCGTTATGCGTTATGCGTTATGCGTTATGCGTTATGCGTTATGCGTTATGCGTTATGCGTTATGCTTTATGCGTTATGCGTTATGCGTTATGCGTTATACGTTATACGGTGTGCGTTATGCGTTATGCGTTATGCGTTATGAGTTATGCGTTATGCGTTATGCGTTATGCGTTATGCGTTTTGCGGTATTCGTTATGCGTTCTGCATTATGCGTTATGCGTTGTGCGTTATGGGTTATGATTTATGCGTTATGCGATATGAGTTATGCGTTATGCGTTACGCGTTATGCGTTATGCGTTATGCGTTATGCTTTATGCGTCATGCGTGATCCGTTATGCGTTAGGCGTTATGCGATTTGCGGTATTCGTTAAGCGATGTGCATTATGCGTTATGCGTTAAGGGTTATGGGTTATGCGTTATGCTTTATGCGTTATTCATTTTGCGTTATGCGTTATTCGTTATGAGTTATAAGTTATGCGTAATGCGTTATGCGTTATGCGTTATGCGTTATGCGTTATGCGTTATGCGTTATGCGTTATGCGTTATGCGTTATGCGTTATGCGTTATGCTTTATGCGTTTTGCGTTACTCCTTATGAGTTATGAGATATAAGTTATGCGTAATGCGTTATGCGTTATGCGTTATGCGTTATGCTTTATGCGTTATGCGTTATGCGTTATGCGTTATGCGTTATGCGTTATGCGTTATGCGTTATGCGTTATGCGTGATCCGTTATGCGTTATGCGTTATGCGTTATGCGTTATGCGTTATGCGTTATGCGTTATGCGTTATGCGTTATGCTTTATGCGTTATGCGTTACTCCTTATGAGTTATGAGTTATAAGTTATGCGTAATGCGTAATGCGTTATGCGTTATGCGTTATGCATTATGCTTTATCCGTTATGCGTTATGCGTTATGCTTTATGCGTTATGCGTTATGCGTTATGAGTAATGAGTTATAAGTTATGCGTTATGCGTTATTCGTTATGAGTAATGAGTTATAAGTTATGCGTTATGCGTTATGCTTTATGCGTTATGCGTTATGCGTTATGCTTTATGCGTTATGCGTTACTCCTTATGAGTTATGAGTTATAAGTTATGCGTAATGCGGTATGCGTTATACGTTATGCGTTATGCGTTATGCGTTATGCGTTATGCGTTATGCGTTATGCGTTATGCGTTATGCGTTATGCGTTATGCGTTATGCGTTATGCGTTATGCGTTATACGTTATGCTTTATGTGTTATGCATTATGCGTTATGCTTTATGCGTTATGCGTTATGCGTTATGAGTAATGAGTTATAAGTTATGCGTTATGCGTTATTCGTTATGAGTAATGAGTTATAAGTTATGCGTTATGCGTTATGCTTTATGCGTTATGCATTATGCGTTATGCGTTATGCGTTATGCATTATGCGTTATGCGTTATGCGTGATCCGTTATGCGTTAATCGTTATGCGTTATGCGTTATGCGTTGTGCGTTATACGTTTGCGTTATGCGTTATGCGTTATGCTTTATGCGTTATGCGTTATGCGTTATGCGTTATGCGTTATGCGTTATGCGTTATGCGTTATGCGTTATGCGTTATGCGTTATGCGTTATGCGTTATGCGTTATACGTTATGCTTTATGTGTTATGCATTATGCGTTATGCTTTATGCGTTATGCGTTATGCGTTATGAGTAATGAGTTATAAGTTATGCGTTATGCGTTATTCGTTATGAGTAATGAGTTATAAGTTATGCGTTATGCGTTATGCTTTATGCGTTATGCGTTATGCGTTATGCTTTATGCGTTATGCGTTACTCCTTATGAGTTATAAGTTATGCGTAATGCGGTATGCGTTATACGTTATACGTTATGCGTTATGCGTTATGCGTTATGCGTTATGCGTTATGCGTTATGCGTTATGCGCTATGCGTTATGCATTATGCGTTATGCGTTATGCGTTATGCGTTAAGCGTTATGCGTTTTGCTGTATTCGTTATGCGTTGTGCATTATGCGTTATGCGTTATGTGTTATGCTTTATGCGTTATGCGTTATGCGTTACGCTTTATGCGTTATGCATTATGCGTTATGCGTTATGCGTTATGCATTATGCGTTATGCGTTATGCGTGATCCGTTATGCGTTAATCGTTATGCGTTATGCGTTATGCGTTGTGCGTTATACGTTTGCGTTATGCGTTATGCGTTATGCTTTATGCGTTATGCGTTATGCGTTATGCGTTATGCGTTATGCGTTATGCGTTATGCGTTATGCGTTATGCGTTATGCGTTATGCGTTATGCGTTATGCGTTATACGTTATGCTTTATGTGTTATGCATTATGCGTTATGCGTTATGCGATATGCGTTATGCGTTATGCGTTATGCGTTATGCGTTATGCATTATGCGTTATGCGTTATGCGTTATGCATTATGCGTTATGCGTTATGCGTGATCCGTTATGCGTTAAGCGTTATGCGTTATGCGTTATGCGTTGTGCGTTATACGTTTGCGTTATGCGTTATGCGTTATGCTTTATGCGTTATGCGTTATGCGTTATGCGTTAAGCGCTATGCGTTATGCGTTATGCGTTATGCGTTATGCGTTATGCGTTATGCGTTATGCGTTATGCGTTATGCGTTATGCGTTATGCGTTATGCGTTATGCGTTATGCGTTATGCGTTAAGGGTTATGGGTTATGCGTTATGCTTTATGCGTTATTCATTTTGCGTTATGCGTTATTCGTTATGAGTTATAAGTTATGCGTAATGCGTTTTGCCTTATGAGTTATGCATTATGCGTTATGCGTTATGCATAATGCGTTATACGTTATGTATTATGCGTTATGCGTTATGCGTTATGCGTTATGCGTTATGCGTTATGCGTTATGCGTTATGCGTTATGCGTTATGCGTTATGCGTTATGCGTTATGCGTTATGCGTTATGCGTTATGCGTTATGCGTTATGCGTTATGCGTTATGCGTTATGCTTTATGCGTTTTGCGTTACTCCTTATGAGTTATGAGATATAAGTTATGCGTAATGCGTTATGCGTTATGCGTTATGCGTTATGCTTTATGCGTTATGCGTTATGCGTTATGCGTTATGCGTTATGCGTTATGCGTTATGCGTTATGCGTTATGCGTTATGCGTGATCCGTTATGCGTTATGCGTTATGCGTTATGCGTTATGCGTTATGCGTTATGCGTTATGCGTTATGCTTTATGCGTTATGCGTTACTCCTTATGAGTTATGAGTTATAAGTTATGCGTAATGCGTAATGCGTTATGCGTTATGCGTTATGCATTATGCTTTATCCGTTATGCGATATGCGTTATGCTTTATGCGTTATGCGTTATGCGTTATGAGTAATGAGTTATAAGTTATGCGTTATGCGTTATTCGTTATGAGTAATGAGTTATAAGTTATGCGTTATGCGTTATGCTTTATGCGTTATGCGTTATGCGTTATGCTTTATGCGTTATGCGTTACTCCTTATGAGTTATGAGTTATAAGTTATGCGTAATGCGGTATGCGTTATACGTTATACGTTATGCGTTATGCGTTATGCGTTATGCGTTATGCGTTATGCGTTATGCGTTATGCGTTATGCGCTATGCGTTATGCATTATGCGTTATGCGTTATGCGTTATGCGTTAAGCGTTATGCGTTTTGCTGTATTCGTTATGCGTTGTGCATTATGCGTTATGCGTTATGTGTTATGCTTTATGCGTTATGCGTTATGCGTTACGCTTTATGCGTTATGCATTGTGCGTTATGCGTTATGCGTTATGCATTATGCGTTATGCGTTATGCGTGATCCGTTATGCGTTAAGCGTTATGCGTTATGCGTTATGCGTTGTGCGTTATACGTTTGCGTTATGCGTTATGCGTTATGCTTTATGCGTTATGCGTTATGCGTTATGCGTTATGCGTTATGCGTTATGCGTTATGCGTTATGCGTTATGCGTTATACGTTATGCTTTATGCGTTATGCATTATGCGTTATGCGTTATGCGATATGCGTTATGCGTTATGCGTTATGCGTTATGCGTTATGCATTATGCGTTATGCGTTATGCGTTATGCATTATGCGTTATGCGTTATGCGTGATCCGTTATGCGTTAAGCGTTATGCGTTATGCGTTATGCGTTGTGCGTTATACGTTTGCGTTATGCGTTATGCGTTATGCTTTATGCGTTATGCGTTATGCGTTATGCGTTAAGCGCTATGCGTTATGCGTTATGCGTTATGCGTTATGCGTTATGCGTTATGCGTTATGCGTTATGCGTTATGCGTTATACGTTATGCTTTATGCGTTATGCATTATGCGTTATGCGTTATGCGATATGCGTTATGCGTTATGCGTTATTCGTTATGAGTAATTAGTTATAAGTTATGCGTTATGCGTTATGCTTTATGCATTATGCGTTATGCGTTATGCGTTATGCATTATGCGTTATGCGTTATGCGTTATGCGTTATGCGTTATGCGTTATGCGTTATGCGTTATGCGTTATGCGTTATGCGCTATGCGTTATGCATTATGCTTTATCCGTTATGCGTTATGCGTTATGCTTTATGCGTTATGCGTTATGCGTTATGAGTAATGAGTTACAAGTTATGCGTTATGCGTTATTCGTTATGAGTAATGAGTTATAAGTTATGCGTTATGCGTTATGCTTTATGCGTTATGCGTTATGCGTTATGCTTTATGCGTTATGCGTTACTCCTTATGAGTTATGAGTTATAAGTTATGCGTAATGCGGTATGCGTTATACGTTATACGTTATGCGTTATGCGTTATGCGTTATGCGTTATGCGTTATGCGTTATGCGTTATGCGTTATGCGTTATGCGCTATGCGTTATGCATTATGCGTTATGCGTTATGCGTTATGCGTTAAGCGTTATGCGTTTTGCTGTATTCGTTATGCGTTGTGCATTATGCGTTATGCGTTATGTGTTATGCTTTATGCGTTATGCGTTATGCGTTACGCTTTATGCGTTATGCATTATGCGATATGCGTTATCCGTTATGCATTATGCGTTATGCGTTATGCGTGATCCGTTATGCGTTAAGCGTTATGCGTTATGCGTTATGCGTTGTGCGTTATACGTTTGCGTTTTTGTTTATGCGTTATGCTTTATGCGTTATGCGTTATGCGTTATGCGTTATGCGTTATGCGTTATGCGTTATGCGTTATACGTTATGCTTTATGCGTTATGCATTATGCGTTATGCGTTATGCGATATGCGTTATGCGTTATGCGTTATGCGTTATGCGTTATGCGTTATGCATTATGCGTTATGCGTTATGCGTTATGCATTATGCGTTATGCGTTATGCGTGATCCGTTATGCGTTAAGCGTTATGCGTTATGCGTTATGCGTTGTGCGTTATGCGTTTGCGTTATGCGTTATGCGTTATGCTTTATGCGTTATGCGTTATGCGTTATGCGTTAAGCGCTATGCGTTATGCTTTATGCGTTATGCATTATGCGTTATGCGTTATGCGATATGCGTTATGCGTTATGCGTTATGCGTTATGCGTTATGCGTGATCCGTTATGCGTTATGCGTTATGCGTTATGCGTTATGCGTTATGCGTTATGCGTTACTCCTTATGAGTTATGAGTTATAAGTTATGCGTAATGCGTTATGCGTTATGCGTTATGCGTTATGCGTTATGCGTTATGCGTTATGCGTTATGCGTTATGCGTTATGCGTAATGCGTTATGCGTTATGCGTTATGCGTTATGCGTGATCCGTTATGCGTTATGCGTTATGCGTTATGCGTTATGCTTTATGCGTTATGCGTTATGCGTTATGCGTTATACGTTATACGGTGTGCGTTATGCGTTATGCGTTATGCGTTATGAGTTATGCGTTATGCGTTATGCGTTATGCGTTATGCATTTTGCGGTATTCGTTATGCGTTCTGCATTATGCGTTATGCGTTGTGCGTTATGGGTTATGATTTATGCGTTATGCGATATGAGTTATGCGTTATGCGTTACGCGTTATGCGTTATGCGTTATGCGTTATGCTTTATGCGTCATGCGTGATCCGTTATGCGTTAGGCGTTATGCGATTTGCGGTATTCGTTAAGCGATGTGCATTATGCGTTATGCGTTAAGGGTTATGGGTTATGCGTTATGCTTTATGCGTTATTCATTTTGCGTTATGCGTTATTCGTTATGAGTTATAAGTTATGCGTAATGCGTTATGCGTTATGCGTTATGCGTTATGCGTTATGCGTTATGCGTTATGCGTTATGCGTTATGCGTTATGCGTTATGCGTTATGCTTTATGCGTTTTGCGTTACTCCTTATGAGTTATGAGATATAAGTTATGCGTAATGCGTTATGCGTTATGCGTTATGCGTTATGCTTTTTGCGTTATGCGTTATGCGTTATGCGTTATGCGTTATGCGTTATGCGTTATGCGTTATGCGTTATGCGTGATCCGTTATGCGTTATGCGTTATGCGTTATGCGTTATGCGTTATGCGTTATGCGTTATGCGTTATGCGTTATGCTTTATGCGTTATGCGTTACTCCTTATGAGTTATGAGTTATAAGTTATGCGTAATGCGTAATGCGTTATGCGTTATGCGTTATGCATTATGCTTTATCCGTTATGCGATATGCGTTATGCTTTATGCGTTATGCGTTATGCGTTATGAGTAATGAGTTATAAGTTATGCGTTATGCGTTATTCGTTATGAGTAATGAGTTATAAGTTATGCGTTATGCGTTATGCTTTATGCGTTATGCGTTATGCGTTATGCTTTATGCGTTATGCGTTACTCCTTATGAGTTATGAGTTATAAGTTATGCGTAATGCGGTATGCGTTATACGTTATGCGTTATGCGTTATGCGTTATGCGTTATGCGTTATGCGTTATGCGTTATGCGTTATGCGCTATGCGTTATGCATTATGCGTTATGCGTTATGCGTTATGCGTTAAGCGTTATGCGTTTTGCTGTATTCGTTATGCGTTGTGCATTATGCGTTATGCGTTATGTGTTATGCTTTATGCGTTATGCGTTATGCGTTACGCTTTATGCGTTATGCATTATGCGTTATGCGTTATGCGTTATGCATTATGCGTTATGCGTTATGCGTGATCCGTTATGCGTTAAGCGTTATGCGTTATGCGTTATGCGTTGTGCGTTATACGTTTGCGTTTTGCGTTATGCGTTATGCTTTATGCGTTATGCGTTATGCGTTATGCGTTATGCGTTATGCGTTATGCGTTATGCGTTATGCGTTATGCGTTATGCGTTATGCGTTATACGTTATGATTTATGCGTTATGCATTATGCGTTATGCGTTATGCGATATGCGTTATGCGTTATGCGTTATGCGTTATGCGTTATGCATTATGCGTTATGCGTTATGCGTTATGCATTATGCGTTATGCGTTATGCGTGATCCGTTATGCGTTAAGCGTTATGCGTTATGCGTTATGCGTTGTGCGTTATACGTTTGCGTTATGCGTTATGCGTTATGCTTTATGCGTTATGCGTTATGCGTTATGCGTTAAGCGCTATGCGTTATGCGTTATGCGTTATGCGTTATGCGTTATGCGTTATGCGTTATGCGTTATGCGTTATGCGTTATGCGTTATGCGTTATGCGTTATGCGTTATGCGTTATACGTTATGCTTTATGCGTTATGCATTATGCGTTATGCGTTATGCGATATGCGTTATGCGTTATGCGTTATGCGTTATTCGTTATGAGTAATTAGTTATAAGTTATGCGTTATGCGTTATGCTTTATGCATTATGCGTTATGCGTTATGCGTTATGCATTATGCGTTATGCGTTATGCGTTATGCGTTATGCGTTATGCGTTATGCGTTATGCGTTATGCGTTATGCGTTATGCGCTATGCGTTATGCATTATGCTTTATCCGTTATGCGTTATGCGTTATGCTTTATGCGTTATGCGTTATGCGTTATGAGTAATGAGTTATAAGTTATGCGTTATGCGTTATTCGTTATGAGTAATGAGTTATAAGTTATGCGTTATGCGTTATGCTTTATGCGTTATGCGTTATGCGTTATGCTTTATGCGTTAAGCGTTACTCCTTATGAGTTATGAGTTATAAGTTATGCGTAATGCGGTATGCGTTATACGTTATACGTTATGCGTTATGCGTTATGCGTTATGCGTTATGCGTTATGCGTTATGCGTTATGCGTTATGCGTTATGCGCTATGCGTTATGCATTATGCGTTATGCGTTATGCGTTATGCGTTAAGCGTTATGCGTTTTGCAGTATTCGTTATGCGTTGTGCATTATGCGTTATGCGTTATGCGTTATGCATTATGCGTTATGCGTTATGCGTGATCCGTTATGCGTTAAGCGTTATGCGTTATGCGTTATGCGTTGTGCGTTATACGTTTGCGTTATGCGTTATGCGTTATGCTTTATGCGTTATGCGTTATTCGTTATGCGTTAAGCGCTATGCGTTATGCGTTATGCGTTATGCGTTATGCGTTATGCGTTATGCGTTATGCGTTATGCGTTATGCGTTATGCGTTATGCGTTATGCGTTATGCGTTATGCGTTATGCGTTAAGGGTTATGGGTTATGCGTTATGCTTTATGCGTTATTCATTTTGCGTTATGCGTTATTCGTTATGAGTTATAAGTTATGCGTAATGCGTTTTGCCTTATGAGTTATGCATTATGCGTTATGCGTTATGCATAATGCGTTATACGTTATGTAATATGCGTTATGCGTTATGCGTTATGCGTTATGCGTTATGCGTTATGCGTTATGCGTTATGCGTTATGCGTTATGCGTTATGCGTTATGCGTTATGCGTTATGCGTTATGCGTTATGCTTTATGCGTTTTGCGTTACTCCTTATGAGTTATGAGATATAAGTTATGCGTAATGCGTTATGCGTTATGCGTTATGCGTTATGCTTTATGCGTTATGCGTTATGCGTTATGCGTTATGCGTTATGCGTTATGCGTTATGCGTTATGCGTTATGCGTTATGCGTTATGCGTGATCCGTTATGCGTTATGCGTTATGCGTTATGCGTTATGCGTTATGCGTTATGCGTTATGCTTTATGCGTTATGCGTTACTCCTTATCAGTTATGAGTTATAAGTTATGCGTAATGCGTAATGCGTTATGCGTTATGCATTATGCTTTATCCGTTATGCGATATGCGTTATGCTTTATGCGTTATGCGTTATGCGTTATGAGTAATGAGTTATAAGTTATGCGTTATGCGTTATTCGTTATGAGTAATGAGTTATAAGTTATGCGTTATGCGTTATGCTTTATGCGTTATGCGTTATGCGTTATGCTTTATGCGTTATGCGTTACTCCTTATGAGTTATGAGTTATAAGTTATGCGTAATGCGGTATGCGTTATACGTTATACGTTATGCGTTATGCGTTATGCGTTATGCGTTATGCGTTATGCGTTATGCGTTATGCGTTATGCGCTATGCGTTATGCATTATGCGTTATGCGTTATGCGTTATGCGTTAAGCGTTATGCGTTTTGCTGTATTCGTTATGCGTTGTGCATTATGCGTTATGCGTTATGTGTTATGCTTTATGCGTTATGCGTTATGCGTTACGCTTTATGCGTTATGCATTATGCGTTATGCGTTATGCGTTATGCATTATGCGTTATGCGTTATGCGTGATCCGTTATGCGTTAAGCGTTATGCGTTATGCGTTATGCGTTGTGCGTTATACGTTTGCGTTATGCGTTATGCGTTATGCTTTATGCGTTATGCGTTATGCGTTATGCGTTATGCGTTATGCGTTATGCGTTATGCGTTATGCGTTATGCGTTATGCGTTATACGTTATGCTTTATGCGTTATGCATTATGCGTTATGCGTTATGCGATATGCGTTATGCGTTATGCGTTATGCGTTATGCGTTATGCATTATGCGTTATGCGTTATGCGTTATGCATTATGCGTTATGCGTTATGCGTGATCCGTTATGCGTTATGCGTTATGCGTTATGCGTTATGCGTTGTGCGTTATACGTTTGCGTTATGCGTTATGCGTTATGCTTTATGCGTTATGCGTTATGCGTTATGCGTTAAGCGCTATGCGTTATGCGTTATGCGTTATGCGTTATGCGTTATGCGTTATACGTTATACGTTATGCGTTATGCGTTATGCGTTATGCGTTATGCGTTATGCGTTATGCGTTATGCGTTATGCGCTATGCGTTATGCATTATGCGTTATGCGTTATGCGTTATGCGTTAAGCGTTATGCGTTTTGCTGTATTCGTTATGCGTTGTGCATTATGCGTTATGCGTTATGTGTTATGCTTTATGCGTTATGCGTTATGCGTTACGCTTTATGCGTTATGCATTATGCGTTATGCGTTATGCGTTATGCATTATGCGTTATGCGTTATGCGTGATCTGTTATGCGTTAAGCGTTATGCGTTATGCGTTATGCGTTGTGCGTTATACGTTTGCGTTATGCGTTATGCGTTATGCTTTATGCGTTATGCGTTATGCGTTATGCGTTATGCGTTATGCGTTATGCGTTATGCGTTATGCGTTATGCGTTATACGTTATGCTTTATGCGTTATGCATTATGCGTTATGCGTTATGCGATATGCGTTATGCGTTATGCGTTATGCGTTATGCGTTATGCATTATGCGTTATGCGTTATGCGTTATGCATTATGCGTTATGCGTTATGCGTGATCCGTTATGCGTTAAGCGTTATGCGTTATGCGTTATGCGTTGTGCGTTATACGTTTGCGTTATGCGTTATGCGTTATGCTTTATGCGTTATGCGTTATGCGTTATGCGTTAAGCGCTATGCGTTATGCGTTATGCGTTATGCGTTATGCGTTATGCGTTATGCGTTATGCGTTATGCGTTATGCGTTATGCGTTATGCGTTATGCGTTATGCGTTATGCGTTATGCGTTATGCTTTATGCGTTATGCGTTACTCCTTATGAGTTATAAGTTATGCGTAATGCGTTAAGCGTTATGCGTTATGCGTTATGCGTTGTGCGTTATACGTTTGCGTTATGCGTTATGCGTTATGCTTTATGCGTTATGCGTTATGCGTTATGCGTTAAGCGCTATGCGTTATGCGTTATGCGTTATGCGTTATGCGTTATGCGTTATGCGTTATGCGTTATGCGTTATGCGTTATGCGTTATGCGTTATGCGTTATGCGTTATGCGTTATGCGTTATGCGTTATGCGTTATGCGTTATGCGTTATGCGTTATACGTTATGCTTTATGCGTTATGCATTATGCGTAATGCGTTATGCGATATGCGTTATGCGTTATGCGTTATGCGTTATTCGTTATGAGTAATTAGTTATAAGTTATGCGTTATGCGTTATGCTTTATGCATTATGCGTTATGCGTTATGCGTTATGCATTATGCGTTATGCGTTATGCGTTATGCGTTATGCGTTATGCGTTATGCGTTATGCGTTATGCGTTATGCGTTATGCGTTTGCGTTATGCGCTATGCGTTATGCATTATGCTTTATCCGTTATGCGTTATGCGTTATGCGTTATGCGTTATGCGTTATGCGTTATGCGTTATGCGTTATGCTTTATGCGTTATGCGTTACTCCTTATGAGTTATAAGTTATGCGTAATGCGTTAAGCGTTATGCGTTATGCGTTATGCGTTGTGCGTTATACGTTTGCGTTATGCGTTATGCGTTATGCTTTATGCGTTATGCGTTATGCGTTATGCGTTAAGCGCTATGCGTTATGCGTTATGCGTTATGCGTTATGCGTTATGCGTTATGCGTTATGCGTTATGCGGTATGCGTTATACGTTATACGTTATGCGTTATGCGTTATGCGTTATGCGTTATGCGTTATGCGTTATGCGTTATGCGTTATGCGCTATGCGTTATGCATTATGCGTTATGCGTTATGCGTTATGCGTTAAGCGTTATGCGTTTTGCTGTATTCGTTATGCGTTGTGCATTATGCGTTATGCGTTATGTGTTATGCTTTATGCGTTATGCGTTATGCGTTACGCTTTATGCGTTATGCATTATGCGTTATGCATTATGCGTTATGCGTTATGCGTTATGCATTATGCGTTATGCGTTATGCGTGATCCGTTATGCGTTAAGCGTTATGCGTTATGCGTTATGCGTTGTGCGTTATACGTTTGCGTTATGCGTTATGCGTTATGCTTTATGCGTTATGCGTTATGCGTTATGCGTTATGCGTTATGCGTTATGCGTTATGCGTTATGCGTTATGCGTTATGCGTTATACGTTATGCTTTATGCGTTATGCATTATGCGTTATGCGTTATGCGATATGCGTTATGCGTTATGCGTTATGCGTTATGCGTTATGCATTATGCGTTATGCGTTATGCGTTATGCATTATGCGTTATGCGTTATGCGTGATCCGTTATGCGTTAAGCGTTATGCGTTATGCGTTATGCGTTGTGCGTTATACGTTTGCGTTATGCGTTATGCGTTATGCTTTATGCGTTATGCGTTATGCGTTATGCGTTAAGCGCTATGCGTTATGCGTTATGCGTTATGCGTTATGCGTTATGCGTTATACGTTATACGTTATGCGTTATGCGTTATGCGTTATGCGTTATGCGTTATGCGTTATGCGTTATGCGTTATGCGCTATGCGTTATGCATTATGCGTTATGCGTTATGCGTTATGCGTTAAGCGTTATGCGTTTTGCTGTATTCGTTATGCGTTGTGCATTATGCGTTATGCGTTATGTGTTATGCTTTATGCGTTATGCGTTATGCGTTACGCTTTATGCGTTATGCATTATGCGTTATGCGTTATGCGTTATGCATTATGCGTTATGCGTTATGCGTGATCTGTTATGCGTTAAGCGTTATGCGTTATGCGTTATGCGTTGTGCGTTATACGTTTGCGTTATGCGTTATGCGTTATGCTTTATGCGTTATGCGTTATGCGTTATGCGTTATGCGTTATGCGTTATGCGTTATGCGTTATGCGTTATACGTTATGCTTTATGCGTTATGCATTATGCGTTATGCGTTATGCGATATGCGTTATGCGTTATGCGTTATGCGTTATGCGTTATGCATTATGCGTTATGCGTTATGCGTTATGCATTATGCGTTATGCGTTATGCGTGATCCGTTATGCGTTAAGCGTTATGCGTTATGCGTTATGCGTTGTGCGTTATACGTTTGCGTTATGCGTTATGCGTTATGCTTTATGCGTTCTGCGTTATGCGTTATGCGTTAAGCGCTATGCGTTATGCGTTATGCGTTATGCGTTATGCGTTATGCGTTATGCGTTATGCGTTATGCGTTATGCGTTATGCGTTATGCGTTATGCGTTATGCGTTATGCGTTATGCGTTATGCTTTATGCGTTATGCGTTACTCCTTATGAGTTATAAGTTATGCGTAATGCGTTAAGCGTTATGCGTTATGCGTTATGCGTTGTGCGTTATACGTTTGCGTTATGCGTTATGCGTTATGCGTTATGCGTTATGCGTTATGCGTTATGCGTTAAGCGCTATGCGTTATGCGTTATGCGTTATGCGTTATGCGTTATGCGTTATGCGTTATGCGTTATGCGTTATGCGTTATGCGTTATGCGTTATGCGTTATGCGTTGTGCGTTATGCGTTATGAGTTATGCGTTATGCGTTATGCGTTATGCGTTATGCGTTATGCGTTATACGTTATGCTTTATGCGTTATGCATTATGCGTAATGCGTTATGCGATATGCGTTATGCGTTATGCGTTATGCGTTATTCGTTATGAGTAATTAGTTATAAGTTATGCGTTATGCGTTATGCTTTATGCATTATGCGTTATGCGTTATGCGTTATGCATTATGCGTTATGCGTTATGCGTTATGCGTTATGCGTTATGCGTTATGCGTTATGCGTTATGCGTTATGCGTTTGCGTTATGCGCTATGCGTTATGCATTATGCTTTATCCGTTATGCGTTATGCGTTATGCGTTATGCGTTATGCGTTATGCGTTATGCGTTATGCGTTATGCGTTATGCTTTATGCGTTATGCGTTACTCCTTATGAGTTATAAGTTATGCGTAATGCGTTAAGCGTTATGCGTTATGCGTTATGCGTTGTGCGTTATACGTTTGCGTTATGCGTTATGCGTTATGCTTTATGCGTTATGCGTTATGCGTTATGCGTTAAGCGCTATGCGTTATGCGTTATGCGTTATGCGTTATGCGTTATGCGTTATGCGTTATGCGTTATGCGTTATGCGTTATACGTTATACGTTATGCGTTATGCGTTATGCGTTATGCGTTATGCGTTATGCGTTATGCGTTATGCGTTATGCGCTATGCGTTATGCATTATGCGTTATGCGTTATGCGTTATGCGTTAAGCGTTATGCGTTTTGCTGTATTCGTTATGCGTTGTGCATTATGCGTTATGCGTTATGTGTTATGCTTTATGCGTTATGCGTTATGCGTTACGCTTTATGCGTTATGCATTATGCGTTATGCGTTATGCGTTATGCATTATGCGTTATGCGTTATGCGTGATCTGTTATGCGTTAAGCGTTATGCGTTATGCGTTATGCGTTGTGCGTTATACGTTTGCGTTATGCGTTATGCGTTATGCGTTATGCGTTATGCGTTATGCGTTATGCGTTATGCGTTATGCGTTATGCGTTATGCGTTATGCGTTATGCGTTATACGTTATGCTTTATGCGTTATGCATTATGCGTTATGCGTTATGCGTTATACGTTATGCTTTATGCGTTATGCATTATGCGTTATGCGTTATGCGATATGCGTTATGCGTTATGCGTTATGCGTTATGCGTTATGCATTATGCGTTATGCGTTATGCGTTATGCATTATGCGTTATGCGTTATGCGTGATCCGTTATGCGTTATGCGTTATGCGTTATGCGTTATGCGTTATACGTTATGCTTTATGCGTTATGCATTATGCGTAATGCGTTATGCGATATGCGTTATGCGTTATGCGTTATGCGTTATTCGTTATGAGTAATTAGTTATAAGTTATGCGTTATGCGTTATGCTTTATGCATTATGCGTTATGCGTTATGCGTTATGCATTATGCGTTATGCGTTATGCGTTATGCGTTATGCGTTATGCGTTATGCGTTATGCGTTATGCGTTATGCGTTTGCGTTATGCGCTATGCGTTATGCATTATGCTTCATCCGTTATGCGTTATGCGTTATGCGTTATGCGTTATGCGTTATGCGTTATGCGTTATGCGTTATGCTTTATGCGTTATGCGTTACTCCTTATGAGTTATAAGTTATGCGTAATGCGTTAAGCGTTATGCGTTATGCGTTATGCGTTGTGCGTTATACGTTTGCGTTATGCGTTATGCGTTATGCTTTATGCGTTATGCGTTATGCGTTATGCGTTAAGCGCTATGCGTTATGCGTTATGCGTTATGCGTTATGCGTTATGCGTTATGCGTTATGCGTTATGCGTTATGCGTTATACGTTATACGTTATGCGTTATGCGTTATGCGTTATGCGTTATGCGTTATGCGTTATGCGTTATGCGTTATGCGCTATGCGTTATGCATTATGCGTTATGCGTTATGCGTTATGCGTTAAGCGTTATGCGTTTTGCTGTATTCGTTATGCGTTGTGCATTATGCGTTATGCGTTATGCGTTATGCTTTATGCGTTATGCGTTATGCGTTACGCTTTATGCGTTATGCATTATGCGTTATGCGTTATGCGTTATGCATTATGCGTTATGCGTTATGCGTGATCTGTTATGCGTTAAGCGTTATGCGTTATGCGTTATGCGTTGTGCGTTATACGTTTGCGTTATGCGTTATGCGTTATGCTTTATGCGTTATGCGTTATGCGTTATGCGTTATGCGTTATGCGTTATGCGTTATGCGTTATGCGTTATGCGTTATACGTTATGCTTTATGCGTTATGCATTATGCGTTATGCGTTATGCGTTATACGTTATGCTTTATGCGTTATGCATTATGCGTTATGCGTTATGCGATATGCGTTATGCGTTATGCGTTATGCGTTATGCGTTATGCATTATGCGTTATGCGTTATGCGTTATGCATTATGCGTTATGCGTTATGCGTGATCCGTTATGCGTTAAGCGTTATGCGTTATGCGTTATGCGTTGTGCGTTATACGTTTGCGTTATGCGTTATGCGTTATGCTTTATGCGTTATGCGTTATGCGTTATGCGTTAAGCGCTATGCGTTATGCGTTATGCGTTATGCGTTATGCGTTATGCGTTATGCGTTATGCGTTATGCGTTATGCGTTATGCGTTATGCGTTATGCGTTATGCGTTATGCGTTATGCTTTATGCGTTATGCGTTACTCCTTATGAGTTATAAGTTATGCGTAATGCGTTAAGCGTTATGCGTTATGCGTTATGCGTTGTGCGTTATACGTTTGCGTTATGCGTTATGCGTTATGCTTTATGCGTTATGCGTTATGCGTTATGCGTTATGCGTTATGCGTTATGCGTTATGCGTTATGCGTTATGCGTTATGCGTTATGCGTTATGCGTTATGCGTTATGCGTTATGCGTTATGCGTTATGCGTTATGCGTTATGCGTTATGCGTTATGCGTTATACGTTATGCTTTATGCGTTATGCATTATGCGTAATGCGTTATGCGATATGCGTTATGCGTTATGCGTTATGCGTTATTCGTTATGAGTAATTAGTTATAAGTTATGCGTTATGCGTTATGCTTTATGCATTATGCGTTATGCGTTATGCGTTATGCATTATGCGTTATGCGTTATGCGTTATGCGTTATGCGTTATGCGTTATGCGTTATGCGTTATGCGTTATGCGTTATGCGTTATGCGTTATGCGTTTGCGTTATGCGTTATGCGTTATGCGTTATGCGTTATGCGTTATGCGTTATGCGTTATGCGTTATGCGTTATGCGTTATGCGTTATGCGTTATGCGTTATGCGTTATGCGTTATGCGTTATGCGTTATGCGTTATGCGTTATGCGTAATGCGTTAAGCGTTATGCGTTATGCGTTATGCGTTGTGCGTTATACGTTTGCGTTATGCGTTATGCGTTATGCTTTATGCGTTATGCGTTATGCGTTATGCGTTAAGCGCTATGCGTTATGCGTTATGCGTTATGCGTTATGCGTTATGCGTTATGCGTTATGCGTTATGCGTTATGCGTTATGCGTTATGCGTTATGCGTTATGCGTTATGCGTTATGCGTTATGCGTTATGCGTTATGCGTTATGCGTTATGCGTTATACGTTATGCTTTATGCGTTATGCATTATGCGTAATGCGTTATGCGATATGCGTTATGCGTTATGCGTTATGCGTTATTCGTTATGAGTAATTAGTTATAAGTTATGCGTTATGCGTTATGCTTTATGCATTATGCGTTATGCGTTATGCGTTATGCATTATGCGTTATGCGTTATGCGTTATGCGTTATGCGTTATGCGTTATGCGTTATGCGTTATGCGTTATGCGTTTGCGTTATGCGCTATGCGTTATGCATTATGCTTTATCCGTTATGCGTTATGCGTTATGCTTTATGCGTTATGCGTTATGCGTTATGAGTAATGAGTTATAAGTTATGCGTTATGCGTTATTCGTTATGAGTAATGAGTTATAAGTTATGCGTTATGCGTTATGCTTTATGCGTTATGCGTTATGCGTTATGCTTTATGCGTTATGCGTTACTCCTTATGAGTTATGAGTTATAAGTTATGCGTAATGCGGTATGCGTTATACGTTATACGTTATGCGTTATGCGTTATGCGTTATGCGTTATGCGTTATGCGTTATGCGTTATGCGTTATGCGTTATGCATTATGCGCTATGCGTTATGCATTATGCGTTATGCGTTATAAGTTATGCGTTAAGCGTTATGCGTTTTGCTGTATTCGTTATGCGTTGTGCATTATGCGTTATGCGTTATGTGTTATGCTTTATGCGTTATGCGTTATGCGTTACGCTTTATGCGTTATGCATTATGCGATATGCGTTATGCGTTATGCATTATGCGTTATGCGTTATGCGTGATCCGTTATGCGTTAAGCGTTATGCGTTATGCGTTATGCGTTGTGCGTTATACGTTTGCGTTTTTGTTTATGCGTTATGCTTTATGCGTTATGCGTTATGCGTTATGCGTTATGCGTTATGCGTTATGCGTTATGCGTTATACGTTATGCTTTATGCGTTATGCATTATGCGTTATGCGTTATGCGATATGCGTTATGCGTTATGCGTTATGCGTTATGCGTTATGCATTATGCGTTATGCGTATTGCGTTATGCATTATGCGTTATGCGTTATGCGTGATCCGTTATGCGTTAAGCGTTATGCGTTATGCGTTATGCGTTGTGCGTTATGCGTTTGCGTTATGCGTTATGCGTTATGCTTTATGCGTTATGCGTTATGCGTTATGCGTTAAGCGCTATGCGTTATGCGTTATGCGTTATGCGTTATGCGTTATGCGTTATGCGTTATGCGTTATGCGTTATGCGTTATGCGTTATGCGTTATGCGTTATACGTTATGCTTTATGCGTTATGCATTATGCGTTATGCGTTATGCGATATGCGTTATGCGTTATGCGTTATTCGTTATGAGTAATTAGTTATAAGTTATGCGTTATGCGTTATGCTTTATGCATTATGCGTTATGCGTTATGCGTTATGCGTTATGCGTTATGCTTTATGCGTTATGCGTTACTCCTTATGAGTTATAAGTTATGCGTTTTGCGTTTGCGTTATGCGTTATGCTTTATGCGTTATGCGTTATGCGTTATGCGTTATGCGTTATGCGTTATGCGTGATCCGTTATGCATTATGCGTTATGCGTTATGCGTTATGCGTTATGCGTTATGCGTTACTCCTTATGAGTTATGAGTTATAAGTTATGCGTAATGCGTTATGCTTTATGCGTTATGCGTTATGCGTTATGCGTTATGCGTTATGCGTTATGCGTTATGCGTTATGCGTAATGCGTTATGCGTTATGCGTTATGCGTTATGCGTGATCCGTTATGCGTTATGCGTTATGCGTTATGCGTTATGCTTTATGCGTTATGCGTTATGCGTTATGCGTTATACGTTATACGGTGTGCGTTATGCGTTATGCGTTATGCGTTATGAGTTATGCATTATGCGTTATGCGTTATGCGTTATGCGTTTTGCGGTATTCGTTATGCGTTCTGCATTATGCGTTATGCGTTGTGCGTTATGGGTTATGATTTATGCGTTATGCGATTTGAGTTATGCGTTATGCGTTACGCGTTATGCGTTATGCGTTATGCGTTATGCTTTATGCGTCATGCGTGATCCGTTATGCGTTAGGCGTTATGCGATTTGCGGTATTCGTTAAGCGTTGTGCATTATGCGTTATGCGTTATGCGTTAAGGGTTATGGGTTATGCGTTATGCTTTATGCGTTATTCATTTTGCGTTATGCGTTATTCGTTATGAGTTATAAGTTATGCGTAATGCGTTATGCCTTATGAGTTATGCATTATGCGTTATGCGTTATGCATAATGCGTTATACGTTATGTATTATGCGTTATGCGTTATGCGTTATGCGTTATGCGTTATGCGTTATGCGTTATGCGTTATGCGTTATGCGTTATGCGTTATGCTTTATGCGTTTTGCGTTACTCCTTATGAGTTATGAGATATAAGTTATGCGTAATGCGTTATGCGTTATGCGTTATGCGTTATGCTTTATGCGTTATGCGTTATGCGTTATGCGTTATGCGTTATGCGTTATGCGTTATGCGTTATGCGTTATGCGTGATCCGTTATGCGTTATGCGTTATGCGTTATGCGTTATGCGTTATGCGTTATGCGTTATGCGTTATGCGTTATGCGTTATGCGTTATGCTTTATGCGTTATGCGTTACTCCTTATGAGTTATGAGTTATAAGTTATGCGTAATGCGTAATGCGTTATGCGTTATGCGTTATGCATTATGCTTTATCCGTTATGCGATATGCGTTATGCTTTATGCGTTATGCGTTATGCGTTATGAGTAATGAGTTATAAGTTATGCGTTATGCGTTATTCGTTATGAGTAATGAGTTATAAGTTATGCGTTATGCGTTATGCTTTATGCGTTATGCGTTATGCGTTAAGCGATATGCGTTTTGCTGTATTCGTTATGCGTTGTGCATTATGCGTTATGCGTTATGTGTTATGCTTTATGCGTTATGCGTTATGCGTTACGCTTTATGCGTTATGCATTATGCGATATGCGTTATGCGTTATGCATTATGCGTTATGCGTTATGCGTGATCCGTTATGCGTTAAGCGTTATGCGTTTTGCTGTATTCGTTATGCGTTGTGCATTATGCGTTATGCGTTATGTGTTATGCTTTATGCGTTATGCGTTATGCGTTACGCTTTATGCGTTATGCATTATGCGATATGCGTTATGCGTTATGCATTATGCGTTATGCGTTATGCGTGAACCGTTATGCGTTAAGCGTTATGCGTTATGCGTTATGCGTTGTGCGTTATACGTTTGCGTTTTTGTTTATGCGTTATGCTTTATGCGTTATGCGTTCTGCGTTATGCGTTATGCGTTATGCGTTATGCGTTATGCGTTATACGTTATGCTTTATGCGTTATGCATTATGCGTTATGCGTTATGCGATATGCGTTATGCGTTATGCGTTATGCGTTATGCGTTATGCGTTATGCATTATGCGTTATGCGTATTGCGTTATGCATTATGCGTTATGCGTTATGCGTGATCCGTTATGCGTTAAGCGTTATGCGTTATGCGTTATGCGTTGTGCGTTATGCGTTTGCGTTATGCGTTATGCGTTATGCTTTATGCGTTATGCGTTATGCGTTATGCGTTAAGCGCTATGCGTTATGCGTTATGCGTTATGCGTTATGCGTTATGCGTTATGCGTTATGCGTTATGCGTTATGCGTAATGCGTTATGCGTTATGCGTTATGCGTTATGCGTTATGCGTGATCCGTTATGCGTTATGCGTTATGCGTTATGCGTTATGCTTTATGCGTTATGCGTTATGCGTTATGCGTTATACGTTATACGGTGTGCGTTATGCGTTATGCGTTATGCGTTATGAGTTATGCATTATGCGTTATGCGTTATGCGTTATGCGTTTTGCGGTATTCGTTATGCGTTCTGCATTATGCGTTATGCGTTGTGCGTTATGCGTTATGATTTATGCGTTATGCGATATGAGTTATGCGTTATGCGTTACGCGTTATGCGTTATGCGTTATGCGTTATGCTTTATGCGTCATGCGTGATCCGTTATGCGTTAGGCGTTATGCGATTTGCGGTATTCGTTAAGCGTTGTGCATTATGCGTTATGCGTTATGCGTTAAGGGTTATGGGTTATGCGTTATGCTTTATGCGTTATTCATTTCGCGTTATGCGTTATTCGTTATGAGTTATAAGTTATGCGTAATGCGTTATGCCTTATGAGTTATGCATTATGCGTTATGCGTTATGCATAATGCGTTATACGTTATGTATTATGCGTTATGCGTTATGCGTTATGCGTTATGCGTTATGCGTTATGCGTTATGCGTTATGCGTTATGCGTTACTCCTTATGAGTTATAAGTTATGCGTTTTGCGTTTGCGTTATGCGTTATGCTTTATGCGTTATGCGTTATGCGTTATGCGTTATGCGTTATGCGTTATGCGTGATCCGTTATGCATTATGCGTTATGCGTTATGCGTTATGCGTTATGCGTTACTCCTTATGAGTTATGAGTTATAAGTTATGCGTAATGCGTTATGCTTTATGCGTTATGCGTTATGCGTTATGCGTTATGCGTTATGCGTTATGCGTAATGCGTTATGCGTTATGCGTTATGCGTGATCCGTTATGCGTTATGCGTTATGCGTTATGCGTTATGCTTTATGCGTTATGCGTTATGCGTTATGCGTTATACGTTATACGGTGTGCGTTATGCGTTATGCGTTATGCGTTATGAGTTATGCATTATGCGTTATGCGTTATGCGTTATGCGTTTTGCGGTATTCGTTATGCGTTCTGCATTATGCGTTATGCGTTGTGCGTTATGGGTTATGATTTATGCGTTATGCGATATGAGTTATGCGTTATGCGTTACGCGTTATGCGTTATGCGTTATGCGTTATGCTTTATGCGTCATGCGTGATCCGTTATGCGTTAGGCGTTATGCGATTTGCGGTATTCGTTAAGCGTTGTGCATTATGCGTTATGCGTTATGCGTTAAGGGTTATGGGTTATGCGTTATGCTTTATGCGTTATTCATTTCGCGTTATGCGTTATTCGTTATGAGTTATAAGTTATGCGTAATGCGTTATGCCTTATGAGTTATGCATTATGCGTTATGCGTTATGCATAATGCGTTATACATTATGTATTATGCGTTATGCGTTATGCGTTATGCGTTATGCGTTATGCGTTATGCGTTATGCGTTATGCGTTATGCGTTACTCCTTATGAGTTATAAGTTATGCGTTTTGCGTTTGCGTTATGCGTTATGCTTTATGCGTTATGCGTTATGCGTTATGCGTTATGCGTTATGCGTTATGCGTGATCCGTTATGCATTATGCGTTATGCGTTATGCGTTATGCGTTATGCGTTACTCCTTATGAGTTATGAGTTATAAGTTATGCGTAATGCGTTATGCTTTATGCGTTATGCGTTATGCGTTATGCGTTATGCGTTATGCGTTATGCGTAATGCGTTATGCGTTATGCGTTATGCGTTATGCGTGATCCGTTATGCGTTATGCGTTATGCGTTATGCGTTATGCTTTATGCGTTATGCGTTATGCGTTATGCGTTATACGTTATACGGTGTGCGTTATGCGTTATGCGTTATGCGTTATGAGTTATGCATTATGCGTTATGCGTTATGCGTTATGCGTTTTGCGGTATTCGTTATGCGTTCTGCATTATGCGTTATGCGTTGTGCGTTATGGGTTATGATTTATGCGTTATGCGATATGAGTTATGCGTTATGCGTTACGCGTTATGCGTTATGCGTTATGCGTTATGCTTTATGCGTCATGCGTGATCCGTTATGCGTTAGGCGTTATGCGTTATGCGTTATGCGTTATGCGTTATGCGTTATGCTTTATGCGTTTTGCGTTACTCCTTATGAGTTATGAGATATAAGTTATGCGTAATGCGTTATGCGTTATGCGTTATGCGTTATGCTTTATGCGTTATGCGTTATGCGTTATGCGTTATGCGTTATGCGTTATGCGTTATGCGTTATGCGTGATCCGTTATGCGTTATGCGTTATGCGTTATGCGTTATGCGTTATGCGTTATGCGTTATGCGTTATGCTTTATGCGTTATGCGTTACTCCTTATGAGTTATGAGTTATAAGTTATGCGTAATGCGTAATGCGTTATGCGTTATGCGTTATGCATTATGCTTTATCCGTTATGCGATATGCGTTATGCTTTATGCGTTATGCGTTATGCGTTATGAGTAATGAGTTATAAGTTATGCGTTATGCGTTATTCGTTATGAGTAATGAGTTATAAGTTATGCGTTATGCGTTATGCTTTATGCGTTATGCGTTATGCGTTAAGCGTTATGCGTTTTGCTGTATTCGTTATGCGTTGTGCATTATGCGTTATGCGTTATGTGTTATGCTTTATGCGTTATGCGTTTTGCTGTATTCGTTATGCGTTGTGCATTATGCGTTATGCGTTATGTGTTATGCTTTATGCGTTATGCGTTATGCGTTACGCTTTATGCGTTATGCATTATGCGATATGCGTTATGCGTTATGCATTATGCGTTATGCGTTATGCGTGATCCGTTATGCGTTAAGCGTTATGCGTTTTGCTGTATTCGTTATGCGTTGTGCATTATGCGTTATGCGTTATGTGTTATGCTTTATGCGTTATGCGTTATGCGTTACGCTTTATGCGTTATGCATTATGCGATATGCGTTATGCGTTATGCATTATGCGTTATGCGTTATGCGTGATCCGTTATGCGTTAAGCGTTATGCGTTATGCGTTATGCGTTGTGCGTTATACGTTTGCGTTTTTGTTTATGCGTTATGCTTTATGCGTTATGCGTTATGCGTTATGCGTTATGCGTTATGCGTTATGCGTTATGCGTTATGCGTTATACGTTATGCTTTATGCGTTATGCATTATGCGTTATGCGTTATGCGATATGCGTTATGCGTTATGCGTTATGCGTTATGCGTTGTGCGTTATGCATTATGCGTTATGCGTATTGCGTTATGCATTATGCGTTATGCGTTATGCGTGATCCGTTATGCGTTAAGCGTTATGCGTTATGCGTTATGCGTTGTGCGTTATGCGTTTGCGTTATGCGTTATGCGTTATGCTTTATGCGTTATGCGTTATGCGTTATGCGTTAAGCGCTATGCGTTATGCGTTATGCGTTATGCGTTATGCGTTATGCGTTATGCGTTATGCGTTATGCGTAATGCGTTATGCGTTATGCTTTATGCGTTATGCGTGATCCGTTATGCGTTATGCGTTATGCGTTATGCGTTATGCTTTATGCGTTATGCGTTATGCGTTATGCGTTATACGTTATACGGTGTGCGTTATGCGTTATGCGTTATGCGTTATGAGTTATGCATTATGCGTTATGCGTTATGCGTTATGCGTTTTGCGGTATTCGTTATGCGTTCTGCATTATGCGTTATGCGTTGTGCGTTATGGGTTATGATTTATGCGTTATGCGATATGAGTTATGCGTTATGCGTTACGCGTTATGCGTTATGCGTTATGCGTTATGCTTTATGCGTCATGCGTGATCCGTTATGCGTTAGGCGTTATGCGATTTGCGGTATTCGTTAAGCGTTGTGCATTATGCGTTATGCGTTATGCGTTAAGGGTTATGGGTTATGCGTTATGCTTTATGCGTTATTCATTTTGCGTTATGCGTTATTCGTTATGAGTTATAAGTTATGCGTAATGCGTTATGCCTTATGAGTTATGCATTATGCGTTATGCGTTATGCATAATGCGTTATACGTTATGTATTATGCGTTATGCGTTATGCGTTATGCGTTATGCGTTATGCGTTATGCGTTATGCGTTATGCGTTATGCGTTATGCGTTATGCGTTATGCGTTATGCGTTATGCTTTATGCGTTATGCGTTACTCCTTATGAGTTATGAGATATAAGTTATGCGTAATGCGTTATGCGTTATGCGTTATGCGTTATGCTTTATGCGTTATGCGTTATGCGTTATGCGTTATGCGTTATGCGTTATGCGTTATGCGTTATGCGTTATGCGTGATCCGTTATGCGTTATGCGTTATGCGTTATGCGTTATGCGTTATGCGTTATGCGTTATGCGTTATGCTTTATGCGTTATGCGTTACTCCTTATGAGTTATGAGTTATAAGTTATGCGTAATGCGTAATGCGTTATGCGTTATGCGTTATGCATTATGCTTTATCCGTTATGCGATATGCGTTATGCTTTATGCGTTATGCGTTATGCGTTATGAGTAATGAGTTATAAGTTATGCGTTATGCGTTATTCGTTATGAGTAATGAGTTATAAGTTATGCGTTATGCGTTATGCTTTATGCGTTATGCGTTATGCGTTATGCTTTATGCGTTATGCGTTACTCCTTATGAGTTATGAGTTATAAGTTATGCGTAATGCGGTATGCGTTATACGTTATGCGTTATGCGTTATGCGTTATGCGTTATGCGTTATGCGTTATGCGTTATGCGCTATGCGTTATGCATTATGCGTTATGCGTTATGCGTTATGCGTTATGCGTTAAGCGTTATGCGTTTTGCTGTATTCGTTATGCGTTGTGCATTATGCGTTATGCGTTATGTGTTATGCTTTATGCGTTATGCGTTATGCGTTACGCTTTATGCGTTATGCATTATGCGTTATGCGTTATGCGTTATGCATTATGCGTTATGCGTTATGCGTGATCCGTTATGCGTTAAGCGTTATGCGTTATGCGTTATGCGTTGTGCGTTATACGTTTGCGTTATGCGTTATGCGTTATGCTTTATGCGTTATGCGTTATGAGTTATGCGTTATGCGTTATGCGTTATGCGTTATGCGTTATGCGAAATGCGTTATGCGTTATGCGTTATGCGTTATGCGTTATGCGTTATACGTTATGATTTATGCGTTATGCATTATGCGTTATGCGTTATGCGATATGCGTTATGCGTTATGCGTTATGCGTTATGCGTTATGCATTATGCGTTATGCGTTATGCGTTATGCGTTATGCGTGATCCGTTATGCGTTAAGCGTTATGCGTTATGCGTTATGCGTTGTGCGTTATACGTTTGCGTTATGCGTTATGCGTTATGCTTTATGCGTTATGCGTTATGCGTTATGCGTTAAGCGCTATGCGTTATGCGTTATGCGTTATGCGTTATGCGTTATGCGTTATGCGTTATGCGTTATGCGTTATGCGTTATGCGTTATGCGTTATGCGTTATGCGTTATGCGTTATGCGTTATGCGTTATGCGTTATGCGTTATGCGTTATGCGTTATGCGTTATGCGTTATACGTTATGCTTTATGCGTTATGCATTATGCGTTATGCGTTATGCGATATGCGTTATGCGTTATGCGTTATTCGTTATGAGTAATTAGTTATAAGTTATGCGTTATGCGTTATGCTTTATGCATTATGCGTTATGCGTTATGCGTTATGCATTATGCGTTATGCGTTATGCGTTATGCGTTATGCGTTATGCGTTATGCGTTATGCGTTATGCGTTATGCGTTATGCGTTATGCGTTATGCGCTATGCGTTATGCATTATGCTTTATCCGTTATGCGTTATGCGTTATGCTTTATGCGTTATGCGTTATGCGTTATGAGTAATGAGTTATAAGTTATGCGTTATGCGTTATTCGTTATGAGTAATGAGTTATAAGTTATGCGTTATGCGTTATGCTTTATGCGTTATGCGTTATGCGTTATGCTTTATGCGTTATGCGTTACTCCTTATGAGTTATGAGTTATAAGTTATGCGTAATGCGGTATGCGTTATACGTTATACGTTATGCGTTATGCGTTATGCGTTATGCGTTATGCGCTATGCGTTATGCGTTATGCGTTATGCGTTATGCGCTATGCGTTATGCATTATGCGTTATGCGTTATGCGTTATGCGTTAAGCGTTATGCGTTTTGCTGTATTCGTTATGCGTTGTGCATTATGCGTTATGCGTTATGTGTTATGCTTTATGCGTTATGCGTTATGCGTTACGCTTTATGCGTTATGCATTATGCGTTATGCGTTATGCGTTATGCGTTATGCGTTATGCGTTATGCGTTATGCGTTATGCGTTATGCGTTATGCGTTATGCGTTATGCGTTATGCTTTATGCGTTTTGCGTTACTCCTTATGAGTTATGAGATATAAGTTATGCGTAATGCGTTATGCGTTATGCGTTATGCGTTATGCTTTATGCGTTATGCGTTATGCGTTATGCGTTATGCGTTATGCGTTATGCGTTATGCGTTATGCGTTATGCGTTATGCGTGATCCGTTATGCGTTATGCGTTATGCGTTATGCGTTATGCGTTATGCGTTATGCGTTATGCGTTATGCGTTATGCTTTATGCGTTATGCGTTACTCCTTATGAGTTATGAGTTATAAGTTATGCGTAATGCGTAATGCGTTATGCGTTATGTGTTATGCATTATGCTTTATCCGTTATGCGATATGCGTTATGCTTTATGCGTTATGCGTTATGCGTTATGAGTAATGAGTTATAAGTTATGCGTTATGCGTTATTCGTTATGAGTAATGAGTTATAAGTTATGCGTTATGCGTTATGCTTTATGCGTTATGCGTTATGCGTTATGCTTTATGCGTTATGCGTTACTCCTTATGAGTTATGAGTTATAAATTATGCGTAATGCGGTATGCGTTATACGTTATACGTTATGCGTTATGCGTTATGCGTTATGCGTTATGCGTTATGCGTTATGCGTTATGCGTTATGCGTTATGCGCTATGCGTTATGCATTATGCGTTATGCGTTATGCGTTATGCGTTATGCGTTAAGCGTTATGCGTTTTGCTGTATTCGTTATGCGTTGTGCATTATGCGTTATGCGTTATGTGTTATGCTTTATGCGTTATGCGTTATGCGTTACGCTTTATGCGTTATGCATTATGCGTTATGCGTTATGCGTTATGCATTATGCGTTATGCGTTATGCGTGATCCGTTATGCGTTAAGCGTTATGCGTTATGCGTTATGCGTTGTGCGTTATACGTTTGCGTTATGCGTTATGCGTTATGCTTTATGCGTTATGCGTTATGCGTTATGCGTTATGCGTTATGCGTTATGCGTTATGCGTTATGCGTTATGCGTTATGCGTTATGCGTTATGCGTTATACGTTATGCTTTATGCGTTATGCATTATGCGTTATGCGTTATGCGATATGCGTTATGCGTTATGCGTTATGCGTTATGCGTTATGCATTATGCGTTATGCGTTATGCGTTATGCATTATGCGTTATGCGTTATGCGTGATCCGTTATGCGTTAAGCGTTATGCGTTATGCGTTATGCGTTGTGCGTTATACGTTTGCGTTATGCGTTATGCGTTATGCTTTATGCGTTATGCGTTATGCGTTATGCGTTAAGCGCTATGCGTTATGCGTTATGCGTTATGCGTTATGCGTTATGCGTTATGCGTTATGCGTTATGCGTTATGCGTTATGCGTTATGCGTTATGCGTTATGCGTTATGCTTTATGCGTTATGCGTTACTCCTTATGAGTTATAAGTTATGCGTAATGCGTTAAGCGTTATGCGTTATGCGTTATGCGTTGTGCGTTATACGTTTGCGTTATGCGTTATGCGTTATGCTTTATGCGTTATGCGTTATGCGTTATGCGTTAAGCGCTATGCGTTATGCGTTATGCGTTATGCGTTATGCGTTATGCGTTATGCGTTATGCGTTATGCGTTATGCGTTATGCGTTATGCGTTATGCGTTATGCGTTATGCGTTATGCGTTATGCGTTATGCGTTATGCGTTATGCGTTATGCGTTATGCGTTATGCGTTATGCGTTATGCGTTATGCGCTATGCGTTATGCGTTATGCGTTATACGTTATGCTTTATGCGTTATGCATTATGCGTTATGCGTTATGCGATATGCGTTATGCGTTATGCGTTATGCGTTATGCGTTATGCATTATGCGTTATGCGTTATGCGTTATGCATTATGCGTTATGCGTTATGCGTGATCCGTTATGCGTTAAGCGTTATGCGTTATGCATTATGCGTGATCCGTTATGCGTTAAGCGTTATGCGTTATGCGTTATGCGTTGTGCGTTATACGTTTGCGTTATGCGTTATGCGTTATGCGTTATGCATTATGCGTTATGCGTTATGCGTGATCCGTTATGCGTTAAGCGTTATGCGTTATGCGTTATGCGTTGTGCGTTATACGTTTGCGTTATGCGTTATGCGTTATGCGTTATGCTTTATGCGTTATGCGTTATGCGTTATGCGTTATGCGTTATGCGTTAAGCGTTATGCGTTATGCGTTATGCGTTATGCGTTATGCGTTATGCGTTATACGTTATGCTTTATGCGTTATGCATTATGCGTTATGCGTTATGCGATATGCGTTATGCGTTATGCGTTATGCGTTATGCGTTATGCATTATGCGTTATGCGTTATGCGTTATGCATTATGCGTTATGCGTTATGCGTGATCCGTTATGCGTTAAGCGTTATGCGTTATGCGTTATGCGTTGTGCGTTATACGTTTGCGTTATGCGTTATGCGTTATGCTTTATGCGTTATGCGTTATGCGTTATGCGTTAAGCGCTATGCGTTATGCGTTATGCGTTATGCGTTATGCGTTATGCGTTATGCGTTATGCGTTATGCGTTATGCGTTATGCGTTATGCGTTATGCGTTATGCTTTATGCGTTATGCGTTACTCCTTATGAGTTATAAGTTATGCGTAATGCGTTAAGCGTTATGCGTTATGCGTTATGCGTTGTGCGTTATACGTTTGCGTTATGCATTATGCGTTATGCGTTATGCGTGATCCGTTATGCGTTAAGCGTTATGCGTTATGCGTTATGCGTTGTGCGTTATACGTTTGCGTTATGCGTTATGCGTTATGCTTTATGCGTTATGCGTTATGCGTTATGCGTTATGCGTTATGCGTTAAGCGTTATGCGTTATGCGTTATGCGTTATGCGTTATGCGTTATGCGTTATACGTTATGCTTTATGCGTTATGCATTATGCGTTATGCGTTATGCGATATGCGTTATGCGTTATGCGTTATGCGTTATGCATTATGCGTTATGCGTTATGCGTTATGCATTATGCGTTATGCGTTATGCGTGATCCGTTATGCGTTAAGCGTTATGCGTTATGCTTTATGCGTTATGCGTTATGCGTTATGCTTTATGCGTTATGCGTTACTCCTTATGAGTTATAAGTTATGCGTAATGCGTTAAGCGTTATGCGTTATGCGTTATGCATTATGCGTTATGCGTTATGCGTTATGCGTTATGCGTTATGCGTTATGCGTTATGCGTTATGCGTTATGCGTTATGCGTTATGCGTTATGCTTTATGCGTTATGCGTTACTCCTTATGAGTTATAAGTTATGCGTAATGCGTTAAGCGTTATGCGTTATGCGTTATGCATTATGCGTTATGCGTTATGCGTTATGCATTATGCGTTATGCGTTATGCGTGATCCGTTATGCGTTAAGCGTTATGCGTTATGTGTTATGCGTTGTGCGTTATACGTTTGCGTTATGCGTTATGCGTTATGCTTTATGCGTTATGCGTTATGCGTTATGCGTTATGCGTTATGCGTTAAGCGTTATGCGTTATGCGTTATGCGTTATGCGTTATGCGTTATGCGTTATACGTTATGCTTTATGCGTTATGCATTATGCGTTATGCGTTATGCGATATGCGTTATGCGTTATGCGTTATGCGTTATGCGTTATGCATTATGCGTTATGCGTTATGCGTTATGCATTATGCGTTATGCGTTATGCGTGATCCGTTATGCGTTAAGCGTTATGCGTTATGCTTTATGCGTTATGCGTTATGCGTTATGCGTTAAGCGCTATGCGTTATGCGTTATGCGTTATGCGTTATGCGTTATGCGTTATGCGTTATGCGTTATGCGTTATGCGTTCTGTGTTATGCGTTATGCGTTATGCGTTATGTGTTATGCGTTATGCGTTATGCGTTATGCGTTATGCGTTATACGTTATGCTTTATGCGTTATGCATTATGCGTTATGCGTTATGCGATATGCGTTATGCGTTATGCGTTATTCGTTATGAGTAATGAGTTATAAGTTATGCGTTATGCGTTATGCTTTATGCGTTATGCGTTATGCGTTATGCTTTATGCGTTATGCGTTACTCCTTATGAGTTATGAGTTATAAGTTATGCGTAATGCGGTATGCGTTATACGTTATACGTTATGCGTTATGCGTTATGCGTTATGCGTTATGCGTTATGCGTTATGCGTTATGCGCTATGCGTTATGCATTATGCGTTATGCGTTATGCGTTATGCGTTAAGCGTTATGCGTTTTGCTGTATTCGTTATGCGTTGTGCATTATGCGTTATGCGTTATGTGTTATGCTTTATGCGTTATGCGTTATGCGTTACGCTTTATGCGTTATGCATTATGCGATATGCGTTATGCGTTATGCATTATGCGTTATGCGTTATGCGTGATCCGTTATGCGTTAAGCGTTATGCGTTATGCATTATGCGTTATGCGTTATGCGATATGCGTTATGCGTTATGCGTTATTCGTTATGAGTAATTAGTTATAAGTTATGCGTTATGCGTTATTCGTTATGAGTAATGAGTTATAAGTTATGCGTTATGCGTTATGCTTTATGCGTTATGCGTTATGCGTTATGCTTTATGCGTTATGCGTTACTCCTTATGAGTTATGAGTTATAAGTTATGCGTAATGCGGTATGCGTTATACGTTATACGTTATGCGTTATGCGTTATGCGTTATGCGTTATGCGTTATGCGTTATGCGTTATGCGTTATGCGTTATGCGTTATGCGTAATGCGTTATGCGTTATGCGTTATGCGTTATGCGTGATCCGTTATGCGTTATGCGTTATGCGTTATGCGTTATGCGTTACGCTTTATGCGTTATGCATTATGCGATATGCGTTATGCGTTATGCATTATGCGTTATGCGTGATCCGTTATGCGTTAAGCGTTATGCGTTATGCGTTATGCGTTGTGCGTTATACGTTTGCGTTTTTGTTTATGCGTTATGCTTTATGCGTTATGCGTTATGCGTTATGCGTTATGCGTTATGCGTTATGCGTTATACGTTATGCTTTATGCGTTATGCATTATGCGTTATGCGTTATGCGATATGCGTTATGCGTTATGCGTTATGCGTTATGCGTTATGCATTATGCGTTATGCGTTATGCGTTATGCGTTATGCATTATGCGTTATGCGTTATGCGTGATCCGTTATGCGTTAAGCGTTATGCGTTATGCGTTATGCGTTGTGCGTTATGCGTTTGCGTTATGCGTTATGCGTTATGCTTTATGCGTTATGCGTTATGCGTTATGCGTTAAGCGCTATGCGTTATGCGTTATGCGTTATGCGTTATGCGTTATGCGTTATGCGTTATGCGTTATGCGTTATGCGTTATACGTTATGCATTATGCGTTATGCGTTATGCGATATGCGTTATGCGTTATTCGTTATGAGTAATTAGTTATAAGTTATGCGTTATGCGTTATGCTTTATGCATTATGCGTTATGCGTTATGCGTTATGCGTTATGCGTTATGCGTTATGCGTTATGCTTTATGCGTTATGCGTTACTCCTTATGAGTTATAAGTTATGCGTAATGCGTTTGCGTTATGCGTTATGCTTTATGCGTTATGCGTTATGCGTTATGCGTTATGCGTTATGCGTGATCCGTTATGCGTTATGCGTTATGCGTTATGCGTTATGCGTTATGCGTTACTCCTTATGAGTTATGAGTTATAAGTTATGCGTAATGCGTTATGCGTTATGCGTTATGCGTTATGCGTTATGCGTTATGCGTTATGCGTTATGCGTTATGCGTAATGCGTTATGCGTTATGCGTTATGCGTTATGCGTGATCCGTTATGCGTTATGCGTTATGCGTTATGCGTTATGCTTTATGCGTTATGTGTTATGCGTTATGCGTTATGCGTTATACGGTGTGCGTTATGCGTTATGCGTTATGCGTTATGGGTTATGATTTATGCGTTATGCGATATGAGTTATGCGTTATGCGTTACGCGTTATGCGTTATGCGTTATGCGTTATGCTTTATGCGTCATGCGTGATCCGTTATGCGTTAGGCGTTATGCGATTTGCGGTATTCGTTAAGCGTTGTGCATTATGCGTTATGCGTTATGCGTTAAGGGTTATGGGTTATGCGTTATGCTTTATGCGTTATTCATTTTGCGTTATGCGTTATTCGTTATGAGTTATAAGTTATGCGTAATGCGTTATGCCTTATGAGTTATGCATTATGCGTTATGCGTTATGCATAATGCGTTATACGTTATGTATTATGCGTTATGCGATATGCGTCATGCATCAAGCCTTATGCGATATGCGATATGCCGTCATGCATCAAGCCTTATGCGTTATGGGTTATGCGTTAACGTTATGCGTTATGCGTTATGATTTATGCTTTATGCGTTATGCGTTATGCGTGATCCGACATGCGTTATGCATTTTGCGATATGCGTTATTCGTTATGAGTTATGAGTTATAAGTTATGCGTAATGCGTTATACGTTATGCGTTATGCGTTATGCGTTATGCTTTATGCGTTATGCGTTATGCGTTATGCGTTATGCGTTATGCGTTATGCGTTATGCGTTATGCGTTATTCGTTATGAGTAATGAGTTATAAGTTATGCGTTATGCGTAATGCGTTATGCGTTATGCGTTATGCGTTATGCTTTATGCGTTATGCGTTATGCGTTACTCCTTATGAGTTATGAGTTATAAGTTATGCGTAATGCGTTATGCGTTATGCGTTATGCATTATGCTTTATCCGTTATGCGTTATGCGTTATGCGTTATGCTTTATGCGTTATGCGTTATGCGTTATGAGTAATGAGTTATAAGTTATGCGTTATGCGTTATTCGTTATGAGTAATGAGTTATAAGTTATGCGTTATGCGTTATGCTTTATGCGTTATGCATTATGCGATATGCGTTATGCGTTATGCATTATGCGTTATGCGTTATGCGTGATCCGTTATGCGTTAAGCGTTATGCGTTATGCGTTATGCGTTGTGCGTTATACGTTTGCGTTTTTGTTTATGCGTTATGCTTTATGCGTTATGCGTTATGCGTTATGCGTTATGCGTTATGCGTTATGCGTTATGCGTTATGCGTTATGCGTTATGCGTTATACGTTATGCTTTATGCGTTATGCATTATGCGTTATGCGTTATGCGATATGCGTTATGCGTTATGCGTTATGCGTTATGCGTTATGCATTATGCGTTATGCGTTATGCGTTATGCATTATGCGTTATGCGTTGTGCGTGATCCGTTATGCGTTAAGCGTTATGCGTTATGCGTTATGCGTTGTGCGTTATACGTTTGCGTTATGCGTTATGCGTTATGCTTTATGCGTTATGCGTTATGCGTTATGCGTTAAGCGCTATGCGTTATGCGTTATGCGTTATGCGTTATGCGTTATGCGTAATGCGTTATGCGTTATGCGTTATGCGTTATGCTTTATGCGTTATGCGTTATGCGTTACTCCTTATGAGTTATGAGTTATAAGTTATGCGTAATGCGTTATGCGTTATGCGTTATGCATTATGCTTTATCCGTTATGCGTTATGCGTTATGCGTTATGCTTTATGCGTTATGCGTTATGAGTAATGAGTTATAAGTTATGCGTTATGCGTTATTCGTTATGAGTAATGAGTTATAAGTTATGCGTTATGCGTTATGCTTTATGCGTTAAGCATTATGCGATATGCGTTATGCGTTATGCATTATGCGTTATGCGTTATGCGTGATCCGTTATGCGTTAAGCGTTATGCGTTATGCGTTATGCGTTGTGCGTTATACGTTTGCGTTTTTGTTTATGCGTTATGCGTTATGCGTTATGCGTTATGCATTATGCGTTATGCGTTATGCGTTATGCATTATGCGTTATGCGTTGTGCGTGATCCGTTATGCGTTAAGCGTTATGCGCTATGCGTTATGCGTTGTGCGTTATACGTTTGCGTTATGCGTTATGCGTTATGCTTTATGCGTTATGCGTTATGCGTTATGCTTTAAGCGCTATGCGTTATGCGTTATGCGTTATGCGTTATGCGTTATGCGTTATGCGTTATGCGTTATGCGTTATGCGTTATGCGTTATGCGTTATGCGTTATGCGTTATGCGTTATGCGTTATACGTTATGCTTTATGCGTTATGCATTATGCGTTATGCGTTATGCGATATGCGTTATGCGTTATGCGTTACTCCTTATGAGTTATGAGTTATAAGTTATGCGTAATGCGGTATGCGTTATACGTTATACGTTATGCGTTATGCGTTATGCGTTATGCGTTATGCGTTATGCGTTATGCGTTATGCGTTATGCGTTATGCGTTATGCGTAATGCGTTATGCGTTATGCGTTATGCGTTATGCGTGATCCGTTATGCGTTATGCGTTATGCGTTATGCGTTATGCGTTACGCTTTATGCGTTATGCATTATGCGATATGCGTTATGCGTTATGCATTATGCGTTATGCGTGATCCGTTATGCGTTAAGCGTTATGCGTTATGCGTTATGCGTTGTGCGTTATACGTTTGCGTTTTTGTTTATGCGTTATGCTTTATGCGTTATGCGTTATGCGTTATGCGTTATGCGTTATGCGTTATGCGTTATACGTTATGCTTTATGCGTTATGCATTATGCGTTATGCGTTATGCGATATGCGTTATGCGTTATGCGTTATGCGTTATGCGTTATGCATTATGCGTTATGCGTTATGCGTTATGCGTTATGCATTATGCGTTATGCGTTATGCGTGATCCGTTATGCGTTAAGCGTTATGCGTTATGCGTTATGCGTTGTGCGTTATGCGTTTGCGTTATGCGTTATGCGTTATGCTTTATGCGTTATGCGTTATGCGTTATGCGTTAAGCGCTATGCGTTATGCGTTATGCGTTATGCGTTATGCGTTATGCGTTATGCGTTATGCGTTATGCGTTATGCGTTATACGTTATGCATTATGCGTTATGCGTTATGCGATATGCGTTATGCGTTATTCGTTATGAGTAATTAGTTATAAGTTATGCGTTATGCGTTATGCTTTATGCATTATGCGTTATGCGTTATGCGTTATGCGTTATGCGTTATGCGTTATGCGTTATGCTTTATGCGTTATGCGTTACTCCTTATGAGTTATAAGTTATGCGTAATGCGTTTGCGTTATGCGTTATGCTTTATGCGTTATGCGTTATGCGTTATGCGTTATGCGTTATGCGTGATCCGTTATGCGTTATGCGTTATGCGTTATGCGTTATGCGTTATGCGTTACTCCTTATGAGTTATGAGTTATAAGTTATGCGTAATGCGTTATGCTTTATGCGTTATGCGTTATGCGTTATGCGTTATGCGTTATGCGTTATGCGTTATGCGTTATGCGTTATGCGTTATGCGTTATGCGTTATGCGTGATCCGTTATGCGTTATGCGTTATGCGTTATGCGTTATGCTTTATGCGTTATGTGTTATGCGTTATGCGTTATACGTTATACGGTGTGCGTTATGCGTTATGCGTTATGCGTTATGGGTTATGATTTATGCGTTATGCGATATGAGTTATGCGTTATGCGTTACGCGTTATGCGTTATGCGTTATGCGTTATGCTTTATGCGTCATGCGTGATCCGTTATGCGTTAGGCGTTATGCGATTTGCGGTATTCGTTAAGCGTTGTGCATTATGCGTTATGCGTTATGCGTTAAGGGTTATGGGTTATGCGTTATGCTTTATGCGTTATTCATTTTGCGTTATGCGTTATTCGTTATGAGTTATAAGTTATGCGTAATGCGTTATGCCTTATGAGTTATGCATTATGCGTTATGCGTTATGCATAATGCGTTATACGTTATGTATTATGCGTTATGCGATATGCGTCATGCATCAAGCCTTATGCGATATGCGATATGCCGTCATGCATCAAGCCTTATGCGTTATGGGTTATGCGTTAACGTTATGCGTTATGCGTTATGATTTATGCTTTATGCGTTATGCGTTATGCGTGATCCGACATGCGTTATGCATTTTGCGATATGCGTTATTCGTTATGAGTTATGAGTTATAAGTTATGCGTAATGCGTTATACGTTATGCGTTATGCGTTATGCGTTATGCTTTATGCGTTATGCGTTATGCGTTATGCGTTATGCGTTATGCGTTATGCGTTATGCGTTATTCGTTATGAGTAATGAGTTATAAGTTATGCGTTATGCGTAATGCGTTATGCGTTATGCGTTATGCGTTATGCTTTATGCGTTATGCGTTATGCGTTACTCCTTATGAGTTATGAGTTATAAGTTATGCGTAATGCGTTATGCGTTATGCGTTATGCATTATGCTTTATCCGTTATGCGTTATGCGTTATGCGTTATGCTTTATGCGTTATGCGTTATGCGTTATGAGTAATGAGTTATAAGTTATGCGTTATGCGTTATTCGTTATGAGTAATGAGTTATAAGTTATGCGTTATGCGTTATGCTTTATGCGTTATGCATTATGCGATATGCGTTATGCGTTATGCATTATGCGTTATGCGTTATGCGTGATCCGTTATGCGTTAAGCGTTATGCGTTATGCGTTATGCGTTGTGCGTTATACGTTTGCGTTTTTGTTTATGCGTTATGCTTTATGCGTTATGCGTTATGCGTTATGCGTTATGCGTTATGCGTTATGCGTTATGCGTTATGCGTTATGCGTTATGCGTTATGCGTTATGCTTTATGCGTTATGCATTATGCGTTATGCGTTATGCGATATGCGTTATGCGTTATGCGTTATGCGTTATGCGTTATGCATTATGCGTTATGCGTTATGCGTTATGCATTATGCGTTATGCGTTGTGCGTGATCCGTTATGCGTTAAGCGTTATGCGTTATGCGTTATGCGTTGTGCGTTATACGTTTGCGTTATGCGTTATGCGTTATGCTTTATGCGTTATGCGTTATGCGTTATGCGTTAAGCGCTATGCGTTATGCGTTATGCGTTATGCGTTATGCGTTATGCGTAATGCGTTATGCGTTATGCGTTATGCGTTATGCTTTATGCGTTATGCGTTATGCGTTACTCCTTATGAGTTATGAGTTATAAGTTATGCGTAATGCGTTATGCGTTATGCGTTATGCATTATGCTTTATCCGTTATGCGTTATGCGTTATGCGTTATGCTTTATGCGTTATGCGTTATGAGTAATGAGTTATAAGTTATGCGTTATGCGTTATTCGTTATGAGTAATGAGTTATAAGTTATGCGTTATGCGTTATGCTTTATGCGTTAAGCATTATGCGATATGCGTTATGCGTTATGCATTATGCGTTATGCGTTATGCGTGATCCGTTATGCGTTAAGCGTTATGCGTTATGCGTTATGCGTTGTGCGTTATACGTTTGCGTTTTTGTTTATGCGTTAAGCTTTATGCGTTATGCGTTATGCGTTATGCGTTATGCGTTATGCGTTATGCGTTATGCGTTATGCGTTATGCGTTATACGTTATGCTTTATGCGTTATGCATTATGCGTTATGCGTTATGCGATATGCGTTATGCGTTATGCGTTATGCGTTATGCGTTATGCGTTATGCATTATGCGTTATGCGTTATGCGTTATGCATTATGCGTTATGCGTTGTGCGTGATCCGTTATGCGTTAAGCGTTATGCGCTATGCGTTATGCGTTGTGCGTTATACGTTTGCGTTATGCGTTATGCGTTATGCTTTATGCGTTATGCGTTATGCGTTATGCTTTAAGCGCTATGCGTTATGCGTTATGCGTTATGCGTTATGCGTTATGCGTTATGCGTTATGCGTTATGCGTTATGCGTTATGCGTTATGCGTTATGCGTTATGCGTTATGCGTTATGCGTTATACGTTATGCTTTATGCGTTATGCATTATGCGTTATGCGTTATGCGATATGCGTTATGCGTTATGCGTTATTCGTTATGAGTAATTAGTTATAAGTTATGCGTTATGCGTTATGCTTTATGCATTATGCGTTATGCGTTATGCGTTATGCGTTATGCGTTATGCGTTATGCGTTATGCGTTATGCGTTATGCGTTATGCGTTATGCGTTATGCGTTATGCGTTATGCGTTATGCGTTATGCGTTATGCGTGATCCGTTATGCGTTATGCGTTATGCGTTATGCGTTATGCGTTATGCGTTATGCGTTATGCGTTATGCGTTATGCGTTATGCGTTATGCTTTATGCGTTATGCGTTACTCCTTATGAGTTATGAGTTATAAGTTATGCGTTATGCGTTATGCTTTATGCATTATGCGTTATGCGTTATGCGTTATGCGTTATGCGTTATGCGTTATGCGTTATGCTTTATGCGTTATGCGTTACTCCTTATGAGTTATAAGTTATGCGTAATGCGTTTGCGTTATGCGTTATGCTTTATGCGTTATGCGTTATGCGTTATGCGTTATGCGTTATGCGTGATCCGTTATGCGTTATGCGTTATGCGTTATGCGTTATGCGTTATGCGTTACTCCTTATGAGTTATGAGTTATAAGTTATGCGTAATGCGTTATGCTTTATGCGTTATGCGTTATGCGTTATGCGTTATGCGTTATGCGTTATGCGTAATGCGTTATGCGTTATGCGTTATGCGTGATCCGTTATGCGTTATGCGTTATGCGTTATGCGTTATGCTTTATGCGTTATGTGTTATGCGTTATGCGTTATACGTTATACGGTGTGCGTTATGCGTTATGCGTTATGCGTTATGGGTTATGATTTATGCGTTATGCGATATGAGTTATGCGTTATGCGTTACGCGTTATGCGTTATGCGTTATGCGTTATGCTTTATGCGTCATGCGTGATCCGTTATGCGTTAGGCGTTATGCGATTTGCGGTATTCGTTAAGCGTTGTGCATTATGCGTTATGCGTTATGCGTTAAGGGTTATGGGTTATGCGTTATGCTTTATGCGTTATTCATTTTGCGTTATGCGTTATTCGTTATGAGTTATAAGTTATGCGTAATGCGTTATGCCTTATGAGTTATGCATTATGCGTTATGCGTTATGCATAATGCGTTATACGTTATGTATTATGCGTTATGCGATATGCGTCATGCATCAAGCCTTATGCGATATGCGATATGCCGTCATGCATCAAGCCTTATGCGTTATGGGTTATGCGTTAACGTTATGCGTTATGCGTTATGATTTATGCTTTATGCGTTATGCGTGATCCGACATGCGTTATGCATTTTGCGATATGCGTTATTCGTTATGAGTTATGAGTTATAAGTTATGCGTAATGCGTTATACGTTATGCGTTATGCGTTATGCGTTATGCTTTATGCGTTATGCGTTATGCGTTATGCGTTATGCGTTATGCGTTATGCGTTATGCGTTATGCGTTATGCGTTATTCGTTATGAGTAATGAGTTATAAGTTATGCGTTATGCGTAATGCGTTATGCGTTATGCGTTATGCGTTATGCTTTATGCGTTATGCGTTATGCGTTACTCCTTATGAGTTATGAGTTATAAGTTATGCGTAATGCGTTATGCGTTATGCGTTATGCATTATGCTTTATCCGTTATGCGTTATGCGTTATGCGTTATGCTTTATGCGTTATGCGTTATGCGTTATGAGTAATGAGTTATAAGTTATGCGTTATGCGTTATTCGTTATGAGTAATGAGTTATAAGTTATGCGTTATGCGTTATGCTTTATGCGTTATGCATTATGCGATATGCGTTATGCGTTATGCATTATGCGTTATGCGTTATGCGTGATCCGTTATGCGTTAAGCGTTATGCGTTATGCGTTATGCGTTGTGCGTTATACGTTTGCGTTTTTGTTTATGCGTTATGCTTTATGCGTTATGCGTTATGCGTTATGCGTAATGCGTTATGCGTTATGCGTTATGCGTTATGCGTTATGCGTTATGCGTTATATGTTATGCTTTATGCGTTATGCATTATGCGTTATGCGTTATGCGATATGCGTTATGCGTTATGCGTTATGCGTTATGCGTTATGCATTATGCGTTATGCGTTATGCGTTATGCATTATGCGTTATGCGTTGTGCGTGATCCGTTATGCGTTAAGCGTTATGCGTTATGCGTTATGCGTTGTGCGTTATACGTTTGCGTTATGCGTTATGCGTTATGCTTTATGCGTTATGCGTTATGCGTTATGCGTTAAGCGCTATGCGTTATGCGTTATGCGTTATGCGTTATGCGTTATGCGTTATGCGTTATGCGTAATGCGTTATGCGTTATGCGTTATGCGTTATGCTTTATGCGTTATGCGTTATGCGTTACTCCTTATGAGTTATGAGTTATAAGTTATGCGTAATGCGTTATGCGTTATGCGTTATGCATTATGCTTTATCCGTTATGCGTTATGCGTTATGCGTTATGCTTTATGCGTTATGCGTTATGAGTAATGAGTTATAAGTTATGCGTTATGCGTTATTCGTTATGAGTAATGAGTTATAAGTTATGCGTTATGCGTTATGCTTTATGCGTTATGCATTATGCGATATGCGTTATGCGTTATGCATTATGCGTTATGCGTTATGCGTGATCCGTTATGCGTTAAGCGTTATGCGTTATGCGTTATGCGTTGTGCGTTATACGTTTGCGTTTTTGTTTATGCGTTATGCTTTATGCGTTATGCGTTATGCGTTATGCGTTATGCGTTATGCGTTATGCGTTATGCGTTATGCGTTATGCGTTATACGTTATGCTTTATGCGTTATGCATTATGCGTTATGCGTTATGCGATATGCGTTATGCGTTATGCGTTATGCGTTATGCGTTATGCGTTATGCATTATGCGTTATGCGTTATGCGTTATGCATTATGCGTTATGCGTTGTGCGTGATCCGTTATGCGTTAAGCGTTATGCGCTATGCGTTATGCGTTGTGCGTTATACGTTTGCGTTATGCGTTATGCGTTATGCTTTATGCGTTATGCGTTATGCGTTATGCTTTAAGCGCTATGCGTTATGCGTTATGCGTTATGCGTTATGCGTTATGCGTTATGCGTTATGCGTTATGCGTTATGCGTTATGCGTTATGCGTTATGCGTTATGCGTTATACGTTATGCTTTATGCGTTATGCATTATGCGTTATGCGTTATGCGATATGCGTTATGCGTTATGCGTTATTCGTTATGAGTAATTAGTTATAAGTTATGCGTTATGCGTTATGCTTTATGCATTATGCGTTATGCGTTATGCGTTATGCGTTATGCGTTATGCGTTATGCGTTATGCGTTATGCGTTATGCGTTATGCGTTATGCGTTATGCGTTATGCGTTATGCGTTATGCGTTATGCGTTATGCGTTATGCGTGATCCGTTATGCGTTATGCGTTATGCGTTATGCGTTATGCGTTATGCGTTATGCGTTATGCGTTATGCGTTATGCGTTATGCGTTATGCTTTATGCGTTATGCGTTACTCCTTATGAGTTATGAGTTATAAGTTATGCGTAATGCGTTATGCTTTATGCGTTATGCGTTATGCGTTATGCGTTATGCGTTATGCGTTATGCGTTATACGTTATGCTTTATGCGTTATGCATTATGCGTTATGCGTTATGCGATATGCGTTATGCGTTATGCGTTATGCGTTATGCGTTATGCATTATGCGTTATGCGTTATGCGTTATGCATTATGCGTTATGCGTTATGCGTTATGCGTTATGCGTTATGCGTTATGCGTTATGCGTTATGCGTTATACGTTATGCTTTATGCGTTATGCATTATGCGTTATGCGTTATGCGATATGCGTTATGCGTTATGCGTTATGCGTTATGCGTTATGCGTTATGCATTATGCGTTATGCGTTATGCGTTATGCATTATGCGTTATGCGTTGTGCGTGATCCGTTATGCGTTAAGCGTTATGCGCTATGCGTTATGCGTTGTGCGTTATACGTTTGCGTTATGCGTTATGCGTTATGCTTTATGCGTTATGCGTTATGCGTTATGCTTTAAGCGCTATGCGTTATGCGTTATGCGTTATGCGTTATGCGTTATGCGTTATGCGTTATGCGTTATGCGTTATGCGTTATGCGTTATGCGTTATGCGTTATGCGTTATGCGTTATGCGTTATGCGTTATACGTTATGCTTTATGCGTTATGCATTATGCGTTATGCGTTATGCGATATGCGTTATGCGTTATGCGTTATTCGTTATGAGTAATTAGTTATAAGTTATGCGTTATGCGTTATGCTTTATGCATTATGCGTTATGCGTTATGCGTTATGCGTTATGCGTTATGCGTTATGCGTTATGCGTTATGCGTTATGCGTTATGCGTTATGCGTTATGCGTTATGCGTTATGCGTTATGCGTTATGCGTTATGCGTTATGCGTTATGCGTGATCCGTTATGCGTTATGCGTTATGCGTTATGCGTTATGCGTTATGCGTTATGCGTTATGCGTTATGCGTTATGCGTTATGCTTTATGCGTTATGCGTTACTCCTTATGAGTTATGAGTTATAAGTTATGCGTAATGCGTTATGCTTTATGCGTTATGCGTTATGCGTTATGCGTTATGCGTTATGCGTTATGCGTTATACGTTATGCTTTATGCGTTATGCATTATGCGTTATGCGTTATGCGATATGCGTTATGCGTTATGCGTTATGCGTTATGCGTTATGCATTATGCGTTATGCGTTATGCGTTATGCATTATGCGTTATGCGTTATGCGTTATGCGTTATGCGTTATGCTTTATGCGTTATGCGTTACTCCTTATGAGTTATGAGTTATAAGTTATGCGTAATGCGTTATGCTTTATGCCTTATGCGTTATGCGTTATGCGTTATGCGTTATGCGTTATGCGTTACTCCTTATGAGTTATAAGTTATGCGTAATGCGTTTGCGTTATGCGTTATGCGTTATGCGTTATGCGTTATGCGTTATGCGTTATGCGTTATGCGTTATGCGTGATCCGTTATGCGTTATGCGTTATGCGTTATGCGTTATGCGTTATGCGTTATGCGTTATGCGTTATGCGTTATGCGTTATGCGTTATGCGTTATGCGTTATGCGTTATGCGTTATGCGTTATGCTTTATGCGTTATGCGTTACTCCTTATGAGTTATGAGTTATAAGTTATGCGTAATGCGTTATGCTTTATGCGTTATGCGTTATGCGTTATGCGTTATGCGTTATGCGTTATGCGTTATACGTTATGCTTTATGCGTTATGCATTATGCGTTATGCGTTATGCGATATGCGTTATGCGTTATGCGTTATGCGTTATGCGTTATGCATTATGCGTTATGCGTTATGCGTTATGCGTTATGCGTGATCCGTTATGCGTTAAGCGTTATGCGTTATGCGTTATGCATTGTGCGTTATACGTTTGTGTTATGCGTTATGCGTTATGCTTTATGCGTTATGCGTTATGCGTTATGCGTTAAGCGCTATGCGTTATGCGTTATGCGTTATGCGTTATGCGTTATGCGTTATGCGTTATGCGTTATGCGTTATGCGTTATGCGTTATGCGTTATGCGTTATACGTTATGCTTTATGCTTTATGCATTATGCGTTATGCGTTATGCGATATGCGTTATGCGTTATGCGTTATTCGTTATGAGTAATTAGTTATAAGTTATGCGTTATGCGTTATGCTTTATGCATTATTCGTTATGCATTATGCGTTATGCGTTATGCGTTATGCGTTATGCGTTATGCGTTATGCGTTATGCTTTATGCGTTATGCGTTACTCCTTATGAGTTATAAGTTATGCGTAATGCGTTTGCGTTATGCGTTATGCGTTATGCGTTATGCGTTATGCGTTATGCGTTATGCATTATGCGTTATGCGTTATGCGTTATGCGTTATGCGTTATGCGTAATGCGTTATGCGTTATGCGTTATGCGTTATGCGTTATGCGTGATCCGTTATGCGTTATGCGTTATGCGTTATGCGTTATGCTTTATGCGTTATGCGTTATGCGTTATGCGTTATACGTTATACGGTGTGCGTTATGCGTTATGCGTTATGCGTTATGAGTTATGCGTTATGCGTTATGCGTTATGCGTTATGCGTTTTGCGGTATTCGTTATGCGTTGTGCATTATGCGTTATGCGTTGTGCGTTATGGGTTATGATTTATGCGTTATGCGATATGAGTTATGCGTTATGCGTTACGCGTTATGCGTTATGCGTTATGCGTTATGCTTTATGCGTCATGCGTGATCCGTTATGCGTTAGGCGTTATGCGATTTGCGGTATTCGTTAAGCGTTGTGCATTATGCGTTATGCGTTAAGGGTTATGGGTTATGCGTTATGCTTTATGCGTTATTCATTTTGCGTTATGCGTTATTCGTTATGAGTTATGAGTTATAAGTTATGCGTAATGCGTTATGCCTTATGAGTTATGCATTATGCGTTATGCGTTATGCATAATGCGTTATACGTTATGTATTATGCGTTATGCGATATGCATCATGCATCAAGCCTTATGCGATATGCGATATGCGTCATGTATCAAGCCTTATGCGTTATGGGTTATGCGTTAACGTTATGCGTTATGCGTTATGATTTATGCTTTATGCGTTATGCGTTATGCGTGATCCGACATGCGTTATGCATTTTGCGTTATGCGTTATTCGTTATGAGTTATGAGTTATAAGTTATGCGTAATGCGTTATACGTTATGCGTTATGCATTATGCTTTATCCGTTATGCGTTATGCGTTATGCTTTATGCGTTATGCGTTATGCGTTATGCGTTATGCGTTATGCGTTATGCGTTATGCGTTATGCGTTATGCGTTATGCGTTATGCGTTATTCGTTATGAGTAATGTGTTATAAGTTATGCGTCATGCGTAATGCGTTATGCGTTATGCGTTATGCGTTATGCTTTATGCGTTATGGGTTATGCGTTACTCCTTATGAGTTATGAGTTATAAGTTATGCGTAATGCGTTATGCGTTATGCGTTATGCGTTACTCCTTATGAGTTATGAGTTATAAGTTATGCGTAATGCGTTATGCTTTATGCGTTATGCGTTATGCGTTATGCGTTATGCGTTATGCGTTATGCGTTATGCGTTATGCGTTATACGTTATGCTTTATGCGTTATGCATTATGCGTTATGCGTTATGCGATATGCGTTATGCGTTATGCGTTATGCGTTATGCGTTATGCGTTATGCATTATGCGTTATGAGTTATGCGTTATGCGTTATGCGTGATCCGTTATGCGTTAAGCGTAATGCGTTATGCGTTATGCGTTATGCGTGATCCGTTATGCGTTATGCGTTATGCGTTATGCGTTATGCTTTATGCGTTATGTGTTATGCGTTATGCGTTATACGTTATACGGTGTGCGTTATGCGTTATGCGTTATGCGTTATGGGTTATGATTTATGCGTTATGCGATATGAGTTATGCGTTATGCGTTACGCGTTATGCGTTATGCGTTATGCGTTATGCTTTATGCGTCATGCGTGATCCGTTATGCGTTAGGCGTTATGCGATTTGCGGTATTCGTTAAGCGTTGTGCATTATGCGTTATGCGTTATGCGTTAAGGGTTATGGGTTATGCGTTATGCTTTATGCGTTATTCATTTTGCGTTATGCGTTATTCGTTATGAGTTATGAGTTATAAGTTATGCGTAATGCGTTATGCCTTATGAGTTATGCATTATGCGTTATGCGTTATGCATAATGCGTTATACGGTATGTATTATGCGTTATGCGATATGCATCATGCATCAAGCCTTATGCGATATGCGATATGCGTCATGCATCAAGCCTTATGCGTTATGGGTTATGCGTTAACGTTATGCGTTATGCGTTATGATTTATGCTTTATGCGTTATGCGTTATGCGTGATCCGACATGCGTTATGCATTTTGCGTTATGCGTTATTCGTTATGAGTTATGAGTTATAAGTTATGCGTAATGCGTTATACGTTATGCGTTATGCATTATGCTTTATCCGTTATGCGTTATGCGTTATGCTTTATGCGTTATGCGTTATGCGTTATGCGTTATGCGTTATGCGTTATGCGTTATGCGTTATGCGTTATGCGTTATTCGTTATGAGTAATGAGTTATAAGTTATGCGTTATGCGTAATGCGTTATGCGTTATGCGTTATGCGTTATGCTTTATGCGTTATGCGTTATGCGTTACTCCTTATGAGTTATGAGTTATAAGTTATGCGTAATGCGTTATGCGTTATGCGTTATGCATTATGCTTTATCCGTTATGCGTTATGCGTTATGCGTTATGCTTTATGCGTTATGCGTTATGCGTTATGAGTAATGAGTTATAAGTTATGCGTTATGCGTTATTCGTTATGAGTAATGAGTTATAAGTTATGCGTTATGCGTTATGCTTTATGCGTTATGCGTTACTCCTTATGAGTTATGAGTTATAAGTTATGCGTAATGCGGTATGCGTTGTACGTTATACGTTAAGCGTTATGCGTTTTGCTGTATTCGTTATGCGTTGTGCATTATGCGTTATGCGTTATGTGTTATGCTTTATGCGTTATGCGTTATGCGTTACGCTTTATGCGTTATGCATTATGCGTTATGCGTTATGCGTTATGCATTATGCGTTATGCGTTATGCGTGATCCGTTATGCGTTAAGCGTTATGCGTTTTGCTGTATTCGTAATGCGTTGTGCATTATGCGTTATGCGTTATGTGTTATGCGTTATGCGTTATGCGTTATGAGTAATGAGTTATAAGTTATGCGTTATGCGTTATTCGTTATGAGTAATGAGTTATAAGTTATGCGTTATGCGTTATGCTTTATGCGTTATGCGTTACTCCTTATGAGTTATGAGTTATAAGTTATGCGTAATGCGGTATGCGTTGTACGTTATACGTTAAGCGTTATGCGTTTTGCTGTATTCGTTATGCGTTGTGCATTATGCGTTATGCGTTATGTGTTATGCTTTATGCGTTATGCGTTATGCGTTACGCTTTATGCGTTATGCATTATGCGTTATGCGTTATGCGTTATGCATTATGCGTTATGCGTTATGCGTGATCCGTTATGCGTTAAGCGTTATGCGTTTTGCTGTATTCGTAATGCGTTGTGCATTATGCGTTATGCGTTATGTGTTATGCGTTATGCGTGATCCGTTATGTGTTAGGCGATATACGTTTTGCGGTATTCGTTATGCGTTATGCGTTATGCTTTATGCGTTATGCGTTACTCCTTATGAGTTATGAGTTATAAGTTATGCGTAATGCGTTATGCGTTATGCGTTATGCTTTATGCGTTATGCGTTATGCGTTATGCTTTATGCGTTATGCGTTATGCGTTATGCGTTATGCGTTATGCGATATGCGTTATGCGTTATGCGTTATGCGTTATGCGTTATGCGTTATGCGTTATGCGTTATGCTTTATGCGTTATGCGTTATGCGTTACTCCTTATGAGTTATGAGTTATAAGTTATGCGTAATGCGTTATGCTTTATGCCTTATGCGTCATGCGTTATGCGTTATGCGTTATGCGTTATGCGTTATTCGTTATGCGTTATGCTTTATGCGTTATGCGTTATGCGTTATGCGTTATGCGTTATGCCTTATGCGTTATGCGTTATTCGTTATGAGTAATGAGTTATAAGTTATGCGTTATGCTTTATGCGTTATGCGTTATGCGTTATGCGTTATGCGTGATCCGACATGCGTTATGCATTTTGCGTTATGCGTTATTCGTTATGAGTTATGAGTTATAAGTTATGAATAATGCGTTATGCGTTATGCGTTATGCATTATGCTTTATCCGTTATGCGTTATGCGTTATGCTTTATGCGTTATGCGTTATGCGTTATGCGTTATGCGTGATCCGTTATGCGTTAAGCGTTATGCGTTTTCTGTATTCGTAATGCGTTGTGCATTATGCGTTATGCGTTATGTGTTATGCGTTATGCGTTATGCGTTATACTTTATACGGTATGCGTTATGCGTTATGCGTTATGCGTTATGCGTTATGCGTTATGCGTTATGCGTTATGCGTTATGCGTTATGCGTTATGCGTTATGCGTTATGCGTTATGCGTTATGCGTTATGCGTTATGCGTTATGCGTTATGCGTTATGCGTTATGCTTTATGCGTTATGCGTTATACGTTATGCTTTATGCGTTATGCGTTACTCCTTATGAGTTATGAGTTATAAGTTATGCGTAATGCGTTATGCGTTATGCGTTATGCATTATGCTTTATCCGTTATGCGTTATGCGTTATGCTTTATGCTTTATGCGTTATGCGTAATGCGTTATGAGTAATGAGTTATAAGTTATGCGTTATGCGTTATTCGTTATGAGTAATGAGTTATAAGTTATGCGTTATGCGTTATGCTTTATGCGTTATGCGTTATGCGTTATGCTTTATGCGTTATGCGTTACTCCTTATGAGTTATGAGTTATGAGTTATGCGTAATGCGGTATGCGTTATACGTTATACGTTATGCGTTATGCGTTATGCGTTATGCGTTATGCGTTGTGCGTTATGCGTTATGCGTTATGCGCTATGCGTTATGCATTATGCGTTATGCGTTATGCGTTATGCGTTAAGCGTTATGCGTTTTGCTCTATTCGTTATGCGTTGTGCATTATGCGTTATGCGTTATGTGTTATGCTTTATGCGTTATGCGTTATGCGTTACGCTTTATGCGTTATGCATTATGCGTTATGCGTTATGCATTATGCGTTATGCGTTATGCGTGATCCGTTATGCGTTAAGCGTTATGCGTTTTCTGTATTCGTAATGCGTTGTGCATTATGCGTTATGCGTTATGTGTTATGCGTTATGCCTTATCCGTTATACGTTATGCGTTACGCGTTATGCGTGATCCGTTATGTGTTAGGCGATATACGTTTTGCGGTATTCGTTATGCGTTATGCGTTATGCGTTATGCGTTATCCGTTGTTCGTTATGCGTTATGCGTTGTGCGTTATACGTTTGCGTTATGCGTTATGCGTTATACGTTATGCGTTATGCGTTATGCGATATGCGTTATGCGTTATGCGTTATGCTTTATGCGTTATGCGTTATTAGTTACACGTTATGCGTTATGCGTTATGCGTTATGCGTTATGCGTTGGGGGTTATGCGTTATGCGTTATGCGTTAGGCGTTATGCGTTATGCGTTATGCGTTATGAGTTATACGTTATGCGTTATGCGTTATGCGTTATGCTTTATGCGTTATGCGTTATGCGTTATGCTTTATGCGTTATGCGTTACTCCTTATGAGTTATGGGTTATAAGTTATGCGTTATGCGTTATGCGTTATTCGTTATGAGTAATGAGTTATAAGTTATGCGTTATGCGTTATGCTTTATGCGTTATGCGTTATGCGTTATGCGTTATGCGTTATGCGTTATGCGTTATGCGTTATGCGTTATGCGTTATGCGTTATGCGTTATGCGTTGTGCGTTATACGTTTGCGTTATGCGTTATGCGTTATGCGTTATGCGTTATGCGTCATGCGTTATGCGTTATGCGTTATGCGTTATGCGTTATGCGTTATGCCTTATGCGTTATGCGTTATGCGTTATGCGTTATGCGTTATGCGTTATGCGTTATGCGTTATGCTTTATGCGTTATGCATTATGCGTTATGCGTTATGCGATATGCGTTATGCGTTATGCGTTATTCGTTATGAGTAATGAGTTATAAGTTATGCGTTATGCATTATGCTTTATGCATTATGCTTTATGCGTTATGCGTTATGCGTTATGCGTTATGCGTTATGCGTTATGCGTTATGCGTTATGCTTTATGCGTTATGCGTTACTCCTTATGAGTTATGAGTTATAAGTTATGCGTAATACGTTATGCGTTATGCGTTATGCTTTATGCGTTATGCGTTATGCGTTATGCGTTATGCGTTATGCGTTATGCGTTATGCGTTATGCGTTATGCGTTATGCGTTATGCGTTATGCGTTATGCGTTATGCGTTATGCGTTATGCTTTATGCGTTATGTGTTATGCGTTATGCGTTATACGTTATACGGTGTGCGTTATGCGTTATGCGTTATGCGTTATGGGTTATGATTTATGCGTTATGCGATATGAGTTATGCGTTATGCGTTACGCGTTATGCGTTATGCGTTATGCGTTATGCTTTATGCGTCATGCGTGATCCGTTATGCGTTAGGCGTTATGCGATTTGCGGTATTCGTTAAGCGTTGTGCATTATGCGTTATGCGTTATGCGTTAAGGGTTATGGGTTATGCGTTATGCTTTATGCGTTATTCATTTTGCGTTATGCGTTATTCGTTATGAGTTATGAGTTATAAGTTATGCGTAATGCGTTATGCCTTATGAGTTATGCATTATGCGTTATGCGTTATGCATAATGCGTTATACGTTATGTATTATGCGTTATGCGATATGCATCATGCATCAAGCCTTATGCGATATGCGATATGCGTCATGCATCAAGCCTTATGCGTTATGGGTTATGCGTTAACGTTATGCGTTATGCGTTATGATTTATGCTTTATGCGTTATGCGTTATGCGTGATCCGACATGCGTTATGCATTTTGCGTTATGCGTTATTCGTTATGAGTTATGAGTTATAAGTTATGCGTAATGCGTTATACGTTATGCGTTATGCATTATGCTTTATCCGTTATGCGTTATGCGTTATGCTTTATGCGTTATGCGTTATGCGTTATGCGTTATGCGTTATGCGTTATGCGTTATGCGTTATGCGTTATGCGTTATTCGTTATGAGTAATGAGTTATAAGTTATGCGTTATGCGTAATGCGTTATGCGTTATGCGTTATGCGTTATGCTTTATGCGTTATGCGTTATGCGTTACTCCTTATGAGTTATGAGTTATAAGTTATGCGTAATGCGTTATGCGTTATGCGTTATGCATTATGCTTTATCCGTTATGCGTTATGCGTTATGCGTTATGCTTTATGCGTTATGCGTTATGCGTTATGAGTAATGAGTTATAAGTTATGCGTTATGCGTTATTCGTTATGAGTAATGAGTTATAAGTTATGCGTTATGCGTTATGCTTTATGCGTTATGCGTTACTCCTTATGAGTTATGAGTTATAAGTTATGCGTAATGCGGTATGCGTTGTACGTTATATGTTAAGCGTTATGCGTTTTGCTGTATTCGTTATGCGTTGTGCATTATGCGTTATGCGTTATGTGTTATGCTTTATGCGTTATGCGTTATGCGTTACGCTTTATGCGTTATGCATTATGCGTTATGCGTTATGCGTTATGCATTATGCGTTATGCGTTATGCGTGATCCGTTATGCGTTAAGCGTTATGCGTTTTGCTGTATTCGTAATGCGTTGTGCATTATGCGTTATGCGTTATGTGTTATGCGTTATGCGTTATGCGTTATGAGTAATGAGTTATAAGTTATGCGTTATGCGTTATTCGTTATGAGTAATGAGTTATAAGTTATGCGTTATGCGTTATGCTTTATGCGTTATGCGTTACTCCTTATGAGTTATGAGTTATAAGTTATGCGTAATGCGGTATGCGTTGTACGTTATACGTTAAGCGTTATGCGTTTTGCTGTATTCGTTATGCGTTGTGCATTATGCGTTATGCGTTATGTGTTATGCTTTATGCGTTATGCGTTATGCGTTACGCTTTATGCGTTATGCATTATGCGTTATGCGTTATGCGTTATGCATTATGCGTTATGCGTTATGCGTGATCCGTTATGCGTTAAGCGTTATGCGTTTTGCTGTATTCGTAATGCGTTGTGCATTATGCGTTATGCGTTATGTGTTATGCGTTATGCGTGATCCGTTATGTGTTAGGCGATATACGTTTTGCGGTATTCGTTATGCGTTATGCGTTATGCTTTATGCGTTATGCGTTACTCCTTATGAGTTATGAGTTATAAGTTATGCGTAATGCGTTATGCGTTATGCGTTATGCTTTATGCGTTATGCGTTATGCGTTATGCTTTATGCGTTATGCGTTATGCGTTATGCGTTATGCGTTATGCGATATGCGTTATGCGTTATGCGTTATGCGTTATGCGTTATGCGTTATGCGTTATGCGTTATGCTTTATGCGTTATGCGTTATGCGTTACTCCTTATGAGTTATGAGTTATAAGTTATGCGTAATGCGTTATGCTTTATGCCTTATGCGTCATGCGTTATGCGTTATGCGTTATGCGTTATGCGTTATTCGTTATGCGTTATGCTTTATGCGTTATGCGTTATGCGTTATGCGTTATGCGTTATGCCTTATGCGTTATGCGTTATTCGTTACGAGTAATGAGTTATAAGTTATGCGTTATGCTTTATGCGTTATGCGTTATGCGTTATGCGTTATGCGTGATCCGACATGCGTTATGCATTTTGCGTTATGCGTTATTCGTTATGAGTTATGAGTTATAAGTTATGAATAATGCGTTATGCGTTATGCGTTATGCATTATGCTTTATCCGTTATGCGTTATGCGTTATGCGTTATGCGTTATGCGTTATGCGTTATGCGTTATGCGTGATCCGTTATGCGTTAAGCGTTATGCGTTTTCTGTATTCGTAATGCGTTGTGCATTATGCGTTATGCGTTATGTGTTATGCGTTATGCGTTATGCGTTATACTTTATACGGTATGCGTTATGCGTTATGCGTTATGCGTTATGCGTTATGCGTTATGCGTTATGCGTTATGCGTTATGCGTTATGCGTTATGCGTTATGCGTTATGCGTTATGCGTTATGCGTTATGCGTTATGCGTTATGCGTTATGCGTTATGCGTTATGCGTTATGCTTTATGCGTTATGCGTTATACGTTATGCTTTATGCGTTATGCGTTACTCCTTATGAGTTATGAGTTATAAGTTATGCGTAATGCGTTATGCGTTATGCGTTATGCATTATGCTTTATCCGTTATGCGTTATGCGTTATGCTTTATGCTTTATGCGTTATGCGTAATGCGTTATGAGTAATGAGTTATAAGTTATGCGTTATGCGTTATTCGTTATGAGTAATGAGTTATAAGTTATGCGTTATGCGTTATGCTTTATGCGTTATGCGTTATGCGTTATGCTTTATGCGTTATGCGTTACTCCTTATGAGTTATGAGTTATGAGTTATGCGTAATGCGGTATGCGTTATACGTTATACGTTATGCGTTATGCGTTATGCGTTATGCGTTATGCGTTGTGCGTTATGCGTTATGCGTTATGCGCTATGCGTTATGCATTATGCGTTATGCGTTATGCGTTATGCGTTAAGCGTTATGCGTTTTGCTCTATTCGTTATGCGTTGTGCATTATGCGTTATGCGTTATGTGTTATGCTTTATGCGTTATGCGTTATGCGTTACGCTTTATGCGTTATGCATTATGCGTTATGCGTTATGCATTATGCGTTATGCGTTATGCGTGATCCGTTATGCGTTAAGCGTTATGCGTTTTCTGTATTCGTAATGCGTTGTGCATTATGCGTTATGCGTTATGTGTTATGCGTTATGCCTTATCCGTTATACGTTATGCGTTACGCGTTATGCGTGATCCGTTATGTGTTAGGCGATATACGTTTTGCGGTATTCGTTATGCGTTATGCGTTATGCGTTATGCGTTATCCGTTGTTCGTTATGCGTTATGCGTTGTGCGTTATACGTTTGCGTTATGCGTTATGCGTTATACGTTATGCGTTATGCGTTATGCGATATGCGTTATGCGTTATGCGTTATGCTTTATGCGTTATGCGTTATTAGTTACACGTTATGCGTTATGCGTTATGCGTTATGCGTTATGCGTTGGGGGTTATGCGTTATGCGTTATGCGTTAGGCGTTATGCGTTATGCGTTATGCGTTATGAGTTATACGTTATGCGTTATGCGTTATGCGTTATGCTTTATGCGTTATGCGTTATGCGTTATGCTTTATGCGTTATGCGTTACTCCTTATGAGTTATGGGTTATAAGTTATGCGTTATGCGTTATGCGTTATTCGTTATGAGTAATGAGTTATAAGTTATGCGTTATGCGTTATGCTTTATGCGTTATGCGTTATGCGTTATGCGTTATGCGTTATGCGTTATGCGTTATGCGTTATGCGTTTTGCGTTATGCGTTATGCGTTATGCGTTGTGCGTTATACGTTTGCGTTATGCGTTATGCGTTATGCGTTATGCGTTATGCGTCATGCGTTATGCGTTATGCGTTATGCGTTATGCGTTATGCGTTATGCCTTATGCGTTATGCGTTATGCGTTATGCGTTATGCGTTATGCGTTATGCGTTATGCGTTATGCTTTATGCGTTATGCATTATGCGTTATGCGTTATGCGATATGCGTTATGCGTTATGCGTTATTCGTTATGAGTAATGAGTTATAAGTTATGCGTTATGCATTATGCTTTATGCATTATGCTTTATGCGTTATGCGTTATGCGTTATGCGTTATGCGTTATGCGTTATGCGTTATGCGTTATGCTTTATGCGTTATGCGTTACTCCTTATGAGTTATGAGTTATAAGTTATGCGTAATACGTTATGCGTTATGCGTTATGCTTTATGCGTTATGCGTTATGCGTTATGCGTTATGCGTTATGCGTTATGCGTTATGCGTTATGCGTTATGCGTTATGCGTTATGCGTTATGCGTTATGCGTTATGCGTTATGCGTTATGCATTATACGGTATGCGTTATGCGTTATGCGTTATGCGTTATGCGTTATGCGTTATGCGTTATGAGTTATGCGTTATGCTTTATGCGTTATGCATTATGCGTTATGCGTTATGCGATATGCGTTATGCGTTATGCGTTATTCGTTATGAGTAATTAGTTATAAGTTATGCGTTAAGCGTTATGCTTTATGCATTATGCGTTATGCGTTATGTGTTATGCGTTATGCGTTATGCGTTATGCGTTATGCGTTATGCGTTATGCTTTATGCGTTATGCGTTACTCCTTATGAGTTATAAGTTATGCGTAATGCGTTTGCGTTATGCGTTATGCTTTATGCGTTATGCGTTATGCGTTATGCGTTATGCGTTATGCGTTATGCGTGATCCGTTATGCGTTATGCGTTATGCGTTATGCGTTATGCGTTATGCGTTATGCGTTATGCGTTATGCGTTATGCGTTATGCTTTATGCGTTATGCGTTACTCCTTATGAGTTATGAGTTATAAGTTATGCGTAATGCGTTATGCTTTATGCGTTATGCGTTATGCGTTATGCGTTATGCGTTATGCGTTATGCGTTATACGTTATGCTTTATGCGTTATGCATTATGCGTTATGCGTTATGCGATATGCGTTATGCGTTATGCGTTATGCGTTATGCGTTATGCATTATGCGTTATGCGTTATGCGTTATGCATTATGCATTATGCGTTATGCGTGATCCGTTATGCGTTAAGCGTTATGCGTTATGCGTTATGCGTTGTGCGTTATACGTTTGTGTTATGCGTAATGCGTTATGCTTTATGCGTTATGCGTTATGCGTTATGCGTTAAGCGCTATGCGTTATGCGTTATGCGTTATGCGTTATGCGTTATGCGTTATGCGTTATGCGTTATGCGTTATGCGTTATGCGTTATGCGTTATGCGTTATACGTTATGCTTTATGCTTTATGCATTATGCGTTATGCGTTATGCGATATGCGTTATGCGTTATGCGTTATTCGTTATGAGTAATTAGTTATAAGTTATGCGTTATGCGTTATGCGTTACTCCTTATGAGTTATGAGTTATAAGTTATGCGTAATGCGTTATGCTTTATGCGTTATGCGTTATGCGTTATGCGTTATGCGTTATGCGTTATGCGTTATGCGTTATGCGTTATGCGTAATGCGTTATGCGTTATGCGTTATGCGTTATGCGTGATCCGTTATGCGTTATGCGTTATGCGTTATGCGTTATGCGTTATGCGTTATGCGTTATGCGTTATGCGTTATGCGTTATACGTTATACGGTGTGCGTTATGCGTTATGCGTTATGCGTTATGAGTTATGCGTTATGCGTTATGCGTTATGCGTTATGCGTTTTGCGGTATTCGTTATGCGTTGTGCATTATGCGTTATGCGTTGTGCGTTATGGGTTATGATTTATGCGTTATGCGATATGAGTTATGCGTTATGCGTTACGCGTTATGCGTTATGCGTTATGCGTTATGCTTTATGCGTCATGCGTGATCCGTTATGCGTTAGGCGTTATGCGATTTGCGGTATTCGTTAAGCGTTGTGCATTATGCGTTATGCGTTATGCGTTAAGGGTTATGGGTTATGCGTTATGCTTTATGCGTTATTCATTTTGCGTTATGCGTTATTCGTTATGAGTTATGAGTTATAAGTTATGCGTAATGCGTTATGCCTTATGAGTTATGCATTATGCGTTATGCGTTATGCATAATGCGTTATACGTTATGTATTATGCGTTAGGCGATATGCGTCATGCATCAAGCCTTATGCGATATGCGATATGCGTCATGCATCAAGCCTTATGCGTTATGGGTTATGCGTTAACGTTATGCGTTATGTGTTATGATTTATGCTTTATGCGTTATGCGTTATGCGTGATCCGACATGCGTTATGCATTTTGCGTTATGCGTTATTCGTTATGAGTTATGAGTTATAAGTTATGCGTAATGCGTTATACGTTATGCGATATGCATTATGCTTTATCCGTTATGCGTTATGCGTTATGCGTTATGCTTTATGCGTTATGCGTTATGCGTTATGCGTTATGCGTTATGCGTTATGCGTTATTCGTTATGAGTAATGAGTTATAAGATATGCGTTATGCGTAATGCGTTATGCGTTATGCGTTATGCGTTATGCGTTATGCGTTATGCGTTATGCGTTATTCGTTATGAGTAATGAGTTATAAGATATGCGTTATGCGTAATGCGTTATGCGTTATGCGTTATGCGTTATGCTTTATGCGTTATGCGTTATGCGTTATGCTTTATGCGTTATTCGTTATGCGTTATGCGTTATGCGTTATGCGTTATGCGTTATGCGTTATGCGTTATGCGTTATGCGTGATCCGACATGCGTTATGCATTTTGCGTTATGCGTTATTCGATATGAGTTATGAGTTATAAGTTATGCGTAATGCGTCATGCGTTATGCGTTATGCATTATGCTTTATCCGTTATGCGTTATGCGTTATGCTTTATGCGTTATGCGTTATGCGTTATGCGTTATGCGTTATGCGTTATGCCTTATGCGTTATGCGTTATTCGTTATGAGTAATGAGTTATAAGTTATGCGTTATGCGTTTTGCTTTATGCGTTATGCGTTATGCGTTATGCGTTATGCGTTATGCGTTATGCGTTATGCGTTATGCGTTATGCGTTATGCGTTATACGGTATGCGTTATGCGTTATGCGTTATGCGTTATGCGTTATGCGTTATGCGTTATGCGTTATGAGTTATGCGTTATGCTTTATGCGTTATGCATTATGCGTTATGCGTTATGCGATATGCGTTATGCGTTATGCGTTATTCGTTATGAGTAATTAGTTATAAGTTATGCGTTATGCGTTATGCTTTATGCATTATGCGTTATGCGTTATGTGTTATGCGTTATGCGTTATGCGTTATGCGTTATGCGTTATGCGTTATGCTTTATGCGTTATGCGTTACTCCTTATGAGTTATAAGTTATGCGTAATGCGTTTGCGTTATGCGTTATGCTTTATGCGTTATGCGTTATGCGTTATGCGTTATGCGTTATGCGTTATGCGTTATGCGTGATCCGTTATGCGTTATGCGTTATGCGTTATGCGTTATGCGTTATGCGTTATGCGTTATGCGTTATGCGTTATGCGTTATGCGTTATGCTTTATGCGTTATGCGTTACTCCTTATGAGTTATGAGTTATAAGTTATGCGTAATGCGTTATGCTTTATGCGTTATGCGTTATGCGTTATGCGTTATGCGTTATGCGTTATACGTTATGCTTTATGCGTTATGCATTATGCGTTATGCGTTATGCGATATGCGTTATGCGTTATGCGTTATGCGTTATGCGTTATGCATTATGCGTTATGCGTTATGCGTTATGCATTATGCGTTATGCGTTATGCGTGATCCGTTATGCGTTAAGCGTTATGCGTTATGCGTTATGCGTTGTGCGTTATACGTTTGTGTTATGCGTTATGCGTAATGTTTATGCGTTATGCGTTATGCGTTATGCGTTAAGCGCTATGCGTTATGCGTTATGCGTTATGCGTTATGCGTTATGCGTTATGCGTTATGCGTTATGCGTTATGCGTTATGCGTTATGCGTTATGCGTTATACGTTATGCTTTATGCTTTATGCATTATGCGTTATGCGTTATGCGATATGCGTTATGCGTTATGCGTTATTCGTTATGAGTAATTAGTTATAAGTTATGCGTTATGCGTTATGCTTTATGCATTATGCGTTATGCGTTATGCGTTATGCGTTATGCGTTATGCGTTATGCGTTATGCGTTATGCGTTAAGCGTTATGCTTTATGCGTTATGCGTTACTCCTTATGAGTTATAAGTTATGCGTAATGCGTTTGCGTTATGCGTTATGCTTTATGCGTTATGCGTTATGCGTTATGCGTTATGCGTTATGCGTTATGCGTGATCCGTTATGCGTTATGCGTTATGCGTTATGCGTTATGCGTTATGCGTTATGCGTTATGCGTTATGCGTTATGCGTTATGCGTTATGCGTTATGCGTTATGCGTTATGCTTTATGCGTTATGCGTTACTCCTTATGAGTTATGAGTTATAAGTTATGCGTAATGCGTTATGCTTTATGCGTTATGCGTTATGCGTTATGCGTTATGCGTTATGCGTTATGCGTTATGCGTTATGCGTTATGCGTAATGCGTTATGCGTTATGCGTTATGCGTTATGCGTGATCCGTTATGCGTCATGCGTTATGCGTTATGCGTTATGCTTTATGCGTTATGCGTTATGCGTTATGCGTTATACGTTATACGGTGTGCGTTATGCGTTATGCGTTATGCGTTATGAGTTATGCGTTATGCGTTATGCGTTATGCGTTATGCGTTTTGCGGTATTCGTTATGCGTTGTGCATTATGCGTTATGCGTTGTGCGTTATGGGTTATGATTTATGCGTTATGCGATATGAGTTATGCGTTATGCGTTACGCGTTATGCGTTATGCGTTATGCGTTATGCTTTATGCGTCATGCGTGATCCGTTATGCGTTAGGCGTTATGCGATTTGCGGTATTCGTTAAGCGTTGTGCATTATGCGTTATGCGTTATGCGTTAAGGGTTATGGGTTATGCGTTATGCTTTATGCGTTATTCATTTTGCGTTATGCGTTATTCGTTATGAGTTATGAGTTATAAGTTATGCGTAATGCGTTATGCCTTATGAGTTATGCATTATGCGTTATGCGTTATGCATAATGCGTTATACGTTATGTATTATGCGTTATGCGATATGCGTCATGCATCAAGCCTTATGCGATATGCGATATGCGTCATGCATCAAGCCTTATGCATTATGGGTTATGCGTTAACGTTATGCGTTATGCGTTATGATTTATGCTTTATGCGTTATGCGTTATGCGTGATCCGACATGCGTTATGCATTTTGCGTTATGCGTTATTCGTTATGAGTTATGAGTTATAAGTTATGCGTAATGCGTTATACGTTATGCGTTATGCATTATGCTTTATCCGTTATGCGTTATGCGTTATGCTTTATGCGTTATGCGTTATGCGTTATGCGTTATGCGTTATGCGTTATGCGTTATGCGTTATGCGTTATTCGTTATGAGTAATGAGTTATAAGTTATGCGTTATGCGTTATGCGTTATGCGTTATGCGTTATGCGTTATGCTTTATGCGTTATGCGTTATGCGTTACTCCTTATGAGTTATGAGTTATAAGTTATGCGTAATGCGTTATGCGTTATGCGTTATGCATTATGCTTTATCCGTTATGCGTTATGCGTTATGCGTTATGCTTTATGCGTTATGCGTTATGCGTTATGAGTAATGAGTTATAAGTTATGCGTTATGCGTTATTCGTTATGAGTAATGAGTTATAAGTTATGCGTTATGCGTTATGCTTTATGCGTTATGCGTTACTCCTTATGAGTTATGAGTTATAAGTTATGCGTAATGCGGTATGCGTTATACGTTATACGTTAAGCGTTATGCGTTTTGCTGTATTCGTTATGCGTTGTGCATTATGCGTTATGCGTTATGTGTTATGCTTTATGCGTTATGCGTTATGCGTTACGCTTTATGCGTTATGCATTATGCGTTATGCATTATGCGTTATGCGTTATGCGTGATCCGTTATGCGTTAAGCGTTATGCGTTTTGCTGTATTCGTAATGCGTTGTGCATTATGCGTTATGCGTTATGTGTTATGCGTTATGCGTGATCCGTTATGTGTTAGGCGATATACGTTTTGCGGTATTCGTTATGCGTTATGCGTTATGCTTTATGCGTTATGCGTTACTCCTTATGAGTTATGAGTTATAAGTTATGCGTAATGCGTTATGCGTTATGCGTTATGCTTTATGCGTTATGCGTTATGCGTTATGCTTTATGCGTTATGCGTTATGCGTTATGCGTGATCCGTTATGCGTTATGCGTTATGCGTTATGCGTTATGCGATATGCGTTATGCGTTATGCGTTATGCGTTATGCGTTATGCGTTATGCTTTATGCGTTATGCGTTACTCCTTATGAGTTATGAGTTATAAGTTATGCGTAATGCGTTATGCTTTATGCCTTATGCGTTATGCGTTATGCGTTATGCGTTATGCGTTATGCGTTATGCGTTATTCGTTATGCGTTATGCTTTATGCGTTATGCGTTATGCGTTATGCGTTATGCGTTATGCCTTATGCGTTATGCGTTATTCGTTACGAGTAATGAGTTATAAGTTATGCGTTATGCGTTATGCTTTATGCGTTATGCGTTATGCGTTATGCGTGATCCGACATGCGTTATGCATTTTGCGTTATGCGTTATTCGTTATGAGTTATGAGTTATAAGTTATGAATAATGCGTTATGCGTTATGCGTTATGCATTATGCTTTATCCGTTATGCGTTATGCGTTATGCTTTATGCGTTATGCGTTATGCGTTATGCGTTATGCGTGATCCGTTATGCGTTAAGCGTTATGCGTTTTCTGTATTCGTAATGCGTTGTGCATTATGCGTTATGCGTTATGTGTTATGCGTTATGCGTTATGCGTTATACGTTATACGGTATGCGTTATGCGTTATGCGTTATGCGTTATGCGTTATGCGTTATGCGTTATGCGTTATGCGTTATGCGTTATGCGTTATGCGTTATGCGTTATGCGTTATGCGTTATGCGTTATGCGTTATGCGTTATGCGTTATGCGTTATGCTTTATGCGTTATGCGTTATACGTTATGCTTTATGCGTTATGCGTTACTCCTTATGAGTTATGAGTTATAAGTTATGCGTAATGCGTTATGCGTTATGCGTTATGCATTATGCTTTTTCCGTTATGCGTTATGCGTTATGCTTTATGCTTTATGCGTTATGCGTTATGCGTTATGAGTAATGAGTTATAAGTTATGCGTTATCCGTTATTCGTTATGAGTAATGAGTTATAAGTTATGCGTTATGCGTTATGCTTTATGCTTTATGCGTTATGCGTTATGCGTTATGCGTTATGCGTTATGCGTTATGCGTTATGCGTTATGCGTTATGCGTTATGCGTTATGCGTTATGCGTTATGCGTTATGCGTTATGCGTAATGCGTTATGCGTTATGCGTTATGCGTTATGCGTGATCCGTTATGCGTTATGCGTTATGCGTTATGCGTTATGCTTTATGCGTTATGCGTTATGCGTTATGCGTTATACGTTATACGGTGTGCGTTATGCGTTATGCGTTATGCGTTATGAGTTATGCGTTATGCGTTATGCGTTATGCGTTATGCGTTTTGCGGTATTCGTTATGCGTTGTGCATTATGCGTTATGCGTTGTGCGTTATGGGTTATGATTTATGCGTTATGCGATATGAGTTATGCGTTATGCGTTACGCGTTATGCGTTATGCGTTATGCGTTATGCTTTATGCGTCATGCGTGATCCGTTATGCGTTAGGCGTTATGCGATTTGCGGTATTCGTTAAGCGTTGTGCATTATGCGTTATGCGTTATGCGTTAAGGGTTATGGGTTATGCGTTATGCTTTATGCGTTATTCATTTTGCGTTATGCGTTATTCGTTATGAGTTATGAGTTATAAGTTATGCGTAATGCGTTATGCCTTATGAGTTATGCATTATGCGTTATGCGTTATGCATAATGCGTTATACGTTATGTATTATGCGTTATGCGATATGCGTCATGCATCAAGCCTTATGCGATATGCGATATGCGTCATGCATCAAGCCTTATGCATTATGGGTTATGCGTTAACGTTATGCGTTATGCGTTATGATTTATGCTTTATGCGTTATGCGTTATGCGTGATCCGACATGCGTTATGCATTTTGCGTTATGCGTTATTCGTTATGAGTTATGAGTTATAAGTTATGCGTAATGCGTTATACGTTATGCGTTATGCATTATGCTTTATCCGTTATGCGTTATGCGTTATGCTTTATGCGTTATGCGTTATGCGTTATGCGTTATGCGTTATGCGTTATGCGTTATGCGTTATGCGTTATTCGTTATGAGTAATGAGTTATAAGTTATGCGTTATGCGTAATGCGTTATGCGTTATGCGTTATGCGTTATGCTTTATGCGTTATGCGTTATGCGTTACTCCTTATGAGTTATGAGTTATAAGTTATGCGTAATGCGTTATGCGTTATGCGTTATGCATTATGCTTTATCCGTTATGCGTTATGCGTTATGCGTTATGCTTTATGCGTTATGCGTTATGCGTTATGAGTAATGAGTTATAAGTTATTCGTTATGCGTTATTCGTTATGAGTAATGAGTTATAAGTTATGCGTTATGCGTTATGCTTTATGCGTTATGCGTTACTCCTTATGAGTTATGAGTTATAAGTTATGCGTAATGCGGTATGCGTTATACGTTATACGTTAAGCGTTATGCGTTTTGCTGTATTCGTTATGCGTTGTGCATTATGCGTTATGCGTTATGTGTTATGCTTTATGCGTTATGCGTTATGCGTTACGCTTTATGCGTTATGCATTATGCGTTATGCGTTATGCGTTATGCATTATGCGTTATGCGTTATGCGTGATCCGTTATGCGTTAAGCGTTATGCGTTTTGCTGAATTCGTAATGCGTTGTGCATTATGCGTTATGCGTTATGTGTTATGCGTTATGCGTTATGCGTTATACGTTATGCGTTATGCGTTATGCGTGATCCGTTATGTGTTAGGCGATATACGTTTTGCGGTATTCGTTATGCGTTATGCGTTATGCTTTATGCGTTATGCGTTACTCCTTATGAGTTATGAGTTATAAGTTATGCGTAATGCCTTATGCGTTATGCGTTATGCTTTATGCGTTATGCGTTATGCGTTATGCTTTATGCGTTATGCGTTATGCGTTATGCGTGATCCGTTATGCGTTATGCGTTATGCGTTATGCGTTATGCGATATGCGTTATGCGTTATGCGTTATGCGTTATGCGTTATGCGTTATGCTTTATGCGTTATGCGTTACTCCTTATGAGTTATGAGTTATAAGTTATGCGTAATGCGTTATGCTTTATGCCTTATGCGTTATGCGTTATGCGTTATGCGTTATGCGTTATGCGTTATGCGTTATTCGTTATGCGTTATGCGTTATGCGTTATGCGTTATGCCTTATGCGTTATGCGTTATTCGTTACGAGTAATGAGTTATAAGTTATGCGTTATGCGTTATGCTTTATGCGTTATGCGTTATGCGTTATGCGTGATCCGACATGCGTTATGCATTTTGCGTTATGCGTTATTCGTTATGAGTTATGAGTTATAAGTTATGAATAATGCGTTATGCGTTATGCGTTATGCATTATGCTTTATCCGTTATGCGTTATGCGTTATGCTTTATGCGTTATGCGTTATGCGTTATGCGTTTTGCGTGATCCGTTATGCGTTAAGCGTTATGCGTTTTCTGTATTCGTAATGCGTTGTGCATTATGCGTTATGCGTTATGTGTTATGCGTTATGCGTTATGCGTTATACGTTATACGGTATGCGTTATGCGTTATGCGTTATGCGTTATGCGTTATGCGTTATGCGTTATGCGTTATGCGTTATGCGTTATGCGTTATGCGTTATGCGTTATGCGTTATGCGTTATGCGTTATGCGTTATGCGTTATGCGTTATGCTTTATGCGTTATGCGTTATACGTTATGCTTTATGCGTTATGCGTTACTCCTTATGAGTTATGAGTTATAAGTTATGCGTAATGCGTTATGCGTTATGCGTTATGCATTATGCTTTTTCCGTTATGCGTTATGCGTTATGCTTTATGCTTTATGCGTTATGCGTTATGCGTTATGAGTAATGAGTTATAAGTTATGCGTTATGCGTTATTCGTTATGAGTAATGAGTTATAAGTTATGCGTTATGCGTTATGCTTTATGCTTTATGCGTTATGCGTTATGCGTTATGCTTTATGCGTTATGCGTTACTCCTTATGAGTTATGAGTTATAAGTTATGCGTAATGCGGTATGCGTTATACGTTATACGTTATGCGTTATGCGTTATGCGTTATGCGTTATGCGTTATGCGTTGTGCGTTATGCGTTATGCGTTATGCGCTATGCGTTATGCATTATGCGTTATGCGTTATGCGTTATGCGTTAAGCGTTATGCGTTTTGCTCTATTCGTTATGCGTTGTGCATTATGCGTTATGCATTATGCGGTATGCGTTATGCATTATGCGTTATGCGTTATGCGTGATCCGTTATGCGTTAAGCGTTATGCGTTTTCTGTATTCGTAATGCGTTGTGCATTATGCGTTATGCGTTATGTGTTATGCGTTATGCCTTATGCGTTATACGTTATGCGTTATGCGTTATGCGTGATCCGTTATGTGTTAGGCGATATACGTTTTGCGGTATTCGTTATGCGTTATGCGTTATGCGTTATGCGTTATCCGTTGTTCGTTATGCGTTATGCGTTGTGCGTTATACGTTTGCGTTATGCGTTATACAGTATGCGTTATGCGTTATACGTTATGCGTTATGCGTTATGCTTTATGCGTTATGCGTTATGCGTTATGCTTTATGCGTTATGCGTTACTCCTTATGAGTTATGAGTTATAAGTTATGCGTTATGAGTAATGAGTTATAAGTTATGCGTTATGCGTTATGCTTTATGCGTTATGCGTTATGCGTTATGCGTTATGCGTTATGCGTTATGCGTTTTGCGTTATGCGTTATGCGTTATGCGTTGTGCGTTATACGTTTGCGTTATGCGTTATGCGTTATGCGTTATGCGTTATGCGTCATGCTTTATGCGTTATGCGTTATGCGTTATGCGTTATGCGTTATGCGTTATGCGTTATGCGTTATGCGTTATGCGTTATGCGTTATGCGTTATGCGTTATGCGTTATGCTTTATGCGTTATGCATTATGCGTTATGCGTTATGCGATATGCGTTATGCGTTATGCGTTATTCGTTATGAGTAATGAGTTATAAGTTATGCGTTATGCATTATGCTTTATGCATTATGCGTTATGCGTTATGCGTTATGCGTTATGCGTTATGCGTTATGCGTTATGCGTTATGCTTTATGCGTTATGCGTTACTCCTTATGAGTTATGAGTTATAAGTTATGCGTAATGCGTTATGCGTTATGCGTTATGCTTTATGCGTTATGCGTTATGCGTTATGCGTTATGCGTTATGCGTTATGCGTTATGCGTTATGCGTTATGCGTTATGCGTTATGCGTTATGCGTTATGCGTGATCCGTTATGCGTTATGCGTTATGCGTTATGCGTTATGCGTTATGCGTTATGCGTTATGCGTTATGCGTTATGCGTTATGCTTTATGCGTTATGCGTTACTCCTTATGAGTTATGAGTTATAAGTTATGCGTAATGCGTTATGCGTTATGCGTTATGCTTTATGGGTTATGCGTTACTCCTTATGAGTTATCAGTTATAAGTTATGCGTAATTCGTTATGCTTTATGCGTTATGCGTTATGCGTTATGCGTTATGCGTTATGCGTTATGCGTTATGCGTTATGCGTTATGCGTGATCCGTTATGCGTTGCGCATTATGCGTTATGCGTTGTACGTTATGGGTTATGATGTATGCGTTATGCGATATGAGTTATGCGTTATGCGTTACGCGTTATGCGTTATGCGTTATGCTTTATGCGTCATGCGTGATCCGTTATGCGTTAGGCGTTATGCGATTTGCGGTATTCGTTAAGCGTTGTGCATTATGCGTTATGCGTTATGCGTTAAGGGTTATGGGTTATGCGTTATGCGTTATCCGTTGTTCGTTATGCGTTATGCGTTGTGCGTTATACGTTTGCGTTATGCGTTATACAGTATGCGTTATGCGTTATACGTTATGCGTTATGCGTTATGCTTTATGCGTTATGCGTTATGCGTTATGCTTTATGCGTTATGCGTTACTCCTTATGAGTTATGAGTTATAAGTTATGCGTTATGAGTAATGAGTTATAAGTTATGCGTTATGCGTTATGCTTTATGCGTTATGCGTTATGCGTTATGCGTTATGCGTTATGCGTTATGCGTTTTGCGTTATGCGTTATGCGTTATGCGTTGTGCGTTATACGTTTGCGTTATGCGTTATGCGTTATGCGTTATGCGTTATGCGTCATGCTTTATGCGTTATGCGTTATGCGTTATGCGTTATGCGTTATGCGTTATGCGTTATGCGTTATGCGTTATGCGTTATGCGTTATGCGTTATGCGTTATGCGTTATGCTTTATGCGTTATGCATTATGCGTTATGCGTTATGCGATATGCGTTATGCGTTATGCGTTATTCGTTATGAGTAATGAGTTATAAGTTATGCGTTATGCATTATGCTTTATGCATTATGCGTTATGCGTTATGCGTTATGCGTTATGCGTTATGCGTTATGCGTTATGCGTTATGCTTTATGCGTTATGCGTTACTCCTTATGAGTTATGAGTTATAAGTTATGCGTAATGCGTTATGCGTTATGCGTTATGCTTTATGCGTTATGCGTTATGCGTTATGCGTTATGCGTTATGCGTTATGCGTTATGCGTTATGCGTTATGCGTTATGCGTTATGCGTTATGCGTTATGCGTGATCCGTTATGCGTTATGCGTTATGCGTTATGCGTTATGCGTTATGCGTTATGCGTTATGCGTTATGCGTTATGCGTTATGCTTTATGCGTTATGCGTTACTCCTTATGAGTTATGAGTTATAAGTTATGCGTAATGCGTTATGCGTTATGCGTTATGCTTTATGGGTTATGCGTTACTCCTTATGAGTTATCAGTTATAAGTTATGCGTAATTCGTTATGCTTTATGCGTTATGCGTTATGCGTTATGCGTTATGCGTTATGCGTTATGCGTTATGCGTTATGCGTTATGCGTGATCCGTTATGCGTTGCGCATTATGCGTTATGCGTTGTACGTTATGGGTTATGATGTATGCGTTATGCGATATGAGTTATGCGTTATGCGTTACGCGTTATGCGTTATGCGTTATGCTTTATGCGTCATGCGTGATCCGTTATGCGTTAGGCGTTATGCGATTTGCGGTATTCGTTAAGCGTTGTGCATTATGCGTTATGCGTTATGCGTTAAGGGTTATGGGTTATGCGTTATGCTTTATGCGTTATTCATTTTGCGTTATGCGTTATTCGTTATGAGTTATGAGTTATAAGTTATGCGTAATGCGTTATGCCTTATGAGTTATGCATTATGCGTTATGCGTTATGCATAATGCGTTATACGTTATGTATTATGCGTTATGCGATATGCGTTATGCGTTATGCGTTATGCGTTATGCGTTATGCGTTATGCGTTATGCGTTATGCGTTATGCGTTATGCGTTATACGTTATGCTTTATGCTTTATGCATTATGCGTTATGCGTTATGCGATATGCGTTATGCGTTATGCGTTATTCGTTATGAGTAATTAGTTATAAGTTATGCGTTATGCGTTATGCTTTATGCATTATGCGTTATGCGTTATGCGTTATGCGTTATGCGTTATGCGTTATGCGTTATGCGTTATGCGTTATGCGTTATGCGTTATACGTTATGCTTTATGCTTTATGCATTATGCGTTATGCGTTATGCGATATGCGTTATGCGTTATGCGTTATTCGTTATGAGTAATTAGTTATAAGTTATGCGTTATGCGTTATGCTTTATGCATTATGCGTTATGCGTTATGCGTTATGCGTTAAGCGTTATGCGTTATGCGTTATGCGTTATGCGTTATGCGTTATGCGTTATGCGTTATGCGTTATGCTTTATGCGTTATGCGTTACTCCTTATGAGTTATAAGTTATGCGTAATGCGTTTGCGTTATGCGTTATGCGTTATGCGTTATGCGTTATGCGTTATGCGTTATGCGTTATGCGTTATGCGTTATGCGTTATGCGTAATGCGTTATGCGTTATGCGTTATGCGTTATGCGTGATCCGTTATGCGTTATGCGTTATGCGTTATGCGTTATGCTTTATGCGTTATGCGTTATGCGTTATGCGTTATACGTTATACGGTGTGCGTTATGCGTTATGCGTTATGCGTTATGAGTTATGCGTTATGTGTTATGCGTTATGCGTTATGCGTTATGCGTTATGCGTTAAGGGTTATGGGTTATGCGTTATGCTTTATGCGTTATGCGTTAAGGGTTATGGGTTATGCGTTATGCTTTATGCGTTATTCATTTTGCGTTATGCGTTATTCGTTATGAGTTATGAGTTATAAGTTATGCGTAATGCGTTATGCCTTATGAGTTATGCATTATGCGTTATGCGTTATGCATAATGCGTTATACGTTATGTATTATGCGTTATGCGATATGCGTCATGCATCAAGCCTTATGCGATATGCGATATGCGTCATGCATCAAGCCTTATGCGTTATGGGTCATGCGTTAACGTTATGCGTTATGCGTTATGATTTATGCTTTATGCGTTATGCGTTATGCGTGATCCGACATGCGTTATGCATTTTGCGTTATGCGTTATTCGTTATGAGTTATGAGTTATAAGTTATGCGTAATGCGTTATACGTTATGCGTTATGCATTATGCTTTATCCGTTATGCGTTATGCGTTATGCTTTATGCGTTATGCGTTATGCGTTATGCGTTATGCGTTATGCGTTATGCGTTATGCGTTATGCGTTATTCGTTATGAGTAATGAGTTATAAGTTATGCGTTATGCGTAATGCGTTATGCGTTATGCGTTATGCGTTATGCCTTATGCGTTATGCGTTATGCGTTACTCCTTATGAGTTATGAGTTATAAGTTATGCGTAATGCGTTATGCGTTATGCGTTATGCATTATGCTTTATCCGTTATGCGTTATGCGTTATGCGTTATGCTTTATGCGTTATGCGTTATGCGTTATGAGTAATGAGTTATAAGTTATGCGTTATGCGTTATTCGTTATGAGTAATGAGTTATAAGTTATGCGTTATGCGTTATGCTTTATGCGTTATGCGTTACTCCTTATGAGTTATGAGTTATAAGTTATGCGTAATGCGGTATGCGTTGTACGTTATACGTTAAGCGTTATGCGTTTTGCTGTATTCGTTATGCGTTGTGCATTATGCGTTATGCGTTATGTGTTATGCTTTATGCGTTATGCGTTATGCGTTACGCTTTATGCGTTATGCATTATGCGTTATGCGTTATGCGTTATGCGTTATGCGTGATCCGTTATGCGTTAAGCGTTATGCGTTTTGCTGTATTCGTAATGCGTTGTGCATTATGCGTTATGCGTTATGTGTTATGCGTTATGCGTTATGCGTTATACGTTATGCGTTATGCGTTATGCGTGATCCGTTATGTGTTAGGCGATATACGTTTTGCGGTATTCGTTATGCGTTATGCGTTATGCTTTATGCGTTATGCGTTACTCCTTATGAGTTATGAGTTATAAGTTATGCGTAATGCGTTATGCGTTATGCGTTATGCTTTATGCGTTATGCGTTATGCGTTATGCTTTATGCGTTATGCGTTATGCGTTATGCGTGATCCGTTATGCGTTATGCGTTATGCGTTATGCGTTATGCGATATGCGTTATGCGTTATGCGTTATGCGTTATGCGTTATGCGTTATGCTTTATGCGTTATGCGTTACTCCTTATGAGTTATGAGTTATAAGTTATGCGTAATGCGTTATGCTTTATGCCTTATGCGTTATGCGTTATGCGTTATGCGTTATGCGTTATGCGTTATGCGTTATGCGTTATGCGTTATGCGTAATGCGTTATGCGTTATGCGTTATGCGTTATGCGTGATCCGTTATGCGTTATGCGTTATGCGTTACTCCTTATGAGTTATGAGTTATAAGTTATGCGTAATGCGTTATGCGTTATGCGTTATGCGTTATGAGTTATGCGTTATGTGTTATGCGTTATGCGTTATGCGTTATGCGTTAAGGGTTATGGGTTATGCGTTATGCTTTATGCGTTATGCGTTAAGGGTTATGGGTTATGCGTTATGCTTTATGCGTTATTCATTTTGCGTTATGCGTTATTCGTTATGAGTTATGAGTTATAAGTTATGCGTAATGCGTTATGCCTTATGAGTTATGCATTATGCGTTATGCGTTATGCATAATGCGTTATACGTTATGTATTATGCGTTATGCGATATGCGTCATGCATCAAGCCTTATGCGATATGCGATATGCGTCATGCATCAAGCCTTATGCGTTATGGGTCATGCGTTAACGTTATGCGTTATGCGTTATGATTTATGCTTTATGCGTTATGCGTTATGCGTGATCCGACATGCGTTATGCATTTTGCGTTATGCGTTATTCGTTATGAGTTATGAGTTATAAGTTATGCGTAATGCGTTATACGTTATGCGTTATGCATTATGCTTTATCCGTTATGCGTTATGCGTTATGCTTTATGCGTTATGCGTTATGCGTTATGCGTTATGCGTTATGCGTTATGCGTTATGCGTTATTCGTTATGAGTAATGAGTTATAAGTTATGCGTTATGCGTAATGCGTTATGCGTTATGCGTTATGCGTTATGCTTTATGCGTTATGCGTTATGCGTTACTCCTTATGAGTTATGAGTTATAAGTTATGCGTAATGCGTTATGCGTTATGCGTTATGCATTATGCTTTATCCGTTATGCGTTATGCGTTATGCGTTATGCTTTATGCGTTATGCGTTATGCGTTATGAGTAATGAGTTATAAGTTATGCGTTATGCGTTATTCGTTATGAGTAATGAGTTATAAGTTATGCGTTATGCGTTATGCTTTATGCGTTATGCGTTACTCCTTATGAGTTATGAGTTATAAGTTATGCGTAATGCGGTATGCGTTGTACGTTATACGTTAAGCGTTATGCGTTTTGCTGTATTCGTTATGCGTTGTGCATTATGCGTTATGCGTTATGTGTTATGCTTTATGCGTTATGCGTTATGCGTTACGCTTTATGCGTTATGCATTATGCGTTATGCGTTATGCGTTATGCGTTATGCGTGATCCGTTATGCGTTAAGCGTTATGCGTTTTGCTGTATTCGTAATGCGTTGTGCATTATGCGTTATGCGTTATGTGTTATGCGTTATGCGTTATGCGTTATACGTTATGCGTTATGCGTTATGCGTGATCCGTTATGTGTTAGGCGATATACGTTTTGCGGTATTCGTTATGCGTTATGCGTTATGCTTTATGCGTTATGCGTTACTCCTTATGAGTTATGAGTTATAAGTTATGCGTAATGCGTTATGCGTTATGCGTTATGCGTTATGCGTTATGCGTTATGCGTTATGCTTTATGCGTTATGCGTTATGCGTTATGCGTGATCCGTTATGCGTTATGCGTTATGCGTTATGCGTTATGCGATATGCGTTATGCGTTATGCGTTATGCGTTATGCGTTATGCGTTATGCTTTATGCGTTATGCGTTACTCCTTATGAGTTATGAGTTATAAGTTATGCGTAATGCGTTATGCTTTATGCCTTATGCGTTATGCGTTATGCGTTATGCGTTATGCGTTATGCATTATGCGTTATGCGTTATGCGTGATCCGTTATGCGTTAAGCGTTATGCGTTTTGCTGTATTCGTAATGCGTTGTGCATTATGCGTTATGCGTTATGTGTTATGCGTTATGCGTTATGCGTTATACGTTATGCGTTATGCGTTATGCGTGATCCGTTATGTGTTAGGCGATATACGTTTTGCGGTATTCGTTATGCGTTATGCGTTATGCTTTATGCGTTATGCGTTACTCCTTATGAGTTATGAGTTATAAGTTATGCGTAATGCGTTATGCGTTATGCGTTATGCTTTATGCGTTATGCGTTATGCGTTATGCTTTATGCGTTATGCGTTATGCGTTATGCGTGATCCGTTATGCGTTATGCGTTATGCGTTATGCGTTATGCGATATGCGTTATGCGTTATGCGTTATGCGTTATGCGTTATGCGTTATGCGTTATGCTTTATGCGTTATGCGTTACTCCTTATGAGTTATGAGTTATAAGTTATGCGTAATGCGTTATGCTTTATGCCTTATGCGTTATGCGTTATGCGTTATGCGTTATGCGTTATGCGTTATTCGTTATGCGTTATGCTTTATGCGTTATGCGTTATGCGTTATGCGTTATGCGTTATGCCTTATGCGTTATGCGTTATTCGTTACGAGTAATGAGTTATAAGTTATGCGTTATGCGTTATGCGTTATTCGTTATGAGTAATGAGTTATAAGTTATGCGTTATGCGTTATGCTTTATGCGTTATGCGCTATGCGTTATGCGTTATGCGTTATGCGTTATGCGTTATGCGTTTTGCGTTATGCGTTATGCGTTATGCGTTGTGCGTTATACGTTTGCGTTATGCGTTATGCGTTATGCGTCATGCGTTATGCGTTATGCGTTATGCGTTATGCGTTATGCGTTATGCCTTATGCGTTATGCGTTATGCGTTATGCGTTATGCGTTATGCGTTATGCGTTATGCTTTATGCGTTATGCATTATGCGTTATGCGTTATGCGATATGCGTTATGCGTTATGCGTTATTCGTTATGAGTAATGAGTTATAAGTTATGCGTTATGCATTATGCTTTATGCATTATGCGTTATGCGTTATGCGTTATGCGTTATGCGTTATGCGTTATGCGTTATGCGTTATGCGTTATGCGTTATGCTTTATGCGTTATGCGTTACTCCTTATGAGTTATGAGTTATAAGTTATGCGTAATGCGTTATGCGTTATGCGTTATGCTTTATGCGTTATGCGTTATGCGTTATGCGTTATGCGTTATGCGTTATGCGTTATGCGTTATGCGTTATGCGTTATGCGTTATGCATTATGCGTTATGCGTTATGCGTTATGCGCTATGCGTTATGCATTATGCGTTATGCGTTATGCGTTATGCGTTATGCTTTATGCGTCATGCGTGATCCGTTATGCGTTAGGCGTTATGCGATTTGCGGTATTCGTTAAGCGTTGTGCATTATGCGTTATGCGTTATGCGTTAAGGGTTATGGGTTATGCGTTATGCTTTATGCGTTATTCATTTTGCGTTATGCGTTATTCGTTATGAGTTATGAGTTATAAGTTATGCGTAATGCGTTATGCCTTATGAGTTATGCATTATGCGTTATGCGTTATGCATAATGCGTTATACGTTATGTATTATGCGTTATGCGATATGCGTCATGCATCAAGCCTTATGCGATATGCGATATGCGTCATGCATCAAGCCTTATGCGTTATGGGTTATGCGTTAACGTTATGCGTTAGGCGTTATGATTTATGCTTTATGCGTTATGCGTTATGCGTGATCCGACATGCGTTATGCATTTTGCGTTATGCGTTATTCGTTATGAGTTATGAGTTATAAGTTATGCGTAATGCGTTATACGTTATGCGTTATGCATTATGCTTTATCCGTTATGCGTTATGCGTTATGCTTTATGCGTTATGCGTTATGCGTTATGCGTTATGCGTTATGCGTTATGCGTTATGCGTTATGCGTTATTCGTTATGAGTAATGAGTTATAAGTTATGCGTTATGCGTAATGCGTTATGCGTTATGCGTTATGCGTTATGCGTTATGCGTTATGCGTTATGCGTTATGCGTTATGCGTTATGCGTGATCCGACATGCGTTATGCATTTTGCGTTATGCGTTATTCGTTATGAGTTATGAGTTATAAGTTATGCGTAATGCGTCATGCGTTATGCGTTATGCATTATGCTTTATCCGTTATGCGTTATGCGTTATGCTTTATGCGTTATGCGTTATGCGTTATGCGTTATGCGTTATTCGTTATGAGTAATGAGTTATAAGTTATGCGTTATGCTTTATGCGTTATGCGTTATGCGTTATGCGTTATGCGTTATGCGTTATGCGCTATGCGTTATGCATTATGCGTTATGCGTTATGCGTTATGCGTTATGCGTTAAGCGTTATGTGTTTTGCTGTATTCGTTATGCGTTGTGCATTATGCGTTATGCGTTATGTGTTATGCTTTATGCGTTATGCGTTATGCGTTACGCTTTATGCGTTATGCATTATGCGTTATGCGTTATGCGTTATGCATTATGCGTTATGCGTTATACGTGATCCGTTATGCGTTAAGCGTTATGCGTTTTGCTGTATTCGTAATGCGTTGTGCATTATGCGTTATGCGTTATGTGTTATGCGTTATGCGTTATGCGTTATACGTTATGCGTTATGCGTTATGCGTGATCCGTTATGTGTTAGGCGATATACGTTTTGCGGTATTCGTTATGCGTTTTCTGTTATCCTTTATGCGTTATGCGTTACTCCTTATGAGTGATGAGTTATAAGTTATGCCTAATGCGTTATGCGTTATGCGTTATGCTTTATGCGTTATGCGTTATGCGTTATGCGTTATGCGTTATGCGTGATCCGTTATGCGTTATGCGTTATGCGTTATGCGATATGCGTTACGCGTTATGCGTTATGCGTTATGCGTTATGCGTTATGCGTTATGCGTTATGCGTTATGCGTTATGCGTTATGCGTTATGCGTTATGCGTTATGCGTTATGCGTTATACGGTATGCGTTATGCGTTATGCTTTATGCGTTATGCGTTATGCGTTATGCGTTATGCGTTATGGGTTATGCGTTAACGTTATGCGTTATGCGTTATGATTTATGCTTTATGCGTTATGCGTTATGCGTGATCCGACATGCGTTATGCATTTTGCGTTATGCGTTATTCGTTATGAGTTATGAGTTATAAGTTATGCGTAATGCGTTATGCGTTATGCGTTATGTATTATGCTTTATCCGTTATGCGTTATGCGTTATGCTTTATGCGTTATGCGTTATGCGTTATGCGTTATGCGTTATACGTTATGCGTTATGCGTTATGCGTGATCCGTTATGTGTTAGGCGATATACGTTTTGCGGTATTCGTTATGCGTTATGATTTATGCTTTATGCGTTATGCGTTATGCGTCATCCGACATGCGTTATGCATTTTGCGTTATGCGTTATTCGTTATGAGTTATGAGTTATAAGTTATGCGTAATGCGTTATGCGTTATGCGTTATCCGTTGTTCGTTATGCGTTATGCGTTGTGCGTTATACGTTTGCGTTATGCGTTATGCGTTATAAGGTATGCGTTATGCGTTATGCGTTATGCGTTATGCGTTATGCGTTATGCGTTATGCGTTATGCGTTATGCGTTATGCGTTATGCGTGATCCGTTATGCGTTATGCGTTATGCGTTATGCGTTATGCGTTATGTGTTATGCTTTATGCGTTATGCGTTATGCGTTATGCGTTACGCTTTATGCGTTATGCATTATGCGTTATGCGTTATGCGTTATGCATTATGCGTTATGCGTTATACGGTATGCGTTATGCGTTATACGTTATACGTTATGCGTTATGCGTTATGCGATATGCGTTATGCGTTATGCGTTATGCTTTATGCGTTATGCGTTATTAGTTACACGTTATGCGTTATGCGTTATGCGTTATGCGTTAGGGGTTTTGCGTTATGCGTTATGCGTTATGCGTTATGCGTTATGCGTTATGAGTTATACGTTATGCGTTATGCGTTAGGGGTTATGCGTTATGCGTTATGCTTTATGCGTTATGCATTATGCGTTATGCGTTATGCGATATGCATTATGCGTTATGCGTTATACGGTATGCGTTATGCGTTATACGTTATGCGTTATACGTTTGCGTTATGCGTTATGCGTTATGCTTTATGCGTTATGCGTTATGCGTTATGCGTTATGCGTCATGCGTTATGCGTTATGCGTTATGTGTTATGCGTTATGCGTTATGCGTTATGCGTTATGCGTTATGCTTTATGCGTTATGCATTATGCGTTATGCGTTATGCGATATGCGTTATGCGTTATGCGTTATGCGTTATGCGTTATGCGTTATGCGTTATGCGTTATGCGTTATGCGTTATGCGTTATGCGTTATGCGTTATGCGTTATGCGTTATGCGTTATGCGTTATGCGTTATGCGTTATGCGTTATGCGTTATGCTTTATGCGTTATGCGGTACTCCTTATGAGTTATGATTTATAAGTTATGCGTATCGCGGTATGCTTTATGCGTTATGCGTTATGCGTTATGCGTTATGCGTTATGCGTTATGCGTGATCCGACATGCGTTATGCATTTTGCGTTATGCGTTATTCGTTATGAGTTATGAGTTATAAGTTATGCGTAATGCGTTATGCGTTATGCGTTATGCATTATGCTTTATCCGTTATGCGTTATGCGTTATGCTTTATGCGTTATGCGTTATGCGTTATGCGTTATACGTTATGCGTTATGCGTTATGCGTGATCCGTTATGTGTTAGGCGATATACGTTTTGCGGTATTCGTTATGCGTTATGATTTATGCTTTATGCGTTATGCGTTATGCGTGATCCGACATGCGTTATGCATTTTGCGTTATGCGTTACTCGTTATGAGTTATGAGTTATAAGTTATGCGTAATGCGTTATGCGTTATGCGTTATCCGTTGTTCGTTATGCGTTATGCGTTGTGCGTTATACGTTTGCGTTATGCGTTATGCGTTATACGGTATGCGTTATGCGTTATGCGTTATACGGTATGCGTTATGCGTTATGCGTGATCCGTTATGTGTTAGGCGATATACGTTTTGCGGTATTCGTTATGCGTTATGATTTATGCTTTATGCGTTATGCGTTATGCGTGATCCGACATGCGTTATGCATTTTGCGTTATGCGTTACTCGTTATGAGTTATGAGTTATAAGTTATGCGTAATGCGTTATGCGTTATGCGTTATCCGTTGTTCGTTATGCGTTATGCGTTGTGCGTTATACGTTTGCGTTATGCGTTATGCGTTATACGGTATGCGTTATGCGTTATGCGTTATGCGTTATGCGTTATGCGTTATGCGTTATGCGTAATGCGTTATGCGTTATGCGTTATGCGTGATCCGTTATGCGTTATGCGTTATGCGTTATGCGTTATGCGTTATGCGTTATGCTTTTGCGTCATGCGTGATCCGTTATTCGTTAGGCGTTATGCGATTTGCGGTATTCGTTAAGCGTTGTGCATTATGCGTTATGCGTTATGCGTTATGGGTTATGGGTTATGCGTTATGCTTTATGCGTTATTCATTTTGCGTTATGCGTTATTCGTTATGAGTTATGAGTTATAAGTTATGCGTAATACGTTATGCCTTATGAGTTATGCATTATGCGTTATGCGTTATGCATAATGCGTTATACGTTATGTATTATGCGTTATGCCTTATGTGTTATGCGATATGCGTCATGCATCAAGCCTTATGCGATATGCGATATGCGTCATGCATCAAGCCTTATGCGTTATGGGTTATGCGTTAACGTTATGCGTTATGTGTTATGATTTATGCTTTATGCGTTATGCGTTATCCGTGATCCGACATGCGTTCTGCATTTTGCGTTATTCGTTATTCGTTATGAGTTATGAGTTACAAGTTATGCGTAATGCGTTATGCGTTATGCGTTATGCATTATGCTTTATCCGTTATGCGTTATGCGTTATGCTTTATGCGTTATGCGATATGCGTTATGCGTTATACGTTATGCGTTATGCGTTATGCGTGATCCGTTATGTGTTAGGCGATATACGTTTTGCGGTATTCGTTATGCGTTATGATTTATGCTTTATGCGTTATGCGTTATGCGTGATCCGACATGCGTTATGCATTTTGCGTTATGCGTTATTCGTTATGAGTTATGAGTTATAAGTTATGCGTAATGCGTTATGCGTTATGCGTTATGCATTATGCTTTATCCGTTATGCGTTATGCGTTATGCTTTATGCGTTATGCGTTATGCGTTATGCATTTTGCGTTATGCGTTATTCGTTGTGAGTTATGAGTTATAAGTTATGCGTAATGCGTTATGCGTTATGCGTTATGCATTATTCTTTATCCGTTATGCGTTATGCGTTATGCGTTATGCTTTATGCGTTATGCGTTATGCGTTATGCGGTATGCGTTATGCGTTATTCGTTATGAGTAATGAGTTACAAGTTATGCGTTATGCGTAATGCGTTATGCGTTATGCGTTATGCGTTATGCTTTATGCGTTATGCGTTATGCGTTATGCTTTATGCGTTATTCGTTATGCGTTATGCGTTATGCGTTATGCTTTATGCGTTATGCGTTATGCGTTATGCGGTATGCGTTATGCGTTATTCGTTATGAGTAATGAGTTACAAGTTATGCGTTATGCGTAATGCGTTATGCGTTATGCGTTATGCTTTATGCGTTATTCGTTATGCGTTATGCGTTATGCGTTATGCTTTATGCGTTATGCGTTACTCCTTATGAGTTATGAGTTATAAGTTATGCGTAATGCGTTATGCGTTATGCGTTATGCTTTATGCGTTATGCGTTATGCGTTATGCGTTATGCGTTATGCGTTATGCGTTATGCGTGATCCGTTATGCGTTATGCGTTATGCGTTATGCGTTATGCGTTATGCGTTATGCGTTATGCGTTATGCGTTATGCGTTATGCGTTATGCGTTATGCGTTATAAGTTATGCGTAATGCGTTATGCGTTATGCGTTATGCATTATTCTTTATCCGTTATGCGTTATGCGTTATGCGTTATGCTTTATGCGTTATGCGTTATGCGTTATGCGGTATGCGTTATGCGTTATTCGTTATGAGTAATGAGTTATAAGTTATGCGTAATGCGTTATGCGTTATGCGTTATGCTTTATGCGTTATGCGTTATGCGTTATGCGTAATGCGTTATGCGTTATGCGTTATGCATTATGCTTTATCCGTTATGCGTTATGCGTTATGCTTTATGCGTTATGCGTTATGCGTTATGCATTTTGCGTTATGCGTTATTCGTTGTGAGTTATGAGTTATAAGTTATGCGTAATGCGTTATGCGTTATGCGTTATGCATTATTCTTTATCCGTTATGCGTTATGCGTTATGCGTTATGCTTTATGCGTTATGCGTTATGCGTTATGCGGTATGCGTTATGCGTTATTCGTTATGAGTAATGAGTTACAAGTTATGCGTTATGCGTAATGCGTTATGCGTTATGCGTTATGCGTTATGCTTTATGCGTTATGCGTTATGCGTTATGCTTTATGCGTTATTCGTTATGCGTTATGCGTTATGCGTTATGCTTTATGCGTTATGCGTTATGCGTTATGCGGTATGCGTTATGCGTTATTCGTTATGAGTAATGAGTTACAAGTTATGCGTTATGCGTAATGCGTTATGCGTTATGCGTTATGCTTTATGCGTTATTCGTTATGCGTTATGCGTTATGCGTTATGCTTTATGCGTTATGCGTTACTCCTTATGAGTTATGAGTTATAAGTTATGCGTAATGCGTTATGCGTTATGCGTTATGCTTTATGCGTTATGCGTTATGCGTTATGCGTTATGCGTTATGCGTTATGCGTTATGCGTGATCCGTTATGCGTTATGCGTTATGCGTTATGCGTTATGCGTTATGCGTTATGCGTTATGCGTTATGCGTTATGCGTTATGCGTTATGCGTTATGCGTTATGCGTTATGCGTTATGCGTTATGCTTTATGCGTTATGCGTTACTCCTTATGAGTTATGAGTTATAAGTTATGCGTAATGCGTTATGCGTTATGCGTTATGCGTTATGCGTTATGCGTTATGCGTTATGCGTTATGCGTTATGCGTTATGCGTTATGCCTTATGCTTTATGCGTTATTCGTTATGCGTTATGCGTTATGCGTTATGCGTTATGCGTTATGCGTTATGCGTTATGCGTTATGCGTTATGCGTTATGCGTGATCCGACATGCGTTATGCATTTTGCGTTATGCGTTATTCGTTATGAGTTATGAGTTACAAGTTATGCGTAATGCGTTATGCGTTATGCGTTATGCATTATGCTTTATCCGTTATGCGTTATGCGTTATGCTTTATGCGTTATGCGTTATGCGTTATGCGTTATACGTTATGCGTTATGCGTTATGCGTGATCCGTTATGTGTTAGGCGATATACGTTTTGCGGTATTCGTTATGCGTTATGATTTATGCTTTATGCGTTATGCGTTATGCGTGATCCGACATGCGTTATGCATTTTGCGTTATGCGTTATTCGTTATGAGTTATAAGTTATGCGTAATGCGTTATGCGTTATGCGTTATGCATTATGCTTTATCCGTTATGCGTTATGCGTTATGCTTTATGCGTTATGCGTTATGCGTTATGCGTTATGCGTTATGCGTTATGCGTTATGCGTTATGCGTTATGCGTTATGCGTTATGCGTTATGCGTGATCCGTTATGTGTTAGGCGATATACGTTTTGCGGTATTCGTTATGCGTTATGATTTATGCTTTATGCGTTATGCGTTATGCGTGATCCGACATGCGTTATGCATTTTGCGTTATGCGTTATTCGTTATGAGTTATGAGTTATAAGTTATGCGTAATGCGTTATGCGTTATGCGTTATGCATTATGCTTTATCCGTTATGCGTTATGCGTTATGCGTTATGCTTTATGCGTTATGCGTTATGCGTTATGCGTTATGCGTTATGCGTTATGCGTTATTCGTTATGAGTAATGAGTTATAAGTTATGCGTTATGCGTAATGCGTTATGCGTTATGCGTTATGCGTTATGCTTTATGCGTTATGCGTTATGCGTTATGCTTTATGCGTTATTCGTTATGCGTTATGGGTTATGCGTTATGCGTTATGCGTTATGCGTTATGGGTTATGCGTTATGCGTTATGCGTTATGCGTTATGCGTTATGCTTTATGCTTTATGCGTTATGCGTTATGCGTTATGCGTTATGCGCTTTGCGTTATGCGTTATGCGTGATCCGTTATGCGTTATGCGTTATGCGTTATGCGTTATGCGTTATACGTTATGCGTTATGCGTTATGCGTTATGCGTTATGCGTTATGCGTTATGCGTTATGCGTTATGCGTTATGCGTTATGCGTTATGCGTTATGCGTTATGCGTTATGCGTTATGCGTTATGCGTTATGCGTTATGCGTTATGCGTTATGCGTTATGCTGTATGCGTTATGCGTTACTCCTTATGAGTTATAAGTTATAAGTTATGCGTAATGCGTTATGCTTTATGCGTTATGCGTTATGCGTTATGCGTTATGCGTTATGCGTTATGCGTTATGCGTTATGCGTTATGCGTTATGCGTTATGCTTTATGCTTTATGCGTTATGCGTTATGCGTTATGCGTTATGCGTTATGCCTTATGCGTTATGCGTTATTCGTTATGAGTAATGAGTTATAAGTTATGCGTTATGCGTTATGCTTTATGCGTTATGCGTTATGCGTTATGCGTTATGCGTTATGCGTTATGCGTTATGCGTTATGCGTTATGCGTTATGCGTTATGCGTTATGCGTTATGCGTTATGCGTTATGCGTGATCCGACATGCGTTATGCATTTTGCGTTATGCGTTATTCGTTATGAGGTATGAGTTATAAGTTATGCGTAATGCGTAATGCGTTATGCGTTATGCATTATGCTTTATCCGTTATGCGTTATGCGTTATGCTTTATGCGTTATGCGTTATGCGTTATGCGTTATGCGTTATGCGTTATGCCTTATGCGTTATGCGTTATTCGTTATGAGTAATGAGTTATAAGTTATGCGTTATGCGTTATGCTTTATGCGTTATGCGTTATGCGTTATGCATTATGCGTTATGCGTTATGCGTTATGCGTTATGCGTTATGCGTTATGCGTTATGCGTTATGCGTTATGCTTTATGCGTTATGCGTTATGCGTTATGCTTTATGCGTTATGCGTTACTCCTTATGAGTTATGAGTTATAAGTTATGCGTAATGCGTTATGCGTTATGCGTTATGCGTTATCCGTTGTTCGTTATGCGTTATGCGTTGTGCGTTATACGTTTGCGTTATGCGTTATGCGTTATACGGTATGCGTTATGCGTTATGCGTTATGCGTTATGCGTTATGCGTTATGCGTTATGCGTTATGCGTTATGCGTGATCCGTTATGCGTTATGCGTTATGCGTTATGCGTTATGCGTTATGTGTTATGCTTTATGCGTTATGCGTTATGCGTTACGCTTTATGCGTTATGCATTATGCGTTATGCGTTATGCGTTATGCATTATGCGTTATGCGTTATACGGTATGCGTTATGCGTTATATGGTATGCGTTATGCGTTATGCGATATGCGTTATGCGTTATGCGTTATGCTTTATGCGTTATGCGTTATTAGTTACACGTTATGCGTTATGCGTTATGCGTTATGCGTTATGCGTTATGCGTTAGGGGTTTTGCGTTATGCGTTATGCGTTATGCGTTATGCGTTATGCGTTATGAGTTATACGTTATGCGTTATGCGTTAGGGGTTATGCGTTATGCGTTATGCGTTATGCTTTATGCGTTATGCATTATGCGTTATGCGTTATGCGATATGCGTTATCCGTTATGCGTTATGCGTTATGCGTTATGCATTATGCGTTATGCGTTATACGGTATGCGTTATGCGTTATACGTTATGCGTTATACGTTTGCGTTATGCGTTATGCGTTATGCTTTATGCGTTATGCGTTATGCGTTATGCGTTATGCGTCATGCGTTATGCGTTATGCGTTATGCGTTAGGTGTTATGCGTTATGCGTTATGCGTTATGCGTTATGCTTTATGCGTTATGCATTATGCGTTATGCGTTATGCGATATGCATTATGCGTTATGCGTTATACGGTATGCGTTATGCGTTATACGTTATGCGTTATACGTTTGCGTTATGCGTTATGCGTTATGCTTTATGCGTTATGCGTTATGCGTTATGCGTTATGCGTCATGCGTTATGCGTTATGCGTTATGCGTTATGCGTTATGCGTTATGCGTTATGCGTTATGCGTTATGCGTTATGCGTTATGCGTTATGCGTTATGCGTTATGCGTTATGCGTTATGCTTTATGCGTTATGCGGTACTCCTTATGAGTTATGATTTATAAGTTATGCGTAACGCGGTATGCTTTATGCGTTATGCGTTATGCGTTATGCGTTATGCGTTATGCGTTATGCGTTATGCGTTATGCGTGATCCGACATGCGTTATGCATTTTGCGTTATGCGTTATTCGTTATGAGTTATGAGTTATAAGTTATGCGTAATGCGTTATGCGTTATGCGTTACGCATTATGCTTTATCCGTTATGCGTTATGCGTTATGCTTTATGCGTTATGCGTTATGCGTTATGCGTTATACGTTATGCGTTATGCGTTATGCGTGATCCGTTATGTGTTAGGCGATATACGTTTTGCGGTATTCGTTATGCGTTATGATTTATGCTTTATGCGTTATGCGTTATGCGTGATCCGACATGCGTTATGCATTTTGCGTTATGCGTTATTCGTTATGAGTTATGAGTTATAAGTTATGCGTAATGCGTTATGCGTTATGCGTTATCCGTTTTTCGTTATGCGTTATGCGTTGTGCGTTATACGTTTGCGTTATGCGTTATGCGTTATACGGTATGCGTTATGCGTTATGCGTTATGCGTTATGCGTTATGCGTTATGCGTTATGCGTTATGCGTTATGCGTGATCCGTTATGCGTTATGCGTTATGCGTTATGCGTTATGCTTTTGCGTCATGCGTGATCCGTTATTCCTTAGGCGTTATGCGATTTGCGGTATTCGTTAAGCGTTGTGCATTATGCGTTATGCGTTATGCGTTATGGGTTATGGGTTATGCGTTATGCTTTATGCGTTATTCATTTTGCGTTATGCGTTATTCGTTATGAGTTATGAGTTATAAGTTATGCGTAATGCGTTATGCCTTATGAGTTATGCATTATGCGTTATGCGTTATGCATAATGCGTTATACGTTATGTATTATGCGTTATGCCTTATGTGTTATGCGATATGCGTCATGCATCAAGCCTTATGCGATATGCGATATGCGTCATGCATCAAGCCTTATGCGTTATGGGTTATGCGTTAACGTTAAGCGTTATGTGTTATGATTTATGCTTTATGCGTTATGCGTTATCCGTGATCCGACATGCGTTATGCATTTTGCGTTATGCGTTATTCGTTATGAGTTATGAGTTACAAGTTATGCGTAATGCGTTATGCGTTATGCGTTATGCATTATGCTTTATCCGTTATGCGTTATGCGTTATGCTTTATGCGTTATGCGTAAAGCGTTATGCGTAAAGCGTTATGCGTTATACGTTATGCGTTATGCGTTATGCGTGATCCGTTATGTGTTAGGCGATATACGTTTTGCGGTATTCGTTATGCGTTATGATTTATGCTTTATGCGTTATGCGTTATGCGTGATCCGACATGCGTTATGCATTTTGCGTTATGCGTTATTCGTTATGAGTTATGAGTTATAAGTTATGCGTAATGCGTTATGCGTTATGCGTTATGCATTATGCTTTATCCGTTATGCGTTATGCGTTATGCTTTATGCGTTATGCGTTATGCGTTATGCATTTTGCGTTATGCGTTATTCGTTATGAGTTATGAGTTATAAGTTATGCGTAATGCGTTATGCGTTATGCATTATTTTTTATCCGTTATGCGTTATGCGTTATGCTTTATGCGTTGTGCGTTATGCGTTATGCGGTATGCGTTATGCGTTATTCGTTATGAGTAATGAGTTACAAGTTATGCGTTATGCGTAATGCGTTATGCGTTATGCGTTATGCGTTATGCTTTATGCGTTATGCGTTATGCGTTATGCTTTATGCGTTATTCGTTATGCGTTATGCGTTATGCGTAATGCGTTATGCGTTATGCGTTATGCTTTATGCGTTATGCGTTATGCGTTATGCGTTATGCGTTATGCGTTATGCGTTATGCGTGATCCGTTATGCGTTATGCGTTATGCGTTATGCGTTATGCGTTATGCGTTATGCGTTATGCGTTATGCGTTATGCGTTATGCGTTATGCGTTATGCTTTATGCGTTATGCGTTACTCCTTATGAGTTATGAGTTATAAGTTATGCGTAATGCGTTATGCTTTATGCGTTATGCGTTATGCGTTATGCGTTATGCGTTATGCGTTATGCGTTATGCGTTATGCGTTATGCGTTATGCGTTATGCGTTATGCCTTATGCTTTATGCGTTATTCGTTATGCGTTATGCGTTATGCGTTATGCGTTATGCGTTATGCGTTATGCGTTATGCGTTATGCGTTATGCGTTATGCGTTATGCGTTATGCGTTATGCGTTATGCGTGATCCGACATGCGTTATGCATTATGCGTTATGCGTTATTCGTTATGAGTTATGAGTTACAAGTTATGCGTAATGCGTTATGCGTTATGCGTTATGCATTATGCTTTATCCGTTATGCGTTATGCGTTATGCTTTATGCGTTATGCGTTATGCGTTATGCGTTATACGTTATGCGTTATGCGTTATGCGTGATCCGTTATGTGTTAGGCGATATACGTTTTGCGGTATTCGTTATGCGTTATGATTTATGCTTTATGCGTTATGCGTTATGCGTGATCCGACATGCGTTATGCATTTTGCGTTATGCGTTATTCGTTATGAGTTATAAGTTATGCGTAATGCGTTATGCGTTATGCGTTATGCATTATGCTTTATCCGTTATGCGTTATGCGTTATGCTTTATGCGTTATGCGTTATGCGTTATGCGTTATGCGTTATGCGTTATGCGTTATGCGTTATGCGTTATGCGTTATGCGTTATGCGTTATGCGTGATCCGTTATGTGTTAGGCGATATACGTTTTGCGGTATTCGTTATGCGTTATGATTTATGCTTTATGCGTTATGCGTTATGCGTGATCCGACATGCGTTATGCATTTTGCGTTATGCGTTATTCGTTATGAGTTATGAGTTATAAGTTATGCGTAATGCGTTATGCGTTATGCGTTATCCGTTTTTCGTTATGCGTTATGCGTTGTGCGTTATACGTTTGCGTTATGCGTTATGCGTTATACGGTATGCGTTATGCGTTATGCGTTATGCGTTATGCGTTATGCGTTATGCGTTATGCGTTATGCTTTATGCGTTATGCGTTATGCGTTATGCGTTATACGTTATGCGTTATGCGTTATGCGTGATCCGTTATGTGTTAGGCGATATACGTTTTGCGGTATTCGTTATGCGTTATGATTTATGCTTTATGCGTTATGCGTTATGCGTGATCCGACATGCGTTATGCATTTTGCGTTATGCGTTATTCGTTATGAGTTATGAGTTATAAGTTATGCGTAATGCGTTATGCGTTATGCGTTATCCGTTTTTCGTTATGCGTTATGCGTTGTGCGTTATACGTTTGCGTTATGCGTTATGCGTTATACGGTATGCGTTATGCGTTATGCGTTATGCGTTATGCGTTATGCGTTATGCGTTATGCGTTATGCGTTATGCGTGATCCGTTATGCGTTATGCGTTATGCGTTATGCGTTATGCTTTTGCGTCATGCGTGATCCGTTATTCCTTAGGCGTTATGCGATTTGCGGTATTCGTTAAGCGTTGTGCATTATGCGTTATGCGTTATGCGTTATGGGTTATGGGTTATGCGTTATGCTTTATGCGTTATTCATTTTGCGTTATGCGTTATTCGTTATGAGTTATGAGTTATGAGTTACAAGTTATGCGTAATGCGTTATGCGTTATGCGTTATGCATTATGCTTTATCCGTTATGCGTTATGCGTTATGCTTTATGCGTTATGCGTAAAGCGTTATGCGTTATACGTTATGCGTTATGCGTTATGCGTGATCCGTTATGTGTTAGGCGATATACGTTTTGCGGTATTCGTTATGCGTTATGATTTATGCTTTATGCGTTATGCGTTATGCGTGATCCGACATGCGTTATGCATTTTGCGTTATGCGTTATTCGTTATGAGTTATGAGTTATAAGTTATGCGTAATGCGTTATGCGTTATGCGTTATGCATTATGCTTTATCCGTTATGCGTTATGCGTTATGCTTTATGCGTTATGCGTTATGCGTTATGCATTTTGCGTTATGCGTTATTCGTTATGAGTTATGAGTTATAAGTTATGCGTAATGCGTTATGCGTTATGCATTATTCTTTATCCGTTATGCGTTATGCGTTATGCTTTATGCGTTATGCGTTATGCGTTATGCGGTATGCGTTATGCGTTATTCGTTATGAGTAATGAGTTACAAGTTATGCGTTATGCGTAATGCGTTATGCGTTATGCGTTATGCGTTATGCTTTATGCGTTATGCGTTATGCGTTATGCTTTATGCGTTATTCGTTATGCGTTATGCGTTATGCGTAATGCGTTATGCGTTATGCGTTATGCTTTATGCGTTATGCGTTATGCGTTATGCGTTATGCGTTATGCGTTATGCGTTATGCGTGATCCGTTATGCGTTATGCGTTATGCGTTATGCGTTATGCGTTATGCGTTATGCGTTGTGCGTTATGCGTTATGCGTTATGCGTTATGCGTTATGCGTTATGCGTTATGCTTTATGCGTTATGCGTTACTCCTTATGAGTTATGAGTTATAAGTTATGCGTAATGCGTTATGCTTTATGCGTTATGCGTTATGCGTTATGCGTTATGCGTTATGCGTTATGCGTTATGCGTTATGCGTTATGCGTTATGCGTTATGCGTTATGCGTTATGCCTTATGCTTTATGCGTTATTCGTTATGCGTTATGCGTTATGCGTTATGCGTTATGCGTTATGCGTTATGCGTTATGCGTTATGCGTTATGCGTTATGCGTTATGCGTTATGCGTTATGCGTGATCCGACATGCGTTATGCATTTTGCGTTATGCGTTATTCGTTATGAGTTATGAGTTACAAGTTATGCGTAATGCGTTATGCGTTATGCGTTATGCATTATGCTTTATCCGTTATGCGTTATGCGTTATGCTTTATGCGTTATGCGTTATGCGTTATGCGTTATACGTTATGCGTTATGCGTTATGCGTGATCCGTTATGTGTTAGGCGATATACGTTTTGCGGTATTCGTTATGCGTTATGATTTATGCTTTATGCGTTATGCGTTATGCGTGATCCGACATGCGTTATGCATTTTGCGTTATGCGTTATTCGTTATGAGTTATAAGTTATGCGTAATGCGTTATGCGTTATGCGTTATGCATTATGCTTTATCCGTTATGCGTTATGCGTTATGCTTTATGCGTTATGCGTTATGCGTTATGCGTTATGCGTTATGCGTTATGCGTTATGCGTTATGCGTTATGCGTTATGCGTTATGCGTTATGCGTGATCCGTTATGTGTTAGGCGATATACGTTTTGCGGTATTCGTTATGCGTTATGATTTATGCTTTATGCGTTATGCGTTATGCGTGATCCGACATGCGTTATGCATTTTGCGTTATGCGTTATTCGTTATGAGTTATGAGTTATAAGTTATGCGTAATGCGTTATGCGTTATGCGTTATGCATTATGCTTTATCCGTTATGCGTTATGCGTTATGCGTTATGCTTTATGCGTTATGCGTTATGCGTTATGCGTTATGCGTTATGCGTTATGCGTTATTCGTTATGAGTAATGAGTTATAAGTTATGCGTTATGCGTTATGCGTAATGCGTTATGCGTTATGCGTTATGCGTTATGCTTTATGCGTTATGCGTTATGCGTTATGCTTTATGCGTTATTCGTTATGCGTTATGGGTTATGCGTTATGCGTTATGCGTTATGCGTTATGCGTTATGCGTTATGCGTTATGCGTTATGCGTTATGCGTTATGCGTTATGCGTTATGCTTTATGCGTTATGCGTTATGCGTTATGCGTTATGCGCTTTGCGTTATGCGTTATGCGTGATCCGTTATGCGTTATGCGTTATGCGTTATGCGTTATGCGTTATACGTTATGCGTTATGCGTTATGCGTTATGCGTTATGCGTTATGCGTTATGCGTTATGCGTTATGCGTTATGCGTTATGCGTTATGCGTTATGCGTTATGCGTTATGCGTTATGCGTTATGCGTTATGCGTTATGCGTTATGCGTTATGCTGTATGCGTTATGCGTTACTCCTTATGAGTTATGAGTTATAAGTTATGCGTAATGCGTTATGCTTTATGCGTTATGCGTTATGCGTTATGCGTTATGCGTTATGCGTTATGCGTTATGCGTGATCCGTTATGCGTTATGCGTTATGCGTTATGCGTTATGCGTTATACGTTATGCGTTATGCGTTATGCGTTATGCGTTATGCGTGATCCGACATGCGTTATGCATTTTGCGTTATGCGTTATTCGTTATGAGTTATGAGTTACAAGTTATGCGTAATGCGTTATGCGTTATGCGTTATGCATTATGCTTTATCCGTTATGCGTTATGCGTTATGCTTTATGCGTTATGCGTTATGCGTTATGCGTTATACGTTATGCGTTATGCGTTATGCGTGATCCGTTATGTGTTAGGCGATATACGTTTTGCGGTATTCGTTATGCGTTATGATTTATGCTTTATGCGTTATGCGTTATGCGTGATCCGACATGCGTTATGCATTTTGCGTTATGCGTTATTCGTTATGAGTTATAAGTTATGCGTAATGCGTTATGCGTTATGTGTTATGCATTATGCTTTATCCGTTATGCGTTATGCGTTATGCTTTATGCGTTATGCGTTATGCGTTATGCGTTATGCGTTATGCGTTATGCGTTATGCGTTATGCGTTATGCGTTATGCGTTATGCGTGATCCGTTATGTGTTAGGCGATATACGTTTTGCGGTATTCGTTATGCGTTATGATTTATGCTTTATGCGTTATGCGTTATGCGTGATCCGACATGCGTTATGCATTTTGCGTTATGCGTTATTCGTTATGAGTTATGAGTTATAAGTTATGCGTAATGCGTTATGCGTTATGCGTTATGCATTATGCTTTATCCGTTATGCGTTATGCGTTATGCGTTATGCTTTATGCGTTATGCGTTATGCGTTATGCGTTATGCGTTATGCGTTATGCGTTATGCGTTATTCGTTATGAGTAATGAGTTATAAGTTATGCGTTATGCGTAATGCGTTATGCGTTATGCGTTATGCGTTATGCTTTATGCGTTATGCGTTATGCGTTATGCTTTATGCGTTATTCGTTATGCGTTATGGGTTATGCGTTATGCGTTATGCGTTATGCGTTATGGGTTATGCGTTATGCGTTATGCGTTATGCGTTATGCTTTATGCGTTATGCGTTATGCGTTATGCGTTATGCGCTTTGCGTTATGCGTTATGCGTGATCCGTTATGCGTTATGCGTTATGCGTTATGCGTTATACGTTATGCGTTATGCGTTATGCGTTATGCGTTATGCGTTATGCGTTATGCGTTATGCGTTATGCGTTATGCGTTATGCGTTATGCGTTATGCGTTATGCGTTATGCGTTATGCGTTATGCGTTATGCGTTATGCGTTATGCGTTATGCTGTATGCGTTATGCGTTACTCCTTATGAGTTATGAGTTATAAGTTATGCGTAATGCGTTATGCTTTATGCGTTATGCGTTATGCGTTATGCGTTATGCGTTATGCGTTATGCGTTATGCGTTATGCGTTATGCGTTATGCGTTATGCGTTATGCTTTATGCTTTATGCGTTATGCGTTATGCGTTATGCGTTATGCGTTATGCCTTATGCGTTATGCGTTATTCGTTATGAGTAATGAGTTATAAGTTATGCGTTATGCGTTATGCTTTATGCGTTATGCGTTATGCGTTATGCGTTATGCGTTATGCGTTATGCGTTATGCGTTATGCGTTATGCGTTATGCGTTATGCGTTATGCGTTATGCGTTATGCGTGATCCGACATGCGTT